>OZ008368.1:99714221-100914221 GCA_963931995.1 Phaonia tiefii | reverse complement strand
ATGTAGTCATTAATCTCTTGTTATGATCAATGATTATGATCATTGATCATTGCTTATTTGTTATTCCTTCGCTGCAATTTGTTTGTTTGCCAAATCCATCATGTGTACATACACGTGTACATATATGTATGTAAGTACGTAGCCCTTTGGTACGTTGCTAATTAACGGCAGTGACTTCTTTTCTGTACAAAACAAGAACCTAAGCCATGCAACGAAGGAAATAGAAACATCAGTTCGATTTTAAATACCAAAGGGAAAAATTCTTTTTAAGCGCTACGCGAATAAGCGGGTTTTTAAATAATCACTAAATAAAGCGACTATAGAAAATTTGTTTTCTTTTGTTTTCGAATTCAATAGTTTGCTTTGATTTGTTTCTTCAGAATTTGCGAATGAGGGGGTCATACTTTTGAGCCTGAGTTTCGATTTTGGACTGGAGATACATTTATTCCAAATAGTACCTATTTAAAAAAAATAAAAATAAGGGGGCATATCTGGAAAACTGCGACGGATTAACGAATAAGGGGGACTTAATTTTTAGCTCGGGGGCCTGTTTATCCAACCCTGTCCCCACTTTGTTCAGTTTCGACTTTGGCCTGGAGATATATTTAGCCCAAATTTAACCTATTTTTAAACAATAATTGAAAAATTTCAAACGAAAATAGCACAAAAACTCCTAAATTAATATAGATATAGAATGTGGTCGGCTTTTTTGTTTTCGCTAAAATTTCGATGAGGCTAGCTTTCGAAAGAGGATCATATTTTCATAATAGTTCGTACTTACATACATGATGCTCTTAAAATGCGTATTTCTAAATATTAGTTTCGAAACAAAAACAAATGTTTTTTGTAAGAAAAGCTATATTCTGAGGAAGTCGTGGACAGATTTTTAATAAGAGCGTAATAGTTATTTCGAAAATTTTTAATATTCACCAGAAATTTAAAATTTAGGTTTTTAACGATTTTAAAATTAGGTTTTTAACGATTTTAATTTTTTTTAAGACTTTATAGAGGAACTTCGCACTGTTGTTGTGTTATATAAATACATTTTTGCTTTCAAAAACCCCAGCACACCATGCTATATATTTCAGTGCTTTTTGATTTAAATAAAAGCACATTTATTTAAAATTTAAGATTTCTTTCTTAATTTGGCGAAAGTTGTGAGAATGAGTAAGAAAAGTCGTGTGTTCGAGTGCTCAAATAATCCAAACGATTTCTGCAATGTTTGCGGGAATCATATGAAGAAAACTCAAGGCCGCACATATGTGAGAACACAACAGCAACACTATTTAGACTATTTCGGTGCTCTACCGAATCTCACTGAGTCATGGACACCTAACATGATATGTGCTCTGTGCTATTCAAAATTGAGCAATTGGTCTGCTGGAATAAGGTAAGAATATTTATTTCTATACCTACGCATCGAACATAGTAAATACAGTTAAGCACTTTAACCATAGCCGGCATATGCATTTTGGAGGAAGCCATTGTGCCACGCGACTAAATGTTTTTCTGCCTTAGCAAAAAAGTGGCATTGGAAAAAGTTTGAAATGGACTTACCCCAAGGCAGCATCCGTTACTTTCCCATTGCCACATTCGAGTAATGTGCCATATCCAGCATATCCAAATTCCGCTCTTCGAACTGCGGAAATGTTGGATGACTTTTGATTCAAGTGGAAGTGAGTTTGAGCCTTGTATAAAGCAACAGGTATTGACGCAGGCCGAATTAAACGATTGGGTGCGTGACTTTGGTATGACAAAAGAAAAGGCAGAAGTTTTTGCGTCTCGCATGAGACAACGGGGATTTTTAGCTGCAGGCGTTAAAACATCAATATATAGAAATCGCCACGAACAGTGCAAAATACTACACGAAAACAGACAAATGTGTTTTTGCACAGATATATTGGGCTTATTTAAAGAGCTTCATGAAACCCACGATCCAAAGGAGTGGAGGTTTTTCATTGACAGCAACAAAGAAAGCTTAAAGGCCATTCTCTTACATAACGCGAATGAAAACCCGTCTATTCCTGTTGCTCATGCAGTCAACTCTAAGGAAAATTATGAAACACTTGAGGCGGTACCCAAATGCATTCAGTATGAAAAGTATGAGTGGAAGATCTGCGCCGACCTCAAAGTTGTGGCTATTTTGAGCGGACTGCAAGGGGGATATACGCGATGTTTTATTTGTCTTTGGAATACTCACGCTGACAAGCTACACTATATTCAAAAAAATGGACGCAGCGAACAAATATATTAGTTGGCGAAGGCAATATTCAACGGATTGCGCTCATAAGAAAAGAAAATATTATTCTTCCACCGCTGCACATCAAATTGGGTACAATTAAAAACTTTGCGAAAAAATTGAACAAAGATGGAGAGGCTTCCGCGCACTTACGCTTGATTTTCCCTCAATTTTCGTTTGCCAAGATCAAGGAGGGAGACTTTGCTGAAGCTGTAAAGAAGCTGTTAAAGGACGAAATATTCCCTACACTATTATCACCCATCGAATCAGCAGTAAACTTTTTTGGGGAACCATAAAAGCTCTAATTTTAAGCAAATATCGGGTTTTTCAATAAGAGCTATACAAAAGTTTTTTTAAATAACACAAACCCGGTTTTAGATACCAATGAAATTATTTATTCCTGTGAAAGTACGTTCGATGCCATTATGTATGGAACTCGATTTCTTTTGCATGGCCACCACGGGCACGCTTGCAGAAGTCCAGACGCTGAACCCAATTTTCGACGGTTTTCAAGCATAAATCGGCCGATACTGCTCCAATTTCAAGTTCGATATTCGTACGAAGTTCATCAATCGTCGCTGGCTTGTTGGTATAGATCATAGACTTGACGTAGCCCCACAGAAAATAGTCAAATCGCAGTACCGAGGCGGCCAATCGACTGGGCCATTTCGTGAGATAACACGTTCACCAAACTTGGTTTCCAATAAATTGATTGTGGCATTCGCTGTGTGGCTTGTGGCGCCGTCCTGTTGGAACTACATGTCCTCCAAGTCCATATTATCCAATTGGGGCCAAAAATATTCGGTTATCATTGAACGGTAGCGATTCGCATTCACAGAAATGTGCCGGTCTTGATCATCACGGAAGAAGTACGGCCCAATGACGCCGCCGGCCCATAAACCGCACCAAACCGTAATTTTTTCGGGATGCAATGATGACTCATGTATTACGTGTGGATTGCTGTCTGACCAATAACGCATATTTTGCTTATTGACGAAGCCATTCAGCCAGAAATGAGCCTCATCGCTGACGACCATAAATTGGACGTAGCGCTCTTAAAGTTGAGGCCACTGACTCCAAATTTCGGTAGCAAATTTTAATAATTTCGACTCGTTGTTGGCTCGTATATCTTTTCATGATGAAATGGCAAACCTTACTGACGAGAAATGTCAAAAGAGCGGGGAAAAATATGGCGTCGTTTGCTGTCCCTATCAATTTACTTTTGTAGCGTCTCTGTTGAAAAACCCTTTAGTTAAGGATCTAATCAAAAATTACGAAGCTATGGGTATGTTTTATTATTATGCATATGGTACTATATATTTTTTAGAGTTCGATTTTTTAACTTTTTGCTTTACATGTTTGGATAGGAATACACATGTCATTGAAAATCAATTTTCTCGACTCTCATTTGGATATTTTCCCTGAGAATTTAGGAGACGTAAGCGACGAAAATGGGAGCGTTTCCATCAGCAATTAAAGGAAATGGAACGACGCTATCACGATTTCTATAACACCGCAATGATGAGTGACTACGTTTGGTCACTTATACGGCACACCGACAATGACGTCTACCAAAAACAAAGGAGGAGCTATAAATTTTTTCAGTTGCCGTAAAATGAAACAAAAAACAACATTCCTGTAGTGAGATTTCATCATGAAATCGAATCTACCACAAATAAACTTAAACTCGTTAAAAACCTAATTTTTAGTCTTTCACCAAAAAATTAATAACTCTTTGAATTGTCCATGGATTTTTACAGCTGGGGTCTTGGTTTCTTTGGAAAAGGGAGAACTATTTGGTTTTTCAGGTTATTTAAATCGCTAGCATCGATACGACATTAATTATTTGAAAACCTTCAAGGAATGAGTTGTGGAGAGTTTCATTATCTTTAATTTGAGTCATCATATATGAATATCGGATAAGGGAGACCCAAAATATACCCAAAATTGTAAGTGCACCTCCAAAAATTCAAAAAAATTCAAAAATTTTTATCTCAAAAACGGCACCATTCAAAATTTTTTAGGAGGCCAAAATCTATGGAAAAAGTTTTCTTAAATTTAATTTGCAGAGAAATAAGAAAAATTTGTTTGCTGGTGTTATTAAGTAATTAAAATAAGAACATTTAGTATTAAAATTTTTTGTTATAGAATAGATTACCCATATTTTACGTTTTAAAACTGCTATATAATGTGGAACACCTGACTAGTAGTAACTTTTATTACAAAAAAAATATTTCTTAGTTTGTTCGTTTTTTCTTTAATTTATAAACTGTTACTGTTGTGTACTGCTTTTTTATTTCTTAGGCCCATTTTTTGACTGGTTATTTAAATTGGTAATCAGTTGATATTGATTTATGTTTGATCTGACTTTAAATACGAAAGGAGTTTTTCAGTGCTTTGTCAAATAATCTTACTACCATGTGGCAACAGGGGAAAATACTACGAAAGATAACAGGTATTCATACATTTATCGGCTAATCGTTACAATGCATTAAACTGACGCCATTTGCAAAACAAAAGTGAAGTGATAAAATACAAAATATTTAATGAAATTGGAAAATATTTGAGCAGAAATAAAGTTCTAACTGTACTACGAGTTAAATGATACGTTTATATTGTAATTTCAACTAGGATAGTGATTATAATTGTTCACATTAGCAATTAAGGAAGCGTTGTGTTTGTTCTTCTTGTTGTTTTCTGTCCAAATCATATGGACACTTGATCATAGGTTAAGTGCCCAGCTTTGGCTGTTTAAACGGCAATTACCTATTAACCTAAAATGTGAATTCAGAGTTTAAGTTAAGTTTGATCGTTGATCCAAGATGATTTTCCACTCAAAAATTAGGCGTTAATGACTTAAATTGTTAATTTTCTGTACTGAATTTTATGAGTGTACTTCTTTTCAAATAAGTGATGATTTATCCGATCTTTAGTATTGTATTCAAAAATTAAATTGTTCAAGCGTTTGGTCGTGTTTATTAATTAATTATATTTTTCGATATTTCGCTACCCTGTGGATAGCATCGTCGGGAAGAAATATTATTAATTATTATATATATTATTATTGTTATCTCTTAATTGTACTGTACTTTACAGCAATTAAAAAAAAAAAATTACAGCAGACAGTTGTCCGAGGCCTTCGGCCACGGACTGTCCCTGCAGGCTGTGTCAGAGACACTGCCATTAAGTTTAACGTAGAATACGCCATCCGATAAGACAGAAAACATATATAACAATAAATTCATTTGCTTATATTATTTATGATTTATTGTTATATATGTTTTCTGTCTTATCGGATGGCGTATTCTATGTTAAACTTAATGGCCGTGTCTCTGACACAGTCTGCAGGGACAGTCCGTGGCCGAAGGCCTCGGACAACTGTCTGCTGTAATTTTTATATTTACCAACGGCATTTGATTCAAGTCCGTTTAAAAAAAAAATATTATGTTCAATTTTTTTAAACTTAATTTAATTTATGTATTTTAATTAATATTTTTATTGAAATAAGTTCTGCGAATGTTGAGAGGGCCGCCCTAATATTAAAAAAGGTTTACCTTATCGAGTCTTCGCATTAGCATTCGAGCGTTGTGTGAAAGCTTTACGCTTTACAATTCAAAATTAATGTTACAACATCTTTATTGAAGCTTTCGCAAAAAAGCTTTATTACGTTAGCTTACTGTTTGTTTCACTTTTTACTAGATACATGTTGCCAAGCAACATTAGCATGCTGTTCGTTTCACTTTTTACTAGATACATGTTCGTAAGCAATGTTGAGCAACCAAAAACACTCAACCAAACACCACACATATGTTTGAGTGTATGTGTTTAAACAATTTTCATTTGAGAAATTAAAATACTAGAAATATATCAACCAATATGAAATGTATTTCAAACGAAAGATAACATCTTCATTTACCTACAAAAAAAATTTTTAAAAAATTCATCTAGCCGTTTCCTCAAATTCAATGAAATAAAGATTACAACAATAAAAACCCGACATAACTCCTCATACCGTAAGGTAAGACGTATTCTACGTCAAAAAATAAACGCAAGTAGAAGTTATGGAAAAGCACGCATTATTTTTTTTATTTAAGAATATGGAATAAAGTTTAATTGTTTTAGATTTGTTATAAAATCAAAAAAGGGCGGTGATGAGGAATTGCCAACAACCAGCAAGGCAGCCCTCCAAAAAAGTGTTGCGATATTGTTAGAAACTTTCGAATCTGATAACGCTTAGATGGAAAAAATAGCAGATTACCAACCAGCCAGTTCTTCAAAAAGGCTTAAAGTTTTTAGAATATATTCACAAGAATTGGAATTGGTATATAGGTGGAAGCGCCCTATTTGTACTGCTTGCATTCATATTTTGGTTAACCAAAAAGTACATTTTGACCGGCATGCAAGCACAAAAAATCATATTAGCAGTTTAAAAGGAGTAGCAGAGAGTAAAAATTTTCAGATTCTGGAATTTTTACCGAATCTAAACTACCATTTTAGAAAAAATTTTACTATTGCTGAAATAAAATTAGTAATGCGAACGATTTGTGCTAACCAATCATTCAATTCAATGGACAAATTAGCGAAGTTCAACTCAAAGATACATCCAAACTCAAAAATAGCTCATATGGTTTGTATAGTTTTTTCAACTCAATTAAAGTATTTATAAGTCATAGGCTAAATTTTTATATATTGTAGGTTTCTTGTGGTCGCACTAAAGCGAATAAAATTGCACAGTTTCTCGGCGAAGAAGGCTTACTGGTCAGGATCCAAAAAATGAAGTCAAATGTTTAGCCTAATTATTGATGAAACTACATACTTATATACATCTCCACCGACAAGTGTTTAGTGATTGTGGTGAGACAATACGACGTGGATCAATATAAAACTAAGGACCAGTTTTTTCGATTTTTAAAGCCTGAAGATAGTTTGAGTCAAACAATTTCCAGCGCGGTGCTAACTACATTGGAAAAAAATACAATTCCTCTCAACAATTTTGTAAGGTTTGCCGCCGGAAATACATCTACCATAGTAGGATGTAAAACTGGTGTAGCTATTCTTTTAAAAAAGGAAATTCCTTAACTTTTCCATATTGATTGTGTTTGCCACACAGTGAATTTAATTAATAAGGCAGCGTTTCGAGTCGAGTCTGTGGCGAACAGTGTTGTGGAGCAATGGTTTGTATTGCAAACATTTTTTATTCAAGAACAATTTAAGTAATCATGTCCAAAGACTTATTATTATAAACAAGCGAAACAAAAAATTTCAAAGCGAGTCGTCACAAATAATATCCCTAATTCCTAGTACAAAAAAGATTGTTATCCGACTTGTTAACTATTTTCTTAAGAAAGAATATGTATTGCTTACAGAGTTGGGAAAAATTAATTTTTATAACGTGTTATACATCAACGATGTAAATACTATATGCATATATAGGACATGAAGCCAAGTCCACACTACGGTTCTCAAAGGATGAAATTTCTGTAATAAGAGGTAACATTTAAAGTTTTTACCAAAGACTCCGTGATCAAATCATTTCTAGAATTGTTCTCAATGATAAGAGGCTAAAATACTGACATCGACTACTTTGAACTCATTTCAAAATTTAGTTCAATTCAATTCAAAATATTTATTAATCCAAAAATACAATTTGATATTTCAGCAACTGGAACTTAGTATATATTTACATTTGATAGCATTTTTATCATTTGTTTATATTTATAATTCGTATTATAGTTTAAGGAAAAAAGGATGAAAACCTTATTTAATATTCTTAACATTAGGATTCAAACATAGGATAAAAATATTAACAATAGGGATTATTTGTTAAAATAATTTTCTATATATCAATATTTTGGTTTGGTAAATTTCTGAGATGTACTTATAATAATTCGATACACTCTCTTAGAATTTCATAAGGAGAGTCTGAGATTTTTTGAAAATAATTTAAGTACAACCGAGTTATGAAATCGTTGATCCGTTGATATCCAGTTTCCTCATGAAGCATTATTGTGAAGTAACGCCAATGTTTTTTATTTATCATCTTCAGACAGACCCAGATGAATTTATAACCGAATTCCAATCATTAGAAGCCACCGCAAAAGAGAAATTGTATGAACATATTTTTCAAATAACAGATGCTAAGGAGTTTTGGGGTAAAGTAGTACAAATGACGGGCTCATTAAACGAGCCCTTGTTTCCCAATTTATATAAATTAGTCATTTCTATATTTACGTTACCGCACAGTAGTGCCTGCGCGGAACGTATTTTTTCAAAACTTTTTCTAATGAAAAATAAAGTCACAAATAGGCTCAAACTTGAGACCTGCGACGAGGCTTTCGGCACTTAATTTGATTGATAATGAACTAGAAGATTGGCTGCCAAGCTCAGAGCTAATAGAAAAATACAGAAAAAAATTACCAAAAAATAAGTACAAAAGCATTCCACAATTATTTTTTAGTTTTTATGTTTTATTGAAATTTTTATGTTATTTCTTTGTTTTGTTAGTTAACATGAATATGATATTTTTACTTTGTATTACTGTTATGTTTATTTTATACTTTACTTCAAGCAATTTTAGTTTTGAATAAAAAGCGTTTTTTATCGTTTGATACTTTTTTAAAAACATGATACCTTTTTTTTGATACTTTTTCTTGAAAATGATACTTTTTATGCCACCTTCTGAAATTTCTCAGCGGCAACGCTGCTTGCCATAAGAACAACACGTTTTATTCGAGGAAAATCGCGCCATACACACTTACTTACATGTAAGTGGGAAAATAATTAGTATATTTGCATTGGTATGTATAGGAATTGAAAATGTATGCATACATACGTACATATATACAAAAGGCTGTAATTGCGTTCATATATGAATGAACGGAAAATGAAATGAATATATATGTATGTACATACCCGGAACAGTTATTTCATAATTCTAATAATTGTCGTGTTTTGGTTACAAGCAAGCGATTGTCGCTTGCTAAGTTGCGAAGAAAACGGCAATTTAGGGATAAGTCATTTTATTCAAAAATTTGAATAAGGGTGGAAAACGCTAAAATATGTCCAAAAAAAATTTGTTTAAACTTAGCGAAAACAATTCTCGTCGTTAAGTTCTCGCTAAGTGCTTCATACAAAATAAGCGAATCTATAAGCAAGCGGTGTAACCAAAACACGCTTAATGAAACAATCCTTAATAAATATAGGCCATTACAAGCAGCGTTTCCAGAAGATTTCAAAGAAAAAGAACTAAAAGAAGTGCAAAAGAAAAAACTAATAAATTATAAAATACGTATGTACATAAACCAAATATCAAACAAAAACTGGTATAACAAATTTTTAAAGCCGCATTTGTGGGAACAGTTTTTCAGTTTTATATACAATACATAACAAAAAAAGTTATTTTTTTACAAAGATAAAGATACGTATCAGATTTTAAGACTCTGTTTCATACAGCGTCAACATAATGCCATATCTGTAATATTTTCTAATATTTTCCAGATGTTGCAGATGGTAACCTCGAAAATACCAAAGCTTGAGACAAATGTCACTTCATCGTGTTGTCAAATAAAATCCCAAGCTTAGATAGGGATAACTGGACGATTTAGCAAAAGCGTTCATTTTGTTATTTGATATTGTTTTTAATGTTGTCTAATTACTATAAATAGGACCTTCATTCATACACTTGCAACTTTTTGTTATAAGCAAAAAATAAGTAATTCAGATGTTGTGGTGCAGTGTTTGAATTTTAATTTATTTTTTTGTATTTAAACCTTTGTGTTTTTATGTACTTAATACAGAGAATAAACAACGTCAACGTCATTTTCAACAACCTCTGCCAAACCAAACTAACAACATACAAACCTTTTGTTGCCTTAAATAAATAAACATGAATAAACATATACGTAATAACCAGAAGCCAATAGTGTTGTCATTTACGGAAGCCAGCCGGTTTAAGGGGAAGTTTATTCTGGAACGTTAACAAAAAGTCACAACTTTATTCTTTATTTTGGAATTTGTCAGCAAATAATTATTATATGTCTCAAAATTGTCGTAAAAATCTTGTCAAACTTGCTGTTGCTGCAGGACGGACATTTTGTTGTGAAATTTAATGCAAATTATTTCTGCCACGAAATTTGTCAAATTTGTGTTAAATATTGTGTCGTTTACATACCCGTGTTATGAGATCCCGTCGGTTTTTTATGTTGCAAAACCAAGATCAGCCGAGAACAACAAGCACCAGACGAAATCAAGGAGTTCCACCAGCCCGTTTTGAGTCCTACGTGTCCGGTATGTCAACTCAGCACTCGCCAAATAAAAGTAGCCAATCACAGCCGCAGAATCCAAATACGCCGTCAGAGATTTTGTCAATCCCGCCAGTTGTTCAGCCGGTTCCAAAAAATCCATCAACTAAAAAGCCTCGGTCCGTGCACCTTCCGCCAACACGCCTAATCCACCTCCTTCGTTACAGCCTCTAAAAGCCACAGTCCAGTCGCCAGCCACCACCTCTAGAACTGCAAGTGAATTTCTTGAATTTAAAAAACAAATGCGATTACAAATGGAGCAGATGCAAAAACAAATGCAGGCAATGCAGAGTGAATTTATGGCCTCAACACAACAATTACACGCGCAAATATTAAATACGGCACAACAGGTACAATCACAAATACACTGTCACAACAAACACTGCCTGCATTGCAACCACCGCCAGAAATAAATCATCAGCCACAGATTCAGATAAGCCAGCCGCCATCAACACAGATTTTTCACTCATCACCGCCATTGTCCATAACCTCAAATTTGTCATCACAGCCACTTAATTCAAAAAACGCATTATTTGTTCCACAAAAGAAAATTTATCCATTGCCTCTATTCACAGGTCTTCCAGAGGAGTGGCAGACATTTTTTGAAACATTCGAAAGCACCACATCCGAATTTGGTTATTATGCGCCTGAGAGATTCGTTAAAAGGCCGCGCCAGGGAAACCGTAGAATCGCTATCGGGTAGTTCAGCCAACGTCGCTGCCGGAACAACTAATTCGAAGTCAAATCGAAAAAGTGAGAGCCATTCTACCAATAGCCAACGAAAATTTGGAGGCACTTGTCACTTTTGCGAATAAGATCTCCAAAATGGCCACCTTTCTGCAAAACGCCAAAGGTGAGCACCATCTCTTAAATCCATCGCTGCTGAGTTAGTTGGTCTCGAAGTTATCCACAAGCCGCCAAATGCAGTGGGCAGAAAAATGTCTGCAGCTTCAGCAACCAGCCACCATCGTAGACTTCAGCAATTGGTTAGCTGTTTTAAGGCGCCTTGCAAATATTGTTAACGACACTTTGCCTGTTGCATCCACATCCTACAACTGTCGTCACGTTGGTGCCGCCGCAACACAAAACCGCAAGTATGCCTGAGTCGGAGTCGCCATCAGCCAAATCTGTCCGGTATGCCAGGGTGAGTGCACACATACATATACAAAATTGTTCACAATTTCTAAAATTGTCCATCGACGAACGATGGAAAAAAGCAAAAGAAATTAAAATTTGTTTTTATTGCCTGAAAAAAGGCCACCAATTGAAAAACTGCAACATAAAACGTCGTTGCGGTATAAATGATTGCAATAAATCACGCAATCATTTGTTGCTCAAATCACTACCGACGGAACCGAATCAAAAGATTGCCCACAAACTATACGGAGACACGAAGTAACACACTCGAGATCGAAGCACAGCCACCGCAAATGGGAAGAAGAAACTGCCACGCATCCCGCACAAGCGACAACGTCATGTTCTAAATATTTCCAGTAACTTTATACGGAAAACCCAGGAAAATAACTACGTACTCGTTCATTGACGGCGGCGCCAATGTATCCATGTTGGATGTTGATGTCGCACGCGAATTGGACCTAAGCGGAGAACCCGAAAACTTAGAGCTGCAGTGGCTCAACGATCAGCGATTTGTAGAAAAAACCGAAAAAGTTAATTTCACCATCAGCGGAGTTGGTAAATACAATTAAAAACATTTATTTAGTAATGTTTACATTTCGTCCCAGCTGACATTGCCCGTGAAGAGCTGCCAGATCACACATTTTTTAAAATCCCACAATTATGAAAAAATCGCCTATATTCCCATGCGGGATTATTCAAATGTCAAACCCACTTTAATATTGAGTTTACAACAATCATATCTTACAGTGCCTTTGGAGGTTCCATGAATGCTGACCGATGTTGGACCTATCGTCACGATTACCAGACTGAGTGTTGTGATATGTGATATATGGACCGACTCCTGGCGAGGAAAATATGGTGCCAAAACGTGCGTTACATACCAGGAGATGTTTCGATGAGGACAATCGTGACGTGTGGCAAAATTTAAATATGATGATGCGTGAGTATTTCGATGTGGAGACGCTGGGCACGAAACCAAATGTAAAGCCATTGGTATCAAAAACTGATGAAATGACATTGAGGATATTAAAAACGACAGCGAGAAAAATAGATGGCCGTTACGAATGTTCTCTTTTATGGAAGGAAAATATCCCACCCGTACCGGAGTCTTATAATATGGCACTTAATCGGTTGTATAGTGTGGAGCGAAAAATGGCAAGACACAGTGAATATTGTCAGTGAATACAGTGAAAAATCAACGATTATATCGCTAAGGGCTACTGCCGCAAATTATCTAATGCTGAAAAAGAAGTAGAAAGTGAGCGAACCTTTTATCTGTCACACTTTGGTGTCAAAAATGCACACAAAAAAGGAATTCGAATTGCCTTCGATGCTGCCGCGGAGGTTCAACATTTTTCGCTCAACAAAGCCCTAATTGCAGGACCAGACATGAATAATCCACTAATAACAATCCTTTTTAAATTTAGAGAAGCCCCAACAGCGGTATGCGGTGATATACAGGAGAAGTTCTACCAAATTGTAATCACCAAAAGAGACCAGGACAGCCAACGATTTTTATGGAGAAATGGCAACCCTAGTCAACCAGTGGATGTTTATGTCATGGAGAGGATGATATTTGGATCCACCTGTTCGCCAAAAATAGCTCAATACATTAAAAACCTCAACGCCAAAATATTTATGGAAAATTCTCCCAGAGCAGTGCACGGTATTATTGATCGCCACTATGTCGATTGTTTTCAGCATGAAAGCAAAGCAATAAAAGTGGTGAGTGAAGTTATACAAATTCATAAAGCCGGCGGATTTAATCTACTAAATATTAAATCCAACTCTGACCAAGTCTAGAAAATATGTGGCAACCCATTAGCGATGACCATAGTGGTGGTAACCTCTTTGGTAGCGATGAGTACAACTGGTACTCGGTATTCACTGGCTGGCAAAATCAGATGTTTTTTGTTTTGATCTGAAGTTGCATAAAGTCGACAAGAAAATATTAAATTTTTCAGAAGTGCCAACAAAACGCGAAATGTTGCTGCTTAATATATCTGTGTTTGACCCCTTCGGTTTTTTATGCGACTACATGATTACGTCTAAAGTCTTAATGCAGAAAGTGTGGAAGTCTGGTGTGCAACGGGACGAGTAATTACCAGCAAACATTTACTCCCAATGGAAGACCTGTTTAGAGGAGCTGCCGAAATTGTTGGACTACAGAGTTCCGAGGAGCTATTTTAATGATTTTCTCAACAGCAAGGTGGACTTACATGTCTTTGTGGATGCAAGTGAGGAGGCAATGGCCGCAGTGGCTTACTGGCGTGTGGTTGTGGTATTAAAGTCATTTTTGTAATGGGCAAGACAAGTTGCGCTCCTACAAGGTATCAGACAACACCAAAACTTGAACTACAAGCTGCAGTTATGGGCGTTCGAGTTAAAGATTTAGTAGTAAAAAATCATTTAAAGCCTATTAATGAAATATTCTTTTGGACAGATTCATACACGGTGATACAGTGGATTCGTTCGCATCATCGCATTTACAAACAATACGTCGCAACTAGGGTGGCTGAAATTTTGGAGAGCAGCAAAACTAGCGAACGGAGGTGGTGTCCAGGTTCTAACAATCCGGCCGACGAAACGACGAGAGCCAAATACAACGGAATTTATAATCCGGATGGACGCCGGAAAAATGGCCCCAAGTTATTGCAAAAATGCGAGGTGTACTGGCCAGAAGAGGTCAAAATAAGTTGTAAAAATGAGGCCAGCAAATCTGAGCTCCGATCTAAGCACAGATCGCTGTTGGCACGACAGGTATGTTCATGTGTGCCAGATTTTAATCGATTTTCTAAATATCGCAGGCTGAAACGGACAATGGCATGGATATTTCGCTACGGAAATAATCTGAGGCGAAAAGTGAAAGGCAAGTCAATTTTACCAGGCGAGCTAACAGTCGAGGAGGAACTAAGTGCAGAAATTTATCTTTGCCGCCACATACAGCGAATAACACTGGCTGGTGAACTAATAGATCTAAAGACGAACGGATTTGTATCTGCTAACAGCGACCTAAAGATGTTAAACCCCTTTATTGGCCAGGATGAGTTGCTTCGCGTGTCTGGCCGAATCGAAAATGCTGCGTTTCTTTCCATCGATTGCAGACAACCAATAATTTTGCCAAAAAATTGTATGTTTACGAGACTTCTGGTGGAATCTTACCATAGACGTTTTTGCCATATAAATGTGGCAACTACTATAAACGAAATCCGGTTGAAAGTTTGGGTGCCATCACTTCGTCAACTAGTTAGAAGTATCCAGTCCCGATGTTCTACGTGCAAAAACCGTCACGCCAAACCTCGTCAGCCGAAAATGGTAGCCCTGTCCATGGAACGTGTCACTCCATTCGTTCGAGCATTTAGTTACACAGGTCTAGCCTACTTTGGCCCAGTAACCGTTTCGATCCGCCGTCAACGTGAAAAGCGATGGATAGCTTTGTTCACGTGTCTGTCTGTACGTGCAATCTACCTTGAGATTGCCACTGATATGTCAAGTGATGCCTGTCTGCTGTGTATCCGTAATTTTGTCACCCGAAGAGGAGTGCCCATCATGCTACGTAGCGACAATGGGACAAACTTTGTCGGCATCGCCAAGGAATTGCAAGGTTTGAACAATATATTTGATAATTCTTCTTTTACTGAAGGTATAACGTCTCTTGGTAAAATGGGTGTATAATACGCCGATTAACCCCAGCGAAGGCGGTGTGTGGGAGCGACTGGTGCAATCAGTGAAGAAGGCTTTGTATATCATGCTCAAGGAACAGGCGCCCAAGCTGGAAACTCTTCAAGCCTTCCTATTTGAAACCGAAAACATGGTGTACTCTAGACCAGAACCATTAACACCAAAGCACTTCCTACTTGGCTCTACCAATTCGACTCAGACCCCGGCACCCTTCGAACCCCGATTAATGTGTTTGAGGAAACAATGGCGTGTGGTCCAAAACCTCAAAAATGGTATGTGGCATCAGTGGCTACGAGAGTACTTGCCGGAATTAACTCGTCGGACGAAATGATGTTTCCCGTCCCAACCACTGAGCGTCGGCTGCCTCATATTTGTGTGATCCTGATCTGTCAAGAAGCCAATGGAAGAGAGTGCGTGTAATTGAGCTTAAAAGCCAGAGTTAAAACCAGCACTGGAGTGTACCACCGTCCCATATCCAGGCTAGCAGTACTTGATATTGATGACGAGACTGGGAAAGGTGAATCCTCCCCCTCTGGGTCAGTTCACGGGGGTGGGGGTGTTGCAGATGGTCACCTCGAAAATACCAAGGCTTGAGACAAATGCCACTTCATCGTGTTGTCAAATAAAACCCCAAGCTTAGAAAGGGATAACTAGAAGATTTAGCAAAAGCGTTCATTTTGTTATTGTTTTTAATGTTGTCTAATTACTATAAAGAGGACCTTCAGTAATATACATGCCACTTTTTGTTATAACCAAAAAATAAGTAAGTCAGATTTTGTGGTGCAGTGTTTAAATGTCAATTTATTTTTTTTATTTAAATCGTTGTGTTTTTTGTACTTAATACAGAGAATAAACAACGTCAACGTAATTTTCAACAACCTCTGCTAAACCAAACTAACAACATACAAACCTTTTGCTACGTTAAATAAATAAACATCTACATATTTACATACATACGTAATAATTAAAAGCCAATTGTGTTGTCATTTACGGAAGCCAGCCGATTTAAGGGGAAGTTTATTCTGGAACGTTAACAAAAAGTCACACCAGATATAATCTTATTCCATTCATTGTACAAATACAAATGTAGTATATACAAACTACGATTTTTACAGAGTTCTTCAAAGACCCGACCAATCTGTGTTGTCCAATTTTCTATGAAATCTGATAATATTTGTGACCTTAATCCTAAAAACAATGCACAGACAAATGGAAAACGTACCAATAAATAGAATACCAAATTCAAACAAACCATCTCAAACAGAATCAGTTTCAAAATTGATTCTCAAACTCGAATCGGTTCTAAAAAATTTAAATGTTCAGTAAAATATACGGACACGAAAAGAAACATAAAAATGTCTTTAATAATGATTTTTTATGATTTGTGTGAAAGACTAAGAATAATTAACTACAACATTAACTACATCACTTCCTACATTAACAAACAATATACATTAAACGAAAAAAACTAAAATTCGATGTAAGTTTATGTGCTTCAGGAGTTTATTTCTGTCTGTGCTATAACTACACCTATTACAGCTGTCAACTGTTTTTCATTTTTGGTTTCTAGTAACAGCAAATGAACAGTGTTCGATAAGGAACCTGTACCTTTGCATATGCCTTTGCTTAATGCCGAATACCGTGCACTATGATTTTGAAGTGGCGTATACAACCAGCGTACTGGTCTTTGAGTAAATACACTACCTTTTAAGTGTTGTGAATTTTTCATTCGTACAAAACTGGAATACACTACTTTTAGTGTAGGGTTTGAATGCTTTCAGAAAAAATAAAACAAATGCATTTATCTCGGAAACAAAGGGTCCAATCGAAAAAGTAACCAATTATTCCGGCTTTCTAAGGGATTTTGTTAAGGTGATACAAATCAATATACATAATTACTTTTTCCACCAAAAATAGGAAAATCCCTACAATAAAAAAATGTCCACAACTCGGAAGCGATGCGTCAAAACGCATCCAATACATATTGCAGAACATTTTTTTAAATCGCTAAAATAAAAATATGTCTCGAAGGTATGTCAATCATAAAAATATCCTTGTTTGTACCTCTAGCGCAGTTTTTAATCAAGTTTAATCTTCAATATAACAATTTCTATTTAGCAGTGTTGTTTCCGACATTTATTTATATTTTCATCTTAAAAATTTTGTCTGTTTAGCGATTATCTATTGATGCCAATAAACGTCGTAGCTTGATTAGAACCTCTATTGGAAGTCAGAAATTTGATTATTTTCACAATTGGACGTTCCGTTTCTGAGTTATGGACATTATCGATTTATTTTATTTTCTCGACTTTCCTCATATTTTCATATGAAATCAGTGAAAATTTTTACGATCTTGTTTTCCTCTTCATTGGAATATTTAAGGATTGATGTGGAAGACTGAATTTACCAAACCCGATTTCTTTAAACATTATTTTTACAAGAAACTTATAATTGTTTCTCTAAAATGTATAAATCGCCGCTTGGGCAAATAAACTCCAATTATGTATTTCTTAATCAACAGCTCAATATACTTTGTTTTAGTGGTAAGCTGCGAATTTTGTGTTCAATCATATTCATTTAAAACATTAGGATTAAAATACAAATATGCGAGTATTAAAAAAGCAATAGTTTTTTATTTTGAATATTTATATCAATTGTAGTCATATGCGTAGTCGACATAAAATAGGAGTACGTACATATTCCAGTGAATGCTGATGTGTGCTTCATTAGTGGATAAGTCGAACAAATAACGTGCGGGATACAACACATCCTTATTTAAAACCCGCAGTTGTGCTATCGTAGAAGGTTTGTTTCGTTTGACGTCCTGTTTCAACATTTCGTGCTTTTATCGTCTTCATAGGGTGAATGTATATGTATGTTGAATAATTTAGAATGAACGTCGGTTTATAGTATTATGCCGTTGAGTGTCAAATATATTTTTCCCCTCGATCTTACCTGTTTTCTTTAAGTCCAACTCATTTATATTATTAAAAACGTATAAATCGAATATTTTTTAAAAATTTTGTTTATTATAATACATATTTACTGATTTCTGAGCAATGCTTTCTTATTAGAATAAATTATAAGTTTAATTATAGGGGGCTGCTGACTATTAATACAAAATACATATATTAATTATTTTATTAATTTATATTAATACAAAAATACATAACTAGCAATCATTCAACTATTAAATTATATATACATATAGTATACATTTAATTAAAAAAAATATGTATTTATGTATTGCATACCAAATAAACCAATATGCCAGAATAGAATATGCCCTCTATACAAGTAATAAATGTTCTGTTCATTTAATTTAAAACACTTAAATGAGATATGATAATTGTAGAGTTTAATCTTTACGACAAAAATTGCACAATTTAATTTGAGCGTTTCTGTAATAATGTGTAAAACACCCATTGCATATCGTCGCTTTAGTTCTTATTTGCTCCAAACGCCATTTTGGACTGTTTTGAGTTAGGAGTGGTTTTATAGGTTTTCGGCTATCCTGTTTCTGAATCTGTTGTCAGATTTTACCTAGCTCAAGCCGTTCTTGAGATATTAACGTTGATTTTTGCTACATATCCACTTTTTGAAGACTTCGTTAGTATTTATTTGCTCAATCGCCACTTTCTGGCGTTTGGAGCAAAATTTCCATACAAAATTTTGTTTTTTTTTTGTTAAGTTTTATTTGCTTCATAACCATAGACAATGGATGTGAGTGTTTTTATTTTAACTAGTGTGTAAATTTTTATTTGCTCCATGTGTATGCTCACTATGGATATGAGGAAATAAGCTTGTAATTTCTTATTTGCTGCACTACCATTATAAGTTGCGCAGAGTTATAAATAGAAGTGCAAAATGCTATGATAAGCCAGTCGTGCTTTAGACTTCAAGACGATAGGACGTGCGCACAATGTCATCACCACCATCAAATTTGTCGTCAATTTTAAAAGAGTAAGTAAAAATATAGTAAATTTTTACATTTTTTATTGAATAAATTTGGTTTAATTTTAGCATGATGCATGAAATTTTGTATGATGAATCTGATGTTAATTCGACTCATGAAGATCAGCGAGAATATCAACCAGAAGATATAGATATTGCAAACTTAACAAGACTCCCAACGGATTTAAGTAATTTAGGTAAGCTTAAACAATTTCTTGTAATATAGTATATTAAGTGTCATATAACAATATTATTTTGTCAAAAGCAGACTGTTCGCTGCAGCACCCTGCAAGAAAGAAGCGGAAACAACCAGAAACTTGGGAAAATAATGTGCGGGTACAACTGCGAGAACGTGGTAAATCCTACATTGACACGAAAGGTAAAGGAAAACCACGTAGAAAAATGAAAGAACCTTGCAAGGATACGTGCGTCTTTTTGTGTACCCAATTTTTTACTGAAACGGCAAGGCAAAGGATATATTCCGAATTTTGGGAACTCTCTGATGAAGATAAAGGTAAATTTTATTCAAAATTTGTCCAGCGGCAGGGTGTTAAGCGTCGTAGAGTCAAGCAAGATGTGTGTCAAGATGTGGATAAGAAGCAGTTCTCATACACATATTTTCTACAATTGGATGAAAATATGCTTCGAGTATGCCGAAAGTTTTTTGTAAATACACTTTCTATTGACCAGAAAAGGATATATTACAACTTTTCAAATCTAACCCAACCCGGTACTGGTATACCGCTTCCTAGAAAGAAAGGAAAGCATGTTAAAAGGACAACATCAGTTGAAAAGGTAAATGAAGTCAGAACCCACATTGCTAGTTTTCCGACTATGCCATCACATTACTGCAGGGTGAACAGTAATCGAAACTATCTTGAGTCGAATCTTGGTTTACCAAGGATGTATAAACTATATTCGGAAAGTTGTGTGACTGAACCAGTAAAAATTCACATTTACCGCAAAATTTTTAACAATGATTTTAATTTGTCATTTTATAAGCCAAAAAAAGATTAGTGCGATAAATGTGTTCTCTTCAAAGCTAATGCAAACCCCACCGAAGGTGAAAAACTTAAATTTGAAAATCACGTAACAGAAAAACTTGCTTTAAAAGAAGATCGCGACACTGATAGAAAAAACATAGATCCGAGCCATTGTATTATTTGCTATGACATGCAAAGTGTTTTTTCCCTTCCGAGAGGCAACGCATCCAGATTTTACTATAAAAGGAAACTTAACGTTTTCAATCTCACCGCTACCGTATCCATTGTCAACATTCCTAGATATACATACTGTGTCATATGGTCAGAAGCTCACAGTGGCAGGAGTGGAAATGATATATCCAGTGCCCTGGTAAAAATATTACATCGGTGTGTTGACGATCATCCGCAAATTCAACGAATAACTTTGTGGAGTGACTCTTGTGTTCCACAAAATAAAAATAAAATTAACTGCAGTGCCATTAAATTATTCTTAAAATCTAGGCCAAATATCAAAGAGATTTCCCAAAAGTTTTCTGAGCCGGGTCACTCCCTTATTCAAGAGCTTGATTGCATTCATGGAGCTATCGATAAATTCTTAAAGAATGTTGAAATTCATAGTCCACTGCATTTAATTCAGCTTTTGAAGAACGTCAATTCGGCAAAAGTACAACTAAAAATAATTCAAATGCGACCAGAAGATTTTAAACTATACTCCAGAGTAGCTGAACAGCTCGACTTTAGAAAAGTTCCTTTTATGAAACTCAAAATCTTGCTGTATGAGCAGGAGGAAGAATTTTCGTTGAAATATAAATTAACACCACGGTATAAGCAGTTCAGCACAACGTCAGTATTAAAACAAGCAACAAGGAAACTTTTGCCTACGCCAAAAAATTTGTTTAATATAACATTACAAATTATGCCTAAACTACAAATTACTCGGGAAAAAGCGTCCGACATTAAGGACTTATTGCCATTTTTGCCAAAAACCGATCAAGAGTACTTCAAAGCCCTTTTGCAATTTTAAGATATAATTATTGATCTCAAACTAACGAATTTATAACTTTGTTATAGCTATGGATGATAAAGCTAAAATTTTTTTTTTTAATTTTTAGAGTCCCAATTGAATTGGGCATATTTTTTTATAAAATATATGTGTTTTTGCATATAAAGCTTTATATACATATTTTTTATTGTAAGTTAAAATCCCACTGAATTGAAACTGATATTAATTTATAATAATATGAAATTTACCATAATAATAACATTTGAGTTATTTTTATCAAATAATCTGTTTATTATTATTTCTTTTCCCCATTTGAAAAAAGTTTGCTCTACGTGCACTACGACCGAACAATACTGTCAACACGTCACTGGATATGGAGCAAAGCAAAAAGGCTAATTTAGTTTATATTACTATTTCTGCACTGTTATAGTTAAACCTCCAAAAAATTTTACCATATGGTAGCCAATATTCCAAACTTCATAAGCTCTGAATGTTGCAAAAAATTTTATCGGACAGTTTTTTTTTTACAACACTTCTAACTTCAAAGTCGATTTACTCAAAACTTACTAAATGGCGTTTGGAGCAAATAAGAACTCAAGCGACGATATGTATCTGCAACATTTAAAGAATTTGGTGGATAATAGGTTATATTTCCACCACATTGTAGACATATGTATATTGGTCATGTCTTCTGGAAACTTGACAAATTTGTTTTTCATTTTTAGTCGATAAATATTCGGGCTTTCTAAATTATTCATACTGGTACTCTTTATAAAGCATTCCGCAAACTGGCAAATATGAACACCACAATTATCATTTTGTTTGTCGTGGCTGATTAGTTTAAGCCTCCAAACTTCGCGTGCGGTTTTTTCTTAAATGTATCAAACATTGCACTTATTTCTATTTTAGTCTCAGTGAATGGATTTATGTAGGCAAATTCTTTTTTGTGCATATCCACCAAAACAATAGTGAAATGATTTCCATTACATATTGGCAAAACTATAAATCGGAAACAATTTAATGGTATATGTATTTTCTCATCACTATGGAAATAATATTTGCATTGTTTTGTAGATAGAGAATAAAGATATGATTTTTCACTTTTATAAATTAATATTTTTATATAGGTGTCCACTAGGGAGTTGTATAGCATGTTCTCTTGATTGAAGAGTATATAATAGGGTATACTTTTTGTACTATTTTGATAATTCTTTTCGAATATAAATACATATGTTTCTATCTAAATAAATGGTAGTTTCCTTTGGCTTTACTTGGAATAGATTTAAATAATTTTTCGTAAAAAAGTGTCCGGGGATTAACATTATTCTTTCTTTTCTTTGGAGTTCTCTTCCAAATATCCTCTAAAGGCTTAGGCAATTTAATTTTCTTTTTCTGACGATTAGGGCTTCAACATTTTTCGCTCAACAAAGCCCTAATTGCAGGACCAGACATGAATAATCCACTAATAACAATCCTTTTTAAATTTAGAGAAGCCCCAACAGCGGTATGCGGTGATATACAGGAGAAGTTCTACCAAATTGTAATCACCAAAAGAGACCAGGACAGCCAACGATTTTTATGGAGAAATGGCAACCCTAGTCAACCAGTGGATGTTTATGTCATGGAGAGGATGATATTTGGATCCACCTGTTCGCCAAAAATAGCTCAATACATTAAAAACCTCAACGCCAAAATATTTATGGAAAATTCTCCCAGAGCAGTGCACGGTATTATTGATCGCCACTATGTCGATTGTTTTCAGCATGAAAGCAAAGCAATAAAAGTGGTGAGTGAAGTTATACAAATTCATAAAGCCGGCGGATTTAATCTACTAAATATTAAATCCAACTCTGACCAAGTCTAGAAAATATGTGGCAACCCATTAGCGATGACCATAGTGGTGGTAACCTCTTTGGTAGCGATGAGTACAACTGGTACTCGGTATTCACTGGCTGGCAAAATCAGATGTTTTTTGTTTTGATCTGAAGTTGCATAAAGTCGACAAGAAAATATTAAATTTTTCAGAAGTGCCAACAAAACGCGAAATGTTGCTGCTTAATATATCTGTGTTTGACCCCTTCGGTTTTTTATGCGACTACATGATTACGTCTAAAGTCTTAATGCAGAAAGTGTGGAAGTCTGGTGTGCAACGGGACGAGTAATTACCAGCAAACATTTACTCCCAATGGAAGACCTGTTTAGAGGAGCTGCCGAAATTGTTGGACTACAGAGTTCCGAGGTGCTATTTTAATGATTTTCTCAACAGCAAGGTGGACTTACATGTCTTTGTGGATGCAAGTGAGGAGGCAATGGCCGCAGTGGCTTACTGGCGTGTGGTTGTGGTATTAAAGTCATTTTTGTAATGGGCAAGACAAGTTGCGCTCCTACAAGGTATCAGACAACACCAAAACTTGAACTACAAGCTGCAGTTATGGGCGTTCGAGTTAAAGATTTAGTAGTAAAAAATCATTTAAAGCCTATTAATGAAATATTCTTTTGGACAGATTCATACACGGTGATACAGTGGATTCGTTCGCATCATCGCATTTACAAACAATACGTCGCAACTAGGGTGGCTGAAATTTTGGAGAGCAGCAAAACTAGCGAACGGAGGTGGTGTCCAGGTTCTAACAATCCGGCCGACGAAACGACGAGAGCCAAATACAACGGAATTTATAATCCGGATGGACGCCGGAAAAATGGCCCCAAGTTATTGCAAAAATGCGAGGTGTACTGGCCAGAAGAGGTCAAAATAAGTTGTAAAAATGAGGCCAGCAAATCTGAGCTCCGATCTAAGCACAGATCGCTGTTGGCACGACAGGTATGTTCATGTGTGCCAGATTTTAATCGATTTTCTAAATATCGCAGGCAGAAACGGACAATGGCATGGATATTTCGCTACAGAAATAATCTGAGGCGAAAAGTGAAAGGCAAGTCAATTTTACCAGGCGAGCTAACAGTCGAGGAGGAACTATGTGCAGAAATTTATCTTTGCCGCCACATACAGCGAATAACACTGGCTGGTGAACTAATAGATCTAAAGACGAACGGATTTGTATCTGCTAACAGCGACCTAAAGATGTTAAACCCCTTTATTGGCCAGGATGAGTTGCTTCGCGTGTCTGGCCGAATCGAAAATGCTGCGTTTCTTTCCATCGATTGCAGACAACCAATAATTTTGCCAAAAAATTGTATGTTTACGAGACTTCTGGTGGAATCTTACCATAGACGTTTTTGCCATATAAATGTGGCAACTACTATAAACGAAATCCGGTTGAAAGTTTGGGTGCCATCACTTCGTCAACTAGTTAGAAGTATCCAGTCCCGATGTTCTACGTGCAAAAACCGTCACGCCAAACCTCGTCAGCCGAAAATGGTAGCCCTGTCCATGGAACGTGTCACTCCATTCGTTCGAGCATTTAGTTACACAGGTCTAGACTACTTTGGCCCAGTAACCGTTTCGATCCGCCGTCAACGTGAAAAGCGATGGGTAGCTTTGTTCACGTGTCTGTCTGTACGTGCAATCTACCTTGAGATTGCCACTGATATGTCAAGTGATGCCTGTCTGCTGTGTATCCGTAATTTTGTCACCCGAAGAGGAGTGCCCATCATGCTACGTAGCGACAATGGGACAAACTTTGTCGGCATCGCCAAGGAATTGCAAGGTTTGAACAATATATTTGATAATTCTTCTTTTACTGAAGGTATAACGTCTCTTGGTATCAAATGGGTGTATAATACGCCGATTAACCCCAGCGAAGGCGGTGTGTGGGAGCGACTGGTGCAATCAGTGAAGAAGGCTTTGTATATCATGCTCAAGGAACAGGCGCCCAAGCTGGAAACTCTTCAAGCCTTCCTATTTGAAACCGAAAACATGGTGTACTCTAGACCAGAACCATTAACACCAAAGCACTTCCTACTTGGCTCTACCAATTCGACTCAGACCCCGGCACCCTTCGAACCCCGATTAATGTGTTTGAGGAAACAATGGCGTGTGGCCCAAAACCTCAAAAATGGTATGTGGCATCAGTGGCTACGAGAGTACTTGCCGGAATTAACTCGTCGGACGAAATGATGTTTCCCGTCCCAACCACTGAGCGTCGGCTGCCTCATATTTGTGTGATCCTGATCTGTCAAGAAGCCAATGGAAGAGAGGGCGTGTAATTGAGCTTAAAAGCCAGAGTTAAAACCAGCACTGGAGTGTACCACCGTCCCATATCCAGGCTAGCAGTACTTGATATTGATGACGAGACTGGGAAAGGTGAATCCTCCCCCTCTGGGTCAGTTCACGGGGGTGGGGGTGTTGCAGATGGTCACCTCGAAAATACCAAGGCTTGAGACAAATGTCACTTCATCGTGTTGTCAAATAAAATCCCAAGCTTAGAAAGGGATAACTAGAAGATTTAGCAAAAGCGTTCATTTTGTTATTGTTTTTAATGTTGTCTAATTACTATAAAGAGGACCTTCAGTAATATACATGCCACTTTTTGTTATAACCAAAAAATAAGTAAGTCAGATTTTGTGGTGCAGTGTTTAAATGTCAATTTATTTTTTTTATTTAAATCTTTGTGTTTTTTGTACTTAATACAGAGAATAAACAACGTCAACGTAATTTTCAACAACCTCTGCTAAACCAAACTAACAACATACAAACCTTTTGCTACGTTAAATAAATAAACATCTACATATTTACATACATACGTAATAATTAAAAGCCAATTGTGTTGTCATTTACGGAAGCCAGCCGATTTAAGGGGAAGTTTATTCTGGAACGTTAACAAAAAGTCACACCAGATATAATCTTATTCCATTCATTGTACAAATACAAATGTAGTATATACAAACTACGATTTTTACAGAGTTCTTCAAAGACCCGACCAATCTGTGTTGTCCAATTTTCTATGAAATCTGATAATATTTGTGACCTTAATCCTAAAAACAATGCACAGACAAATGGAAAACGTACCAATAAATAGAATACCAAATTCAAACAAACCATCTCAAACAGAATCAGTTTCAAAATTGATTCTCAAACTCGAATCGGTTCTAAAAAATTTAAATGTTCAGTAAAATATACGGACACGAAAAGAAACATAAAAATGTCTTTAATAATGATTTTTTATGATTTGTGTGAAAGACTAAGAATAATTAACTACAACATTAACTACATCACTTCCTACATTAACAAACAATATACATTAAACGAAAAAAACTAAAATTCGATGTAAGTTTATGTGCTTCAGGAGTTTATTTCTGTCTGTGCTATAACTACACCTATTACAGCTGTCAACTGTTTTTCATTTTTGGTTTCTAGTAACAGCAAATGAGCAGTGTTCGATAAGGAACCTGTACCTTTGCATATGCCTTTGCTTAATGCCGAATACCGTGCACTATGATTTTGAAGTGGCGTATACAACCAGCGTACTGGTCTTTGAGTAAATACACTACCTTTTAAGTGTTGTGAATTTTTCATTCGTACAAAACTGGAATACACTACTTTTAGTGTAGGGTTTGAATGCTTTCAGAAAAAATAAAACAAATGCATTTATCTCGGAAACAAAGGGTCCAATCGAAAAAGTAACCAATTATTCCGGCTTTCTAAGGGATTTTGTTAAGGTGATACAAATCAATATACATAATTACTTTTTCCACCAAAAATAGGAAAATCCCTACAATAAAAAAATGTCCACAACTCGGAAGCGATGCGTCAAAACGCATCCAATACATATTGCAGAACATTTTTTTAAATCGCTAAAATAAAAATATGTCTCGAAGGTATGTCAATCATAAAAATATCCTTGTTTGTACCTCTAGCGCAGTTTTTAATCAAGTTTAATCTTCAATATAACAATTTCTATTTAGCAGTGTTGTTTCCGACATTTATTTATATTTTCATCTTAAAAATTTTGTCTGTTTAGCGATTATCTATTGATGCCAATAAACGTCGTAGCTTGATTAGAACCTCTATTGGAAGTCAGAAATTTGATTATTTTCACAATTGGACGTTCCGTTTCTGAGTTATGGACATTATCGATTTATTTTATTTTCTCGACTTTCCTCATATTTTCATATGAAATCAGTGAAAATTTTTACGATCTTGTTTTCCTCTTCATTGGAATATTTAAGGATTGATGTGGAAGACTGAATTTACCAAACCCGATTTCTTTAAACATTATTTTTACAAGAAACTTATAATTGTTTCTCTAAAATGTATAAATCGCCGCTTGGGCAAATAAACTCCAATTATGTATTTCTTAATCAACAGCTCAATATACTTTGTTTTAGTGGTAAGCTGCGAATTTTGTGTTCAATCATATTCATTTAAAACATTAGGATTAAAATACAAATATGCGAGTATTAAAAAAGCAATAGTTTTTTATTTTGAATATTTATATCAATTGTAGTCATATGCGTAGTCGACATAAAATAGGAGTACGTACATATTCCAGTGAATGCTGATGTGTGCTTCATTAGTGGATAAGTCGAACAAATAACGTGCGGGATACAACACATCCTTATTTAAAACCCGCAGTTGTGCTATCGTAGAAGGTTTGTTTCGTTTGACGTCCTGTTTCAACATTTCGTGCTTTTATCGTCTTCATAGGGTGAATGTATATGTATGTTGAATAATTTAGAATGAACGTCGGTTTATAGTATTATGCCGTTGAGTGTCAAATATATTTTTCCCCTCGATCTTACCTGTTTTCTTTAAGTCCAACTCATTTATATTATTAAAAACGTATAAATCGAATATTTTTTAAAAATTTTGTTTATTATAATACATATTTACTGATTTCTGAGCAATGCTTTCTTATTAGAATAAATTATAAGTTTAATTATAGGGGGCTGCTGACTATTAATACAAAATACATATATTAATTATTTTATTAATTTATATTAATACAAAAATACATAACTAGCAATCATTCAACTATTATATTATTTATACATATAGTATACATTTAATTAAAAAAAATATGTATTTATGTATTGCATACCAAATAAACCAATATGCCAGAATAGAATATGCCCTCTATACAAGTAATAAATGTTCTGTTCATTTAATTTAAAACACTTAAATGAGATATGATAATTGTAGAGTTTAATCTTTACGACAAAAATTGCACAATTTAATTTGAGCGTTTCTGTAATAATGTGTAAAACACCCATTGCATATCGTCGCTTTAGTTCTTATTTGCTCCAAACGCCATTTTGGACTGTTTTGAGTTAGGAGTGGTTTTATAGGTTTTCGGCTATCCTGTTTCTGAATCTGTTGTCAGATTTTACCTAGCTCAAGCCGTTCTTGAGATATTAACGTTGATTTTTGCTACATATCCACTTTTTGAAGACTTCGTTAGTATTTATTTGCCTCAATCGCCACTTTCTGGCGTTTGGAGCAAAATTTCCATACAAAATTTTGTTTTTTTTTGTTAAGTTTTATTTGCTTCATAACCATAGACAATGGATGTGAGTGTTTTTATTTTAACTAGTGTGTAAATTTTTATTTGCTCCATGTGTATGCTCACTATGGATATGAGGAAATAAGCTTGTAATTTCTTATTTGCTGCACTACCATTATAAGTTACGCAGAGTTATAAATAGAAGTGCAAAATGCTATGATAAGCCAGTCGTGCTTTAGACTTCAAGACGATAGGACGTGCGCACAATGTCATCACCACCATCAAATTTGTCGTCAATTTTAAAAGAGTAAGTAAAAATATAGTAAATTTTTACATTTTTTATTGAATAAATTTGGTTTAATTTTAGCATGATGCATGAAATTTTGTATGATGAATCTGATGTTAATTCGACTCATGAAGATCAGCGAGAATATCAACCAGAAGATATAGATATTGCAAACTTAACAAGACTCCCAACGGATTTAAGTAATTTAGGTAAGCTTAAACAATTTCTTGTAATATAGTATATTAAGTGTCATATAACAATATTATTTTGTCAAAAGCAGACTGTTCGCTGCAGCACCCTGCAAGAAAGAAGCGGAAACAACCAGAAACTTGGGAAAATAATGTGCGGGTACAACTGCGAGAACGTGGTAAATCCTACATTGACACGAAAGGTAAAGGAAAACCACGTAGAAAAATGAAAGAACCTTGCAAGGATACGTGCGTCTTTTTGTGTACCCAATTTTTTACTGAAACGGCAAGGCAAAGGATATATTCCGAATTTTGGGAACTCTCTGATGAAGATAAAGGTAAATTTTATTCAAAATTTGTCCAGCGGCAGGGTGTTAAGCGTCGTAGAGTCAAGCAAGATGTGTGTCAAGATGTGGATAAGAAGCAGTTCTCATACACATATTTTCTACAATTGGATGAAAATATGCTTCGAGTATGCCGAAAGTTTTTTGTAAATACACTTTCTATTGACCAGAAAAGGATATATTACAACTTTTCAAATCTAACCCAACCCGGTACTGGTATACCGCTTCCTAGAAAGAAAGGAAAGCATGTTAAAAGGACAACATCAGTTGAAAAGGTAAATGAAGTCAGAACCCACATTGCTAGTTTTCCGACTATGCCATCACATTACTGCAGGGTGAACAGTAATCGAAACTATCTTGAGTCGAATCTTGGTTTACCAAGGATGTATAAACTATATTCGGAAAGTTGTGTGACTGAACCAGTAAAAATTCACATTTACCGCAAAATTTTTAACAATGATTTTAATTTGTCATTTTATAAGCCAAAAAAAGATTAGTGCGATAAATGTGTTCTCTTCAAAGCTAATGCAAACCCCACCGAAGGTGAAAAACTTAAATTTGAAAATCACGTAACAGAAAAACTTGCTTTAAAAGAAGATCGCGACACTGATAGAAAAAACATAGATCCGAGCCATTGTATTATTTGCTATGACATGCAAAGTGTTTTTTCCCTTCCGAGAGGCAACGCATCCAGATTTTACTATAAAAGGAAACTTAACGTTTTCAATCTCACCGCTACCGTATCCATTGTCAACATTCCTAGATATACATACTGTGTCATATGGTCAGAAGCTCACAGTGGCAGGAGTGGAAATGATATATCCAGTGCCCTGGTAAAAATATTACATCGGTGTGTTGACGATCATCCGCAAATTCAACGAATAACTTTGTGGAGTGACTCTTGTGTTCCACAAAATAAAAATAAAATTAACTGCAGTGCCATTAAATTATTCTTAAAATCTAGGCCAAATATCAAAGAGATTTCCCAAAAGTTTTCTGAGCCGGGTCACTCCCTTATTCAAGAGCTTGATTGCATTCATGGAGCTATCGATAAATTCTTAAAGAATGTTGAAATTCATAGTCCACTGCATTTAATTCAGCTTTTGAAGAACGTCAATTCGGCAAAAGTACAACTAAAAATAATTCAAATGCGACCAGAAGATTTTAAACTATACTCCAGAGTAGCTGAACAGCTCGACTTTAGAAAAGTTCCTTTTATGAAACTCAAAATCTTGCTGTATGAGCAGGAGGAAGAATTTTCGTTGAAATATAAATTAACACCACGGTATAAGCAGTTCAGCACAACGTCAGTATTAAAACAAGCAACAAGGAAACTTTTGCCTACGCCAAAAAATTTGTTTAATATAACATTACAAATTATGCCTAAACTACAAATTACTCGGGAAAAAGCGTCCGACATTAAGGACTTATTGCCATTTTTGCCAAAAACCGATCAAGAGTACTTCAAAGCCCTTTTGCAATTTTAAGATATAATTATTGATCTCAAACTAACGAATTTATAACTTTGTTATAGCTATGGATGATAAAGCTAAAATTTTTTTTTTTAATTTTTAGAGTCCCAATTGAATTGGGCATATTTTTTTATAAAATATATGTGTTTTTGCATATAAAGCTTTATATACATATTTTTTATTGTAAGTTAAAATCCCACTGAATTGAAACTGATATTAATTTATAATAATATGAAATTTACCATAATAATAACATTTGAGTTATTTTTATCAAATAATCTGTTTATTATTATTTCTTTTCCCCATTTGAAAAAAGTTTGCTCTACGTGCACTACGACCGAACAATACTGTCAACACGTCACTGGATATGGAGCAAAGCAAAAAGGCTAATTTAGTTTATATTACTATTTCTGCACTGTTATAGTTAAACCTCCAAAAAATTTTACCATATGGTAGCCAATATTCCAAACTTCATAAGCTCTGAATGTTGCAAAAAATTTTATCGGACAGTTTTTTTTTTACAACACTTCTAACTTCAAAGTCGATTTACTCAAAACTTACTAAATGGCGTTTGGAGCAAATAAGAACTCAAGCGACGATATGTATCTGCAACATTTAAAGAATTTGGTGGATAATAGGTTATATTTCCACCACATTGTAGACATATGTATATTGGTCATGTCTTCTGGAAACTTGACAAATTTGTTTTTCATTTTTAGTCGATAAATATTCGGGCTTTCTAAATTATTCATACTGGTACTCTTTATAAAGCATTCCGCAAACTGGCAAATATGAACACCACAATTATCATTTTGTTTGTCGTGGCTGATTAGTTTAAGCCTCCAAACTTCGCGTGCGGTTTTTTCTTAAATGTATCAAACATTGCACTTATTTCTATTTTAGTCTCAGTGAATGGATTTATGTAGGCAAATTCTTTTTTGTGCATATCCACCAAAACAATAGTGAAATGATTTCCATTACATATTGGCAAAACTATAAATCGGAAACAATTTAATGGTATATGTATTTTCTCATCACTATGGAAATAATATTTGCATTGTTTTGTAGATAGAGAATAAAGATATGATTTTTCACTTTTATAAATTAATATTTTTATATAGGTGTCCACTAGGGAGTTGTATAGCATGTTCTCTTGATTGAAGAGTTTATAATAGGGTATACTTTTTGTACTATTTTGATAATTCTTTTCGAATATAAATACATATGTTTCTATCTAAATAAATGGTAGTTTCCTTTGGCTTTACTTGGAATAGATTTAAATAATTTTTCGTAAAAAAGTGTCCGGGGATTAACATTATTCTTTCTTTTCTTTGGAGTTCTCTTCCAAATATCCTCTAAAGGCTTAGGCAATTTAATTTTCTTTTTCTGACGATTAGGGCTTCAACATTTTTCGCTCAACAAAGCCCTAATTGCAGGACCAGACATGAATAATCCACTAATAACAATCCTTTTTAAATTTAGAGAAGCCCCAACAGCGGTATGCGGTGATATACAGGAGAAGTTCTACCAAATTGTAATCACCAAAAGAGACCAGGACAGCCAACGATTTTTATGGAGAAATGGCAACCCTAGTCAACCAGTGGATGTTTATGTCATGGAGAGGATGATATTTGGATCCACCTGTTCGCCAACAATAGCTCAATACATTAAAAACCTCAACGCCAAAATATTTATGGAAAATTCTCCCAGAGCAGTGCACGGTATTATTGATCGCCACTATGTCGATGATTATGTCGATTGTTTTCAGCATGAAAGCAAAGCAATAAAAGTGGTGAGTGAAGTTATACAAATTCATAAAGCCGGCGGATTTAATCTACTAAATATTAAATCCAACTCTGACCAAGTCCAGAAAATATGTGGCAACCCCATTAGCGATGACCATAGTGGTGGTAACCTCTTTGGTAGCGATGAGTACAACTAGTACTCCACGGTGTCCCTGAACCAAGTTTAAATGGACCAAAAAACCACTCTTGATTTCCCTTCGGCCATCGAAAGTTTCACCATCGAGAAGTTCAAAAACGCAAAAATCAGCCAAATCCCCGGAGCCGTTTTCAAAAAAACACAATTTTAAGATTTTTTTCGCCAAAAATGAGAAAATTCGAAAAATATTTTTTTTTTGAATTTAGATTCTTTTTTTTGCAAGAATGCGTACAAACATCTGCACATCTTCTAGGAATACAAAACAATCACTCAGCTTCAACTAAATTTCAATAAAAATCAAGTTTTTTTCGTGATCGATATTGGAATGAATGTCTTGAATTGTTTGTAAAACACCATCTACTGGAATATTAATAAGTGTTTGCCTTTTGGAAATATTAAAAAAGAATATGATAAGCGTGTAAAAAATTAATCTTTATTCACAAATCGATGACACTTCATTCGAATCGATGACACTGTTTATCGAAAGTAAATGACGGAATTTATTTCAAATCTTTTTGGTTGAATTATCCAAAAATTGGGGAAAAATCATTCTTTAAACATGGCGGGAGTTATATTCCCGTACAGCTCTCAGTAGTTTAGTATTATAATGTGGATGTGTGCCGTTTACTTTGTAATTCACCCATGTCTTTTTGAAGTCGTGATGAACGGACTCCATAACTTGTTCGCTATAGTAACCCAGTCCACAGTCCATTTTGCGGCAAATGTATGGCACGTGAAAAAATACGGCATGAACTTTCGGAGTGGTTGAGATTCGCAGGTCTAGATAACTTGTTTTGAATTGCAAAACATAAACCTCAAATTTTTCGTCAAGGATAGTTGAAAAACACGAATTCACTACATTTGAAAAGTCACTAAAACATTTGACATACTTCAAACAATGGATGTTACATTTTGCCCGAAGAATATCTATTCTGTTTAACAAAGTTTTGCAGGCATTTCCAGCAAAAGCAGAAGCCCCATGTACGAAATCTTTGGAGACGTTGCAGGACTTAGCCCATTCATCGGCATCGTGCTGGAATTCTTTCAGCATGTGGTTATACAGGGTGTTTACAACTCCCAACATCAGATGAAGTTCAGGCGGAGGGATTATTTCGATGATCAGCGTGTCCGGGTTTCCTGTAAATATGGGCTCGTGGATGTTACTGTGGAAGTTCTTGGAATTAGTTTTTTTAATGCCGGTATTTTTGAAGGCCTCTGAATTTTCACAGCAGGTGCCAATGGTTCTGTAATTTCCGCACATATTTAAATTGTCTTTCGATGCGGTGCACCACGTACACGGAAAGTGGCAAGAATGTCCCATAATACCAGTCAGGATATTGGCTAGTTTCAGATCCGTTGCAATGATTGCGTTAATACATTGCATATTCAGACAAGACCAGAGAGTACGAACATTCATGTAGTTTTCTTGCGTATTAGAAATAATTCCAAGAATGATCAACTTCTTCACACCCGAATCCTTAAATTTCCTGGCTTGCACTTGATCTTGATATTGTTGTCTCGCTTTCTTGATACCCGAATTGCCATCAGCTTCATCAAATTTGGATTGAATAGATAAACAAATTTTCAAAAATCCGCCACCACCGTCAATACCGAATTTCAAATCCACTTCCTGCAATGCTCTTTTTTTCTTTAATGTAGTCAACCAATCCTGGCACGTCATTGCAATACACAAAACATTCAGATGTTTTTATTGCCCGGGAATTTTTGGTATTCACCACTTCGCAAAATCGAGACTCGAAAAAGGAATCAAGACGATGCTGGGAAGAGGAATATTTTCCTCTTCCCAGCAGCAACTCGCAACGCAGCAGTCAGCGAATTTGTTTTTCTTGTCGACAGACCTAAATCTGTACTGATTTTTAATATATCGGTTGCTGCGAGTGTTTGTGTTCCCGAACAGCTGGCAACATTGGTTGTATTCACGAACACTGGTATTTTTTTTCCTTTTTTCTGTGATAAACACAACTGCCCATGTTTTGTTGAGTTTTCTGGTGCAACTGAAATGTCTTTCAATAATGACGATGTCAATTGTTCCTTTTCTTTTAACGATAAATTATTTTTAATTAGGTCAGTCAGAGTTGAAACGCATTTTGAAGAAGTGCAGAAATTCTTGGTATCCAGTTCTCCTCCGCATTTATTACATTTCCTATGAGCCGCTTTATTTTTCGTAATTTTTCCGAGAATTATGTTCTGTGGTTGAGCTCGCACAAGTTTACACAAATTGCACTCACAAAGTATCTTATCCTGAGATCTGGTTGTACACGAAAGTGCCGGGAAATTCGAATAGTCTGGCAAAGACAACCTGGCTTGATCTCCGAAACCTTGCTTACAGGATTTGTACAGAACGATTTTGCAAGTACTGCAAACAGCGGATGGGTATCGGCTATCGTCAACATTAATATTTACCACATTTTTTATTTTGCTCTTCAATAGAAAGTTCTATGGGAGTCGGCCATTTAAAAATGATTCTCAAAAACACCTGTTAACACTACTTCTACTCATTAAGGCGACTTTAGACCAGTGGATCTGTCGGCCGATTTTGCGTGTTGGCCCGACCAAACTTTCAGTGTAAAGTGATGTTGGGCAGTTGGGCCAACATGTTAGGCAAAAATCAAAACGACTTTGGTTTTTTCGATGTTCGCCTGACATGTCATTCCGTGTAACGACAAGTCGGGCCAACAATTTAGAGTGCAAGGAAGAAATTGCAATTAAAATGTCAAAACAAATGAGTTTTATTAGTGTTTCTTTTCATTTTGAAAAGTAAAATCAAACAAAAGAAAAGAATATTTAATAGAATTTATTCAAAATTCAAAAAAAAAAAATATTTTTCGAATTTTCTCATTTTTGGCGAAAAAAATCTTAAAATTGTGTTTTTTTGAAAACGGCTCCGGGGATTTGGCTGATTTTTGCGTTTTTGAACTTCTCCATGGTGAAACTTTCGATGGCCGAAGGGAAATCAAGAGTGGTTTTTTGGTCCATTTAAACTTGGTTCAGGGACACCGTGACTCGGTATTCACTGGCTGGCAAAATCAGATGTTTTTTGTTTTGATCTGAAGTTGCATAAAGTCGACAAGAAAATATTACATTTTTCAAAAGTGCCAACAAAACGCGAAATGTTGTTGCTTAATATATCTGTGTTTGACCCCTTCGGTTTTTTATGCGACTACATGATTACGTCTAAAGTCTTAATGCAGAAAGTGTGGAAGTCTGGTGTGCAATGGGACGAGTAATTACCAGCAAACATTTACTCCCAATGGAAGACCTGTTTAGAGGTGCTGCCGAAATTGTTGGACTACAGAGTTCCGAGGTGCTATTTTATTGATTTTCTCAACAGCAAGGTGGACTTACATGTCTTTGTGGATGCAAGCGAGGAGGCAATGGCCGCAGTGGCTTACTGGCGTGTGGTAAGTGGTTGTGGTATTAAAGTCATTTTGTAATGGGCAAGACAAGTTGCGCTCCTACAAGGTATCACACAACACCAAAACTTGAACTACAAGCTGCATTTATGGGCGTTCGAGTTAAAGATTTAGTAGTAAAAAATCATTTAAAGCCTATTAATGAAATATTCTTTTGGACAGATTCATACACGGTGATACAGTGGATTCGTTCGCATCATCGCATTTACAAACAATACGTCGCAAATAGGGTGGCTGAAATTTTGGAGAGCAGCAAAACTAGCGAACGGAGGTGGTGTCCAGGTCCTACACAGCGAAAAGTGCCTAATAGAATCAAGAAGATTTTCTCTATGAAACGTTTTTAGGCTAGGGGGTATCCCAGAAGAAAGAAGCGAAGATTTTTTCATAGGGATTCCTTATTATTTTCATGTTGTAAATCTTTTTAATTTTATTAAGAAGAAAAACACATAAAATCAAAAAGGAAACATTTTTTTTTACTCAATTTCCGTTATTTTTGGCACCAAAAAAACAATCCATAGAGAAAAACTTTTTGATTCTATTAGGTTTCCTTCTGAATTGTGTAAAAAAGGGATTTCTTATTGATTTCATTAGGCTACCTAGTTGAGTTTTTCAAAAAGGTTTTCCCTATTGATTTCATTAGGTTCCTATATGATCATGTTCAAATCATCTTCTTGATTTTCTTAATAAGGATATCTTCTTGATTATATTAGCTTGCTTGTTATCTCATATAAATAAATCAACATAGAGACAATTTGTTCCATGATTTTCTTCGTTGTTGCACTGCAATATTTCTCTGCGGCAGAGACTTCGATAGTAGGCCGTGACATATGTATGCATGTTTGTATATGTGTCGCCTTTAATAACTGTACTTCTTAGTTCTTTGTATTTGACATATATAAATTCAACTTTTAGTTGAAAGTGAACAGTTGGGAAGTCAACACGTCGGAAGGACAAATATTTGTGCATTTAAATATAAGAAATATAAATAATGTAATAAATATAAAACCTTGTTTAAAAAAAATCAATAAGATAGCTTATTGAAATCAAGACGAAACCCGTTTTGAAAAATTCAATAAGACAACCTAATAAAATCAAGATGAAAATCTTGTTGAAAAAATCAACAAGACAGCCTAATGAAATCAAGACGAACCCCGTTTTGAAAAAATCAATAAGACAGCCTAATGAATTTAAGATGAAAATCTTGTTGAAAAAATCAATAAGACAGCCTAATAAAATCAAGATGAAAATCTTGTTGAAAAAATCAATAAGACAATCTAATGAAATCAAAACGAAACCCGTTTTGAAAAAATCAAGAAGAAAGCCTAATGAAATCAAGGTGAAAATCTTATTGAAAAAATCAATAAGACAACCTAATGAAATCAAGGTGAAAATCTTATTGAAAAAATAAATAAGACAACCTAAGGAAATCAAGATGAAAACCTTTTTGAAAAAATCAATAAGACAGCCTAATATAATCAAGAAGAATTCCGTTTCGAAATAAATCAACAAGAATACCTAATAAAAACCATAAGTTTTCTTCTTGATTATTTCAAAAAGGTTTCCCTAATTAAAATGATACGACTTTCTTCTTGAAAAAAAACCATAGAGATATCTTATTAATTTTGTTCTATTTTATTAGGTATTTATTAGGCACTGTTTTCTCTGTGTAACAATCCAGCCGACGAAACGACGAGAGCCACATACAACGGAAATTATAATCCGGATGGGCGCCGGAAAAATGGCCCCGAGTTCTTGCAAAAATGCGAGGTGTACTGGCCAGAAGAGGATAAAATAAGTTGTAAAAATGAGGCCAGCAAATCTGAGCTCCGATCTAAGCACAGATCGCTGTTGCCACGACAGGTATGTTCATGTGTACCAGATTTTAATCGATTTTCTAAATATCGCAGGCTGAAACGGACAATGGCATGGATATTTCGCTACGGAAATAATCTGAGGGAAAAGTGAAAGGCAAGTCAATTTTACCAGGCGCGCTAACAGTCTTTTTTATCTTTGCCGCCACATACAGCGAATAACACTGGCTGGTGAACTAATAGATCTAAAGACGAACGGATTTGTATCTGCTAACAGCGACCTAAAGATGTTAAACCCCTTTATTGGCCAGGATGAGTTGCTTCGCGTGTCTGGCCGAATCGAAAATGCTGCGTTTCTTTCCATCGATTGCAGACAACCAATAATTTTGCCAAAAAATTATATGTTTACGAGACTTCTGGTGGAATCTTACCATAGACGTTTTTGCCATATAAATGTGGCAACTACTATAAACGAAATCCGGTTGAAAGTTTGGGTGCCATCACTTCGTCAACTAGTTAGAAGTATCCAGTCCCGATGTTCTAGGTGCAAAAACCGTCACGCCAAACCTCGTCAGCTGAAAATGGTAGCCCTGTCCATGGAACGTGTCACTCCATTCGTTCGAGCATTTAGTTACACTGGTCTAGACTACTTTGGCCCAGTAACCGTTTCGATCCGCCGTCAACGTGAAAAGCGATGGGTAGCTTTGTTCACGTGTCTGTCTGTACGTGCAATCCACCTTGAGATTGCCACTGATATGTCAAGTGATGCCTGTCTGCTGTGTATCCGTAATTTTGTCACCCGAAGAGGAGTGCCCATCATGCTACGTAGCGACAATGGGACAAACTTTGTCGGCATCGCCAAGGAATTGCAAGGTTTGAACAATATATTTGATAATTCTTCTTTTACTGAAGGTATAACGTCTCTTGGCATCAAATGGGTGTATAATACGCCGATTAACCCCAGCGAAGGCGGTGTGTGGGAGCGACTGGTGCAATCAGTGAAGAAGGCTTTGTATATCATGCTCAAGGAACAGGCGCCCAAGCTGGAAACTCTTCAAGCCTTCCTATTTGAAACCGAAAACATGGTGAACTCTAGACCAGAACCATTAACACCAAAGCACTTCCTACTTGGCTCTACCAATTCGACTCAGACCCCGGCACCCTTCGAACCCGGATGAATGTGTTTGAGGAAACAATGGCGTGTGGTCCAAAACCTCAAAAATGGTATGTGGCATCAGTGGCTACGAGAGTACTTGCCGGAATTAACTCGTCGGACGAAATGATGTTTCCCGTCCCAACCACTGAGCGTCGGCTGCCTCATATTTGTGTGATCCTGATCTGTCAAGAAGCCAATGGAAGAGAGGGCGTGTAATTGAGCTTAAAAGCCAGAGTTAAAACCAGCACTGGAGTGTACCACCGTCCCATATCCAGGCTAGCAGTACTTGATATTGATGACGAGACTGGGAAAGGTGAATCCTCCCCCTCTGGGTCAGTTCACGGGGGTGGGGGTGTTGCAGATGGTCACCTCGAAAATACCAAGGCTTGAGACAAATGTCACTTCATCGTGTTGTCAAATAAAATCCCAAGCTTAGATAGGGATAACTAGAAGATTTAGCAAAAGCGTTCATTTTGTTATTGTTTTTAATGTTGTCTAATTACTATAAAGAGGACCTTCAGTAATATACATGCCACTTTTTGTTATAACCAAAAAATAAGTAAGTCAGATTTTGTGGTGCAGTGTTTAAATGTCAATTTATTTTTTTTATTTAAATCTTTGTGTTTTTTGTACTTAATACAGAGAATAAACAACGTCAACGTAATTTTCAACAACCTCTGCTAAACCAAACTAACAACATACAAACCTTTTGCTACGTTAAATAAATAAACATCTACGTATTTACATACATACGTAATAATTAAAAGCCAATTGTGTTGTCATTTACGGAAGCCAGCCGATTTAAGGGGAAGTTTATTCTGGAACGTTAACAAAAAGTCACACCAGATATAATCTTATTCCATTCATTGTACAAATACAAATGTAGTATATACAAACTACGATTTTTACAGAGTTCTTCAAAGACCCGACCAATCTGTGTTGTCCAATTTTCTATGAAATCTGCTAATATTTGTGACCTTAATCCTAAAAACAATGCACAGACAAATGGAAAACGTACCAATAAATAGAATACCAAATTCAAACAAACCATCTCAAACAGAATCAGTTTCAAAATTGATTCTCAAACTCGAATCGGTTCTAAAAAATTTAAATGGTCAGTAAAATATACGGACACGAAAAGAAACATAAAAATGTCTTTAATAATGATTTTTTATGATTTGTGTGAAAGACTAAGAATAATTAACTACAACATTAACTACATCACTTCCTACATTAACAAACAATATACATTAAACGAAAAAAACTAAAATTCGAGGTAAGTTTATGTGCTTCAGGAGTTTATTTCTGTCTGTGCTATAACTACACCTATTACAGCTGTCAACTGTTTTTCATTTTTGGTTTCTAGTAACAGCAAATGAACAGTGTTCGATAAGGAACCTGTACCTTTGCATATGCCTTTGCTTAATGCCGAATACCGTGCACTATGATTTTGAAGTGGCGTATACAACCAGCGTACTGGTCTTTGAGTAAATACACTACCTTTTAAGTGTTGTGAATTTTTCATTCGTACAAAACTGGAATACACTACTTTTAGTGTAGGGTTTGAATGCTTTCAGAAAAAATAAAACAAATGCATTTATCTCGGAAACAAAGGGTCCAATCGAAAAAGTAACCAATTATTCCGGCTTTCTAAGGGATTTTGTTAAGGTGATACAAATCAATATACATAATTACTTTTTCCACCAAAAATAGGAAAATCCCTACAATAAAAAAATGTCCACAACTCGGAAGCGATGCGTCAAAACGCATCCAATACATATTGCAGAACATTTTTTTAAATCGCTAAAATAAAAATATGTCTCGAAGGTATGTCAATCATAAAAATATCCTTGTTTGTACCTCTAGCGCAGTTTTTAATCAAGTTTAATCTTCAATATAACAATTTCTATTTAGCAGTGTTGTTTCCGACATTTATTTATATTTTCATCTTAAAAATTTTGTCTGTTTAGCGATTATCTATTGATGCCAATAAACGTCGTAGCTTGATTAGAACCTCTATTGGAGGTCAGAAATTTGATTATTTTCACAATTGGACGTTCCGTTTCTGAGTTATGGACATTATCGATTTATTTTATTTTCACGACTTTCCTCATATTTTCATATGAAATCAGTGAAAATTTTTACAATCTTGTTTTCCTCTTCATTGGAATATTTAAGGATTGATGTGGAAGACTGAATTTACCAAACCCGATTTCTTTAAACATTATTTTTACAAGAAACTTATAATTGTTTCTCTAAAATGTATAAATCGCCGCTTGGGCAAATAAACTCCAATTATGTATTTCTTAATCAACAGCTCAATATACTTTGTTTTAGTGGTAAGCTGCGAATTTTGTGTTCAATCATATTCATTTAAAACATTAGGATTAAAATACAAATATGCGAGTATTAAAAAAGCAATAGTTTTTTATTTTGAATATTTATATCAATTGTAGTCATATGCGTAGTCGACATAAAATAGGAGTACGTACATATTCCAGTGAATGCTGATGTGTGCTTCATTAGTGGATAAGTCGAACAAATAACGTGCGGGATACAACACATCCTTATTTAAAACCCGCAGTTGTGCTATCGTAGAAGGTTTGTTTCGTTTGACGTCCTGTTTCAACATTTCGTGCTTTTATCGTCTTCATAGGGTGAATGTATATGTATGTTGAATAATTTAGAATGAACGTCGGTTTATAGTATTATGCCGTTGAGTGTCAAATATATTTTTCCCCTCGATCTTACCTGGTTTCTTTAAGTCCAACTCATTTATATTATTAAAAACGTATAAATCGAATATTTTTTAAAAATTTTGTTTATTATAATACATATTTACTGATTTCTGAGCAATGCTTTCTTATTAGAATAAATTATAAGTTTAATTATAGGGGGCTGCTGACTATTAATACAAAATACATATATTAATTATTTTATTAATTTATATTAATACAAAAATACATAACTAGCAATCATTCAACTATTATATTATTTATACATATAGTATACATTTAATTAAAAAAAATATGTATTTATGTATTGCATACCAAATAAACCAATATGCCAGAATAGAATATGCACTCTATACAAGTAATAAATGTTCTGTTCATTTAATTTAAAACACTTAAATGAGATATGATAATTGTAGAGTTTAATCTTCACGACAAAAATTGCACAATTTAATTTGAGCGTTTCTGTAATAATGTGTAAAACACCCATTGCATATGTATCTGCAACATTTAAAGAATTTGGTGGATAATAGGTTATATTTCCACCACATTGTAGACATATGTATATTGGTCATGTCTTCTGGAAACTTGACAAATTTGTTTTTCATTTTTAGTCGATAAATATTCGGGCTTTCTAAATTATTCATACTGGTACTCTTTATAAAGCATTCCGCAAACTGGCAAATATGAACACCACAATTATCATTTTGTTTGTCGTGGCTGATTAGTTTAAGCCTCCAAACTTCGCGTGCGGTTTTTTCTTAAATGTATCAAACATTGCACTTATTTCTATTTTAGTCTCAGTGAATGGATTTATGTAGGCAAATTCTTTTTTGTGCATATCCACCAAAACAATAGTGAAATGATTTCCATTACATATTGGCAAAACTATAAATCGGAAACAATTTAATGGTATATGTATTTTCTCATCACTATGGAAATAATATTTGCATTGTTTTGTAGATAGAGAATAAAGATATGATTTTCTACTTTTATAAATTAATATTTTTATATAGATGTCTACTAGGGAGTTGTATAGCATGTTCTCTTGATTGAAGAGTATAGAATAGAGTATACTTTTTGTACTATTTTGATAATTCTTTTCGAATATAAATACATATGTTTCTATCTAAGTAAATGGTAGTTTCCTTTGGCTTTACTTGGAATAGATTTAAATAATTTTTCGTAAAAAAGTGTCCGGGGATTAACATTATTCTTTATTTTCTTTGGAGTTCTCTTCCAAATATCCTCTAAAAGCTTAGGCAATTTAATTTTCTTTTTCTGACGATTAGGGCTTCCAAAATATTTTCGCAATTTAATTTCGTTTATTTTTGCTTTTATATATTTATAAGATTGTCTCACATATGTAGTTCCGCGTACATAACGCTTGTGACATAAAATTTAATTTTTTGAATGTTTAAAATAGCTCTCTACTGGGCCATTCGAAATTCTAGTATTTTTGTCGTCTACTAACTTGTCAATTATATTTGTCCAAAGTGGACAATATGCGGTATATTTCTTTAGCAATATAGATGCGAATTTTTCATTAAAAAAAATATTAGTTTCTTTCTGAAAATCTTGTGGTTTACTTTAACTGTGTTGAAAATTTGGAATCCTTTCATATAAAAAGGACTATTAGTATACTGAGGTAAGCCGTCTGCAGAATTATATTTTTCACGGGATTTGTTGTCTAAATAATCTATCGAGTAGGTTTGATATTTCTTTAGCATTTGTGCTCCTGAAGTTACTAGTTTGCTTTTATGTTCATTTAGGAGAAGCGTAAACATATTTTCCAACCCTTCCCAATAAGTCTCAACACTGCTGATGTTAAGAGCGTAAAATAGTTGCTTGTTTATAAAGGACCTAATATGTGGGTCTTCAAAAGCATTTGCAATGTCCGTTTGAATTATGCGACACATATGTGAACAGTAAATTTGGACTATTGTAAAATTACATCTTAGTTTTGTATAAATAAATAAATAGTTTCCCATTACATCCCATAAAGGGACTGGGGAGAACTTCTCACAATCACTGAGCTGTGCGCTTTCCAGTTTTCACTCACTGAGTTTTTACACCGATTCCGAACGGTATTTTGAGAAGCTTTTTCATGGCTAGATACTCGATAGTGTCGCCGTCACTATGCGAGGTGACCGCCGCCGAAAGAAAATTTGAAGGTGGTCAGAGCCGGGTTCGAACCCAGGATCTCATGCACAAGACCATTGCACCACCGACGGCCACCTTTCGTATCGTGTGCTAAATTAAATGATTTTTCTAAATATGTTTCTAAATTTCGAACATTCTCTTTAAATGACTCTAAAATAATATTTATTAAAGCCCAGCTAAAATCAACACATACTCTCTTTGCAAAAGGCCAAGCAATTTTCTTGTTTAAACAATATAATCGTATAAAATTTAAAAAACAGCAGAAAGTTGTCCGAGGCCTTCGGCCACGGAATGTCCCTGCAGGCTCTGTCAGAGACACGGCCATTTAGTTTAACGTAGAATACGCCATCCGATAAGACAGAAAACATATATAACAATAAATGATAAATAACATAAGCAAATGAATTTATTTATTTGATAGTTACTTTTGACAATATACATAAGCTTATGGCAGGAAAAATAGGATAAATATGTTTTGTTTTGTTGTCGTATTACCTATACCTATTTACTTATACCTTTTTACTTATACCTACTTACTTATAGCTACTTACTTATACCTATTTACTTATACCTATTTACTTATACCTATTTACTTATACCTATTTACTATTACCTATACCTATTTACTTAAATCGACTATTTGTTGTTGTTGTTGCCGCTATAGGAACTGTAAATTAAATCCATTATAAGGAATTTATACATTACATTAATATATACATATGTGGGACATGGGACTGTCCGTGGAGGTGGAAAGTTTCTGATTGCCATTCACTTGGGAGTGGCCAGAAATGATTCCTTCATTGGGCAGTCCAAGCAGCTCACTACTTCCACGCAGTATGTCCTGGGCAATGGCTTTTCGGAAACCTCCGTTAGCTAGCTAGAGTGAGAAGGCGAAACAAATGAGCATCAAATCAGGTATAGTAGGTGACTTATGTCACTGAAGCTCATCAAACAATCGGGCATATTCTTTTGTCCTTAGAAGGCGGATGAGCCACACATACGGGCCAACGGCGGATAGAAACTAAAAGAAGAAAACCCAGGTTCAACATATCGCATCCTGGTCAGCGTCTGATCCATAATGGGCGGCTGCAATCAAATATCCTGGCAGTAGGTAAAATGCAAAAACCCGGTGGGCTGGGTTTGCCTCCCGCCACCGTTCATAATGGCAGTGAAAATACAAAAACGAAACAGAAAACATAAACAACCCCTATTTGTTGACGACCCCCGCAAACGTTATAAGGACCACGATTTACGGATATGCACTTGGAATGTAAGAACTCTATATAGATCCGGTGCAAGTATCCAACTGGCAGATGTCCTCGAAAGTTATAAGGCTGACATTACCGCTATCCAGGAAATGCGATGGACAGGACATGGCTGCACAAGAAAAAGAAACTGCGATATATACTACAGTTGCCATGAAAAAAAACATGAATTTGGTTGTGGATTTGTAGTTGGCAAAAGACTGCGACATCTAGTCTCTAGGTTCAATCCTGTGAGTGAACGAATAGCCACAATCCGCATAAAAGCGAAATATTTTTATATTTCCCTAATTTGTGTGCATGCCCCGACAGAAGAGAAAGATGATGATGCCAAAGACATATTCTATGAGCTCCTAGAGGAAACGTATGACCGCTGCCCTGGCCATGACATTAAGATTGTACTAGGAGATTTTAATGCCAAAGTAGGAAGGGAGAATGTGTTTAATCCAACTATTGGCAATTTCAGTCTTCATGCTGACAGTTCCGACAACGGTATGAGACTGATTGACTTTGCCGCGGCAAAAAACATGGTCATCAGTGGCACAAGATTCCAGCATAAAGACATCCACAAGGCTACTTGGGTATCCCCTGATCAAAGAACTAGGAACCAAATTGATCACGTGGTAATTGATGGAAGGCACTCATCCAGTGTAATGGACGTACGAGTGATCAGAGGAGCTAACATCGATTCTGATCACTACCTGGTAGCAGCAAAGGTTCGCACAAGATTAAGTAGAGCGAAAATCGTACGAAACCAGACGCAGAGGAAGCTGGACATCGTAAAGCTGCAATTACCAGAGGTAGCCACAGCCTACTCAAGGAAGCTCTCGCAACTTTTGGCACAGAACCCACCCCCTCCCGATGACGATCCTGATGCGCAGTGGAAACCCATTTCCGACTCTATAAAAACTGCCGCAACAACCGTACTTGGTTTCGAAAAACCGCTTCGCAACAAACCGTGGTACGATGAAGAGTGTCGCATAGCAAATGACGAAAAGAACGCTGCACGTATGGTAATGCTTCAGTCAATTGCAACGCGAGCTGCAACTGAGCGGTATAGGGAGAAGAGAAAGGAGGTAAACCGTCTCTTTAGGCGTAAGAAACGGCAGTGGAGAAAACGCGAGAGTGAGAAAATTGAGACATACAGAAGGAAGAACGAAGCCCGAAAATTCTACCAAAAAGTTAAAAACGGAACTAATGGACATGGTTCAGGGCCCCCCTTCTGTAAAGACAAAGACGGAAATCTCGTCGCAGATGTGCAGAGCATGTTGGGAATATGGAGAGAGCATTTCTCCGCGCTACTAGTACCTGAGATATCCGATGACGATGGGACAATCGATCACAATATGGACGACGACGTCGATTGCCCCCCTCCTAACCAAGACGAGGTCAGAACAGCTATTGCCCGGCTTAAGAACAACAAAGCCGCAGGAGCCGATGGATTACCGGCGGAGCTGTTTAAGGCTGGCGGCGATGAGCTGATAAGGTGCATGCATCAGCTCATTAGCAAAATTTGGTTAGATGAATGCATGCCCGGCGATTGGAGTCTCAGTGTACTATGTCCCATATTTAAAAAAGGTGACCCGAGTATTTGTGCCAACTACCGTGGAATAAGCCTTTTATCCATAGCATATAAGGTTCTATCAAGTATAATGTGCGAAAGACTAAAACCAATTATCGCTGACCTGATTGGACCATACCAGTGTGGCTTTAGGCCTGGAAAATCGACAACTGACCAGATTTTCACGCTACGCCAAATCCTGGAGAAGACACACGAAAAACAAATCGACACCTATCATCTATTTATCGATTATAAAGCAGCCTTCGATAGTCCGATACGGGAGAAACTCTATGAAGCAATGTCTGAGCTTGGTATTCCTGCAAAACTCATACGCCTTTGCAGGATGACCTTGACGAACACCAAATCCGCAGTGAAAGTTGGTAAGGATCTTACCGAACCTTTCGAAACTAAGCGAGGCCTCAGGCAAGGCGACACCCTATCGTGCGATCTCTTTAACATCTTAATGGAGATCATTATGAGAAAAGCTGCAGTCAATATGAATAAAACCATCAGCAGCAAAAGTCACATGCTGCTCGCGTATGCTGATGATATAGATATCATTGGGCGCACAATTAGAGAAGTTACTGCGGTTTTTTCGAGAATTGAGAAGGAGTCAGCAAAAGTGGGTCTGACGGTGAATGAGGACAAGACAAAATTAATGGTTTCAACCAACAGGGCCTCCACGCGATTAGACCAAAGCGTGAACGTTGATAACCGTTATAACTTCGAGGTAGTGGACGAATTTATATACCTCGGATCTGCCGTGAACAAAAACAACAACGTCAGCCTTGAGATCAAACGGAGAATTGTGCTTGCGAATAGATGTTATTTTGGCTAAGCAAGCACTTTAGAGATAAAGCCCTCTCTCGAGTAACAAAAGTCCAGCTGTACCAGACTCTCATTCAACCTGTCTTGCTTTATGGCGCAGAATCCTGGGTCCTATCGCAAGCAGACGAAACATCTGTAGGAGTCTTCGAGAGAAAAATACTCCGAAAAATTTATGGCCCTATAGTGCACAACGGCGAGTATCGGCGACGCATGAATCATGAGCTGTATGAGCTTTATCCTGACATTGACATAGTTAAGCGGATCAAGATAACGCGATTGCGCTGGCTAGGCCATGTCAGTAGAATGGATGAAGATGAACCAGCGCGAAGACTTTTCGAAACCGAACTCGAAGGAAGACGAAAAATAGGAAGACCAAGACTCCGCTGGAGGGATCAGGTTGACGAATCCCTGCGTACACTTGGTATTGCCAACTGGAGAGATAAAGCAAAAGATCGAACTGGTTGGCGAAATATGTTATCTTCGTTTTGTAAGGTCCCTGACCCCCTGGGGTTGTCCGAGACCGGATAAGTAAGTAAGTATACATATGTACATATGTATATGTATGTAGGTATAAAACTTACCTATTTGATTGATATTGGGTGCTGCCCCTGCTGTTGCGATTTGTTGCATATTTGTTGTTGATGTTGCGCCTACAAATTAATTAACATTTTTAATAAAAATATATATAAAAAAGGGAACACAAAACATGCCTGAGTATTTATTTCTCTGCATAACAACCACTCGTAGCTTTCTTGTATTTCGTGTAGGTGCCATTTTGATTAGTAGTTTTTATTTTAATTTACTAAACGTCAACTGTCAGGTGCTGTCAAACAGCTACAAGCAGCATTGTTATTTTGCTTACTTGGCAGCACTTTCATTTAACATAAAAATGTATGAATTAATTTTTTCATATATTTTTTTAATTATATATCCATGTTAAATTCAAATTCACATTTAACATTTTGTTGCACTTAAATATATAAGTAAATATACGAAATTTCAATATTTCATCAATCAAAACAACTGCCGAAGGTTTGTGTTCACGCTACAAACTTAAACCCTCAACCAAACACCACACATTGTTTGAGTGTTTGTGTTTAAACAAGTTTCATTTGAGAAATTTAAATATTAGGAAGATATCAACCAATATGAAATGTATATCAAACGAAAGATAACATCTTCATTTACCTACAAAAAAATTTTTAAAAAAAGTTATCTCGCCGTTTCCTCATAATCAATGAAATAAAGATTACAACAATAACAATCTGACATGACTCCCTATACCGTAAGGTAAGACGTATTCTACGCCAAAAGCTTTCAATACTTTCAGAAAAATGATTGCAAAGGAAACTTTCGGCTACAGGTAAAAGGATTAAGTGTAAATAAATACTCTTTCTGTTTTGCTTTCCCACTGCTTTATCACTGAGCCAGTAGCATCTACAAATATGGTGTTCCTGCTGAATTCTATTAATTCTCGTACCATTGTCAGCCGCTCCTCAGTAAAAAGAAAAACAAATTGTGGCTTTCCAAATGATTGGATAAATTGTTTCCAATTTATACTTATATCTTCAAAGTGATCAACAGAACGATGTCTTTTGCTCGCTTCTTATTTTACGGGTAACATCTTTGGATGGCACATTTATCACACCTCTAGCATTGTACTTTATGTCAAACAAAATGCTGTGTCTCCATTCTGAAGGATTTTTATTTTTTAAACCATATTTGAAGATATCTCTCCTGGCTCCTCTAATTTGCGGGATTTTTAAATTCTTCTTTGGTGTTTTAAGTCATTGTTACTTGTGACAATTTTAACAATTATTTGTAAGGGTTTTAAATTAAAATAAAAGTTGTACTTTCTACAGCCATATTTTTCGTACATACACTTTTAATAAATCAGCAATTTAGAATTATTTTTATTCCACGAATGTGTTGTAAATATTAAATAACATGGAATTATTGACTTACAGGTGTGCCTTAAAATTTCATATATACATTTAATAAGGTTTTGGTGGTTAATGATTTCGAAAATAAATAATGTAACAGCATTTTCTAAATTTTTTGTATAAGTTATTTTACCATCACGTTAAATTTTTTCCACATCAGGAGATTTCATTTTCTTTTTGATAAAAATATATTCATATGCAGTATCATGGTTTGTATTTGTTAAATCAATGAACACGCTACCTTTGTCAATGCAAACGTCGGCATTTTCTGAATATTTGCAACTTTTACAGACAATGCGTTCATATAATTAATTTCTCTCCATCCGAAATATCTAAGTCTGTGTAGAAATTTAAGGCATTTGATTAGTAATTAGCTAAACTAAAATAAGTGTTATTGAATATTCATACCGCTTTCGCCGCTGTAGTTAAAAGCCAAGAATTCCAAACATGAACGATCAGCGGTTGAATTTATTATTTTGAAAATTTTGACGCTATTTTGCATTACTTCTATATTACGTATCCCAAAGTCCACGATTTCTTGAACCTTTTGAAAAATATCAGCTCGGTTGCTTTTTTTACACCATTCTTTAAACTCATAGTGGAAATACTCAGAGTAATTTTCTTTTTATCCTAAAAAAATAATGTATGTATTTTTCTATTAGTTATTATACTCGTATAATTTGATGTATAAAAGATATGCATAAAATATTTGTGAATATAATTCCAAATGTTCGAAATCTTTTCTCGCTTTAAATCCAATCATTTTTACAATATATTCGGTTGTTTGGACAATTTAGACCAATTTTGAAAAACAGGAGACAAGAATTTGTTAATTATATTTTGTGTAAAACAAAGATTTTGGTATGTATTCACGGTTTTTAGAGAAAATTAATAATAAAAAAACAAAATGATGGTAGAACTATAGAACGTTTAAAACAAAACATTTAGAATAAAATAAACATGAATTTACAAATACATATTTTACTTTCCAGAAATGTCAATGAATTACACGTGGGTCGTAGAAAATTATAACAAAAAAACAAAATTAAGGATAAAATCGAGATCGCGAATAGACAAATTGTAACCACATGGGCACTCATGGCACATAAGTATGTAAATATATCCAAGTGTAGGTACCCAAACGAAGAGTACGATTTCAATTGAACAATTATGTTATTTTGCAACGTCTGTGATCCCCGTAAAGCTCTTTTTTACTAAGCTCTTTTTTACACTTTCGTATTTTATACTTGGACCCGTATTTGGGGCCTCACGACACCCACATTACAAACTTTAACTCAACTTAACTGGTTTCGCGTATTCCGCACAAAACAGATAATTGCATCACTTAATTTCGTTTGAGTACCCACATATTCCTATACTTACGTGTCCTTGGAAGTACCGGGTTTTCGACCCTGTGGGCCCATAGGTCCGATTTCCGCCTTAATTTATTTTAAAAGATTCTGAAATCTGCCCTGTTAACTGCATTTTGCCAATAATAGTTAACTTAATTTTTCGAACTTTACTTTCATGCTTATTCAAAATATAAAAACCTCCAAAAATATTTCAAGCATTTAAGTTAATAATAAAATTAAATACGCACTTTTAATTTTAAGTCTTCAATGAGAATTAATCAAACCTATTGTACTGAAATCGATCGATTACTTACAATTGATTTGAACAATATGTAAAATCTCTTCTTTTGCTTATAATTTGGCACTGCAAATCGGTACCTAGGAAATTTCGCTTTAAATGAATGAAAACATTTATGAAAAACTTTAAACATTTAAAAGTTTCATTTTAAAAGGAGGATAACTTTTCATTTAATTGTTTCTCCACTGTTAAATAAAATATTTTTCCAAACTCAATTTCAAATTTTTAGGGATCCATTTTCACTAAAGACACTTTTACTTGTTGCCATCAAAATTGTAATGACGGTTTCCTTTGCCGATGTTACACTTTTTTACATTAGAAATTTTGATGAACTTTCGATTCATTTCTTATAATGATAGTTTTGTAATATAAAAAAACTCTGTAAATATGTACACTTCTATTTACCGTTTCCTGGAATTATCAACGTATGTATTTTATTATATGTAACTTAAGGGCCTGTTCGTAAAAGCATCACTGCTCTGCATCTGATTCGCAGTATGTTCGTAAATGCAAAATGTGGCAACACTGCGCATGTCAGTGTTCGTTAATGCAACACTGCATCATTTGATGCCCAAACTTTCTGAAAATTTGTATCATAAAAATGGCTGGTGCACACAATGAGTAAGTTGATTTTTTGTATTTGTTAATGATACTTTGCAATATAACTGTTTTTTTATATTTGCTTTAGAGAACTGGTGGATAGCAAATGTTTAAAGCTTTTGGTGAGAACGCGCTTGGATAAGGAGGAGGAATTTGTATCCGGCAGGAAAACAAGTCCGCTTTGCGGGGAAGAGTAACGGAAAAAATGAAAGAGGCAAGACCAAATTTGGAACTAAACAGGGAACAATTAAATGGGAAGTTCCTCAATTTACAAACAACATACAAAAGAATAAAAAACCGGAATAAGGAATCGGAAACAAACTCGACGGCGTGGGAGTTTTTTGATGAATTCGACGAAGTTTATGGCAATAGGCATTCAATTACTCGTCCATCCTATAATCTGGTTTCTTCTCTAGACGATTCCATAGAAGAAACCCTCGAAAGTGAAGAAAGTACTGAGCCGGTGCCAAAAAAAAGAAAAAGAAATAACACCCAATTACTTAAAAAAATTAATTTCTTAGTTTGTACTTATATGTATTATAATAGGATGAATGTATATTTTGTTTCCCTTAAATATAATTATTAAATATAATTTAAATTAATTGAAATTAACATGAAAACAATGTTAAGTTTCTTCGCAAGGAAATTCCATCATTATCATCGGTTACTGTTGATGCAGTAATATCCGACCTCTGTGTGTAGCTATCCTCAATTGTTACAATGTTTAAAAGTTCATATTCAGATGGACTGCCGACGTTTATAATAAAACTATGGAGTATTGTACACGCAAATACTATCTTTGAAATGTTTGATGGACTGGAGAGGCATGCAAACGGTCTAAAATTCGGAATTTGTTTTTCAAAATGCCAAAGGCTTGCTCAATAAATACCCGTGTTGAACTTAGGCAATAGTAAACCTTTTCTTTCTTCGCCTGAAAGATGACCGTTGTCTCTATAGGGAGGCAATAAAAACTTCGAAATTGGATAAGCGGAGTCTCCCAATATTATAGCATTTGCGGCTAGTTTCACTTGCCCACTTATAATTGATTTGTATATAGGACTGTTTTTCCATAAATTGGCATCATGACAACTACCTGGGTATCCAATGAATACATCCAAAAATCGAAATTTGCTATCGCATATACCCCCTAATAAGTAATGTTCTTAATTTTAATTGTTTGAAATTGTTAGGTTGATGCTTGCATATTTATGGTATATATCCTTTTTCTGCTGTAGTAACTTATTGCACCAACTTTAGCTCTTGGTATTTGAAAGTGTATACCGTCGGCACAACCAACAACATAAGGAAAGGGATTCTCTCTGCTGTTCTGGAACTCTTTCATGACATTTTTTTGCTGCGTAATTGATGGCCATGATATCTGGGATTTTAATGAACATATTGCTTGAACAGTTTTGTAGAAAATTTTGTGTGTGGTACCTTTCCCAACATCGAAACGGTCACTAAGTTGACGAAATGTTACACTACCATTACAAAGTTTCCACAAAGTTATATATAAACATTTCTTTAGGGTATGTGGTAACCGACCTTTGAGTTTCTTGTCCAGAATGGTTTTAAAGCAAAATGCAAAGCCTAAATACAAAACTTCAGTTCTATTTCCACTTATAAAATCTAGATTTTTCCACTCACTTTAAATGTTGCCCGGCTCATTCGAAAATGGTTGAAGAACACATCATCTTTCATTATTTGCTTTTCATTTTTGTAATGTTTTTTTTAAGTTTCACAAGGAACCTTTTGGTTTATTTTTTAAGCATTTGTCGATAGATTTACATTTCCAATACATTATTACAAATTTAAAATATAAGTAAATGGAAATTGCACCGCTCTGAGGCCTGTCATAGAGTCCAAAAAAATATGGTACAAGGCCTATAAGCATCCTGCTTACATATGCCAAGCCCGTTAATTATTTTATCCGCCGGAAGGTTAGTAAAACTAATATCATTTTAAATATTCGCCTTACGTCCGCGGTTGATTTTACGGCTCACGTTACTTCACTCATCTTTGCCAATTTCGGTCTCAGTGCCTGGCAGTAATGAAACCAGCATCCCTTCAGGTGTACTTTTGGAAAAACATTTAAAATAGCATTTCGAAGTCGCTAGTAAAAGTCGGAGGCTTAAGCTGAAAAATGTTGACATTAATAAACTGCAGAATGTGTTCATATGCCTTTTGAGATTTATTGGACATCAAGACAAATGCGAAACCCTAAATACACAAAAATTTTCATTACTATTCCAAAGTGAATGGGGAATGCAATTTGGAAATGGCATTCCCCATTCGCTTTTTAAATATTAGTATTAAGTAGTACAACAGTAAGTGAAATGATGAAAGGAATCGCAAAATGGTGCGTGTGATTCACCCTAATAATCTAATAATCCGCAGTTTATTAATAATTTGTATAGATGCCTTACAATTTTCTTGGTAACAAATTTATCTCTGTATACAACCTTTTTCTTTATTTCTATATTTAGATTACACCTTATAAAATTGTTTGTTGTTTGGAGTATACACCAATTCACAATTTCTTCGAGCACTCCCAACAAATTGAAATTCAACATTGTCACCCATTCTTCTCACTGGTTCATAAAACACTGAATGAATGTTGCAATTACATCTATCACCAAACAATTTTACTTTTCAGCCTTAAGAAACTATTGTACAATTTCTTCTCGCACAGTAACAACACTTTTTTCCAAAAACATTCAAATTTGCTCAGAAGTTGAGAAAAAATATCAAAATAATATTTGGGCATTATGACCGCGCTAGGGGAGGAAATAACGCCCAAAAATGTTGGGCTTTGTGTCCATCCATCTGTTGGGCCCTCAGAGCGGTCATAAGGCCTATAACCAAATTTGGGCGTTATGACCGGTCACCAATTATAATGTAGTGGTGCCCGGACTTAACACCCCACGGTCATAACGCCCAAACGCCTAGTTTAGCCGGCCATAACGCCCAAATTCATTTTGGGTGATGTGACTGGTGACCGGTTCTATCGCGCGATTTTTTGTTCGCACACTATTTTTCCACTTTGTAAAATCCACAATTAGTATTCACGCCTTACATCGCTAGATAAACGCATGACACAACGTACTATGACGCTTATAAAAATAATTGCAGGTGTTCCCGTTCGCGTTTATGCTAATGTCAAGAAAAACTCAAAAGGCTTATGAACTCGTCTTTGAGTTTCTGTGACGATGCTTCTATTACACACTTCACCCAAGTACTTAACTAACTGTAAATTTGAGACGTTATCTTACATCAGCTCCATATCGAGCTAAATCTTTCATTTACAAATTAGAGCGACTAAAACACCAAAAACAAATTTGGGAGTTCTGACCGCCTACAGGGGCGGATATAAAGCGCAAAATTATTTGGGCTCTACGGCCGCTTCTTCTTTAGGCTTTTTGTCCACGTTGAGGGCGGTCACAACACCCAAAATGAATTTGGGCGTTATGGCCGCCTAAACAGGGGCAACTAATGTGTATTATTTGCAATGTTATTCCACAACAAATGAAAAAAAAATATTCATAGAATTTAGTTTACAAACTTGTTACAATTTTTAAAAGCATTAGAAGAAACATAAAAACAACTACGCGCTTAGAGATCTGAACTCACAACCTATCAGTTACGTGTACTCAACTCAACGCACTCAGCCATCAAACCCACTAAAGTTGTGTGGGATGTAGGTTTATATAGATATGATGATAGAAATATACTCCTATCATTACGAGATGTTATAAAACTATGCATATTTGGCCATAGTTAATAGAATTAGCGCATGCATGCGTAATTATGCATGCATATGACTAAGTATACTTATGTTCTCTAGACTAAAAAGCTAAATTATGAATTTTGAAACCCTACAACTCTACTATCCACAGCTCCTATATAATTATCAACTTTAACATATACACTTTTTCATTTGCATGGGGAAACGCGTATACTGGACGAAACAAACCAGCCTATTATAAAAATCTGGCTACGATTTCGTTAGAATATAGTATTTATTACACCTTTTAAGAGCATCAGATAAGTACATATGAACTATTATGATAATAGTTCATAAGTACATATGAACTATTATGAAATATCCTCCTTCGAAAGCTAGCCTCATCAAAATTTTAGCTAAAATTTAACGAAAATAAGTAGGTCCAAAATGTTGAATTTTTCAGACAACATTCTATTTCTATGTATATTAATTTAGGAGTTTTTGGGCTATTTTCGTTTGAAATATCTATTGAAACTGCTAGTTATCCACCCGTTTTTTCTTTAGATTCGATCTGTATGTTATGTTCTCCAATCATTCAAGCTCAATTTTTCTTAAAGCAGCAATTTCAATAGAATATATTTAGCACGAAACGTGATTATTATGGTGGATGGTCATTTCAATGGAAAAAATAAGTTAATAAAAAAATTCAATGAGTCTCCGAACTCACGGGCGATGTGTTAACACCTTCTTGTTACACGGTACCTGTTCGATTTCTACGAGCATATTAGTAAATGTTACATTGGAAAATGAAAAAAGAATAGTTTTTGTGCTGAAGGCTCTTTTGCTATTGCACTTTCTTTTTTCTTACATCTGCTTTAGCATTAGATGTAATATTGTTAAAATGAATATAGCAGTATTTAGTTCACTGAAATAATTGTTTATGTTTTGTCATAAACAGAGCGACGACAGAAAGTATTGAATAGTATATAGAACTTATTGTAAAAGAGCATAAACGAGTCTTATTCACTTTATAGAATATTTCAACATAAATGCACCATTTCGGCAATGGTATTACATAAAACAATACAAAAAGCATAATTGTTTCAAAAGGCATCAATGTCTCACATCAAAATTATGAATGGATCAAGTTATGACAAAAAGAGAGTACTACGTTTTGATTCATTAGCCGGATGTCGGCAGTGCATTGGAGTCACACGATTCGTTCCATCAGTTCTCTATACCAAAGAGTATTATGGAATTGTAAATAGATAAGAAAATGTACTCGTGGAGTGGAATGCCAACAAGGAAACGTGTGAAGCGCCTCGTGTCTCTGCTCTCTCACACTCTCTTCGTGAATATTTCAAAACACGAGCAGTTTTCTGATGATGTTACAGTATCGATTTCATGGTAACATAAGTAAGGTAAATGCAAAAGGAATTGTTGTAATTTTAGGCAACAAAAACAGTCATATTGCTGAAGTTAGTGTTCCTAATTTGTAAAATTTTCTACATAAGTGTATCCACTGTAAAAGTAAACAAAGAGTGCAAAAAAATACATGTGAATTTGACATAAGAGAAACACCTAAGCAAGAAAAAAGTTAAAATCAGCCGTTCGAACGAGTTTACCTTACTTATTTTACCATGCTCTAACGGTAGAAATTCGAACCGTGTTTAAATAAAATTACATAAAGTATGTATAAAGTATGAAATAATCAGGTTTATGACGCGAGAGAGAAATGCGGTTGAGTGAAGCGCGTCAACTTTTTGAATCTCTTCTACGTAGGTTGCAAAATTGCGCGGTTTTTTCTTATCTACCTATACTATTCAATAGCAGTGTTGCCCGACACTGACTAAAAAAAAAGTGAAAATCCGGCCACTGGCTCAGAAGTTAGCAGCTTTACCCTCCGACCACCAATCCGAAAATTTTGAAACCACTGCCATTTCGCACCCTTGCATTTTCGGACATGGTCCTAGTGGACTTATCTTCATGCAATGAGCCAAGGAATACGCTGGAGAAATTTGTCCGGAACTTCCTGAATCACCCATATACAGGGTGTCCCCTAAACTTTTGTCTAAACTTAAACACGTGATAGCTGAGAACAAAAGCTACAATGTTTGTTCTTACGCCAATTGCCTAGGTGGCTTCGTTTTCGAGATATTCGTGTTTAAAATAATTGCATTTTTGAATGCATTTTCAATAAATTCATAATCTACTTTTTATATGAAAAAGAAATATCATTGAAAATTGCTTCAAAATCAAAAAAAAAAAATATGACCACAACAAAACACACAATGAACGACAACAACCTAGTAGTAATGTACAGTGAGCGAAATTTGTTTAGCCGCATGCAAATTTTTTTCGCCGTTTCGTTGGTTGCTCGCCTATTCTCAAAACTTTGTTTAGGTAATATTGAACTTTTTAATGGAAACATCAAACAAATTCGAAACAGAGAAAACACCAGCAAAATATTATCGTAACGGTACTTAGGTATAGATATACATAAAGAACGAAAGAAATTGACGAGGAATTTGTATAGCCGCAGTTGCTTTCAATGAGTTGAACCGGTAAGTTCTCTAATCAGATTCCGACTTTTTTGAAATATTTTTTAAGGTTATGTGGTTTTAACTGATTTTTTTTATAAATTTTGTGATTATTTGACAAGCTTATTAAACATGGCGCGTAAGAAGTTTTTTGACGACGTGAAAAGGGACAAATACAAATTTTAAAGGGAAACGGCTTTTCCAATAGAGAAATTGCAAGACAGATCAATAGATCGGAGAAAGTGGTAAGAAATTATTTACGATTAGATGATAAATACGGTGTTCCTCCTTCAAAATGCAGGCGAAATACCAAAGCCACCCGACGTCAAATAAACGCAATTAAGGAAGAGGCCTCTAAAAATCGACTATCCTCATCCCAAATAGTGGCTAAATTTCAGCTTCCAATTGGAAAACACAGGGTCCACCAGATTTTAAGCGCTGACGGAAACATGAAGTGGAAAAAACCTGCAAAAAAACCCAATAGACATCTAAACATAAAGTGGCAAAATTTGCTTTTGCGAAAAAGCACATGGCGTGGACTGAAGATTGGCAAAAGGTTATTTTTTCTGACGAAAAAAAATTTAATCTGGATGGACAGGACGGTTTTAGTTTTTATTCCCACGATCTTCGCGCAAATAACCCTCCACGACTAAGTCGAAACTTCGGAGGAGGTCCCGTCATGATATGGGGTGCCTTTTGTTACCATGGAAAACTAAAGTTATGCTTTGTTCCCACAAAGATGGACTCCGAAAAATACATTGAAATGTTAGACGATGTTTTAATTGAATATATGGAAGAGAAGGACCAAATAGAATTTATATTTCAACAAGACAATGCCAGTATTCACGTGTCTAAGAAAAGTAACTAGTTTTTTCATGCCGCTCGATACCATTACTTGACTGGCCAGCTTTAAGCCCTGGCTTGAACCCAATCGAAAATGTTTGGGGAATTATTGCAAGAACTGTATACACAAACGGGAGACAATATTCAACGGTTCAGGAACTAAAAACATCAATTTTACAAGCTTGGATAGATTTGGACATTAATTTGCTTCGAAAACTAATTGGCACACTCCCTGCACGGATTTTTCAAACAATAATCAAACATGGGGGCCGACGAAATATTAAAAAATTTAGTTTTCATATCTTATTTAAGTAAAAAGTATTTTTTTTGTTGAGTTAGTACTGGGCGGCTAAACAAATTTCGCATAAAAAAATGGATTAATTGTGATTACTTTTATTAACATTTATAGTTTATGTTTGAAACCCAGACTTTCTGTAATTTTGCAATAAATAAGAAATACAAAACAAGACATGTTCATAAAATACTAAAATACATTTTGGTTTTTTTTAATCAAAATCAAAAAAAAAACACCATATGCGGCTAAGAAAATTTCGCTCACTGTAGCTGGGTGATATAACACGGGTGGTGTGATAGTCATTACTTTTTAAGTTTTGTGGTACATGGTTCAATCCCCGTATATCGAAATTCTTTGTTTTATTAAAGTTTTTATTTTGAAATTTTCCATTTAGTTGTAATGTTGTCCCCATGATCGATACCACCCCTACCGCTTTCCAGATATGCCCCCTTATTGGTAGAATTTCCATACGAAAACTGAAATGTTCACTACGGATACGCCCATTCTTAAATCGAATCTGCAAACAGTGGGGATAAAATTTAATACCGGGACTCTCAGACTACTTATAGTATCCCCATGATTGATGCCACCCCTGTCGCCTTTCGGATATGTATGTATGTTCACTCATTCTCTCCAGAATTCTCCATATAAAAACTGAATTATTTCACTACGGCTATCCCACCTTTGTAAAAAATTTAATTTTTTATTAGTTATTTTTTTTACAAGAGTGGACACTTATAATATCCCCACTGTCAGCAATAGTAGCTCGTGATGGCTTGAATTGATTTTCAACACACGTTAATTTCAGTGAAACGCAATTATTTCTTTATTGTCAACTTTTGACGCAACCTTATATTTTAATTCCTTAAAATAATACATAATTAATTGAGTAAACAAATTGTGTATAAGTTAAGTATATTAACACTAACTTTTTGGTTTCAAACCATCAACTTTTCATTTATGAAAATATGACGCAAATTATGCGCAAGTACTTCTGCTTTTTACGAAAGAGATTTTTTAAAAGAATTTCCGGATGTAAAGCAGAATTTACATATAAGTGCATAGTGTATGATTGAAAAGGCTTCTCAAAATACCGTTCGGAATCGGTGTAAAACTGTAGGTCCCAATCAGTGAGTGAAAACTGGAAAGCGCACAGCTCAGTGATTGTGAGAAGTTCTCCCCTGTCCCTTCATGGTATGTAATGTTAAACCATTTTTTCATGATTGACGTAAGTAAAGAATAATAGTATAAGAGGTAATAAATATACCAGAGCTGCATCTTTTCAGAGCTGCGTTTTCCTTAGTTTAACAGTGGCGGCTACACCCTCCTGCAGTATGACGAGAGGCTTTCGAAGTCATACACCTAAATAGAGGACACATTCAATACCGCCAATCTTGTTGCAGGGCGCACAATTATTCCACTTGTAGGTAGGACCCTCGCCTTGCGTACCTGTCCATCATTTGCCATAGTAGTTTCTACAATTTCACCTCTTGGCCACACGTTCCTTGGACTCGACGGGTCAACCACAATAACTAATGCTGGAGTTCATGTCGACGTCGTCGACGGCGTCAAATGTCAAAAAAAAGTTGAATCGTATGAAATTGTATGAGAGCAGTTAATCTCAACGCCGTAAGAAATTCAACGCCGAAAAAGTTCAATTTGTTTCAACTTCTTCGGCGTCGTTACGGCGTTGCTCAGACAAAAACATATGATGAAACGTCAAAACAGATGAAGCAAAACAAATATAATTTTCTGCTGGTTGCAGTTGTTTAAAACTTTTGCAAATTTTTACCTTTTAATTAAAATGGATTCGAATCTCACATTAGATGAGCAGCTTATAAATGCTGTTCGTGAAAATGAAGTGCTTTACAACAAATTCTCCAAGAGCTATAAGAATATAGCTCTTAAAGGGGAGGTGTGGAAAAAATAGGGACAGCTTTGGGGATATCAGGTAAGTAAAAATTAATAAACTACATATTTCAATTATTTATGTTTAATTTTTTTTTTTAAGAACATGAATGCACCACTAGGTGGAAAAGCCTGAGAGATAAGTATATGCGGGAGAAAAAGTCAAAAGAGAATAAGCCTTCAGGCAGCGCGTTCCTTTCAAAGCCCGAGTGGTACTTATACAAAGAGATGAATTAATTGTCTGACTTTGTTAAGCTCAGGGAGTAAGTTTAATACATATGTGCAATTTTATCATTTTTCTAAATATTTTTATTTCATATTTCAAGACTACTGGAAATTATGCGGAAATTATGGGTGAAGAAGTGGAGGCTGTACTCTACGAAAGCGATGTTTTCGACTTCGGAGACATTTCCACATCGACGGAAGTGATTGATGACCACTCGAGCACATCAAATTCAAATGCATCCTCTGCCCCCCCAAAAAAAAACCCCTGTATGAACAGTATTGAGCAACATTTAACGGGCACAATGACTGCCCTTAAAACGTTTATGGAGATAAATGCGCAGGACTCGAATGCCACGAGTAACTCCAATATCCTCAAAAGAGTGGATGTTCTGCTAGGCGGTTTACGCAGCACCCACAGGGACATAGCGGAAAAAAATCATAGAATACTTATGTAAATGCCAAATTGTTGATTTGAATGATGCCAGTATAGAAAATATAGATATTAATTAAATATTCTATATTGCCATCTTGCAAATCAACAATTGGCATTAACATAAGTATTCTACGATTGATCATTATTGATTAGAGAAAATGGATCTCATTTTTTGCATATATGGTTATTTTTATTTCTTTAATTTTATTTTTTAAGTATGAGTAAATAAAAAATTAATAAATATTTATGTATGAGTCAATAAAATAATCAAAAGCTACAAATAAATTCTTAAAACAACGTTTTTAAATGTTTTGTTGAATCATAAGCATATTTTTTAACACACTTTCCATGATCGGATCGAGCTGAAATATATAGATTACATTGTTAGGGACGACGAACTTATCTGCCAAATGTCAGCTCAATCGGATCACGAGAAGTGTGTTAAATTTCCCTCGCAAATTTTGGACTACACAACAAACAAGAAAAGCAAGCTAATACAAACATTGTAAAATGAATTACAAAATAGATTTTTATTTAACTTTTCGTTGAAGTGCAATTGCACCTTCATTCTTAAAATATGTTTTGAGTGTGCCTCTTAAATTAAAAGCTTGTCGCGTTGCGTTATTCGAGCCAAAGGATATTGGTCGAGAATTAGCTATGCTGCAATCGTTTCCAATATCAGCTCGCCATCTGTCAGGTATAATATTACCACAATTGTCCTCGTGGTCCACATAATCAGTTGGGCAATAAGTTGCATTTGCTTGGTCATTCAACTTAATAAAGTTATGTAGAACCACACAAGCCAACACCACCTAAAAAACGTAGGAGCATTAATAGAATCCACTTAGAATGATTTTTAATAAAAACATACTTTTTCAGCATTTTCTGTTATTTTTTTTACAAGAGTGGACACTTATAATATCCCCACTGTCAGCAATAGTAGCTCGTGATGGCTTGAATTGATTTTCAACACACGTTAATTTCAGTGAAACGCAATTATTTCTTTATTGTCAACTTTTGACGCAACCTTATATTTTAATTCCTTAAAATAATACATAATTAATTGAGTAAACAAATTGTGTATAAGTTAAGTATATTAACACTAACTTTTTGGTTTCAAACCATCAACTTTTCATTTATGAAAATATGACGCAAATTATGCGCAAGTACTTCTGCTTTTTACGAAAGAGATTTTTTAAAAGAATTTCCGGATGTAAAGCAGAATTTACATATAAGTGCATAGTGTATGATTGAAAAGGCTTCTCAAAATACCGTTCGGAATCGGTGTAAAACTGTAGGTCCCAATCAGTGAGTGAAAACTGGAAAGCGCACAGCTCAGTGATTGTGAGAAGTTCTCCCCTGTCCCTTCATGGTATGTAATGTTAAACCATTTTTTCATGATTGACGTAAGTAAAGAATAATAGTATAAGAGGTAATAAATATACCAGAGCTGCATCTTTTCAGAGCTGCGTTTTCCTTAGTTTAACAGTGGCGGCTACACCCTCCTGCAGTATGACGAGAGGCTTTCGAAGTCATACACCTAAATAGAGGACACATTCAATACCGCCAATCTTGTTGCAGGGCGCACAATTATTCCACTTGTAGGTAGGACCCTCGCCTTGCGTACCTGTCCATCATTTGCCATAGTAGTTTCTACAATTTTACCTCTTGGCCACACGTTCCTTGGACTCGACGGGTCAACCACAATAACTAATGCTGGAGTTAATGTCGACGTCGTCGACGGCGTCAAATGTCAAAAAAAAGTTGAATCGTATGAAATTGTATGAGAGCAGTTAATCTCAACGCCGTAAGAAATTCAACGCCGAAAAAGTTCAATTTGTTTCAACTTCTTCGGCGTCGTTACGGCGTTGCTCAGACAAAAACATATGATGAAACGTCAAAACAGATGAAGCAAAACAAATATAATTTTCTGCTGGTTGCAGTTGTTTAAAACTTTTGCAAATTTTTACCTTTTAATTAAAATGGATTCGAATCTCACATTAGATGAGCAGCTTATAAATGCTGTTCGTGAAAATGAAGTGCTTTACAACAAATTCTCCAAGAGCTATAAGAATATAGCTCTTAAAGGGGAGGTGTGGAAAAAATAGGGACAGCTTTGGGGATATCAGGTAAGTAAAAATTAATAAACTACATATTTCAATTATTTATGTTTAATTTTTTTTTTAAGAACATGAATGCACCACTAGGTGGAAAAGCCTGAGAGATAAGTATATGCGGGAGAAAAAGTCAAAAGAGAATAAGCCTTCAGGCAGCGCGTTCCTTTCAAAGCCCGAGTGGTACTTATACAAAGAGATGAATTAATTGTCTGACTTTGTTAAGCTCAGGGAGTAAGTTTAATACATATGTGCAATTTTATCATTTTTCTAAATATTTTTATTTCATATTTCAAGACTACTGGAAATTATGCGGAAATTATGGGTGAAGAAGTGGAGGCTGTACTCTACGAAAGCGATGTTTTCGACTTCGGAGACATTTCCACATCGACGGAAGTGATTGATGACCACTCGAGCACATCAAATTCAAATGCATCCTCTGCCCCCCCAAAAAAAAACCCCTGTATGAACAGTATTGAGCAACATTTAACGGGCACAATGACTGCCCTTAAAACGTTTATGGAGATAAATGCGCAGGACTCGAATGCCGCGAGTAACTCCAATATCCTCAAAAGAGTGGATGTTCTGCTAGGCGGTTTACGCAGCACCCACAGGGACATAGCGGAAAAAAATCATAGAATACTTATGTAAATGCCAAATTGTTGATTTGAATGATGCCAGTATAGAAAATATAGATATTAATTAAATATTCTATATTGCCATCTTGCAAATCAACAATTGGCATTAACATAAGTATTCTACGATTGATCATTATTGATTAGAGAAAATGGATCTCATTTTTTGCATATATGGTTATTTTTATTTCTTTAATTTTATTTTTTAAGTATGAGTAAATAAAAAATGAATAAATATTTATGTATGAGTCAATAAAATAATCAAAAGCTACAAATAAATTCTTAAAACAACGTTTTTAAATGTTTTGTTGAATCATAAGCATATTTTTTAACACACTTTCCATGATCGGATCGAGCTGAAATATATAGATTACATTGTTAGGGACGACGAACTTATCTGCCAAATGTCAGCTCAATCGGATCACGAGAAGTGTGTTAAATTTCCCTCGCAAATTTTGGACTACACAACAAACAAGAAAAGCAAGCTAATACAAACATTGTAAAATGAATTACAAAATAGATTTTTATTTAACTTTTCGTTGAAGTGCAATTGCACCTACATTCTTAAAATATGTTTTGAGTGTGCCTCTTAAATTAAAAGCTTGTCGCGTTGCGTTATTCGAGCCAAAGGATATTGGTCGAGAATTAGCTATGCTGCAATCGTTTCCAATATCAGCTCGCCATCTGTCAGGTATAATATTACCACAATTGTCCCCGTGGTCCACATAATCAGTTGGGCAATAAGTTGCATTTGCTTGGTCATTCAACTTAATAAAGTTATGTAGAACCACACAAGCCAACACCACCTAAAAAACGTAGGAGCATTAATAGAATCCACTTAGAATGATTTTTAATAAAAACATACTTTTTCAGCATTTTCTGGTCTGCAATTAAGCGTGGTTCTTAATATCCGCCATCTCGCTACCAATATTCCGAATGCGTTTTCTATAACAACACGCGCTCGAGAAATACGGTAGTTGAAAACTTTCTTATCCATTGTCAAACATCTTCCGGGATATGCTCGCATAAGATTCGTTTTTAAAGGAAATGCTGGATCTCCAACAAAAAAATGTGGAAATGTTTGCCTTGAATTTGGTAGAACTGAATGCGGTGGGAGATCCAATTCACCAGCGAACAACTTCTTCCCAAAAATTGATTCAGCTAAAACTCCTGAAATAAGCTTTTGCATAGATTTTTCGTTTAATTTAGTCGATTGTATTTACCTCCATCACTTTGGCTTCCATAGCCACCTAAGTCAACCATTGTGAAAAAGTAGTTAGCATCACATGCAGCTAATAGCACAATACTAAAAAAGTTTTTGTAGTTATAAAAATTAGAACCACTATGCGCAGGGTTTGTAATGGCTATATGTTTGCCGTCTATAGAACCAACGCAATTTGGAAGATCCCGCTTATTTTTGAAGTCTTTGGCAATTTCCTCAAAATCATTTGCTTTGCATTGGTCCAAATAAAAAGGTACAAGCACTTCCCACATGATTGAGCACGTCTCTAGTATAATAGCTCTGGCAGTTACTCTACCGATTTTAAAACTCCATCCAAGATATTGGTGGGAAGCCCCTTGAGATAAATATCTAAAAGGCATACAAATTAACATGACTACCACAAAAAACTAACACAGGTAAAGTACTTACGACAAAGTAATTGCAAGTCGAGCTTGTGGGCTAATTGTGTAGCAATTTTTAGTTTTTTGTAGCCGCAATTTCAGAAAATTTAACAAAATTTTGAAGACAGGCAATGTCATGCGTGAGAATTTGAAAAACTCTTCTTCATTTTGTTTTATTGCTAAAAACCCAGCTTCATAAAATCCAAATATATGGCGGTCATCATTATCTGGCCTGCGATAGAACCGTCTCTTTCTCAATGTTTTCTTTTTTAACAAAAATAAATAACTTAAATAGCATGTAGTTATTGTTAATCCTTCGATTGCTATGTCATCCATCCTCACAGTTTTGTAATTAAATTGTTAAAAGAATATTTCACTTATATTTAATTTATTAAGAATATTTCTAAATAACTTTTCCTAAATAACTTTTCCAAATGAACAGCTGTATATTAAATGCAGTTGTACACAGCTGTGTTAACGTCGTCGACGGCGTTGACATTAACAGCAAAATGAAATTTTACGCCGAACATCACAATTTCGGCGTTGAGACGCCGTCAACGACGTCGAAATATTAACTCCAGCATAAGTCACCAACTTGCAACGGCTTAGTCTTTTCATGCCACTTCGTTCTAAGCGTTAAATATGGCAAGTACTCTTTTACCCACTTGCGCCAAAATATTTCTGCATACGGTTGAGAAGCGAGCCAGTTATGCATAAGTGCCACGCCGCTGTCGTCGAATGCCGCTAAAGGTTTCATACCATTTGATGAATACACCAGCAGGTGATTTGGCGTTACTGCTTCTGCATTTTCGTGTTCAATCGGAACGTAAACCAATGGTCGGGAATTAATTATGTTTTCTACTTCAGCTAGCATTCCCCGAAGTAGCTCATCGCTTGGTGTGCGAGTATATGAAATACTATAAAAAACGTTTTTTACCGATCTTACGAGCCTCTCCCAGGCCCCACCCATATGCGGAGACGAGGGTGGTATAAAGCTCCATTTTGTTGTAGCCGTAGTAAAAATATGTACTAGTTCGTTTTTATCAACTTCTCCCACGGCTTCTCGAATTTCCCTTTCTGCACTAACAAAATTCGTTCCATTGTCACTAAAGAACTCCCGCGGTGTTTCGTGACGACATATACAATTTCTAATTGCTATTATACACGATGAAGTATTTAGAGTGTTGACAACCTCTATATGGGCAGCCCTTACTGTAAGACATGCAAACAAAGCACCGTACCTCTTTTCTGTATGTCGGCCAACCGTCACCATAATTGGGCCAAAGTAGTCCACACCTGTAAATGTAAAGGGACGACAAAACGCTGCCAATCGGGCTTCTGGTAACTTCGCCATTTGAGGAAAGTTTGGAACAGCTTTCTTTATTGTACACATTTGGCACTGCCTCAATGAATTTTTGAAAACAACTCTTAACCGAGGAATATAAAATCGCTGACTCAATTCGTTTATCTCGGTTTCACGATTGAGGTGTTTGTAATTTATATGAAAATTCATAATTAGCAGTTGTGTAATGCGACTACCCCTAGGTAAAATTATACGGGATTTTTTTTCCTCAGGAACAATAGCTCTATCTATTCGGCCTTCTGCACGAAGGATTTGGTTTTCATCCAATTTTGGAGTAAATTTGTACAATGAACTTGATTTAGATAATGTTTTGTTTGATTTTAAAAGAAGAATATCTTCATGGTAAATTTCATGTTGTGCAAGACGAAACAATAAATTTTCTGCTTTGGTAAGTTCATTAGACTCAAGTTCACGCTTAGATTTTGCTTTTTGTTACAGCATCACAAAAACGAATCACATATGCACTGGTCCTCAACAATCTATTCCAGTTGGAAAAACGATTTATGTTTATAACCATTTATTTTGTATCATGAACATGTACGCATTCGACTACCTCTGAATCACATGATTCTAACTTTGAGTCATATCTTGGTCATTCACTTTTAGGTGTTAAAAGAAATTAGGCCCCTTAAACCACCGGCTTTCGAAAGAGATGTTGGGATTTTAGCCCACTTTGTTGCTTCATCGGCCACGTTCTGCTTCCCGGAATCCAATGCCAATCTTGCAGATCCGCAGTATCCAAAATTTCGCTAATACGCAAAGAGACAAATTGGTGATACTTTTTATCAGGGTACGCAAAAACTCGAATCGCGAGCCGAATCTTCAAAAACTCGCTCGTTTTTAGTCTCGAAATCTGAGTTTAAAAAATTCAAACTCGTGAATAAAATTGTTATCAAATCTTTTTATTTTTTGGCTCTATCGCGAGCCATCGCTAGCTACCTACTCTCAATTTGTTGGCATCGATTGCGAGCGATCGAATCATTCATAGGGAGCGAGCGAAGAGAGAGTGCAAAAGATCCGCTCTTTTTCGCTCGCTCTTTGTTTTGTTATTGACTGTGGTCAGTTGCATTTAACCCTTTGATTGTGAAAGTTGATTTATGTGAAACTGGTCCGGCAAAGTTTTGAATACGAAAAATATGTTTTTAATGATGACGTTAAAAATATGTCGAAGGGTATGCTTTGTGAAAAGACACTTAAGGGCAAAGTTACCAGCAATAGAAAGCGTCATTATGAGGTAATTCATGGTAAAAAAATAGGAGGTAGTGATGAAGTACAGTCTACTTCGCTAATTCCAAGTTCCTCGAAGAGAAGAAGCCACAATATTTCAATCACAATGAATAAAAATGAGTTCTTAATGTAATGTGTCGGACTTGTTACAGTGAAACATATTCCGTTTAGAATATTCGACGACGAAGATTATTTCAAAAAAATTATACGGCCTTATGAAGAACATTACAAAATGAACATAAATTCAAACAATATTGTGGATAATATGAATATGAAACAAGATAAAGGAAAACATTTCAAAATCCGTTTTTAAAAAGATGATATGTTTGAAAATTGATGTTGCTACGCTTATGGATAAGAGCATACTTGGAATAAACATCCAATATGTTCAAGAGTCCAAAATATATATCAACACTATTGGAATGATTCAATTAAAGAAAAGGCACAAAGCCCATATTCTCAAAGGCGAGATAATAAATTGTTTGAAAGAGTTTAACATTGACATTTTACAAATATATGCGTGCACTTCAGACAACGGTGCAAATGTCCTAAAAACATCGAAACTACTGGCAGAACTACAAAAAGAAAAGCAAAATCAACCGAATGATTAACGGTTAATTAACGGTTTGATAGTTACCGATGTGTAATTAAAAAAAATATATGCCAATGTGTGTAATAAATATACATAAATAATTATACAAAAATCATTCACCCCTATTCTGCGTTACAATTACGTTCCCGCTCTACGTTACGCATCGATCGAACTTTGGTATTCCAAAAAAAAACGTAATCGAAAGAATAAGAAGAGGAAAAGTGTGTTGTCACAATAAGCAGATTGGCTGTAGAACGTAAAAAACAAAACAAAACATTATTTGTGTAAACATTGAAGTTAAAAGTGTAATTTTGTGCAAATAAAACATATTTTCAACTGTTAAAACACAAAAGAATTAAAAATTCGTATAAATTTATTTATTAAATACACTAGCGCGTGTGAAAAGTTAAAAAAAAAACACAAAAAGAGGTATTTGTGACCAAAGAGTTCAAAAACCAGTTGTGCCGGAGGTGAGTTTTCCTTTTTTGTTAACATCATTACAGCACAAAAATACATTTTTTTTATTTCAATAGAAATGGAAGTAATAGCAGCAGCATTTTTGTTGGGAGAGGAGAACAACGTGCTCCAGAATGCGGAGGCACGGATTGCCAAAAGAGATTTGAGGGACAGTTGCAATCCGTTCGAGATGACCGATCAAAGGTAAGACATTTGTTTTAAAAGATATGACATGTTATCTGAAATAAAACTTTCGCCTGAATAAAGACGCTTTTAAGTATGTGCTAGATACTAATTAATTCAATGCAATTATTAATTCAATGTAATTATTTCAATGTCACATACTTTCTTCCATGCTACTCCGGTTTTTGTTGGTGGCCCCATTGAATTAAGTGTTACGGTCACCTCTTCCCAAAATGCCTGCACTTCTTCTTTTGGTCTCTGATGGTACCCACCCGCAAGGTCTGGTTTTTTGGCCATTAATTCCGCCAGCTTCTCGTACTGATCTTGGTTTGTTTGTTTCGACCTGTAATAAATAAAATAAAACTCACTATTTAGTAAAACGAATTAAAACCTTTATTAAATATATATTTAAATTACTACTATACTTACATTTCTCTGAATTGTATTAAAAATTTAACTTTTTTACACACTTTATTGTAAACAACAAAGAACCATTATGTTGTTCAGTCAGACCTTTTGCAGCGTAAGAAAAACGTGAAAAACGTAACTAAAATTGCAACGCAGAATACGTACAATCGAAAGAAAAACGTAAGTGGAACGTAACGTAACGCAGAATACAGATTTCATCAAAACGGAGAAAATTCGATTGTGATTGTAACGCAGAATAGGGGTGATTGGATTTCCGCTTGAATTGAAAAAGTACTGTTCCTTCTTTTTTTTTAAATTAAAATTATTTATACAAAATATCGACTCGTGAATAACCTTACTCAACTCTTTTTGCACTCGCTCGAGAGCGAGCTGCATTATACGATTTTATGATATTGATTTTAAAAAACAAAATCGCGAGCGAGATTCATGTTTCGCTCTTTGAGTTGTCAGCTCGAATCGCGAGTTTAATTGTTGAAATCGTGATCGAAGAGAGTTCAACTCGTGTGAGAGTTGAAAATAGAAATCGCTCGAAATTTATACTTCGAAGAGCGAGCTGAAAAAGAGCACTCTCCTTACTATGCTTTTTATTACCATTTTTTAACCAACTGATTACTGTATTCGAATCAGACCAATAATATTTTTTTTTAAGGAGATCGTGTGATTTTTTAAAATGTTGGCGAAACGACAGCCGATGAGTGCAGCCATTAACTCCAAACGATGTAGTGAGGTGATTTTCAAAGGGGCAACACGGGTTTTAGATCCCACTAGCGAGCAAACGATGTTATTATTACTCACTATATGAAAATAAGCTACTGCTGCATACCCGCTTTCACTAGCATCCACAAATGTATGAAGCTCTATGTATAAAAAAAAATAAATGGTTTCCCATTACATCCCATAAAGAGACTGGGGAGAACTTCTCACAATCACTGAGCTGTGCGCTTTCCAGTTTTCACTCACTGATTGGGACCTACAGTTTTACACCGATTCCGAACGGTAATTTGAGAAGCTTTTTCATGGCTAGATACTCGATAGTGTCGCCGTCACTATGCGAGGTGACCGCCGCCGAAAGAAAATTTGAAGGTGGTCAGAGCCGGGTTCGAACCCAGGATCTCATGTACAAGAGCCGCGCACACTAACCATTGCACCACCGACGGCCAAGCTCTATGTATACATCGGTGTAATCAACGATTGATTTTAAATAGCAACGCTGAATGTTAAGTTTTTCTAAATCGGGAAGATACTTTAACCATTTGTCCCACTTAACAAAGTTGTTCTTCCTTAACTGGCTCGTCCCAGCTGACGCCGCTTCTTAAAATGTCTTGTAAAATAATTTTAAGGTACATACATAACAAAATTACCAACTAGTCCCAGGGGGTCGTAAACTGTCATTAAAATTCTTAAAATTTGTCGTTTTGTGGGAGCTTTATTAAGACGAACAATATCGTTGCTTAGAATATGGGGTGAAATTTTAAATACAATGGCATCTTCTGTTGGGTTCCAAAAAACATTTAAAACTTTTTCAGTTTCGTTATCTGACCCCATATTTAATTGCTTTTCATTCACGTGATTTGGTTATTCTATTAAGTTTACTACTTCGATTTTATTCGAAACCCAATTTCTAAGGTTGAATCCAGCTTGCACTTGAATATACTTGACTTCCTTTGCTATATTAACGGCTTGTTCTACTGTAACGGCAGAGTACAGAAAATCATCTACGTAATGGTTGTTTTTTATGGCAGAAGCAGCATGTGGAAATTTATTTTCGTATGTGGAGGCGTTTATATTTTTCACATATTGGGAGATACTCGGAGCACACTGAACATGTCGGTCTTCTTCACGCATGCAAACCTGGTGAAACATTTGATCGATGTCACCACAAATGGCTACATACCGTTCTCTAAACTGAAAAAGTATTGCTTGTAATGAAGCTAACAGGTCTGGGCCTTTATAAAGCATGGAATTTGACGAAATCCCATTAAACTTCGCGGCAGCATCCCATACAATCCGACATTTGCCTGGTTTATTCTTATTATATACAGGAAACGTGGGAAGATACCAGACTCTTTCAGCCGAAGTATTTATATCAATTTTGGTGATATAACCTTTGTTGAGATATTCTTTAATTGTTTTTGCATAAACTGCAAGAAGGTCACTATTTGTTCTTACTTGCTTTTCGAGGCATAAAAGTCTACTTTTTGCCATTTGATAATTATTTGGCACGAATGTTTTATCATTTTGCCACAGCAGACTGATTTCATAATCACCATCATCTCGTTGTTTGGTAAAATTATTTAAAAGTTGCAACGATCTTTCATCCTCTTTAGTGCTCTTCAAATTTTGATAATTAATACCTAGACCTTCAATACAACTGGTTCATTTTTTCCACCTCCCTTGATTTTGTTTACTAATGTAATATTTATACTAGTCGTGTTTTGGTTACAAGCAAGCGTCTGTCGGTTGCTAAGTTGGAAAGAAAACGGCAATTTAGCGATAAGTCATTTTATTAAAAAATATGAATAAGAGTTGAAAGCGGTAAAAGATGGCAAAAAATAATTAGTTTAAGCTTAGCGAAAATGATTCTCGTCGCTAAGTTCTCGCTAAGTCTTCGCTAAGTGCTTCATACTAAAGAAGCGAATATATGTATGTATACGAAAGCGGTGTAACCAAAACACGCTTATTGTTAAGTCCAATAACAATTTTTGGTGTAGCGGCATAATAACTATCAACTGGCAATCCTTTTAAATAATTAAACTTTCTGTTTAGATTTTCATAATCAAGTGTTTGTTTTTGTTTAGGTAATGAAAGTCCCTTTACTGTGCGAACATAGACACCAAAACTTTTGCTGTTATTACCAGACACTTTCACTGTTAAACGTTGAGAGTTTTCTTCAATTCTTTCTACGTTTGCAGTCCATTTTAAACATAGTTGTTCAGCTTCCCCCTTTAAATCGAATTGTTTTATTATTTCTTCATCTATTAAGCTAATTGAAGAACGTCCGCTAAAAACGCATATGTAGAAATGAATTTGTTATTGTTTCCATAAATTCTTATCGGAATTACTTTAAAGAGAATTTTTTGTTTTTGAGTATCATGTGCGTTTACATTTTGAACATTACTGCTGTGCTTTTCTTTCTCATTGTTTTCTTTCGGTCTATTGTTGCTTTCATACTTATGAAGAAGATTATGATATTTAAATTGACAGCCTTCTACATTACAGTTTTTATCTCTCTTGTAACAGATGCCTGAATGTTTTCGTAAGCAGTGCTTGCACAACTCTAATCTGTTAACATAATTCCATCTATCTTTGCGATCAGCTGACAGAAACGTAACATTTTTACAATCACTGCAGCAAACCAGACATTTCTTTTTATTAGTTTCTGTGTGTGTATTACAAAAAACGTTAATTTGTTTACGATTATTAACAGATTCAACCGTCATATTATTTTCAATGTTAACAGTGCTAGCTGACAGTCCAATATCAAATATCCAATTGGCAAATTCTGATAAATTAGCTGTTTGATTATTTTGCTGAAGATTTAATTTTATTGAACCCCAAATTATTTGATAATACGGTGGTAATTTTGAGACGAGTTCCTGGAGCAGCGATGAATATTCAATCCATCAATGAGTCCACAGGCTTCAGTAGTTGATTTGAGACCTTTTACTTGGATCGCAAAGTTGGTTATTGTTTCCATTTTGTCGAGGTTAACTTGTGGTAATGTTTTTATTTTATTTTTTAGAGAAAACACAATCTTGTCTGGCTGACCGTACAATAATTTCAATGTGGAAATAGAGTGTGGTACACATGATGGATGAATAAGAAATCTTTTAACAGCCTCAAAATTTTCTGCATCCGTCAGCCCGCAGACTTCTGTAGACCAGTCGTAAGTCGAGCTAAACAAAGGCCATTCCTCCGGGCAGCCAGAGAAAGTTGGCAAATCCTTAGACATAGTTTGGCGAGCATGTAATTGGTTAGATCTTAGTCTGGAATACCAAACAAGCCAAAGTATGCCAACAACATATGGTGTCCCACAAGTGTCAAAGCTAGGGCCAATACTTTATATTATATATGCAAATTATATGCTGAAACACCTGAAAAAAGCATTACATTTGGCTATGCGGATGACACAGAAATAATTGTATCCCACGAGTGCATCAATACTGCATTTGAAACGTTGCAATCCGAATTCAATATATTAACTCGATGGTGCCACGATGGAGGCCTAATTATCAATGCATCCAAGACAAAGCTCATTCAATTTAGACCACGTCATCTTCCAAAAACAAATGAAACAATTACATTCCACGACAATAACTGGCTACATAACACATATGATGTACGGATAACGAACATACCAGATATGTGCTCAACGAAAATTGAACAAGTACAAACATACAAGTATCTGGGTGTTCACTTAGATGAACACTTCAAATGGAAACCTCACATAGAATGCCTGAAGAAAAAATTAAATAAAGCTGCCTATGCACTATACCACTTAAACAACTGTGCCCCATCTCAGATAACGAGACAAGTCTACTATTCACTAGTTGAATCCAGCCTACGACATGGAGTAACTGCATTTGGTACTTCAAAACCCTACAAAAACTTACAGAAAACACAATCTCGCCTACTAAAAATAGTTCACAGACACGACCAAAAAATGTACATACAAAATGAAATCTTCGAAAATAACACACAAACTACTCAACCAAATACAAATGAAATAAATAATCATCCAAACTCACACAACACAAACAATTTAAAGAAAACCCTTAAAATATTAAATCTAAAAAATATTTTCAAAATATCTACCATAACGGAGTTTTATAATAACACCACTTTGCTACAACAAATAAACCATGGACACAACACCAGAAGAAGAGCAGAAGGACGTTTTCAAATACCAGCCTTCCGAACAGATTATGGGAAAAGTTCGCTAGCCAGAACTCTGTCATCTATAATGAATGAGATGCCAACAAATCTTTTGCACATTCAAAATAAATCAAGCAGAAAAAAACTTATAAAAAAATATCTATTAAATAACCAATAATAACTGTATACTATATATATCTTATTATTTCACAAAAAAGCTGAACTAAAACATACATTGTTGATAATAAACTTTGTCAATTTACATAGTTACACAAATTATAAAGCAATTAATAAAATTGTAAAAGGAAATATTTGTCAATAAAAAAAAAATAAATTAAATTGTTCCCCAGAGTTGTTGGCTGCAATGAGACGTTTCCGTCTGCTCGTGATTAATAAATGATTGAGACTGCTTGTAGTATTAATATTTTGTGAATAACTTAGACGTGGTTGATTCACATTTTGATTTACTGTTGAGTGCAATGGAAAATTCGGACAAATCAAATTAAAAGGACGTGAATTTGCGATATTGGTATGTTCATCTAAATGGTTTACAGGTGGATTATCTGCGGCGGTAGCCCTAATAGGGACGTTGTTTGGTATGACTGGCACATGCACAGATGCATTAAGTGAGGTTAGGTTCGGCGGTGGGACTACGGCATTTGCTTCTTGGGTAATTTGGTTCGAAGCTGTTGGAAACTGATTATCGGCATTTTCTTCCTCTTCAATCTCATGAAGAATTTTATATTTTTTCTGCAGGTATTTCTTATCGCGTCTCATGGACAGCTACGCTCTTCTTCTAACCTTTTTAGCTCAAGGGCCTTCCTTCTGCTAACGGACGCCTGTATTGTGTGGTTGACCGCGCTGTAATGAAGGGTCCATATGGGTACTTACGTGTGGCTGGGGTTATTTTGAATTTGGTAGCTGTATAAACTTTCAGTTAGGGACTAAAAACTCCAGCGTCAGTAAATCCACTAGGCAAGATAGAGAATAAGCCACAAAAAGAATTAAAAATTTGTCCGCAATAGTAGCTCGTGATGGCTTGAATTGACTTTCAACACAGGTTAATTTCAGTGAAACGCAAATATTTCTTTATTGTCAACTTGTGACGCAACCTTATGTTTTAATTCCTTAAAATAATACATAATTAATTGTGTAAACAAATTGTATATAAGTTAAGTATCTTAACAATTACTTTTTGGTTTCAAACCATCAACTTTTCATTTATGAAAATACGACGCAAGTTATGCGCAACTACTTCTGCTTTTTACGAAAGAGATTTTTTAAAGAATTTCCGGATGTAAAGCAGAATTGACATATGTAAGTATAAGAATAATAGTATAATAGGTCCCACAGACGCATAAATTTGTTTCGAAATAAATTTAAATTTATGTAAAATTTTGCGTCTGTGGCTGTGTTTGTAAACTTATTTCAAGTTATCAAAAACTTTTGCAAATTTGTCTTCTTCTGGACACAAATTTATGCGTCTGTAGTAATTTTTTCATGTTGTTGGTTTTTGGTTGTTCATTTTGCTCATGACTTCGAAGCATAAACATCAGCGGATAAATGTGTTCTTCCCTGTAGCTTTATTTATTTACACTTCTTGTTATTTTTCTTCATTTTCTTCATGGAAGAGTTAATTGAAGTTTTTAAGTCCCATCTATATTTTGTGTTCTTGCCATGGTACTGCTCCGACTGTATTAAAATAATTTCAAAATTTATTCCGAATTTCTTTTGCTTTTGTCGTTGCATTAACCGTCTTTATGGCTTGCAAATTGAGTATGTCTTCGTTCTGTGCAGATCCATCAATACTTGTTTTTAAATAATTTGATGGATTTTTTGTTTTTAAATAATTATGCAAGTAACAGCAAGCTAAGGTAATAATTCTGGCCTTTTCGGGACATAAATTCATATTAGAAAGCAGAACGCGGAAACGATTAGCCAAAAAAATCCCAAATGCATTCTCCACAATACGTTGTGCTCGTGACTAACGATAGTTGAAAATATGGTCTTCTTTTGTCAAATTCGTTCGGATGTAGGGTTTCATAAAATTTTCTAATAATGGAAATGCATCATCTCCAACGAAGACATACGGGAAAATATCATCTGTTAATGGCACCGCCTCGTGTGCTGGCAGATTTAGATGACCTTCGTCGTACATTTCCTTTAGCTTTGACTCTCCAAAAACGACTGCATCTGATACTTTTCCATTGGCCCCCACTTCGACAATCATGAACTCATAGTTCGCGTTCACTACTGCCATAAGAACGATGCTGAAATTATTCTTATAATTAAAATAATGCGATCCTGAGTTTGCGGGTTTTTTGATGTGGATATGTTTTACATCGATGGCGCTAGTGCAATTATGGAAATTCCACTTCTGCCCAAACTCGGCTGCAATAACTTTCCATTCCTTAGCAGTTCTCGGTACCTAGAATAAAAATATTAAAAGTGCTAAAATTAACTACAAATTTCAACTTTCAGCCTGCTAAAAGGAAGAGAGCAAACGATTTGGAGGAAGATTTTTTAAAAAAGCAGCTGGTTATCTAGATCAAGAAAATATTTCAACGGAGAAGGACGACGCCCAACTTTTTGCCGATGGTTGGGCAGCTATGTACCGGAAAATGGATCCGAATCAGCAACTATTTGCAAAAAGAATAATAGACGAGGCATTGATGCAAGTGCAAATGGGTCTTCTGGCATTTTCCAGTACTATTTCTCCAGGAGTACAACAGAGACAGCAATATATGCCTTTTAGACGTGCGTATTTCCCTACAATATATTCTTCCAACACAGGTTCCAGTTCGTCCACCATCAATATGCCCCAATTGTCTCCATATTCTACATTTACTCCTTCCCCAGCTATAATAGCCCACTCTACGACGCAGAATATACAGATTCTGTCCCATGAAGTTTTGTCTGAACCTACATCTTTTCAGCAACTGCTCAACGACCCAAACTACAAATGAAGTTATACGTATTTTGAACATACATATTTCTTTGTTTATATGGCTATGAATTGGTTTATGTTTTCTATTTATTCAAGTTCAGAAATGGCTATGAATTTTATTTTTATTTTTTAATTATATATATATGTTTTTTATTTTAATTTGTTAAATTCACCAAATAAACTGAGTTATCTTACCTTAATAAATTGATGCAATGATGAAATTATTGCGTTGCAGGCGTCCATAATTATGTAACCGAGGCTTTGGGGTGAAATATTTGTCAAAAATTGTAGGTCCTCGTAACTTTGACTTGAGGCCCGAAGCGTTACGGATGCATATTGCCTCACACTTAGATGTGTTAATCTGTATACCCCACTCGTCGTAATATTTCCGAACTACAGAAAGATGACGATAATCATAGGAGAGAGTGGTTATTGGTGATTCATGGTGGGAATATAGTAATGAATCATCCGCATATAGCAATCCGACCGAATCCGACAAATCATGAGGGAAGTCGTTTATGAAAATATTATACAGATGCGGTGATAAGACTGATCCCTGGGGAACTCCACAATTAACTAAACCGAATGACGAGCGATTATCGCTTAATTGTACCCAAAATTGTCTATTTTCGAAAAAACTATTAAAAAGTTTTACAGTTTGAGGGGTAAAGCCAATTCGAAGCATCTTATATAAAACACCATTTTGATAAACCTTGTCAAACGCTTTCTCAATGTCAAGCGAGACTACAACTGTACATTTCCTGTCTCTCAAATTTCGATCAATATCACCTTGAAATTTTGCCAAAGCATGTACAGTCGAATGACCACCTCTAAACCCAAACTGGAAATTTGGAATATATTCTCCATGGTAAAATGAGTAAGGTAAACTCGTTAGAACAGCTGATTACAACATATTTCTTGCTTAGGTGTTCCTCTTATGTCAAATTCACATGCATTCTGTTTGTGTACTTTTTTTGTTTACTTTTACAGTAGATACACACATGAAGAAAATTTGACAGATTATGGACACCAAACAAAAACAAAATGCCTGTGTTTGTTGTAGCAATTCCTAGTGCGTTTACCTTACTTATTTTACCATGATATTCTCCGTCTATAGCGGAATCCATTTTCTCCTTTATCACCTTTTCAACAATTTCCCTACATTCGAAAGCATGGATATTGGCCTTATATTCCCAATATCAGTAAGTCCAGGCTTCTTTCTCAACGGACAAATCTTCGCAATCTTCCAAGCCTCAGGAAAATAACTGTTGCTCAGACAATTATTGTACACTATTGTCAAAAACTCAAATGCGATGACTGGTAGTTTCTTCAAAATGAAATTTGAGATGTTATCTAATCCAGATGATTTTTTATTATTCAAAGACTTCGTAAAATTTTTAAGGAATTCTGGTGAAGTCAATCTGCAATCACCTTGAAAATTATCTGCAGTAAAACCATCACCAAATATAATTGAATGATCAGGGAGATGCGCTAAAGAATTTTCAACAGTGTTGTCGATTTCAGAAGTATCTCTACCAATAGAAGACCCACTATAAACCGAACCAAAATGGTCCTTGAGACAATTTAACTTTTCATCCAAATTTTCTATTTTAGTGCCGTTTACAGAAATGTCAGATATTTTTGTCCTTTTTTTATTTCCTATAATATTATATACATTTTTGAATGCTCTTGGACCAGGCCTGATATTCTTCAATCTCTCATGAAAATGACTTGACTGCTCAATTTCAACCTGCTCTTTAATTATAATCTTGAGCAATCGAATTTGTGCAGAAATACAAACATAATCAGGGTTGCTCCTATTTAAAGTCCGCCTATAGATTCGTCTTAGTTCCTTCTGCCAGCTATATTTTAATTTGAAAAGTTTTCTTGTATTATCCGAGACAATGAATTTTTTCCCTAAGTTTTGAATTATTGTGGAATGGGCAATGGAGACTTTCTGAAGTATCGCCGAGAAAAAATTAACAAACGAATCAATTTCATTATTCTTTAGGTTTCTATTCTTGGGAGGAAAATTTTCCTTTGTTTTGCATCTAAATCCATTCTGAAAGCTTGCCAGTCTGTATGCTTATATGAAGTAAATGAGGCCGGTTGTTTAATAATAATATTAAAATCTGAAATATTCAAACATAATTTTAGCGGAAAGTGATCCGAGAAAGTTGGCAGAGTAGAAACTGAATAGTTGTTTTCATGATTGTCTATCAGATTAGTGCTAACAATAAAGTGATCCAAAAAGGAATCCCCATTTGGATATGAGGGAGTTGTGTCTGCAATACGTACAAAATCAAGTGAAAACTCGTTCAACCACTCTAAAAGTGCTTTTCCATTAAGATTATCCATAAAATCACCCCCACTCAACGTTCCTCGAATTTAAATCACCTCCTAAAATAGTATAGTCATAATTTGATGAAAAATTTTTTATGGTGGTTAAACCCTTAGAGATAGTAGCAGCTGAAGAATTACATGGGAAATAAAGAGAACCAAGAAGACACCTTTTTATCTGGTTATTAAGATAAACTTCAATTTCAACAAACACATTGGGAAAAGGTAAATTATCAATATTTACCTTTTTAAATTTTATAGTATTTCTTATCGCGATTCCAACGCCGAGAGCGCTATAATCCCTGATAAACGTAAAGCTCTCTAAAAATATACGTTGTCCTTTCCTTAAGTGTGATTCTTGTATGAATGCAATATCTATTTGGTTGGCTCTTAATGTATCAGATAGATCAATTCTTCTGGTTTGATCAATAAGTGATCTAACATTAAATGTTAAAATATTAAGAACTTTACGGGTCATAACGCATACTAACTTCTTTTAAAAGACTTATACACTCAATCTTTGCCTGGGTTTTCGTCATCTTTGAGTATTTGCCTAAGAAATTCACAATCTTTTCCTCTAAAGCTACTTCTTCCGGCTCACATATTATTCTAGCAATTCTTAAAAAATCCTCTATTATTTTTGGCTTTACCACAGAGGAAGCACTTTTATTTGACTCACTTTTAAAGAGACTGGAAAACGTTTTTCCTTCTACTACAAACTCTGAGCCTACTAAGGCGCTCTTTACCCTAGCACCTGTACCATTTTTATAATTCTTAGCCTTATTTAGAGCTTCTGTCTTTACAGTACTGTTTAAAGAATTCACACCCCCTGTAATTTGCGGGATGACCATATTTACCGCAATTTATACAAAAAAGAAAACTCTTATCTTACAGTTATCTTTTTCATGATAAAGTCCACATTTAAGGCAAGTAATCTCTCGATTGCAGTTCGCTGAAATATGACCAAATTTCTGACAACGCCAACGCTGAGCCTCCCTAGTACTAACATTTGGACGTTCCCAAGAGATTACTTGATTCATGAGGTACCTTTCACACATAACTTCGTTTACCTTTATTCCAGGTTTTAATGCCACCAGAAATAACCCGGTGTCCACCTTGCTTTTGCGAGACAAATCTGTCTGAAATTTCCCGACCGATTCGAAAAAGTTTGGTAACAATTTGTCCAATTCGATTTTGAGCTTAGTTAAATCGGTTTGATAGAATAATCCTCTCCAAATTAGGGTTTTCCTTTTGAGTTCTTTTGGAGTGTAGGAGTATGAATCCAATTTCTTAACCCTAAGTAACTCCATCATCTCTGAATGTGCCGCCACATCAGCCAAATACAATTTGCTCTTGAATCGCGACTTATTAACTATTTTAAAAACAATGTTCTTCTCCTTTAGCTGTTTAATAAGACTTATCATATTTACATTCTGAAGGATAATTGGAGGACAAAATTGGACCCCTGCCTTTGAATTCTTCCCATTCTTGTCAGTCATAGATGAATAATTTTTACTAGTAACTGTTCCCTCTGATTCAAGGTTAAGTTCCCCCAATAACGCTATTATTTGATTAATTTGCGCAGAATTCCTCTGGCAATCCGTTTCATTTCGATGACCCGTCTTGTTATTGGCATATTTGCGTTTTCGTTTCGAAGCAACAGCAGAAAAAGTTCCATCAGAATCAGACAAAAGAGAATCAGCACAATCCATAGCAATGGATTTTCCAGGTATTTTAAGATTATACAATTCGCTGGTGGACAAATTTACATTTTCTTTCCGTGGGCTTTTTCCCTTTGGTTTTGAGATTAAATCATCTTGATTATCATTATCCAATAAATTTGTATCACTATATGCTCCCCATCTTTCTGCAGTTTCAACGATCTTATCGGGCGGAATTTTATTCGCTGACTCTGCAACCGTTTTTATGGACGGATGATCATCCATCATTTAACGGTATAATAGCGTTTTATCAGGTGCTTAAGAAGTTAAATATGTATTTATATTACAAATTCAATTTTTTATATTATTTTTTCTATATCGACAGCAAATCAAACGCACGTCTGTTCAGTTCAAAAAATCAAATTCGATCTTCATGGGATGTTAATTTGCTTGTTGTTTCTGCAAATAATGCCTTCCGAAATCGGATATTAGATAGCGATGTTTTATCGTAAATTGTAATTATTCTTCCAGGATTCGATGCAAGGAAATCACTGACCCAAGTCGCTAATTACTTTTTAAATGGACCAAATACAGATATATCCAATGGCGTATGTGGCGGAAAAGTAATCATATGTATGTATTCCATTTTCTCTGCAAAATATGATTGCTGTTAGACTGCAGTAAGAAACGTGATTGTCCAGGAAAAGGATTATTGCTTTCTGCTTGGAAAAAGGCATGGTAATATTATTGTCGCATATTCAAATACAAATTTTCATACCATTGTATAGGGAAAACCATGCAGTACGTTAGAGCATGCTTTAAAGTCCTCACATATTTCTTTTTCTTGACGTTTTGTGAACACTTGATTTGAGGTATATTTCGATGAGTACATATACATATATATAGTCAGCTTCATACGACTAGCCAGAGTTATCTAATGCCTCCAGTTTAGTTTTCTTAATTTTTGTATACGATCTCGCAAAGTAGTTCGTTTTAAATCATAAAAGTCAGCAGCTTGACTATAAGATGAGATGACATCTTTTATTGCAAGTTTCATCTTGGTCTCATCTACGCTATTACGATTAGTTTTTCTTTAGTAGTTTCGAACCATAGCTATAAGATCTTTGTACCTACGGGTATAAATAAATACTTTAAAAATTTATTCTGTGTTGATAGTACCAGATAGTACTAATTACGGTAGTGGCGAATCTATCGCTTGGACGTATTTGCCAGGTGTGAATCCACCGCATGGGATTCATATGCCAGTGTCGAATCCACCGCTTGGAGTATACTTATACACACAGGGAAAAGGTTAGTTGGAAATCAATTCAGGCATTGAAAAATCCATGGTAAAGTCTATTTTTTGAGTACAATTCATAATTGTCAAACATCAGAATTATTTGTCGATGTTAGTGATAGATTAAAAATAGGTCTTACTAAATACAAGTTGCTACTACCGAACTTTAGCTGTACTAAACAATGTGAGAATGTCTAAAACCTCATTCATCTGAAATGGAAGATACAACTAATAAAAAGTACAATATTAGAATTCGTGTTCAAGTATTAGTTACTGTAATCATAATTTAGTTTCTGTTACAAAAACACTTGTTGCAAAGTTATGTATTCGATTTTTCACAAGAGGCTTTGTTGTTAAAGTGAAACTACGTATATTGGAATGTTACACGAGGACTTTACAGAAAAACTAATATTTTAAACTGAAAGTGATAAACAAAGTTGTGAAAAAACAATAGTGTATAGATATCAGCCAGCGAAGAATACATATTATCATAAATTGAGGTGAAGTGAGACTTTTAAACATAATCGTTGTATATGACGCCACTATTGACACCTTCACAAACACATGCAGACAATTGTGGACACTTGGCTGGAGGAACTATTATTGTGGATGACACAAATTAACTTAAACATACATATGATACCCAGGGCAACCCACCCCCATTTTTGATCGAAAATATGAAAAACTTTGAAAGATTGTCTGCATTTGTTTTTCGATTGACGCTCCGTTTTCGAGATATAGAAATTGTTTCATATTTTCGATAAAAAATGGCGACGAAATACGAACCCTGATTACAAATAATAATAATTTTGTTTATATTTAAATATAGAATACACATTTTTAATAAAAAGTTTTTTTTTGCTTTTTTTCTATAAAATTCATAAGGGGTTAAAGCATCACCAAATGGTTGTGACAGCCATCAAATTCAAGTAATTACTTTAGTTTAGCATACCAATATTTTATTTGATACAACCGAATTATTTTTTTCATTTTTTGTTCATCCAACTAATAGAATATTCACCACTACAGGATAATTTGATTGCTAGAACTAAAACTCGATTGACAGATCACATTTATTTATTGTTGCTGTGGCTTCAACTAAATATTTCAGTTCTTGCAACCAAAACTGAATTACAAATAAATTTATATGCACAACATTTGGTGATACTGAACACAATTATTGGTAATCACAACAGAATAATGTGATAGTCCAATGAACATTCAAATTTTAGTTGGCTGTAAATATAGTTGTGACAACGAATCTCTTCTCTGTGTGTATGCCAGTGGTGAATCCACCGCATGGGATATATTTGCCAGTGGTGAATCCAACCCATGTGGTACATTTGCCAGTAGTAAATCCACCCCATGGGGTACATCTGCCGGTGGTGAATCCACCCCACCAACGGTCTGGCGAATGAGCCCCAGGGGGGACCCGATGCATTAATTTAAACACTTTTAATAAATTAACTAAAACAAGCACTAATACATCTGCAAAATATCATTTTTAAATCACGAAAACTGAAAAAGTTATAACAAAAATTACTTAAATTTAAAATCATGTCCGCCCTCGATCACATGGCAGATCATCGATAAATGTATAAAATATTGATTTTCTATTACCAATAGCTTCCTTAGTTCTCTAGATAATCGGTGGTGGCAAATGTGCCCCACTGGTGAATGCTCCCCCTTCTACCCTAGTATATGTTGGGTTCTGTTATATTTTGGATGTATCTGTTTCAATTTCGTCTTCGTCCCCAGTGGACAAGGATTGGAACGGGTTGGAATCCTCTGAGTTACGGCCAGCTTCCGGAAGACCAATCATAGTGAAAAAGCAAAAAGTTGAACGCAACAGATTAAACACTTTTTTATATTTTACAATGAATTCGTATTTTCCAAAACTGTTTGTCGTAAACCATTTGTAACAGTAAGGGAGTTCACGGTGTTGCAGACATGCAGATAATTTTGATTTACCAATTATAAGATCAATTAAATCTAGTCAGATTAACCATTCGGTGTATATGGGCACATACTAGACCTGTGGAAGACTTGCAGCGACTTAGAGATGATATCAACTTATCGATGTTGTAAGGTGAAGTTGGTGTTTTGTAGAAACTAGTTTATGTAAAATCAAAGCGATTTTGGTCTTTTGAAGTTGATATCAACTTATCCATCAGTGTAAGGGGTAGTGGCACCAACTTTCATACGCATTTCGAAGAGAAACATTCATGAGGATTAACGGCGAAATGTAAAATAAACCTAAAAAGAAATAACATAAACATTATCGGAAAAATATGAACTAAATAAAAAAGATTTGTTGTGTTATTTATAAATACTTAAACAACTTAAAAGTGGTTTTTCTTAAAATTTGGTGATATTTTCTTAGCGCACTCATCACCTTTCGTTTCGGAATCAGAGAAGAAAATTAAAGTGCCTCAACTTGTTTGAGAGTGTAAGGGCAAAATCGAAGTTAATGTGAAATAATCAAAGAAATTAAAGAAATCCGAGTTTTAAAAATATTTTACTTTATCGGTTTCCTTATTTCGGGGATTTTTTGGAAACAAAATTCCACACTAATGAAGTTTCTGTAGATATTAATTTATCATCTCTTATTAGGGGGATAAAAGACAATAAATTAATTTCTAATCCTATTCAGGCTCTTAATCAAGAGTTGGCTGAAATAGAATTTAAGGTTCCTATAATTTAAATACCAAAAAATATTATTTTTGAAGAATTATTTAAAATTAAAAAGAAAAGGATTAGACCTTTATAAATGGGGTATGAACCAGTTTAATTCTATTAAATATAATGAATGTAATAAATTACATAATCAAGGTAACCCTTTTTATCAGGCAATTCATTAATTAATTAATTTATAAATTTGTACTTAATTTTACTAATATATTTTAAATTTTAATTGATTTAATCAAAAAAAAGTAAGTTGTGGGTCAAATTAATATATATATATATATATATTAGACTGACTCACAAAAAAAGTGTTTTTGTTCCACCCCCTGAAATGTACCTTGACTTGTTTTTTGTTGATTCCCAAAATATTTCGCGTCTAGGATTAAAACCCCGTGAGCTGGACCGTTTTTAAGAAAAGGCTTTTTTTGTGTTTTTCAAAGATTTTTGATAGTTAACTAAAGATAATATGTGCAATATTAGTATCATAGGAAAGCATTTTTAAAGACGCATCCAACGGTATGAAAAACATGCCAACAAATGTTCTGCCAAGGCCTTTTTTCAAAGATATTCTGCAAAAAAACGGATTTTTGAGTTTTTTTTGCAACATCTTTGTGAATTAAATGTCAGATTGGCATATGTTTATCTTTAGTCGATTTAAGTAAACACGTGTTTCAGCTTTTTTCGAAATTCACATTATTTATCTTTTTGGCAAAAATGCATTAAGGTGGTAATATTGTGCTCTAAACAGGGAAAAATGGGTATCATATCACTTCTTTTGACTAGGTGATAATCATTGTACGGATTTACTTTTGAATTTTGTAAATTACGATCATCTTTAACATGCTCTGGACCAATTTTTAAAAATTTAAAACTACTCAGATCTGTAATTGGATTTATTTTCATAAACAAAGTTATGATTTTAAAAAACTTGTATTTATTAACCTTGCATTTATTAAACATGCCTTGTCAGAACATTTGTTGGCATGTTTTTCTTACCGTTGGATGCGTCTTTAAAAATGCTTTCCTATGATACTAATATTGAACATATTATCTTTAGTTAATTAACTATCAAAAATCTTTGAAAAACTCAAAAAAAGCCTTTTTTAAAAACGGTCCAGCTCACGGGGTTTTAATCCTAGACGCGAAATATTTTGCGATTCATAAAAAAACAAGTCAGGGAACATTTAAGGGGGTGGAACAAAAACACTTTTTTTGGCCCCATACAAAATGAGTCGGTTTAATATATATGCATTAAAAAAATTTTTTTTACATAGTTTGTCATATAATAATAATACACCCATTAGATAGAGCCTCCTATAAAGGTGACTAATTATTATGTTTGCGGTTGGACTCACCGTGTCTGGGTTATCGCCATTTTTTGCTTTACCAATTTTCTTATTTTGACGATTTTTTGAAACACTATTCTTCCATACGAAGTTAATCACTATATGATACACTTAGATCCCCCAAAAATGAATTATTTCTTCAACTCGAAGCTCGGCTTCAATACTATTTTCGATCGAAAATGGGGATGGGTTGCCCTGAGTAACACATTACCCATTGCCGTATGTAATGTGCAAACGCCTCCTACCCATTCCAGACCTGAAATGCGTAATCGTGATGGGTAATTACCCATCGCTGTGGGTAGACCATAATTTTCCTCTTACCTTGTGGGTAATCGATTGCTACTCAATTACCGCAGCAATAAGCACGTGTTACCCATTTCACACGTAATGCGAACCATGGTTGTCAAACATATTTTGTAGCGTTGAACGCATATTGTGTTTCGAGTACCCGGTACTTTCATGAAATGAATACATATGGTCGAAAAATTCGAAAAACTTCCTGCACAGCTTTGCATGGCCACACTTCCAAGTGACATTTTATTTGCACAATTGCACAAAGGTTGTCACTACAATTGCGGTTATCCGTGAATTAGAAAACTGTAATTGACTTATTCCTAATCATTGTTAACACAATTCGTATTAATTTATATTTGTTAATGGTTTTAGTTGCGTTTTGTAAATTTGTCATCCCTTTATAATTGTTTCCTCCAATAGCGATATAGCAATAGCTTTTTAGGCGAAATACTCTACACCGCATATGGGTAAATTTCTGTTAATATATAAATTAAACTTTATTTTTATTTACCATTGACTTATTAATCAATACTATTTAGCTATATTCTTAAATATACATATACACAAAACTAAATATATTAATAATAATATACAGTGTACTCTCTCCTAACGGACACCTTTCTTACACGGACACCTCCCATAAACGGACACTTTTTTCAGTACCAAAAAAATCCTTAGTGAAATTTAAAATTTTTCCCTCTTGAGCGGACAACCCTCTCATAACAGGACGCGGACACTTTTTTCCACACCAACCGGCATTTAAGTTTCCCATAACCGGACAGTTTACATAACTGTTTTTCCGTTTACTCGTTTTCATATTCGTACAGCTGTTGCTTATTCAGTAATATGTGCCTGTATAAAGGGAAATTTCAGTTTCCCATAATCGGACAGTTTACATCACTGGTTTTCTGTTTACTCGTTTCCATATTCGTACAGCTGTGCATGTATAAGGGGGAATCCCTTAAATACGAACAGCTTGTTGGATTAAACGTAGTAAACACACTTTCATTTACAAATTATTATTGTATAAATACATAATTGAATCGCTATGCCTAAAGCAGTGTTGACTATTAAAGAAAAAGTTAATGTGATTGAAATTCATAAAAATTAAAAACTTAGTGTACGCGAGTTAGCAGCAAAGCCTCGGGCGTTTCGCAACATTAATTTGAACAATTTACCAGTTACGTGGCGAGCAAACAAAAAGGCTTGGATGACGTGTGATTTGATTACTGATTTTCAGTTCGATAAAAAAATGCAATTTCAAGAACGGAAAGTCTTGCTATTTTTAGACAATGCAGCTTCTCATCCTCGCGATCTCAAATTGAAAAATGTTAAAGTTATTTTTCTCCCAGCAAACACAACAGCATTTTGTCAGCCCCTAGATCAAGGCATTATAAAAAACTTTAAATTTATGTACAGATCGTTATTTTTAAAACATATTTTGATGCAGATGGAAGATACAAATTCTGCTTTGGAGCTATCTAAATCAATAAACTTGTTAGATGCCGTTTATTTCACACAACAAAGCGGGGGAGCAAGTGAGTCCACAGACAGTAAAAAATTGTTTCAGGAAAGCTGGTTTCAGGGAAGCAGATATCCCCAATGACGATAGCGGTTCGACCGCAGAAGATGAGCTTCCACTTTCAGCGCTTGCTCAGTTCTCCAATGTTATTAGTCGAGTTCAGAGCCAAATCCAAGTTGACGTCGAAGACTCTATTAATTTAGATAATGAAGTCTTCATTAATGATGAAGATGTTGAAAACATTAGTACGGCAATGTTAATTGCTTCACAAGAAACGCTGGTCAACTCGTCTGAAGATGAACTAGAAAGTGAAATTGACGACAAGATAACTTCTTATAAAGATGCTTATTTAGCTATAAGAAAACTAAAAGCTTTTTCTTTACATCACAGCGACCTTAAAGGTGTTCAATTGCTTACTGATCTTCAAATACATCTCCAAGATATTGAAATTAAAGGAAAAACTCGCCAAGCAAAAATATCAGATTTTTTTATATGAATAAAATATTTTGTTTTTTTTTCACTTCTCCCAAAACTTTTAATGAATTTTAAAAAACAGTAAAAACTTTGTCTAATATTTATAAATTGTTTTGGAAATAAAAATGTTTGAAGATAAATATGTACCTCTGTCAAATATTTATATGTGCAAAATAATTTTTTTTTCTTTCCTTCTGAAAACTAACTGTAATTTAATGTCGGCCATATACAACTTTTTCAATAATATGCCTCTCTCTTTATCATGTACTTTTTTCTCTTTTGGACTTTATTTGTAGTCCCGTTATCTATGATAATCGCTGTAAGTTTGCAATTCAATAGAAAATAATTATATGTGCATTCGCGTTCCTGACCCTTTTAAGTGGACAACTCTATTTTTCTCGGGTGTTTAGTATGAAATAAATTTCTGTACTTGAGTAAAGTGATCGTTATGAATATATTCTAAGAAACGTTTTATTCACAGTTTTGTTTCTAGTTGAAAATGCCACGTGGAAGTGAACTTACGGATGGGGAGAGCGGAAAAATTGTTGGAATGAGACTAGGAGGGAAAAGAATTGGCGAGATTGCAGCTGCGGTAAATCGACATCACAATACAGTTTCGAATTTCCTCAAAGACCCCGAAAACTATGTGTGTATTAAGTGCAGTGGACTCATCCCAACTGTAGACCAGAGGACTAAGCGCCGCATTCGGCATTTAGCTGCTAATGAGAATATGAGTTGTATGGAAATAAAGGTGGAATTGGGTCTAAATGTAACGAGACAGCATGTCCAGCAACTGCTAAAGGACGATATAGGTCTTCGGTACCAAAGCAAATTGGCCAAACCACGTTTAACCCAGCGCCATAAAAATGGGCGTATTGCTTTTGCAGAAAAGTACAAGTTTTGGGAGGACAAATTGGAAACCGTTATATATAGTGATGAGAAAAATTTTAATTTGGACAGACGTGATGGTCACCATAAATATTGGAGAGATTTACGACATCGTCGGTAAACGTGCTACAAGCGAAACCACGGTGGTGGATCTCTTATGATATGGGCTGCATTTGGAGCATGAGGGAAGTCAGAAATATGCTTTGTCCCAACTGAAATGAATGCGGAAGCAGACGTTGATCTGTTGGACAGCAATTTAATTGACTTTGCTGGTGAATTATATGGAGATAACTGAACTTTTCAACAAGACAACGCCCCGATCCACATTGCTCGGCTCACAAGGGATTTTTTAAGTCCCGAAAAATTCCATTACTGGAGTGACCAGCCATAAGTCCCGACCTCGACCCAATTGAAGACCTCTGTGGGATACTTTTCGCCAAGGTGTTTTCAAAGTCGAAGCAGTATACGACGCTTAAAGAACTAAAACTAGCAATATTGGCGGAATGGGACAAAATTGACATGCCCACTTTAAGCAACTTAGTGAGTTCTATGCCACGCAGGCTACAACAAGTTCTTATACACTAGGGCAACTCAATATCATATTAATTACATATTTTAATTGGATAAGAATAAGAATTACATTTAAGTTTCATTTTTGCATAAATATATATTTTCTATGAAGAATATAATATACACTTTGTTTTTGTTCTAAAAAATAAATGAAAAAATATGTTTTATTATAATTTTAAAGGACACATAAATATAAACTAATATATAAACTAAAAATCCAAAAAAAAATTTTAGTTTTCAAAGCTCCAACTCAACATGATACATTGCACATATAAATATTTGACAGGGGTATATTACAAATAATAAATTACTCTTTATGTTCTTCTCTAATAAGCGGACACCTCTCATAAACGGACAAATTTGTCAGTCCCTTAGGTGTCCGCTTAAGAGAGAGTACACTGTATGTATTTCGTAAAAATTTTGAACAACTCATCAAATCTTGCATTTCCCAATTAAAGCCGTTTTTTCTACTATTGGGTAACACTGTCTTTAGTTTCGACCTTTCACTTTGATGAAAGTACCAAAATTTACTTGCATGAAATATTCGTTGGATCCATGGTAGAAATATAATGGTAGATGTAGTACGACACAACTACAACAAGGCAAAAACAACAGGCATTTTGGTTTTACTCAGTGGCTGTATTTTGTCAGAGTCAGCTGATTGAAAAATTTAAACAAAATTTAAAAATCTGATATTGTGTTTTTGTTTTAGTTGATATTTTGGAAGTGTTTTAGATTGAAAATCAGAACGTTTCTGTGTGATTTTTTCATGGAAAACATATCAAAAACAGCAGTTGTTGCTGAACGGCGGTTGCAGACGAAGGCAAATGTTTCGTTATCATCGGTAGGTGTTGGTGGTAATAATATTATTAAGTCATTCCAGCAACAGCTTAAAAGTGAAATTTTCAGGAATATTTCCGGTAATCGATGAAAATTATCATTAGTATATTCTATTTGCGATACTCAACCGTATGAATACTTAAGCTTCGGTAATCGTCAGCTTGGACAACTCCGTGGCTTTCGTGGTACAATACAATGTCATGCATACTCCACAAAGTGTGAATCCATGGTTTCTAACAGACGATGAAATAAATGAGGCAGATGCGGATACTATGATTTGGATCATATAGTCCTGGATGATTCCATAGGTGAACGCGAAATGGAAAATTGTGTGCCATCACCGTGTCATATAAAAATTGGTTTCCTTTGTGATCACGTAAGTTTGAGGTGTTGAAATAATCCTGACCAATTTAATGAATGGTGTTCCCATCTTTAAAATATCTGAATGTTTTTGATATTGTTCTTATCGATGGCCAAACTGTGAATGTTCTACAGTTGGAAAATATCAACAACGGCTGAAAGGATTTTCCTAAATTTTTGTTTACATTAGAAAACAAGTAGCGGCCACATAAACTCGCTTACATCATAAACAAATATAAGAATAAAAAATAAATAAATGGTTTCCCATTACATCCCATAAAGGGACTGGGGAGAACTTCTCACAATCACTGAGCTGTGCGCTTTCCAGTTTTCACTCACTGATTGGGACCCTACAGTTTTACACCGATTCCGAACGGTAATTTGAGAAGCTTTTTCATGGCTAGATACTCGATAGTGTCGCCGCCACTATGCGAGGTGACCGCCGCCGAAAGAAAATTTTTTTGAAGGTGGTCAGAGCCGGGTTCGAACCCGGGATCTCATGTACAAGAGCCGCGCACACTAACCATTGCACCACCGACGGCCACAATATAAGTATAACATGAGCAAATATGTTGCAATTACTAAGAAAAAATATATATTTGTATAATACATTGTATATTTATTTAATGTATGATAAGTTCATACTACAAACGTACAAGGTAAATACATGTACTATATATTTAAGTTGACCATTAATAAAGTGGCAATAACTTTAGTTCGGTTCTCGTTATTGAAATACAACTGTTGTTATAATATATATGTACAAATGCAAAGTAGTTTTTGGAGCTAAAAGGCTGAAAATTTTTACATATGTATGTATATATGAATGTAGTATAGCCAACAGGGAGGAAGATCAATAAAAGTCGGATTTTCGGTTTGCGGGCGGGGGCGTGGCGAAAGTAGTTTTTATGCTACAAGGCTAGTAATAATATAAACTGACGTTAAATTGCAGACACTTTATAATTTTTTCGTTTAGTAAATATAATGACTAATTTTATTTTCATCAAATATAAGGATATTTAATAAATTTATTTTAATTTGCTTTTATACCCAATATTTCTTTGTTTCGCCTACCGCACCTTCAGACGTTTGTTCAAATGGCGAATGCGGAAAAAGGTACGACATTTAAAAAATGACTGTTTTATGTTCTGTGGAAGATGCATTGAAGCACTTCTCTTTGTAAGGTGTTGGTTTATGTGCCTTGCGTGTAAAATTTCCATGCCATTCACATTATTAAATATTTTCTCCAGCTCCTTAATGACGCTGAGGAATTAAGGGGAAGGTTTTTTTTAACATTCCTTTCGACACCAGATCGATCTACGTGAACGCAGCATTTTGACTTTGGTATCCTCAAGATTAAACTTTCGAATTCTATAACCACCTGTATATTCTAAAGCATTCTCTTCAAGAATACCAACGTCATCTACATTTTGCCCGTCTAGCTCTTGGTGTATTTCGGGCTCGGGGTCAGATGCAGTTTCATCGAATACACCAAGCTCGTTATCCGCATCTTGATCGTTTTTGCTTGGCGGTGCATGCGTAGAGCTGAGCCATTCGGTGTTTTCTGCGATTACATTACCAGTTTCTGGCTGGAAAACATAATGGATAATTTTAAAATGTGGTGATAATATTTTGTACTATATGAGCATCCTGTATTTAAATTGTTTTGGTGTTGGGTGATCATTTAATTCACCTTTGCTCCGAATAGCACAAAAAAAATTTTTCAACACATCCTGGTTCAGGCGATTCGTAAAATTGCAAGTCATTAAAGTTTTGTTTAACGTAATCGTAAAGCATTGGTAAAGCGGTATTGGTCATTATAACACCTTTTTGAAACCATTCTAAAGTTATTTCATTGGGGATGACATCCATTCCTTCATACGACTTAAGTTGCGTTGCTGATCCGCCAGCGCCATGCCAAATGGGTTTTTAATGGGTTGTCATCAATTATATCCGATCTTACCTTTCCAGGGTAATTAAATATACCAATAGATGAATTTAGAACATCGAAACAATCATTTATCAACTAAATAAGTTCGGCAGTTTCAGTTGCCTTATATATATACATCTAAGCCAACAGAGTGACAGCGTCTTAAAGCGTTGGCTGTGGTGTTTGAGAGCAGGTGTGTTGCTAACTTAACTTTTGCCTTCCTAAAGTTTTAGTATAATGAAATAGTTTATTGTTATTTATGAGTGCACCTACACGCACCTTTAACCAACAGGTGTTCAGATGTTAATTTATAGGCAATTGACACATCGTCGTTTGAGGTGTGTTTGATAACATCGGAAATTGTGCGTGGTGTCAGCACCTCTTATTCCATATCAAGCCTGAGTCGAGAAAGTGGTTCCTTATTAATTTTAGCAAGTGAGGCGCTCAGCAAATGCGAATACTTTCTCCAGATTCACAGGATTAAGAAACCATGGTTTATCTAAAGAAAAAGTTAGTTAGTCAAAATTGTGGATCGCGGCCAACACGATCCATAACAATAACAAAAACGGTTACCTTTGGTCGCATACCATCGCCACCACTTTAAATCCTGCATCATCATTATTCTACAATCAATTATCCCTCCTTATTCTTTGAAATGTCAGAGCATAGCTGGAATGACTGTTAGTACCAGACAACTGTGGATGAAAAGTTGGATGCTCTAATGACAAAAATGCAGGACGTTTACAACAGACATATTCCTACGAAAACAGTATATGTGAAAAACAACTCTTGTCCATGGTTTACCTCTAAAGCGCCTATTAGACGGTCATACCTGGTATGATAGAGCGGTATGCGATCATACCATCATACTCGTGTAATAGGCAAAAATACTTGTTTGTCAACAAGGTATGATGAATATCAAAATTTTTTGATATTTTGGAATACCATCATACCATCATACTCGTGTAATAGCTCTTGTGTCAATCACAATAAGAAATTTCATTTGTTGTTAAGCATTCAAAGTGGACAGATGGCGTGGCTAGATCGCGGGTTTTTACGTGAGTTTATTTCGCTTTATGAGCATTTCCCAGAATTGTGGAATGTCACAAGCGGAATATACCACAATAACCAAAAGAAACAAAAAGCATACGAAATTCTTTTAAATAAATTAAAAGAAGTGGAAGCCGAAGCGACAATAGATAGTGTTAAAAAAAATAAATGCATTACAACAAACAACCTCACACTTCGGTGTTTCTTTCAAACTGATATATGTCAGCTTGGTATGATAGTGTAATAGCAAAACATGTTTTTTTCATCATACCGTCGTATCATACCAGGTATGACCGTCTAGTAGGCGCTTAACGTGAGAAAATCTATTAAGTTTCGGAATCGGTGCTATAACATTTGGAAGAGACATCCGTCGGCAGTCAACAGAATTATTTATACTAGGGCCAGAAATAAAGCCACCACAGTGACAAAACTAGCGAAAATCCATTATTTCTCCCGTAAGTTAAATATTTCATTGCCTGCTGCACAACTGTGGAAAACTATTAGAAATCTTGGCGATCACTCACAAGTATCAAATGAATGCAATCTTGATCCTGTTATGCTTAATAATTTTTTCTGCACAGATGCAACTGACAATATTGATAATGCTATTCTTCGTCCATCGCTTTTTTGTTCTTCAGTGTTCGAATTTAGTTCTGTTTCTGAAATTGACGTATATTAATCTATAATGAAAGTTAGATCAAATGCTATTGGTGTGGATGGTGTCTCTATTAAGTTTCTGAAAATTATTTTACCATATGTTGTAAGCTCTATTACACACATCTTTAATCATTGCCTGACTACATCTGCTTTTCCAAAGCTGTGGAAAATAGGGAAAATAACTCCTGTAGCTAAGATATCCAATGCTAAGTGTCCTAATGATTATAGGCCTGTAAGTATTTTATCAGTGTTGTCCAATCGAATAGTCTCTATTGTCTAATCAGCTAACAGGTTATCTTAATAATAATATGCTACTTTCTTCTTTACAATCTGGCTTTCGTGCTGGTCACAGTTGCTCAACGGCTGCCATGAAAGTAATGGATGACGTAAGAGAACAGTTGGACAAAGGTAATATGTCCATAATATGTTTTTTAGACTTTTCTAAAGCTTTTAACATGGTAAACCATCACATACTCTGCTAAAAACTCAAATATTATTACGGATTGTCTGATTCTGCTCTACTACTTATAATAAATTACTTAACAGATCGTTCCCAAAAGGTTGTAGTTAGCGACAGTGAATCAAGTCTTAAAAGTGTTACGTCTGGTGTTCCTCAAGGTTCAGTTTTGGGTTCACTTCTGTTCAGTGTCTTTCAGATGTGTGTTAATTGTAATATGCATGCGTATGAAGAGTAGTAGTAGTAGTAGTATATGATTTTATTAAAAAAGTTAACAAAAATTTTAATAGTGTTACTTCTTAAACTAAATCATAGTAAGACATAATAAAAATGTTGTGTGTCTGATTGGCATATCGCAGTTAATAATAATAATAACAAACAATTTTTTTGACTGAAACACATTTAGGTTAATATGATAATATTTAAGTTATAAAAGCAATTCATTTAAATTGTGTGAAATTCGGATAAAATTAGATTTCTATACTTACTACAATTCAATAAATACTTATATAGACGCATGTAATCTTTGCCATTTAGAACTTCATAAACCGCTTCAATTGACAAAAATCTTGTACCAAAGAACTTTAACCTATAACTAGAAAAAATTGGGCACTTGCCTATTAAATGATTAGTGTTTTCCTGTTCATTACAGTTGCAAAGGGTGCACATATTATTATCGTTGCCATTAAAAGCACGAGGATTCAAATTTAGCAGGCCGCCTCTAGCTCTTAGAACCAAGCTTACGAGGTGTGCTGAGTTACTATCGCAGAAGTAAGGACGAATTTCATGTTGCAATGCCGGGTACATATCATGGAATTAAGAATTTCTGGCACTTACCAAGAAATGAATTATTTGATTGTGAAGATATTGTAAATTAGTTCTCCAAATTTCAGTATCCAAAGTGAACCCGAATTGACTACATAAAGCTTTCCAATGTGGCACCCAAAAAGAGTTTTGTCTGATAGACTCTTCCGCTAACAATCGTGGCAGTCTACTTACAGGCAAGTTTAAGGTTTTTCTGATATAACTGAAATGTAAGTTGAGCGTTTCCAAATAGAGTGAAGATATACCGGTTTCGATATGTAACATATAAGTGGGGGTGTTTTTAGGCAGATATAACATGTTCTTTAAAAAATAACGTAACAATTTCTCCACTGCATCAAAGCTGCGGAAACCCCATACCTGAGCACCCTAAAACATAATTGACTTCGCTGCCGAATGAAAAATTTTAAGTTTGTTCGAAAAATTAATTTTAGGATCATGAATATAATTCAGCCAGTTGGCATTAATGGCGGTTTTAGACAATGCTAGCTTATATTCCAAATGTTTTTTAAAAGACAAATTGAAAGTTAGATTGATACCAAGGTACTTGTATTTGTTCACTACATCTATCTCATTGTTTCGAAACTTCCAGCGAGTGTTAAGGCTAACCCTTGTGCACGTTCTAAATATCATTATTTTGGATTTTTCAAGATTTATTTTCAAACTCCACTGATTACAATAATCATACAGAGTGTTGATCATATTCTGCAACACAATTGGAGAATCTGCAAGTAGTACTATATCATCGGCATATAATAAAACTTTAACGTTAGTCCCCCCCAACTGCAGTGCCGCCTGGTAAATAATCATGTAGATCGTTTAAGTAAAGAGAAAATAAAACCGGGCTTAATAGGCATCCTTGTTTAACGCCTTGCGTAACTGTGAAGGAACTAAAAAGTGTTTTGCCATCCCAAATTTTACTAGTTGTATTGGTGTATAATTTCTGCAGCACGCGTACTATTTTCTGAGACAGCCCTAAACAACATAGTTTATAAAATAACAATTTTCTGGGGATCATATCAAAAGCAGCAGAGAAGTCAACAAAGAAAGCATATGTTTTCCTATTCTGCTTGAAGTTTAGATTAACAATAGACGTTAAATTGAACAGATTATCTGTTGTCGAATAATTCTTGCGAAAGCCAGCTTGAAATTCATTGATGACATTATTGCAGAGTACCCAGCTATTGATACGGTTAAGTAGTAAGCCTGTGAATGTTTTATACATTGTATCAAGAAGAGATAATCCTCTGTAATTTGTCACCACATTAACGTCACCCTTTTTGTACAAGGGGATTATAATTGAGCTACGAAATGTTAAATAATGCTAAAACCTCTTCCAGAAAACGTAAAGGAGCATTTTTATAGAATTCGTAACTAATACGGTCTTCGCCAGGCGCTTTGTTAGATTTGGCCGTTTTCAGAACTATATAAAGTTCTCGCATCTCAAAGGGTGAATCAAGGAATGGATCAATAATGTTGTTTATAGGAATATCAACATCGCAGTAAAGATCTTCCTTGGATAAAAGCGTCTCAAAGTACTCATGAAAATGAGAAATCGTCAAATTATTTCCTACCTTAGGACGACAGTTTTTCAACGAGTTAGATAAATTCCAAAACTCACTACTGTTTCTCACTGAATTCAATTTATCTATGTTATTTATTTTAAATTTAAATTTCTTTACCTCGCACAGTTTCGAATATTTAGATCTGTTGGTTATATAAGTGATTCTATCGAAATCCGTATCTGTTTTACGACATATATATAGTTTATTAAACATACGTTTCCGAGTATTTTCACATTGAGAATCGAACCATTTATTTCGGGGTTCAAAACGTTTTCGATGGAATTTATAATCAGCAGCTACACGGATTTTCCCAGTGCATAAATTGACTTTCTCCTGAATAGTAATTGAAGATTGTAAATATACTGGATCGACAAGACTACTTAGTTTTCTGTTATACTCTGCTATATTTCTAGAATTCCAGTACAGGTTTTGAGGAAGGGACAAATCTCTGACTTGGTGATTGTTTTTCGAACATATCGACACTACAATCGGCATGTGGTCCCAGTAGGGCTTGGTAGGGACATAGAAATCAGACAACATTTTAGTGACATCTAGTGAACAAATACAATAATCTATCAAAGAACTACCCATAACACCACAAAAAGTATATTCACCATCTATATCACTTGTCATACGTCCATTTATAATAATGCCACCAATGTTCTCCAGAAGTGCCATCAACTTGTTCCCCTTAGTGTCAAGCACTTGGTCCTTTGATCTGGGAGAATGGGAAATCAGAGGAGAATCAATTAACATATTCTTATCAAGAACCTGAGCGTTTGAAACTCGAGCGTTCAAATCGCCAACAATACAAAACTGTGCACCCTTTAAGCTATACATTAAATTTTCAAATTTATTAAAGTCGTTTGACCAATTAGAACTGTTTAGATAAATTGGAACGAAGTGAAAACAAACATCATTATCTACGGCAGATAGTGTTGCACTGTTTGAAAACTCACAGAATTTTAACGAGTATTTGCTTTGAATGGACTTTCTAAAGCCATATAGGCCACCACCTATGGCACGACCAAGTGAGTGATTTTTTGTTGCCTTTACCCAACATATTATATAATCTTTAAAAAAGCTTGAGAAGTTTATTTGTTTTTCTGCAAGAACATGCGTCTCAAACAGGAAAAAAATATCAAAACTGTTCACATATGTAAAGAAGTTACCAAATTTTAATTTACTTTTAAGATTCGCAACGTTATATGCTACCAATCGACACACTTCTGATTGCTAGCCGGAGGTTGTTAAATCATTGGATACAGTTGACGGAGCATTTTTGTTGTGATATGCATTCTTCACCTCAATATTGCATTGGCCATTAAGTCCCGTAAAAAGACTGCATCTGCCTCGTTGCCGGCAAAAATAGTATTATCCGCACAATAGAACGATTTACCATCGATGATAATATTAAGGTCGCCATAACGGATTGTGAGTTGTTTGTTTACATTTTTGGCTCTTCTCCCAATTTGCCGTAGAAAATATCTAATACTGCGAGCGTGTTCTGTATAGTCTTTGTCGATGAATATATTAGAGCCGGCAAGGGAACCCCTACTGCTGAGAACACTTCGAACTTCCAGAGCAGAATTAAGCGTTAGCAAAAAGGACTTTCCATTTGCGACTTTTCTGGCTTCCATAACGTTTGCAGCGGCTTTTAGAGTAGTGTCGCATAACACCTTGAACTCTTTTACTGCACTTGCCACTGTATTACCTGTAAGCCCACTTACAACAATATTATTACGTCTGCTTGATTTGTCCACTTGTTCCAATTTGTTCTTCATTATTTGCAAGTCATTCCGCAGTTGTTTGTTTTCACAGCGCAGCTGTTCTATTTCCTAGGAGAAGTGTGCGATGTCGTCCTTCTTTACCACACTTTCCAGATTGGCGTCCAAAGCGTTATTGAGCTTTTGGTCAAACACCGCCTAAGAAAAGCTATCAGATGAAACGATTGTACTACCGCCAGGCAAAAAGTTATTACCCACAACAACAGATGTTTGAGAATCCATCTTGTTCACTATCGAATGTTTCTTTGGCGTATTTTCCAAAAAATAGGCTGGCGAAATTTGTTGTAGGCTCCTCTTTGTAGCATCCATAAAATGAGAGGTTAGTAACAACCAATAACGTTTTTCTTCGATATTTTAATTGATTAGCTTCCACATTTACACGTATTGTTAAACTGGTGATTAGTAACGTTGAATAAATACTTTTATGTCTGTTTAATATGTATCAAATTCAAATTAAACAAAATGTTTACAAAAAAGTTAGAGCGCGGTAAATGATGAGATGTTTGACGTTTCAGTGCAGGGTTGCAGTTATATATATGCAGTTATATACATACAGTTATATATATCCAATCGAATAGGACTGGTTGAAGATATGTGCTGTCGTATGAATGAAGATTTAATTGAGATATGGAAATGGTCCGTGGATAACAAATTGATACTTAATCCCATGAAAACTCATGTTCTACCAATAAGTTGCTCTGAGATCACCTTAAATCAAATGCCTATCATCTAGCTAGGGAACACGGTTCTGCTGTATGTTAACAAGGTTAAATATTTAGGTTTTTGTGTTAACTCCTCTTTGACTTGCAAAGATCATATTAACAATTTGGTGAAGAATGTATACTTCGTTCTTAGAAATTTAAGAATGACGTCTAATTGTATCCCAAGTCAGACAAAGAGACGTCTTGTAATTCAGTTGATACTACCATTGATTAATTACTTTGTGGATGTCTATAGTAAATTGGACTCCCAGTCATACCACAAATTAATGTTATCACTGAATAGTGCTAAGCGTTATGTCTTTGGCATTAGTCGATTCAGTAGTGTGTCGACATGGAGAAAAATGATTCTTGGCTGTGAGTTAGTGGATTACCTGCGGGTGCGTAACTTACTTTTCTTACACAAATTAATTAATGACAAGACCCCCTCATACCTATATGACAAACTAACATTTGGCCGCATCTCACGTAATATGACACTCATAATTCCCAAACATACTTTACTTAACACAAGCAGATTGTTCTTCGTCAACGCTATTAAGCATTGGAATGCCTTGCCCATAGCAATAAAATCTATAACAAGAAAAAACATTTTTAGAAAAGCCCTCCTTGATTTAATAAATTCTATCAACTAGCTCTATTTAACCTTATTCTCTTCCTATTTGCCTAATTCTACTCTATTATATTCCTATACTTCATTCTCTCAAACAATTAATTTATGAATCACTTCTTCTCTGAAATTATTAGTCATAACTTAACTTAATTTAATGTTTGTGATTAATAAAAATAATGTAAACCTTAGTGGAAAATAAAACTTGTATTGTACCTACTTAAAATTTATGTTATAAAAGAAAAAAAAATCTTACTTCGAACTACATATATATATTTAATTATAAATTCCATTTGTAATACGCTATTGAAGTATAAAAGAATTGTATTCTTATTGTTCTACCACCGAAAATAAAACAATAAACCAATTAATTTGACCAATTATGAAATTTAAAATGTCCGTTTTCATTTGACAGTCAAAATCATAAAACAGGTGTAGCTTCCACGATTTCTTTAGTCCTCGAGCCATTACCACTTGAGCATAGTTGGCTGGCTTTCGGACACAATCGCCCACTTCTTCATATTCAAATGTTACCGAAATCTTCATCTCATCAAAAGATAGCACACATATCTTATCCTCACTCATGAGATCAGTGTTTTGCTTCCTCAAGTCTATTGATGTAGATAATACGCCTTCACTTATATTTATCTTATTACACCAACGTTGCAGCGTACAGACATGAGGTAGTGGAAACCCTTTTTAAGTAGGTGATTGTATGTTTTAGGTCCCGATGCGTGCAAACATATGGCACTCGATATGCCAGTCCACTTAACGTTGCCAGGACTCATAATTTAAGGGTCTCGTTAGTTTTTGGCCAGCTTTCTCTTCAAAGTTTTATTTTCAATTTCAAAACTCTACATATATCTTTTATACTAATCTATTCGCATCTCCATAGTACTTTCTAGAATTACTAATTGGTGAAAAAATTAAAATAACGTAAAAATTTTAAATAATATTATAATACATTATTTAAATTGTGTCCTTACTCTGTCTGCGTTTGGCCGTCCGTTTTATTCCGTCAGATAAAATGATGGTCTGTTGAAATTATACAAACATTATAAAATATTCAATATAAAATATTTACTAAATACTTACTCCGTGGCTATATCCAAATTTAAGTCCTGATTATGGTGATTCTTTATGTCTGCCGTGAAACTGGACCTACATATGTATATTCAAAAAGGTGTCATAAACATTCAACTTTTTAAAAACTTCTTTAAAAACTTACTCCATCATTATATCCAAATTTAAATCGGGATTGCAGTTTTATTTTCGTCTGGTGAAAAGCTGGACCTGTATTAAAGAAGGGTATAAATATTTATAGTGTAAAATTTTTTAATTTACTTACTCTGCGACTGGAGATTGAATCATATTATTTACGTCTATGATGCAGTCCTCAAGCAAAAACCTCAAAAAAGGCACAGCACCGGGCATTAACGAATCTCGTTTTGCTCCTCTTATAATGTCTGAGGACTGATCTGATCGGCACATGTGCAAGCATTTGCTGAGAAGTGCATCCGACAAATAACACTCCACTTGCTACTCCTGCGTTCATCACTTGGAACTTTGAAGAACCGTCCAGCATTACCGTCCTGGGTACACTTGGTATTACCAACTGGAGAGATAAAGCAAAAGATCGAACTGGTTTGCGAAATATGTTACCTTCGTTTTATAAGGTCACTGACCCCCCGGGGTTGGTCGACACCGGATAAATAAATAAATAAAATTAAAACTTTTCAACAATATTTTTTGTAAGGTAATAATAGGACTGCTAATTGTCGCACTGCAAAAAAATTATTTGTCAATGTCAGCGTGACGTTGAAGCATAAACGTAAAAAATATCAGAATCCAGAAGAATACGCAGACACAAAAGCCGGTCACAATAGTGTTCCGCACCGAACCCACCCATAGCCAACAGCCGCCACAGTCACACCAACAGTCACGACCGTAGCCACATCGCCAGCCATAATCGCAGGATACACGAATATTTCTAAAGCTGCACCAACGCCGACAACATCACCCACCAATCAGGACCAGGCACACAAACATATTCAAAATATATTCAAATCCACTACAACTGGAAATTCAACTCCATAACCAGCATGTACAACAGCATACACCAGAACCACAGTATTCGACACATCACCCATCAATAATTCGACATCAGTACCAGACACAACAATCACGGAATACACCAACTTATTTAAACCCACAACAGCCGGCAAATCAGCCACATTACCATCAAGAACGACAGCATTCACCAATCCATCCACAACGTCACCAAAAACAAACACAGTATACACCACATCACCGGCCAATCCATCCAGAGCAGTACCAAGCATAACAACAATCGCAGCACCCACCAATCTACATACCAGAGATCAGCATCGGGTGTGATCGATCCTGTTCGAGTACCGATGCTTAAAATTTCAAACAAATCAATCAAACACTCGCCAGCAAAGTGTTCAATCGAGGTCAACACCAAAGTGTTGAATTGTGTGTGGTCGAGCCGGCTCGAGTGCACAAGCTAAAAATTTTAAGCAAAACAACATCAACACTCGGAACTTATTTGTTCGATCGAGTTCCAAACCCGAACAGAAAATGTTGAAATCAATCAACCACGAGTTCCACTATCCAACATTTGAGTTGCCGTTAACTCGGAATTTTTTGGATGTATACTCGTTTTCTCATTTCGGGTGTGTCGCACTTGAACTGATTTTGACCGAAACCAACAACTCAGACTCGAGTGCACTCGAAAAATTCTAAGCAATACATGGAAAAAAGAACAAATGCGAAAATGGATACGTAAGGAAATGTGCACACTAGTATTTCAACAACAATGCATAAATACCACGCGATCATTTTATGGTACCATATTATTGTTATAGCATACCAACAACAACGAATAACCCGATCGTTTTTATGCTGATATTATGATGTTTAGAAAAATCAGGTACCAAACATTCTTGTAGTATTCCAGCAAGGAAGCATAACCAGGTAATTTTGATGATGATGATACAAACAACAGTCATCATGCCACTGACGCTGCCATCTGTAAGGACTGACTGTAGATCATTTAAGCATTGTTGGGCTATAAACTCAGGTAAGGTTTTGTTATTGTAGTACGAATGCATTGAGCATTCCCAAATACGAAAAAAATTAAATAAACTAAATCAGTCAGAAGATAAAAGTAAAAAATTACACTTTCTTCGTTGAACGCTAACACTTTGTTGGTGTATATCGAATTTAAAATGGGAAAAGAAAAGACGAAGTTTCGTTTTTTTCGGTGAGAAATAATGCAAAAGGCGTATAGCAAAAACGAAATGTACGCACAATTCTAAGATAATTACCCTAAGAACACACGGTTCTAAAACTGAAACCTGGCTTCCGCCGAGAGATATAAAGATTCCAGTTTAAAGAATTTAAAAAACTGTATTAATTAAAACCAAACACCATATATTTTTAATTCGGGCTTATTTTAAACTACATTGTATTACCTTTAAGAATCTGTTTCCATTTTGTAAAAATTGTTGCTAATAACCCGTGTTATCAACTACTGCCATATTATTATTAGTATTATTATGCCATGAATTTACAAATTAACACCTGAATTTAAAAAAACTTGTGCTTTTACTGAATGTTCAATGACATTACATATTTAAGACTGAGTTAATTTTCAAAAAAGATTTCTAAAATTTGGCTTGAAAGGATTAGGAAGAACTAAGTCACATATTCTAAAAAAACACGGTGTTTTTAAAACATTTTCAAATGTGAATTTTTATGTCTCTCGGCGGGAGCCAGGTTTTGATTTTAGACCCATAGTTTCTTGGGGAAGTTTTCTCAGAGTTCTTCGTAGATTTCATTTTGGACATATACGCCTTTTGACAAAAACAATTGACCCACCCACCCTAATAGAAATACATATGTATGAATATGTATATTTGTCACATTGTTCATAAACATACTTAGAAAGTTCTGCTAACTCAACTAAAATTGAACGATAGAGTTTATAAATCAAATATAAAAATCTTGCATTTAGAACAACCATTAAGGCATTCATTTTATAAAAAAAATCTTAAAATGTAGGGATAAACAACGGCCAGGAGGATTTTAATTAAATATAAACATTTCATCGTTTTTATTTACAAGTTTCGGATTTAATGATCCCATTAATTTAAATGATGTGTTGTTCATCAGGAATCATCATATCTTACGAAACCTCGCATACGCAGTTCGTCACTCAAGTCGTGTCGGTATGTGTGATTCTATGAGCTCTTTTGTGTTAGCAAAAGATTTATCTAAAAGATATGAAAAGAGGTGGGTAAAACAGTTCAGGCGAATATTGTGATATAAAGCTTTAAGCATATTACTTCCTCTATCAGTAATGAATTTAATTTGTTCTCTATTTAGCACTCCTTATTCCTTAAATAGGCTCTTAAGTTTTTTTAAGACATTCTCACCCGTAAATCTTTCGAAATCCATTCGATTTCATATCAAAGAATTTTAGGTCCTTTTGATAATGGAAGGTAACTCCTAAGAAGTTCCGCTTTACGTAGTTGTCCTCCACATATCGATCGTAGCTAAGCCTCCACCGGGAAATTGTTGTTGCGTTAGGTAGCAAATCGCCTACGTTAACGTGCTCGCCATTCGTTGCACCGATCATAATAAAGAACTTCACCAGTTTCAAGAACGTTAGAACCCTGTACTGCTGAAAATTGCTGGCAGTCTTCAATAACCCTTGAGGTGCACTTTTCAATTGCTTCATTTTTGTTTCATTTTATTTTTTTACAGCATGGATGACGATTTAAGTTAGTTGTTTGCGCATTACAGTACTTTAATACTTTACAACAAGTGCGAAAGTAAACATAACCTTCTATTATAGATTCGTCCGGCATTCTGATTTCCGCAAAAAAAACATTCCAAACGAAACTGCGGCCTTTTCGCCGCCCAGACAAGGTGTAATTGCCATTCGTAATATTTTCTTTAATAAATTCTTGTCTATCTGTCATTGTTAAAATTTTGCTATCGACTACGCACTACACATACACTGCAATGAAAATTTTTCAACCCCGAATCAACGAATGTTGATCAACAAACTCGAGCGGTTACCAAGGGGAGTAGCAGCACACTCGAAAACAAACAAACATGTATCAAAAGAACTCGAGTGCTGCGATCAGTATACTCGACGTGAACTTGTGCGCAAACGCTCAACACTCGAATGCAACCGAAAATTATGTATACGTTGCAACTCTCGAGTATGAAAAGAACTCGAGCGCCACCAGCAGTATACTCGTTAAGAGCTCATGCGCAAACGATCAACACTCGTATTGGATTAAAGATTTTGTTTCAAACCAAATTCGAGTATATGAACGAGTGTGCTCGAAAATTATTTGTCCGTTGCCAGACTCTGCTACATACATCACCGTTCACAACAATCACAGGTTACACAACATACGCAGCAGCAACAGTCACAGCACCATCAAGAAACACAACATCCACTATTCCAACTACAAGAGTTCCAGGCTCAACAACAAACACAGCAATCAGCTGGAATACAAGAACTAGATAACGAACTACTACCTGCAGTATCCCAAACAATACCCTGTACTAGAAACAGTAGTTCAAAAAATTTATTTAGTTTGTTAGGCTGGAAACACCGATTAGTCAAAATGAATGATACGGCGTGTTGCTAGCGAAAATGAAAAAATTAAAGTTTTCTGTTTTAACGTTTGGTTTATTCAAGTATTTTTGTTCTATTTCATCAGGTAGTTTTTTGTTTTAATAAAGTATTTTTTTATTTAAATGAATTAAAAATACAAAAACTAAATATGTACTTATATACAAACAACTTATAGTATGTCATGAATAACAACGCGTTTTTAATGAAAACAGCAATAATTTTTTTAATTTTAAGAAAAATATCGTGTGGTTTTAGAGTTTATAAAATCGATGCAACAATCACAACAAGATTTTGGTAGCGACAGCAATTTTTTTCTTATACAAAAAAACAAATAGATGAATTCCACTCGAAATCATACCACCGTGTTAATCACGCTCAGACTGGTATTAAATTGTTGTCCATTGATGGTCAGCATTTTCTTGTCACAATCAATCATAGCATTGTTCTCCAGTCATAAAGTTCCCGCGAATGTGGGGTGAAATTCAAATATCCTAAATGTAGGAGTTTATTTTATACCTTTGGCATTTTTGGAACGAGTGCTTCCGTGATCATTCGTATTTGATCCGCAGCGGTTCTTATAATTACAGGGTTTAAAATATCCTCACATACTTTTTTGGAACCACTATTTACATTTTATATTGGCAGTGTGGTGTGTAATAATTATTTAATGATTTAGAAACTTTTTTTTTCATTCAATATTTGCTTAAGGTGCTATATGTGTAATATGCAATCCACGGCGAAACTCTCGTCTGGAAGAAGATTGAGGTTTTTGAGTGTTTGGGCGTTAATGTGGCCATCGTGTTCTTGTTCTGCAAATAAAAACAAATATATATTATTAATAAGTTTCCTATTCATATAATATGTGCATAAGATATTTGGATACATATACATTAGTGTGACCGCAAGTTATATGGACAATTTTTTTTTTCGTATTTTGACTTGGCAAACCCCTTAGATTGATTCCAAATTAGAAAAAAAAAATATATAAAAAGTTTTAGCTCGTTTGCATAATTATTGGGCGTGCCTTGAGCCCACAAAGTTTACTAGAAATTCAATTTTTCTCACTATGGCTCTCTTTAGTTGTTCATAACTTCAGTAAAATACCTATATCTGATGAACAATGTTGCTCTGTATTTGTTTTCCTTAACATTAACATTTCATCCAGAAAAAAACAAATGAAATAATAACAGCGAAATTTTCACATATCTTCGCATTTTTTGCCTGGCGATTATTTATTTTATTAAATGGTATTATTATAAAAAGTTTTGTGATAGAATCTGCTTCGTGCTCATAGGAAATTGTTTTTGATAGTTTTTGACTACTTGCAATATATATCGTTTTTGTTCCTCGTCTTTTGTGAGCATTGGGTTGTAGTCTTGCATCAATTTCACCGCTCGTTCAGCTGTATCGTTTACCACGTTAATGTCATTAACAATTTGAAGAGCAGATTTAAAATTGTTATCCGTAGGCCATGAAGTTGGATCATTTTTCAAAAATGCTGTATTGATTTTAAAGCGAAGAAAAAAATTGTTTGTCTCAGAAGAAATGAACTGATCCATTCCGCCTTCGATAACCCGCATAAAATTTAAATTTTGAATTGAGGCTCGTTTTACGTCTTCATCTAAAGCCTCACGACTCAATGCCTTCACCATCTCTTTTGTTGACTCAAGAAACACTGTCATCAAAAAATGCTAAAGCCACACATTCAGGACTCAAGTACCATAAGTGGTTTTTAAATTTGTGTAATGCAACTTGAGATATATCCGCATCAATGTTTTTAAAAGAATCCAGTTTTTTCAAAAGCTGGAAATCTTTGTACGGTGCTTGAGCAGCAGAAGAGGCAGAGAACAATCACAGGTTACACAACATACGCAGCAGCAACAGTCACAGCACCATCAAGAAACACAACATCCACTATTCCAACTACAAGAGTTCCAGGCTCAACAACAAACACAGCAATCAGCTGGAATACAAGAACTAGATAACGACCTGCAGTATCCCAAACAATACCCTGTACTAGAAACAGTAGTTCAAAAAATTTATTTAGTTTGTTAGGCTGGAAACACCGATTAGTCAAAATGAATGATACGGCGTGTTGCTAGCGAAAATGAAAAAATTAAAGTTTTCTGTTTTAACGTTTGGTTTATTCAAGTATTTTTGTTCTATTTCATCAGGTAGTTTTTTGTTTTAATAAAGTATTTTTTTATTTAAATGAATTAAAAATACAAAAACTAAATATGTACTTATATACAAACAACTTATAGTATGTCATGAATAACAACGCGTTTTTAATGAAAACAGCAATAATTTTTTTAATTTTAAGAAAAATATCGTGTGGTTTTAGAGTTTATAAAATCGATGCAACAATCACAACAAGATTTTGGTAGCGACAGCAATTTTTTTCTTATACAAAAAAACAAATAGATGAATTCCACTCGAAATCATACCACCGTGTTAATCACGCTCAGACTGGTATTAAATTGTTGTCCATTGATGGTCAGCATTTTCTTGTCACAATCAATCATAGCATTGTTCTCCAGTCATAAAGTTCCCGCGAATGTGGGGTGAAATTCAAATATCCTAAATGTAGGAGTTTATTTTATACCTTTGGCATTTTTGGAACGAGTGCTTCCGTGATCATTCGTATTTGATCCGCAGCGGTTCTTATAATTACAGGGTTTAAAATATCCTCACATACTTTTTTGGAACCACTTATATATAGTTATGCGGCCTTCGGTGGTGCAATGGCTAGTGTGTGCGGCTCTTGTGCATGAAAACGTGGATTCAATCCCTGCTATGACCACCTTACATTTCCTTCGACGACGGCCACCTCGCATGGTGATGGCGGCAGTTTCTCAAAATTCCGTTCGGAACCCGTGTAAAATTGTAGGTCCCAATCAATGAGTGAAAAATTAGAAAGCGCACTGCTCGCTGGATGTGAGCTCTCCCAATTCCTCCATGGCATGTAAATGTATATATAGTTATATTATCTGTGGAACCAGTGTCCACTAAGATTCTTGTTTCTCTGTTTATTTCTGATTAGAACATAAAACAGTTTGGACCTGCATCGGGTGGTCGCGCTGAGGCCATTAGCTGAACATTTTTAAATTGTCTATCATTAGTTTCATACTTAGCATCGTTGTTTGAACGCCTACCAATATTTGCATTCACATTTAAATCTGTTCGACAATTATTATATCTTTTATTATTGTTTCCTATATTAGGATGATTATTTTAACCATTATAATTGTTATATACTCATCCGGATTTTGTAGGTAATGATTCTGCCTTGTCTGGCGGCTGACATCCATAGACTCAGGTGTCAGTAGTCTGGGGTGCTACTGTTGCTGCTGTCTTTGTTGATAGTTTTGCTGAGGGCGCCACTGAATTTGCTGAGACTGTCATTGTGGACGTTGGTGGGTTTGGTTTTGTTGTTTTTGTTTTTTCTGGACATTCTTCGACGAGCTTGTGTGTAATAGTTCCTCCTTGCCAATCCATGCAATGACAGTTCCAAACAGTTCGGTTATAAGGCACATAGCACTGTCCTTTGATGTATAGGAAGTTTATTTATAAAACAAACCTTGAGCTCTGCCTTGTTGTTGTGGGGTAACTCCACTAAATGTCCGTCCATAGTGTTACGCTTATTAAGCAATTCCAATTTGGATTGAAACTAATTGTAAAAGTCACATCACCCCGCAATTAGGCATTTCTTAATTCCTCGTATAATCGTTCGGAGGAGGATAATCCTCCAAAATTCTGTTTAACCATTTCTCCAACTTATTAGGAGTCTACTTGTTTTTATCGTTTTATTTAAAAAAAAAAATAAAAAAAAAAATGGTTTCCCATTACATCCCATGAAGGGACTGGGGAGAACTTCTCACAATCACTGAGCTGTGCGCTTTCCAGTTTTCACTCACTGATTGGGACCTACAGTTTTACACCGATTCCGAACGGTAATTTGAAAAGCTTTTTCATGGCTAGATACTCGATAGTGTCGCCGTCACTATGCGAGGTGACCGCCGCCGAAAGAAAAGTTGAAGGTGGTCAGAGCCGGGTTCGAACCCAGGATCTCATGTACAAGAGCCGCGCACACTAACCATTGCACCACCGATCGTTTTATTTAGCGTTCCATTTTATTGGGCTAAGGTTAATTTTGTTTTTCGTCTCTTCTTTTATATTTTATTTTTCATTGAAACATTTTTATTTTAATTTTTTCTCTCCTCCTTTATCTTTCATTGAAGTATATTTAGTTTACAAGAATGCTTTCCCTTTTTCTCCAACTTATTAATATTATTTTCTTTTCACAATTTAACTTACCTTATTATTATTCCTTGTTTTTGTTTGCCAATTTTTACTTCTTCTCGTAGGATTGAAGGTCCTTTTTTGCAGGATACCTAAACCGCTGAGTATCCTACCGACCGCACCAGTTTTATTACGACGTATCCGATTTGGTAATATTCGCTAACTTAACTTTCGAATACCCGTTAGCCCGGACGAAATGAAAAACACTTCTCTACATTTCCGTAGTATAATTAAGTCTGATTCTTTACTTAATTGTTTGATCTTACAAAGCCCGGTGAGTAAAATACAATAATTAACTTGTGTGCAATATGATCATCTTTGATCAGCAATAATGAGCAAATGCGAGATACAGGTGCAATTGTTTATTACAGATTTACGGCGTTATTCATAAAAAGTTATGAGATGCTTGAGAGACGATTTATTATACTAAAAACGTCTAACAAATCTCACAATTTTTATGAATAAGGCGTGTAATTGAAATGTGTAAATGAATTGTAGTGTGAATGTTTACTGAGTAATAACATTGGTCAATAATAAATAGAATAGTTTCATGTCGGATCGTTTCTTTCAGGTGATTTTCATTGGGCGTTAGCTTTGCCATAACTGTATATATGGTTTTCCATTACATCCCATGAATGGATTGGGTAGGGCTTCTCACAACCAGTGAGCTGTGCGCGTTTTAGTTTTACACTCACTGATTGGGACGTACGGTTTTACACCAGTTCCGAACGCTATTTTGAAAAGCTTTTTCATAGCTAAGTACTCGATAGTGTCGCCGTCACTAAGCGAGGTGACCGTCGTCGAAAGAAATGTAAGGTGGTCAGAGCAGGGATCGAACTCCCGTTCTCATGTACAAGAACTGCGCACACGACCATTGCATTTGATCTGAATACGCCTCACAATTAAGTGAAACTAAGTACACTGAACGGAAAACCGTTGTCACAGGAATGAAAATGTTCGTTGCCTCCTCGAATTTTGTCATCGAACCATTCTGTCAAAGAATTTCTTTCATTCCTGCTATAAATATATTTCATCGCTGCAATGAGTTTGCTTCATTGCTGCAATGAATTTATTTCGCTGCTATAATTAACTTATTTTATTGGTGCAACGAATTAGTTTGATTGCTGCGTCGATTTGCTTCATTGTTGAAAATTGTGTGTTTTGTAATGTGTTTAGAATTGTTTATTTATTGGTACTATTTACATTTTATATTGGCAGTGTGGTGTGTAATAATTATTTAATGATTTAGAAACTTTTTTTTTCATTCAATATTTGCTTAAGGTGCTATATGTGTAATATGCAATCCACGGCGAAACTCTCGTCTGGAAGAAGATTGAGGTTTTTGAGTGTTTGGGCGTTAATGTGGCCATCGTGTTCTTGTTCTGCAAATAAAAACAAATATATATTATTAATAAGTTTCCTATTCATATAATATGTGCATAAGATATTTGGATACATATACATTAGTGTGACCGCAAGTTATATGGACAATTTTTTTTTTCGTATTTTGACTTGGCAAACCCCTTAGATTGATTCCAAATTAGAAAAAAAAAATATATAAAAAGTTTTAGCTCGTTTGCATAATTATTGGGCGTGCCTTGAGCCCACAAAGTTTACTAGAAATTCAATTTTTCTCACTATGGCTCTCTTTAGTTGTTCATAACTTCAGTAAAATACCTATATCTGATGAACAATGTTGCTCTGTATTTGTTTTCCTTAACATTAACATTTCATCCAGAAAAAAACAAATGAAATAATAACAGCGAAATTTTCACATATCTTCGCATTTTTTGCCTGGCGATTATTTATTTTATTAAATGGTATTATTATAAAAAGTTTTGTGATAGAATCTGCTTCGTGCTCATAGGAAATTGTTTTTGATAGTTTTTGACTACTTGCAATATATATCGTTTTTGTTCCTCGTCTTTTGTGAGCATTGGGTTGTAGTCTTGCATCAATTTCACCGCTCGTTCAGCTGTATCGTTTACCACGTTAATGTCATTAACAATTTGAAGAGCAGATTTAAAATTGTTATCCGTAGGCCATGAAGTTGGATCATTTTTCAAAAATGCTGTATTGATTTTAAAGCGAAGAAAAAAATTGTTTGTCTCAGAAGAAATGAACTGATCCATTCCGCCTTCGATAACCCGCATAAAATTTAAATTTTGAATTGAGGCTCGTTTTACGTCTTCATCTAAAGCCTCACGACTCAATGCCTTCACCATCTCTTTTGTTGACTCAAGAAACACTGTCATCAAAAAATGCTAAAGCCACACATTCAGGACTCAAGTACCATAAGTGGTTTTTAAATTTGTGTAATGCAACTTGAGATATATCCGCATCAATGTTTTTAAAAGAATCCAGTTTTTTCAAAAGCTGGAAATCTTTGTACGGTGCTTGAGCAGCAGAAGAGGCAGAGAACCACATCTCAACATATATTGAAACAATAAAAATACATAGATTACTTAAAGCTTTCCTATCTTTTACTGCCAAATCAAATTCACGTCGAAATAAAAATATTTTTAAGCAGTATATAGCTTTTGCCATCCATCTCGCGTGGTGGACAGCCCCAGGGGCGCGAAAAGCTGCATTGCGAATAGGTGGAGTCTCGCCAAGATATAGTAGTGTTAACTCAAGAAACTCCCTGTAATCATCTCTTGGCTGTTTAGTTTTGATTGCATCGTTCACAAATTCAGTTATTTTGTCTTTATCTGGTGTTAAATATTTTTTGACATCATTATCTTCCATTCCAGACTGATAATTATTTTGGTTTATATTTCCCCATGCATTTTTAAATTGCTCAAAAATTTTTACATTTGGGCTTTCGGTTTTGCTCATCTTAACTTCAAAGGCACTTTTTAATAGGACTTCCAAAATGTGGTGACGGCAACGTAGCCAAAGAAGCTGCTTTTGAAGACTGTGTTCAATAATCGTACAGGTTCCATTAAAACGGCCTGTATTTACGGCAGTTGTATCGAACACCAAGGCTTTTATATGATCTTGAAGTCCCCATTCAAGTATAGCTTTACAAACAGCAGATGCCTGCTCTCTGCCAGTTCCACTTTTAAGTGCGGGCACTTCAAGTAGTTGCTCCGTACGCCCGCATGAAATTATGACTGGAAGTCTGTCAACTTTTTCATTCCCAGTAAGAGCTGGTAACAGCTTTCCGTCCCAGTGCAAACAAATTGCACCAAGTTCGTTCTTATTAAAACGTTCTTTTATATTTTTGAACTGTTCTGCTCGTATTTTGTCCCTTCCATTATGTATAGACGTTTTATTTATAATATAGTTTTGTACTTCAAGACCGACTGCTTCCACCACAGATATAATTAAATGCACGGCTTTTCGATCACTGACCTTGCAAACATCTAAAGCGGCTGCAAGTTTTGGAGTCATTATATTTTTAAATCTTCTCATTTTTTTGGCTGGCGTTGGCGTTACAGATTCTGCTCCCAAGACCTGCTAAAAAGAAATTAAATGTTCTGGTTATATTTTTGTAATTTAAACCTATGTGTTTCAATTATTTCTCATCTACGTTTTATATACATAGTTTCATTCTCACGTTTTACTTATAATTTATAACCTTGAACTTACCTCATAGCTAGCAGCGATTTCACTGATATCGCTCTCCGAACTGCTGGAAGAAAGTTCAGCTGTTTCATCTGAATAAAGACAGTACAAGTAAATATATGTAACACTATATTAAAAATAATATATAATTTCTTCTTACTAGAAGCAGATAATGTACGATCGCTCTGTTCTTTCCGTTTTAACTGATTTTGTTGACGTTCTTCCATTCTTTCTTCACTTGCTGCTGTTTTATAATCGATGCCATACATAAACCCCGGTCTACTTTATTCACTTTCCTCCATGCATTATATAAATCTTCAAGCTTTGTTATGCAGTGTTGCTTGGTTCTAGTGGGGATTCGACCTTTATCCCAAAAAATATTCACTTCTTCGACCACTAATTTAGCACTCTCACGTAAATTTAATTTTACTGCTCGTAAATTAAAAAATAATACCTTCATAACTTCTTTGTTAGAAGGTAGTTTACACCCACTTAAGGAAGGAGAAAAATAGCCTAACAAATAAATTTTTTCACGCAAAATTCTTGACGACATGTCTAATTACTTTCAATGCACGATAATAAATGATATTGTAATCTGCATTTGATTTTTCACAAGGTTGTCGAAGGCAACATCAAATTGCATGAGAAATATTCTAGTCATAGACATTAGAAAGATCTTATGTGAAAGCCTATGCAAAAAAAAACCGCGCCTAGGAATGTTAAATAAAATAAAACCACGCAAAACAATAACAACTTCTCGCTCCCAAATTGTGGACCGAAGTTTATGAAAATTGTTATCGTAATCTGCATTTGATTTTTCACAAGCTCATCGATTAATACCGAACTGAAATACACGGATTACAATAAAAAATTGTCATGAATTCCGGTCCTCAATTTTGGAGCGAGAAATTGTTATGCGTGGGTTTTAAACATTTCACTGCTCGGTTTTTTATGCATAGCCTTTCACATAAGCTCTTACTGTGTCTGTGGCTAGAATATTTTGCATGCAATTTGTTGTTGGGTTTGGTGATTCGAAAATATTCAATTCGTGTGATTCGTAAAGAAATTAATTCTAATTTTTCTCAGACTATCGAGAAAAAAACATGCATTTGCATGGAAATCCTAGCTCTACTCATAATTATTATTATTCTATTTTGTTTTTGACTTTTTTAATAATGATGATTGAGAAATATAAAAAACATAATGCAGATGAACAAAAGCAATAAATACTAAGAAAATATGTTCGTATGCAAAGAATGCGAAGATATGTGAAAATTTCGCTGTTATTTTTTAATTTGGTTTTTTTCTGGATTAAATATTAATGTTACAGACAACTAATACAGAGCAACATTGTTCATCAGATATAGGTCTAGAATATTTGTGAATAACGTTTTTCTCTAAAATAAATATTACTGAAGTTATGAACAATTAAAGAGAGCCATAGTGAGAAAAATTGAATTTCTAGTAAACTTTGTGGGCTCAAGGCACGCCCAATAATTATGCAAACGAGCTAAAACTTTTTATATATTTTTTTTTTCTAATTTGGAATCAATCTAAGGGGTTTGCCAAGTGAAAATACAAAAAAAAAAATAACGGTCACACTAATATACATATACCACTACCATTGTTGTGTTCATTCAATTTCAGCACCAACTTTCCTCGCCATTGATTCGGTGGTCGTTTTGTAAACATTTCTTCAGCTGGTCAACTTGGTTTATATTAAACAAATTGTGTAGTTGTCATTTTAGTTTCTTAAAATTTACTTGACTTCGACTGTCCGCACACTGGTCATTCGTTTATCATTAAAAGCACAATACACTCGATATATATTTGTTTGTTGTACACACATTGTATATATACATATACAATATCCTATTGTAGATGTATTTTTTGCTGTCGATGCTTCACATGCTTTGATGTTGTATTGCTCCTTGCATTCTGTTTCTTTGTCGAGTTTCTTTACACTACATTTACAAATCCACAAACGACCCCTACCACATTATTTATTTTTTCCACTGAAAATGCTTTTAAACATTCCACTAATAGGGTCCTTTGGTCCTTTATCATGTCTAAAAAACGGGTATCGGATATTCCGTCTGTTGTTAAATATGGTGATGACATTTCGAAATCTTGTAATGAAGCTGTGAATATGTTTGCAAACTTGTTTAAGTCCAGCTTCAACTCTTCAACGGGTAGTGCATTAAATTTTTCTCAATCATTCACCATACTTGACATACGTAATATGGTGGTCACTGAAGACGAGGTATTTGACGGAATAATGCAAGTCAAAAATTGTTTCAAATCAGATGCTGATGTGCATATTTGTTGAAAAAGTGCGCATCTTTAATTACGGCGGAAATCACTTAAATTTTTAATTTGTGCCTTAGTGAAGGCGTTTTTAAAGATGGGAGAAGGGATGATGTAACTTGTTACAGACCGATCTCAAAGTTAACCTCTGTGTCCAAGATTTTTGAACATGTTTATAAACGTTTGTATTTTGTCAGTCGTTTATTTCCCTGAATCAGCATGGGGTTTTTACTGGTGGGTAAAATTTAACAAATCTAACTATATTTATTGAATATTGTATTTCGGCCTTTGAACAAGGAAGCCAAGTAGAGGCAATCTACACGTATTTTGTCAAGGCTTTCGACAAAGTGTCCCATAGTATTCTCTTTTCTAAGCTAGAGAATATGGGTTTTCATTCTACTTTGATATTGTGGTTAAAGTCATATTTTTCTGGTAGGGTCTGTAGAGTAGCTATTGAAGGGTTTCAATCTACTCATTCCTATTCATAAACGACATTTCTTCATGTTTCACTAAATTTAAATTTCTTTTATGTGCTGATGATTTAAAAATATTTCTAAAAACGGACTCACTGCGGGATGCTCTTGATCTGCAAATTGACTTAGAACACTTAAATGAGTGATGTCTTTTGAAGGACCTTCCTTTAAATCTCTCTAAATGTGTACATGTTTCTTATTTTAGGTATGATTATCCAATTCAGTTTGATTTCAAAATAGGTAACTGTATCTTCAAATCTGTAAAATCTACCCTTGATCTTGGTGTTGTTTTTGACTCATCCTTATCTTTCATTCAGCATATAGATTATATTATTCCTAAAGCATGCAGAGAGCTGGAATTCATCAGAAAAAATTTTTCTGAATTTTCCGATCCTAACACACTCAAATTGATTTATGGCTCATTTTTCAGATCAAAGTTAGAATATGCTTCTGTGATTTGGTGTCCTCATAGTGGCATTCATGTTGCTCGTGTGGAAAAGTTTCAGAAAAAATTTATGAAGTTTGTTGTATCTGTAGTACGGATGGTAAATCCATTACATACTTACGAAATAAATTGTTCATCGTTGGGGTTAGCTTCTTTAGAATTTCGGAGGAAATTCCAGTCTGTTATGCTTGTTTTTGATATTATTAATGGCGGTATTGACTGCCCAGATCTGCTTGCGTTAATTCCACTTAATGTTCCTCCTAGAAGTCTTAGATATAATGACATTTTTAATGTGCCTTGCCACCACACTAATTATGGGCGTAGTAGTACAGTGGCACGAGGTTTAATCTATCTAAATGCTATTAATGTTAATCTACAGAAGAAATCAAACCCACAAATAGAGTTCTGCATATCCAAATATTGTTTTAAAAAGCGTTTGCTTCAAATTTTAAATTGAATTTGTTTAACAATACACATATACATCGATATTGACATTATTGGTTTTAATTTTATATAAAATGCTTTATTGTACAGTTTGTTACTAAATCGTAGTCTGTAAGCAATTTGTATTTCCATTGACTAATAAATGAAATGAAATAAGTTGCTCTTACACTCTCTCAAAAAGTGTATCGAAATCAACAGTTTGACATTTTTTTTTGACTTTCGATACACCTTAATGTGCGACGTCAATATTTAGCACAATAGTATTCAATCAGGACTGTCACAGAATTCAATTCCAATCGAAAGTGGAATTAATTCCGTATTTTGGGTCTTCAGAAAACGAGAAATTCTTTAGGAATGAAACCACTTTTGGTTTTGTAAATGGAATTGATATTTTTAGTTGCATAAACACAAAAAACATAGGTAAAATAACTTTTTGTGAATAAATAATATTGTTTTTAATTATTTTTGCTAAGTTTTAATGCAATAAACATTTATTTTAATAAAAAATCACATACTTGTTTTCACTATTACTTAGAAACCCACTTCAGTTTTTTTCTAAATGAAATATATTCGACTTTTATACCCTGGGACACGAGTCGCGACTTACGATGCTTCATGGTGAGGGGGGAAGAGAAGAAAGAGGGGTAGCATAAGCGTCACGAATTGGAAATTCAAGTGGCATTTTGATAATTCTCTTTCTCAACTATTTTGTTTTGACATAACGGTAAAGCAACAGTATACAAAAAATGGTGAAAAATTATTTTGAAGAAAATTCATAACAATTTAAAACAATACAGTGCAATTTTATCAGCCATTGGTCATTAATTTTTTAATATGTTGAATTTGAGATTATTATGAATAGAAAAATAAGGAAGAGTAACCGACAATACGTCACAAAGAGTCACGCATAGTAGTTGTATACAGAGAGTCATCGTCGGAAAGCACATGAATTTACGAAGCGTTACCAAAAGAGAATGAACACAATGTCCCAGGGTCGTTAGTCATCGTATAAAAGTTGAAATAGTTGTAAACTAAGTGCTGCCACATAATTTTTTTTCGAGAAAACCACTTATTGTTCGAACTAAAATATAAAGTTTTTCATAATTTAACATACTGGCAACTCAAACATAAACCAAAACAGAAACAAAAATTATTAAGGGGTTTCACTATAGTTATTGCGTATATTCTTCTGCAAGGTACATTTTAACATTGCGTTTACACGGGACGGTTTTGCTCCAACAGCAGCAATGCATTCACACTATTTTACTACACTGTACACTTACACTTCTGCCACTTGCCTCGCCACTGTCTCTGATTTTTCGACGATAGTAACTTCGGCAAGTGATTTGACGTATTTGGTCAAATCGGTGACATTTAGTGGTAATTTGTGAAAAACAAAGCAAAACATCACATACATACATATAAACATGTATTCATTTGAAATTTTCAGAGTACATCAGCTTCATTGTAATCTGGAGAAATAGGGCAACACATAGCAAACGATCGTAGAAATTGGGAAAATTTAGTTTTATTTGGTAATTTGGAGTTTTATTGAAATATTATTTGGCATACTAGATATAAACATGTATAAATAATATAATATATTATGTATGTTGTTGCGTGTTGAAGCAGTCCATTATCCATGTAAGTGGTGGGAGTAATGGTGAATTCCGGTATACCGGAAAAGGAATATATATTTATGACACTTTCAGTTTTTTTTTAAGTACTTACCTTTTTTTTTACTGAAACGTTGGAAATGGAGCATTAAGTGTGCTCTGTCATCTGGTGGGGAAAAAAGTATAAATGTGACTTTTTGTCAGTTGCGGATATAGATGTTGCCAGATCTAGCAACAAGTTGGGGCTGCCCAAAAAGAAGAAGATGTCAGATTATGGGTGTTACCAGATGGTGCAAATAGGAAGGTACGAAACCGGACAACACTGGGGGAATAAGAACCGCGACAAAAATTGTTGTTATATACGAGGAAAGTAAATAATGTTTTAAAGAAGAACGGAAATATCAAGAAAATTTGAGGGAAAACAACTTTAAGCGGGAAGTATTTGGGAGCTATATAAGCGCTTCGCGAGCAAAGCCACGGGATAGTTGTCTGGAATTTTAAACTGTGTGCATAATTTTTTGTAAGACGATCAAAAGTAGTGACTATTAAGCAAAAATAATTATACCAATAATAACACATAGCACACAAAGTGCCTTGTCGTTATGGAGTTCCCTTAGAAGTAGGAAGAATACTAACTCCAAGTGAATAAAAGGAAAATAAACAACATTAGTCCAATAGACGGAACAGTTTTATTAATTATTGTCTCTATTTGTATGTGTTTAAATAATCGAAATTTTAAATCACGGAAAAGAGAGGGTGAGCTAACAGGAAAGGGGACCAGCATCTTTTTGGCATTACGTTCCTCAACAACATCAGACGACGGAACGCTGCCATACTCCGACTATTAGACCAGCCTCCTGTAGCGTTTCCTCTGCTGGACCTATTCTGGGACAAAGATAAAAGGTAACAAATCCGATCTATAAGTACCTGGTGTCAATGGGTGAAAGTTCCCATTGTCCCAAAGAAGTGAATTCTTCCTCCAAATAAAGTTGGCTGTGAAATAAAAAATGTCTTATGGAAATTAATTATCATACCGAGCAACTAATTATCATACCGAGCAACTAAAAAATATAAAAAAAATGTTTTAAATATTAGACTGGAAAGAAAATAAGATATAACTTCGTTAGTATTGTTTTTTTTTTTGAGTGTGTATTAAATATTAAGGTTTTTGTGAATTGTGAAGATTATTAATACCAGTTGTTTCAGATTAGGAGAGTAGGAAATCTCAGATTTAGAAGACGTTACAGAAGAGTGTTTGTATCAATGCTCGTTGATTGATGACGAGATAAGTGTTAGTTTAGAGAGCTCTTTAAACTAGGGCAATAAAAAAAATAAAGTTGACAATTAGTTACGCGCCAAAACAGGCCAACCAAATCTTCTTAGTTCGTGGAAATCCGAGTGAATGACTCCAGTTATTAGCTTCGCCTGGTGTTAGTGATTTGTTAGGTATTTGTATAAGAAATGTTAGTAGTTGTATAAGGATAATCCTAAAAAAAAAATGCATAATTGTGTGATTGTGTAAAAAAATATAAATATGTTGTGCTAATTGTTTTGTAAAGGGGGGAACCTGCTCTAAGGGAAGCTAATGTAGGCGTGTGTGGAAAATGGGGTCCTGTAAAAAAATGATTTCTGTGGAAACTAAGGACCATGGAAGGGTCCTTTGTTCCATGTGGTATATGATGTGTTTTGTTTAGGGTTTTTTTGTATTTTCCGTATTTGTTTCAATCTCAATTTCGTGTTCGCTACCTAGGACTAAGTTTGGAACGGGTTAGAACCCTCTGAGACCGCTAGCTGTCGGAGGACCAGACTTAGTGCCGCGTTGATAGGTGGTCCGTAACAGAATGGTGCCCAAACTAAAAATATCTAGTCCGACGCGCAGTGTTAAAGTAAATGGCGCGAAAAATGATGCCGTATTGCCGTTAAGAACAGCGCTTTTACGCTCCATGCCGATATGAACATCAATGGTGGTATTAATGGCGGGCCATCAAAGGATCAGTGCAATATAAAATAGGACAATCCTAGATTTAAGGGAATACCGCATTTTTTAACGACCTATTGCAGCCAAGATTTTTTTTTCTGATCATGATGTAAGTGCAATACTAGTATTAGGAAAGTGTTCGAAAATAAGGGTACATCTCTCCAGTTTGCAAAACGGTCGGTGCAATAGCTTGTTGTATGATGTGTAACAATATTTGTATTTTCAAAGACCTGTTAGTTTTGTTTAAATGTTAATTTGTTAGAGTAGCGTCAATAGGATTTAGAATCTAGGTTTGTGGGGAAAGTAGTAGCCGGTGTGGAAAATTCGAACGTACAGACGTCAGTTGTACTACCGAACCTTAAGTATCCGCGAGATCTTTTTGACGTGTTAGAACATAGTGGAATTGCCGTGGTCCTAGATTCTGAATTTGTGTGTTTCATGTACAAGTGGTAGTAATGTCAGTCGTTCAGTATACCTTGGGACAACCTGATAAGGGCACTATATATATATATAAAATAATAAAAAAAAAAAATTAACTAATCCACACGCTTCAATATATAGCTCCCTGAAAAGAAAAGACAGGAACCCCCTTAGAATTGTATGTGCTTGTGGAAAGTTTTTTGTGTTGTGTAAATTATGTAAACAAGAGATTCTAATTGTCTCAAGTGTTAAGTAATTATAAAAAAAAAGAAAAAAAGTTTAGAGTAATAGTAGGTTGCATGGTAGATATGTGGTTATATTACTTCATATATTTTAATCTTTCAAACCCCATACTTCCGATTTAGCCTATTCGTTTTTTTTTGTGTGTGGGCAAGTCGACCCAAACTATACCATTTGATGCCAGTAGGGTATCGGTTCAAACTTCACCAAAATTTCGAAGAACCAACAGCCATACAATGTCTAATCCCCGTCCAGCGATCCCACCCGTGGTGACCGATATGTCTGGAACCATAATGAATAACCGTGAGAATATGAATCCTTTACCAAGTACGTCAGCAAATTCAAGTAGCCATTTGTCCGTGCCAATTCCTTCAAGGGGAATAGATCCCCTGGCGGCAATAGCGAATGAAAGCATTCATGAAACTGGTGTGAATTTGCGACCGCTGGTAAAGGAAATAATTAGTGAGGAGATGCGAAAAGTAAATGAGAGTATACGTCAATTGACGAACCTCATAACTGCCGTAGCTGGAGGAACCAACAGGTTACCAAACAATGTCGATAGTAATGTTAATCCCTCATATGCGAATCCTTTCCCAACTTATGAAAATTCAATTAGTGGGAATGCTTTTAGGAATACTCCCACACCCGAGTCCTTTCAGAGCAGCATGTCTAGAGGAATTAGGGTGGAGAAATTCGGATTTAAATTCGATGTTAATCCGTCTGGTCTTGCCGTGGAAGACTTCGTGTTCCGTTTGGAGCACTCAGTACCAGATATCATGAGAGGAAATCTATAGTGATTTTCATATGTGAGTAGTGGATACAGCCAGGAACTGGTACTGGTTACAAATACAAAATAAAATGGTCACAAACTGGAATTCCTTAAATCACGCGCTGCTAAATCGTTTCAAAACTACACGAACAAATTTTGAGGTGATGAGAGAAATTGTGGAGAGGAAACAGTTGCCCGGAGAAAATACGGATAAATTTTTCCACGAATTAAATTTGTTACGTTCCCGGTTGGAGCAGCCTATCGCCGAATATGAGCTCATACGAATAGTGAAGAGAATCCTAAGGGAGAACATCGCTAAAATTATATACCCCATGCAGATCTCGTCAATGGAGCATCTGCGAGCAGAATGTCTCGAAGTTGAAAGAGCTTTTCCCAGGCGTGAGCTGAGACCAACCGCACACTTACCGAACAGAGGAATAAGAGTCAACGAAGACTGTATGGAAATGAATGAAGCTGAGGAAGACGAGGACAATAGCGAGGTTGAAGAAGTTGCTGCGATTAACAACCCCGTCGTATGCTGGAACTGCCACAAGCCGGGACACGTATTTATGGAGTGTCCGGCAACCGAACGGGCATTGTTTTGCTACAGATGTGGCCGTCCAAATACAATCACTCCAAAATGCCGGAATTGTCGATCGGGAAACTACAAAAGGAACACGATTGGGGCGGGAAATCGTCGCTCATTGGAGAATGCCGCAGCAACAACTCAACAAACTCAAGCCCAGTAAAACAACGATTTGAAACTAATTACTCAGCTAAGAGACATTAGTTGCCAGTTGAAATCAGAAGGCAAAATTATGAGATAGTCAAAAGGAAAATTTTCGTAGAACTATCACTAAAAGCAAATGCCGAAAGGAGTATTTATGACTTCACTGAACCCGAGATCGTGACAAACGACGAGCCAAGGAAATATGGCCCAATAAGCAAAAAGATTCTAAAACTCAGAGAGCGTCAGAAGACAAATTGGCGGCATAACAGAGCCATCGTGGAATCGGTAATGAGATTTCACGGTAAACCAGAAAAGCCGGGAAAGAATAGATTCTGTTTACACGCTCGAAAGCTGAATACAGTTACGGTTAAAGACGCATACCCGCTCCACAATATGGATGGGATTCTCAGTAGAATAGATCAAACTGTAAACTTTATCCCTGGTCAGGAAGTTTTTAGAAGGAATCACGTTCTTAGTGATTTTGGTAAGAACTTTAATGTGAAATTCGCAAAAAAGTTTTTGAAATGCCGAATTGTCAAACCTGTTGGGAACAATATGTATAGTATTGAAGACCTGCAGGGGAGACCGTTAGGGACGTGCCAAGTGAAGGATTTAAGAGCATAAAGGTAGACAAGGATGGAAAAAAAAAGGTGCAAGACACACTCCCTAATGATACTACTAGGTGCTACCGTATTCCGGCCAGTTACATATTGTAACCTTGACTCATTAATACCATAGGTGGTGTACCCCTTAATGTGCGAATGGTCAAGCCCCGCGACAGAGTACATTAGGCCACTGACATCAATAGTCCAATACCGGGTACCGAATCTTACAGCAAGTAGTATCAATATAAAGGAGTCTAGTTAGCGGAGACCGAGTCCATGTTTATACTCTAAAAGGAAAGAAATTAAAAAACCGACGTAAACAGGAAAGGAAAACGAATATGAGAAGGAAGGAAGACAAAGCTGGATTCCATGACAAGTTTGAAAATGTAATTTTAATTCGAAGATAAAAGTTGGAATTCCACTTCAAATTTAAATTCAGAGTAATTATATATTTTTTTCTCTTTTGTAAATTGAGTTTGATTTGGAATTTCCGCTTAAATTAAGTTTCGTTGAAATACTATAATATTTCGATTAATTGAAAACTGAAATCCCTGCACGAGTCCAATGTATGCAAATTATAGTAATTTTAAGTTCAAAATCCATTACAAATTCCAATTAAAATTCGGGGATCGGAAATGAAATCAATATTCCAAGTCAAATTCCAAGACTCTAATTATAAACTCAATTCGAAGCCAAATTTTCGAATTTCGGCTTGAATTGAGATTCAGGATCCTAATTCTGGTTTGATGTCAAATACAAAATAATAAAATTCAATTTGAGTTCCAACGTAAAAATCAAATTCAGCTTAAAAATAAACTTCAGATTTAAATTCAAAATCAAATTGAAAAATCTAAGTCAAATTTTTAATTCTAAATCAGTTAGGATCGAGTGCCAGAATCAAAATACAAGTTCCAGCTAAAATCGCATCTCAATTTCAATTTCCTACTATAGTTATTCGAAGTGAGAGTGTAAGTAAGTTTAAGAGCTTACATTCAAAGGTAAATTACAATTCCGGTCGCAAATGTGATTCACTTTGTCATAAATGAGTGTCATACTTGAAAATTAGGGCATTGTTATTTCCGGCAGAACACATGTAAACGTGTGGGTGGTTGTATTCCAAATAGGAATCGAATGCCAAATCCGAACTTAAACCCACAGCAGTGTGGAGCGGGAATGTAGTCAGTTCCAAATTCAAATGTAGTACCAGACTCAGATTTCTTATGATGAAACACCGATAACACAGGGTGACAAAATGAAGATTTTATTCTGCGGTTCAACTTTTTGGAGTCAATTTAGATGTATGAGATAGTGATGTTCTTATCCTATAATTCACTTTTTTTTGAATTGACTGTGGTTCTCGAGATAAACCGCTATTTTGAAAATGAAGGAGGTTTCACCACACATTATCGCATAACTCAAGAACAGTTTATCCGAGTTGGTGAAGTAAAAAATATGAAAATCCACAGCTAAATTACTTTCAAGCTAAACTTACAATATTTTTTCGTAAGTCACTACTTTGAAAAATATTCAGAAACTTTTTCCAAAAAAAAAAATTTTTCAAGCAAAATTTACATTTTTTATTTTTTTTTACATTTATAAAAATTCAAAAAGTCACAAATGCTGTTTTTTAATCTTTAGTTATAAACACAGATATGTTACAAATAAAAGTAGCCTCTTGTACAGGAGATCCTGGGTTCGATCCCTGCTCCAACCACCTTAAAATTTCTTTCGACGACGGTCACCTCGCTTAGTGACGGCGATACTATCGAGTATATAGCCATGATAAAAGCTTCTCAAAATACCGTTCGGAATCGGTGTAAAACTGTAGGTCCCAATCAGTGAGTGAAAACGCGAAAGCGCACAGCTCAGTGATTGTGAGAAGTTCCCTCTGGTTCCTTCATGGGATGTTATGGGAAACCATTTTTTTTATATTTCAATAAAATCGATTAACAAGTTTTGGTTTAATTCACAATTGAGTGATGGTATCTCATTTTGATAAAAAAATTTAAATGAATATTAATAACAGAAATATTCCATAATTACAAGAAACATGAGTTAAGAAACCCGTTTTGTATGGGATTTTCGTTGGTACTTTTTGTTGGGACAGTCCCGTTGTAGGTTCCAGCAGGAGTCTGCCATCATATGGCTATCCCATCGGCCATCATATGGCTATCCCATCATATGGCTATCCCATCGGCCTTGGTATTTTCCTCCATGATCTTGATGTCCTGGTGGAATCGTTCCGCTTGTTCTTCACTATGCCGAAATTGTCAGCAAAATGCTCCAGAATTTCCAAAAACTAGGAGCTTATATTATTTGCACAGACATTGGGATAAATTTCCTGACAACCTTGGCGATCGTAGTGAAGAACAAGGGGAACGATTCCACCAGGACATCAAGATCATGGAGAAAATATACCAAGGCTGATGGGATAGCCATATGATGGCAGACTACTGCTGGAACCTACAGCGGGACTGTCCCAATAAAAGATGCCAAAGAAAATCCCATACAAAACGGTTTTCTTAATTCGTGTTTCTTATAATTATGGAATATTTCTGTTATTAATATTCATTTAAAATTTTTTTTATCAAAATGAGATACCATCACTCAATTGTGAATTAAACCAAAACTTGGTAATCGATTTTTTAGAAATATGGTTACTTTTATTTGTAACATATTTATGTTTATAACTAAAGATTAAAAACCAGCATTAATAACTTTTTTGATTTTTTATAAATTTAAAAAAAACAAAAAATTTTCAATTTTGCATGAAAAAAAAATTTGTATGGAAAAACTTTCTGAATATTTTCGACACTATTGACTTTATCAAAAAACATTGTAGGTGTAACTTGAAGGTAATTCAGCTGCGGATTTCCAGATTCTTTACTTAACCAAATCGGACAAACTGTTCGTGAGTTATGCTAAAATGTGTGGTGAAACCTCCTTCAATTTTAAAATAGCGGTTTATCTCGAGAACCAGAGTCAATTCGAAAGAAGTGAATTATAGGCTTAGATCCTCATCTACATGTGCACCAAAACTTCCATACAAACCCCGCACCGCAGAATCAGTGTTGCCCTGTGTAATCTTTATATATGCACATATAACCCTTGGCTATTGATGAGGGTAAATATGTACATGGCGGTGGTGGTAAGGTTGAATTAGAGTGTCCCGGTGCAACCGTTTGTTTTTTTTTCCATTAACCGTGTGCCGATTTAAGAGGGAAAATTCTAAATTCGTATATGATATCCGAATATCAATCAGTTTAGTGTGAATGTGAACACGAGTTCCAAGTTTGATTATGTTATACATTTTCTTTTATGGAAAATTAAAACGTAGTTTTTATATTTAACTATAGTTGTGGAATTTTGAGTTTTAATCACGAATAAGTATATGAAATGGTCGCTAAATAAATGCTGCAAGTGACATGTGTTACCTTTTTGAAGGGAACCGGTTCTATCGATTTTTACCAAAATGAAAAACAGAAAACCGGTTTCGAGAAAATTTGGTTTTTCAAACAAACCGAAACCCGGTTAAAAAAAAAGAAGAAACGAAAATCCGTCTTTTTGGACACTAGATTGATACGTAAATGTGCTCGGCATACTTTTAGGCACGAGAGTAGTATAAATCGGCCATGAAAATTCCGAATTGGGACGGACAAAAAGTACGGAGACTTTGTTCAAATCTAAGAAAAGAAATGATCAGAATACTAGAGATGGAGACGTGAGTAAGTTTTGACTCACGCTCACGAAAGGAACACATCCACTCACGCATGAAGATTTTGTTGGTACTCACGTTCACGCACGCATACGTGAGCAGAATTTGATCCTACTCACATTCACGCGTGATTCACGACAATCACGCAAAAATTACTCACAAAAATAGAACAGGGTTTTGACATGAACCACTTGCTTTATATTCAAACCAATATAAAAAACTATACAAAACAGTGTTCGTAAAAAGTATGTTCTTAAATACGTTAATTGGGATCATATTGAGGAATTAGGCAATACATAAATGTAAATGCCTTAGTTAAATTAAGTGTAATTTTTACTAAATTTAGCAAATGAGCTAAGCTCTGTTTTACAGGAACAAAATTTGATCACCTTTATCTTAAAGAAATTTGTCTCTCATATCCATCAGTATTCTTCCAGACGGACAATGGGACCAATTGCAAAATAAAGTGGTTATAATGTCAAAAAAAATCGAAATTATTGGTCGGATTGTTTTAGAATGTACTTGAAATTTGTAGGGAAGAAGTCAGGCCTTCAGAATATTGTATCCAAATGCAGCTTGTTTCAACGCACGGTTTGCTACAGAGTGTGAAACTTATAACCAGATTGTTTGTTTTTGAGATTGTACTAAGCAGCATAAACAGAAAACACTCTGAGATAGTTGAAATCAAAAGTTTTACATGTCAATTTTTGCACTGACATTGCTTGGACTTTTGGCGGTGGCTTGGTGGTTTTGAGTCAAAATGCTACATTGACTAAACTCCAAACAGAAGTTGGTTGAACGAATTGTTGAAGTCTTTCAGATCGGTCGGTAGCGATAATCTCTCAAAGTTTGAATTTTTGTTTGAGCATAAAGGGGGGGAAAGGGTAGCTACACCAAAGATGAAATATTAAACCTAGATAAGTTTGTGTTTTATTTGAAAACCGAAGTAAATAAAATAAATAGTTTCTGCCCGAACAAATTTTAATAGGTGTAAAAACTTGAAGTCAGAGCCGTGCAAATTTTTTACGACACAAATTCTGACTCCAGGTACATATCCCAGACTCCGAGCACTCCACAGAACTGCATGGAAAAATGGAAAAAAAAAATTAAAAAAAAAGATATTTTTTTTTAATTCTGTGCAAATTCAATTTGAAGTATAAACAAAGTAATACCGCAATTTTGTATTATAGCCCAGTATATGTTTAATATAATGAAATTAACATTACTTGAGAAATAGGGACACAAGTGTTGTATTTTTACTCCCAAAAACAAAAAAGCCTGATACGAAAATTCAAGCTTTTTTTTAAAAAAAATTCAGATTTGATGATCAAGATCAAGATTATTCGTATGGTAATTTTAGTCTAGAATTTGTTATAAAAACTTATGAAAATCAACAAGCAAGACTTTTCCCAAACTCAAAAGATATTTAATTTTCTGCCAAGGCTGGCTGTAGGGTGAATGCAAAAAAATTTTAAATTACATTTAACACCTTTGGCAAGGCCCTTGCTTAAAAAAACACAACATTTTGTGTCTTTCTTACAGAAAATTTGAGAAAGTATTGAAAGAATGATGATACCGTTCCTAACAAATTTAATTTTTTTCACTTTGAAAACATGTTTGAATTTGAGAAGTTGTCGTTACCAACCGGTTTTAAATAATTTAAAAAGGTTTTAACTTACGTTTGGTTGCAGTCTTGCCAATGTAGCTGGTTTTTAGAACTACATTTTGGGTCAGAATTGCCAGGTTATTGCCAAAAAGTTAAGGAAGGTCAGTGCGAATTTTAAATTTTAAATTTATAGCCACTTTTTTGCAAACGGTCCCACTGTAAAATTAATAAAAACTCCTTCGCTTGTAGCAGAGTTCATTGAAATACAGAAGATGATGAATGACGCTTTGTTAGAGGGAAATGTTATTAGAAGCCTTTCAAAAATACTTTGTGTAACAAAGTAGTAAGAAAATCGAAATGATATCAACCCTTCGGAAATATGCGCGACTCACGCGAAAATAGTGCTGACGAACACTCACTCACGCAAAGATTGGACTCACGCACGAAGATTTTTTCTCTACTCACGTTCTCGCACGCTCACGTGAGCAAAATTTGGCTCGCTCACGTTCATGCGTGAATCACGCCAATAACGTGACTCGTGCCCATCTCTACAGAATACTCACCACTGTCAACGGATAAATTCAAGGGATTCTTTCGCTACCTGTGGATATACTTCTAAAGATATTCTGAAAAGGGTAAGAGAAGACGATATCATTAGAAAAAGTACCGAGAATCTCGCACGTACCGGTTTGTCAAACATTGGTGACTACGGTCACAACACAGGTTTTGCAAACAAGCAGGAACTTACCCTACCCGTAAACTTTAAACTGCATAGAGCCCGGCTTGCTGTCATCTCAGGGTGTAAGAGTTTCCCACGTTGGCACTTGAAACGCGTCACATCACCTGCGTGACGAAACTGCACTCCTATAACTTCCACGCACACCGGTCTTGCTGACGTTCCGTGTCAACCCCGGAGTTTTGTTGCGTGCTGAAGCAGCCCCATTATCCATGTAAGTGGTGGGAATAATGGTGAATTCCGGTATACCTGAAAAGGAATATATATTTATGACACTTTCAGTTTTTTTTTAAGTACTTACCTTTTTTTTTACTGAAACGTTGGAAATGGAGCATTAAGTGTGCTCTGTCATCTGGTGGGGAAAAAAGTATAAATGTGACTTTTTGTCAGTTGCGGATATAGATGTTGCCAGATCTAGCAACAAGTTGGGGCTGCCCAAAAAAAGAAGATGTCAGATTATGGGTGTTACCACATGGTGCAAATAGGAAGGTACGAAACCGGACAACCTGGGGGAATAAGAAGCGCGACAAAAATTGTTGCTATATACGAGGAAAGTAAATAATGTTTTAAAGAAGAACGGAAATATCAAGAAAATTTGAGGGAAAACAACTTTAAGCGGGAAGTCTTTGGGAGCTATATAAGCGCTTCGCGAGCAAAGCCACGGGGTAGTGTCTGGAATTTTAAACTGTGTACATCATTTTTTGTAAGACGATCAAAATTAGGAGTGTAGGAAATCTCAGATTTAGAAGACGTTATAGGAGAGTGTTTGTATCTATGCTCGTTGATTAATGACGAGATAAGTGTTAGTTTAGAGAGCTCCTTAAACTAGGGTAATAAAAAAAATAAAGTTGACAATTAGTTACGGGTCAAAATGGGCCAACCAAATCTACTACGATTTACGATTTACGATGTAATTGGGTTGAGAGACGTGTCCTCCTGCACCGCGACCAAGGTAGATCTATTGTGCGCCCTCCATTAAAGTTTAATTCATGGTATCATTCAGGAACTTTACAATATCCTTCACCGCTAGTTTTTTATATGCGTCCTCCATAACTTCGGATCCGCCAAGTATCTTAAGTCTCTGGTAAGCAAAAGCAGGGCACTTCGCAAGTATATGTTCCATGGTTTCATCGTCCTCCAAACAATATCTGCATGTTCCCTCCTCCGCTATTTGCATCTTATTCAACATGAAGTTGCATGTGTAGTGTCCAGTGAGAGCTCCACATAGGAGCCTTAGATTGGGTCTGTTCAATTGAAGAGCATCCTTGCTCCTTTTTTCATTGGGTGATAGGAATTTTTTCGAGTGTTTGAGTGGTCCTTTTTTGATCCAAAACTCCTTCGATTCTCCTTTTGTTACTTTTGTGATCATTGTTTTAATGTCCTTTTTAGTGAAGCCATATTGAGGATTTGGGCCTATGAATGGCCGTTGCGCTCCCAGTCTTGCTCTTTCGTCAGCCAAGTCATTTCCATCAATCCCACTGTGCCCTGGCACCCATACAAGTGTTACCTTGTTATTCTCTGCCAGCTGATTTAGGGCCCTATGGCCTTCCAACACTGATTTGTGGTGAAAGATGGGTTTGTTCAGTGCCTTTAGAACTGCTTGACTATCTGTCATTATGTTTATTTTCGTTCTTGTTAGATTTCTGTCTAACAGCGTTTCTGTAGCCGTGTTGAGTGCGTATAATTCTGCTGTGAATATTGTAGAATCCTTGCTTAGGGGAATCTGGAGCCTACACCTGGGTCCTACTATGCCCGCTCCCACCCCTTCTGTTGTTTTTGATCCATCAGTGAACCATTTTTGGGCTCCTTCACGTAGCCATATAGGGTTTGAATCCCATTCAGTCCTTTTTGGGATAAGAACAGTGTAATTTCGTTTCAGCTCCAGTACAGGCTCTATTTGATCACTACATAAAGTCATCTCTTTAATATGATTAGCTTTATTAAGGATTTTCAGGTGTCCTGTGTGGTCGCCTACTTTAAATTTAAATAATTTATGAAGCTCGATGGCCTGTTTAAAGGCTTCTCCTTGTATTGCCAAATGCAACGGGTCAAGGTTTAAGATAACCTCCAAAGCAGCCGTTGGCGTTGTTCTCATTGCCCCTGTGATATTCAAACAGGCTAGTCTTTGGGTTTTCGACAATTTATTCTGGGCTGTGATCTGAGTGGTTTTCTGCCACCATATTACCGAGCCATAGAGTATACTGGGAAGAACCATTTGTTTGTATATCCATAGTGACATCTTTGGACTTAAGCCCCATGTTTTGCCTAGGAGTTGTTTACTAGCCCAAATTGATTTTGTAGCCTTTTTATGTATCATGTTTAGATGAGGATTCCAGGAGAGAGTTCTATCCAGCATAATACCAAGATATTTTACCTCCTGCTCGAATTGAACCTCCGTATCTCTTATGTGAAGCGTAGGGATAGTTAATGTCCTTCGTTTTGTAAATGGGATAATTGTGGTTTTGTTAGGATTTATAGAGAGTCCCTCATTTTCGCACCATTCCCATGTTAATTTTAATGCATTTTGCATTTGTTCTCCAATTGTATCGTCATGTGTTCCTTCTACAATCACTGTGATATCATCTGCATATCCCACAGTGGTAAAACCATTTTCGTTCAGTTTTACTAGTAGATCATCAACCAGTATTGACCATAAGAGCGGAGAGAGAACTCCACCTTGGGGACATCCCTTTATAGTGTTTATTTTCCTGCTAGTATTTCCCATATTAGCAATAATTTGTCTTTGTGAGAGTATTTTGCTTACCCATTTTATCACTATTGGGTCTGATTCTCGTTTTATCAGCGCCCCTTCCATAGAATTATAGCTGGCATTATCAAAAGCGCCTTCAATGTCCATAAAGGAACATAAGGCTATTTCCTTCCTTTCCAGTGCTTTTTCAATTATGGAGGTTAGTTTGTGTATCGACGTTATGGTTGATTTGCCTTTTTGGTAGGCAAATTGCAGATTGTGTAGTGGCTTTTCAGTTAAAAGTTCATTACGAATATACAGATCAATAAGTTTCTCCATCGTTTTCAGCATGAAAGACGAGAGACTTATTGGTCTGTATGATTTTGGATGATCTGCTGGTTTGTTCCCCCCCTTTGGCAGAAAAACCACTTGTACTTTTTTCCATTTAGTAGGGATAAGGTTAAGAGCGAGACTGGCCCTGAAAACATGAACCAGTCGTCTTCTCAGTGAGTCTGGTCCATTTACCAGCATAGCTGGAAATATCCCATCAGGTCCCGGTGATTTATACGGTTTAAATGAGTTTATACTCCATTCTATCTTTTCATATTTATGATTTGTCTAATTATAGGGTCGTTAGAATTAACTGTATTTTCAGATTCATAGTTCCTAATAGAATCACCTTCATCAAAGCTACATCCGGGAAAGTGAGTCTTAAGAAGAAGCTCCAACGTTTCCCCAAAGGATGAGGTTTGATTTGCATCATCTATTCGGAGATTGCCTATTGTCTGATTTTTCTGTGAAGATAAGGCTTTTTGAATTCTAGCCGTTTCTGGCACATCCTTCAGTTCTTCACAGAAAGTTTTCCAAGATGATCTTTTCGATTTTCTTAGCTCCTTGTTATACTTTGTAAGGGCCTTTCTATAATCTTGCCAGTTACCGCTAGATTTTGCCCTGTTAAATTCTCGTCGTGCCAATTGCCTTAATTTCTCAAGGTTTTTATTCCACCATCTGACTTTTCTATTTGTGTTCTTAGTTTTCAAAGGACAGTTATTTTCGTAAGATTCCAAAATATCATCGGTTAACTTATCCACCGATTCATCTAGATCTACTCTTGAAATTATCGGTGACGCGTGGGTTTCTAGCCTACCCTCAAGGTCAGATTTATACCCCTCCCAATTTGTAGCCTTCGGTGACCTGTACCAGATTTTCTGTATTAGGTCCGTTTTCAACTCAAAGAGAATATGTTTGTGATCAGAGAATGAGTTATTCTGTGAGACTCTCCAGTCTTTGATCATATCTTGAACATTGTGTGAGACAATGGTCAGATCTATGACCTCTTGTCTAATCGCATTTTCAAAAGTAGGGTTTTTACCCCTATTTGCTATTGCAATATTGTTTGTCATAAGGAAATCTAGTAGTGACTCACCTCTTTTGTTGGTATCAGAGCTTCCCCATACCTTATTGTGGGCGTTAGCATCACATCCGATTATTAGCGCCTTGTTGTGTTTCCTGCAGTAACTTACCAGCGCCTTCACTTTTTCAGTAGGCGCTTCGGGTTGTTCTCCCGGAAAATAAGCTGAGGCAATTATCAACTCCTTCCTCACTCCCATCTGATTTGCCTCCGTTAGTATGGTAACTAGGTCACCATCTGTGAACTCTGAAATTAGAAGAGAGTTAATGTTTTCATCCAAGATTATAGCGGCTCTTGGCCTTTCTACATTTATATCATAGATTAACTTACATTTTTCTATATTAAGCCCACATATCTTACCCGATCTAATCCAGGGCTCTTGGATCAGACCAATGTTGTAGGTGTTTTTGGCAAACCCTCTGCTAATTTCGGCGGATGCTGCTTTAGCATGCTGAAGATTTGCCTGGACACACTTCATTTTGATGGTTTTGTTGTTGGAATAGCCGACGCATTTATAGGTGCAGAGTCACCTTCACCTGGGCCACTTTCCATTGATGATGAGTCAGCATCATTCGTTCCCTCTTCCTCCACATCTTTTCCACCAGCCTCTTTGAGGTGTAATTGGACCTGGCCAAATTTAAATGATATCTGACCCTTTGTTTCCTCCAGCTTTACAGCTGAGATTTGGTCAATGGAGAAGACCAGCATAGCATTCGTTGCCTTGTTTGCTCTTCGAAGCATCCTCCATGCTTCCACCCTGAGCCCATCGTTTTGCCGTTGGACAAAGGATAGAATCCTTTCGGTCTCAATTGTGGCAGCGTTGGGGAAATAACCAACAGCAATTTTGGGGTGAGGCACTTTAGTTTCCTTCATTGCCCACAAGTCTGCTGTTGCCCATGGTTTAATGTTTAGAGCAAGTTTTTTTATCCACTCAGCCGTGGCATCATTTTTGCAGTGCAGGGTCAGATAGCCAGCTTTGTATGTACTGTTTAGGAATTGAGGTTTTATTACCTCCTCTTCTAGTACCTTATCCATGATGCTGTTTCGGATTTCATCCATTTGAGCTGTTGATAGGACTGTGTTTGGGAAGTCCTTCGCAAGTATCGCTACTTTTTGACCAACCAGTGCATCCTTAAAGGATGGTTTTGTCAGTGGTCTGTAAACTTTTTTGGCCATGGGTTTGTCTTTGACAGTTCCTTCCCTCTGACGTTTTCTTGATGACTCTTCTGGAGGAGTATTCTCTAGGGATCTTTGCCTCTTGTTATCTGCAATTTTTTGCTTTTCCTCTGGATCAAGGGCTTTGGCTCTAGCTTCAACTTTGTTCAATCCTTTTCGGAGAAGAAAGTTCATTCGCTTTCTGGCAGCTCCACTTAGCCTTTTTTGATTGTCATCTTTATTGACATTTAATTTCTCTATTTTTTGAGTGATTTCTTCACTTGCGCTTCTTGCAGCTCTGGAAGTTGAGGCTGTTTCAGTCTCCATAGTTCCAGATTGAGGTTTTTCATCCTCCGGATTTAAAGCAATTTCTGCTTCCATTTTCTTTTTTTCATTTTGTTGTGTAATTTTTTCCATTTTGGTCCCACGAGTAGACAGGGAAGTAAATGGTCCACTACACCTAGCCCTGTACGGCGTAGTAAGGCATTTCGTTAAATGGGGTTTCGCCCGGTTCCCCAAGTCCGCATATTTAGAACTGGATTACCCACCAGCCATTCATCTCTGAGCATATGCTGTTCCACCTTAGATTGGGGGTTTTGTTTTAAGAGAGTGAACCATCTCTCCGCTTTCACTCGCATGTAACCAACATCAGTAGCAGAGACATGACCGTACTACGATGTTGGGTTCCAGCCGTACTCCGAAGAAGAGCATGCTTGAGTGCGCTACCATCAGACATGAAGTTACGGCACGATCAATTGATCATGTTGACCCCCCAACACATCTTTTGGCTGACTGGAAATTACGAGGCCGCTCGAATTCGCTTCCACTTTATGATCAAGATAAAGTGGTCCCCAGAGGATACCACGCGGAGGCCTATTATACATAGGGATTACTTTACAGTGTACAGTAATCTACGAGTCGGCTGTGAATGATTTACGATAGATCGTGGAAACACGTTACCTTATGCTATTACCGTAATTGGTATGTAGACTTGTTAAGGATTGTCAAGCCACTTTGCTATCTACACCCTTTCATCCTCTACCAAATCTACTAAGTTCGTGGAAATCCGAGTGAATGACTCCAGTTATTAGCTTCGCCTGGTGTTAGTAATTTGTTAGGTATTTGTATAAGAAATGTTAGTAGTTGGATAAGGATAATCATAAAAAAAATAAATAAATGTATAATTGTGTGATTGTGTAAAAAAATATAAATATGTTGTGCTAATTGTTTTGTAACGGGGGGAACCTGCTCTAAGGGAAACTAATGTAGGTGTGTGTGGAAAATGGGGTCCTTTAAAAAAATGATTTCTGTGGAAATTAAGGACCATGGAAAGGCGGGCAGAGCAGGAGTATTCTATCAAGTGTTTTGTTTAGTGTTTTTTTTTGTATTTTCCGTATTTGTTTCAGTCTCAATTTCGTGTTCGCTACCTAGGACTAAGTTTGAAACGGGTTAGAACACTCTGAGACCGCTAGCTGCCGGAGGACCAGACTTAGTGCCGCGTTGATAGGTGGTCCATAACAATGTAGCAATCTTCTTTTAGTAAATTAAGATTTCAAGCAAATGTGAACAAGATTAAATCAAAATCAGTGGACAAAATTTACAACAAACGACACTATTGACGGTTGCTTAAAATTGTTCTGTCTTTATAACTGGCTGGACACATACGTCACACAACAAATTTTTCTCTTTTTGACAACTAATACATATTATCAACTTCCGGTCTTGAACTGACCCGTGTAAACGCACCGTAAGATTGGGAAATAAGTACATACATTCCGTCTTTTTAATTAGCAATTTACATTACGAAAGGGGGAAAATAAACAATTGATTTTATTAGTCGTCTGTCTTCCACTTTCAACTCATGTTTTTAAATTAAACAAATTAAATTAAATCTGAACAAATAAAAAAGTTTTACATGAATTATTTGTCGCATTCACAATGTACAAATAATTTTTATTTTTACCCGTTCGCACTATCAATACGTACATATCTGCTATCTCTTTTCTTCAATTTTATTGTTTTCCGTCTCATAAATTTGTTTTTCTATCGGTTTAAGTTCGGCAAATAAGAACAAATTTCATTCTGGTAAATTTCTTTCCCATACATTTTGGGTTGGCAAAGGGAAACTTTTCCAAGGCTGAAATATTTCCCACCACATCATGAAAACCCTAACCATAATGTAGGACTATTGTATGCATGAACTTACATAGAATTTGGGTATGCTAAAGGATCCGACGTATCGCAAAGTTCTTTGACGGAAGTTGTTATCAGAGTGATGACCCCTCGGAATCTCCATAACAGTCACTATACATATTCCGAACATGTTTTTTGTATAGTTTTACAGATTAAACATTTTACGTAAGTTTATAGTTTATTTACCGCTTTAGTTTTTTTACTTCGATTACTTAAAACGTATGTAGAGTTTCACGCTGTGGTTGAGAAATATTTCCAGCCCTGAAAAATATTCCCAATGGAAAAAGTTTATCTTTGTAAACAAAAAATGTATGGGGGCGAAAATGTTTCTTTCTATTTTACCCGACTTAAATGAAGAGAAAAAAAGAGTTTACAACTGGAGAAACGATATAATTTAGGAAAAGTGATAGCAGATACTATGTATGCGTTGATAGTGAATGCGAAAAAAATAATTGTTTATATATTTTATATTATTAATATTCATTCAACACCACATGAGTTGAAAGTGAAGTCGATTGAAAAAACAAACTGTTTATTTTTCCCTTTCCTGAAAAAAAATTGAAAAATGTACCCAATAACGACCGTGAATACCCTTATGGTTTTTGGTTTGATATGCATAAGGTTGCCATACCAAATGCCATAAACCAGGGTCGTTCACAAATTTTCGGAATTAACAAAGTCGACCGGAATCTGAAGAAGGTACAATGAAACTGATCGGAATGGTAACTACGGAATTATAACCATTCCGAACAAATTCTGTGACAGGCCTGTATAAGTTGCAATCAAGAAGATTAACAAGATGCAACATTAAAAACCTGTTCTCCTAATTATTCTGTGCACTCCAATCTGAAAATTTTGACATCATCGTATTCCGGCTCTAATTGCAGAAACCCTGTTACCTTTTTTTGGAGATATTCGTAATGCGCTATATCGACAATTACCTCTTCTATAAAACCCATTCATTACCCAGCGGGAAATTTTAAGTGTTAGCGGGAATAGTTAAGTGTTAGATGAAATTATCGCTGCTTTTTGGACATGTTGTGTTCATCACTTTGCTTTGCTGAATTTAACGATGCTTTCATATTAATTTGTGCCAAGTAAAATCAACTGATGAATTCTTCATAGCGCTTGAGAATATTGTGTGTGCAAATGCAACAAAATGAAGAAGATTATTATGTATTGCTTTTGGTTATTTGTTTTTTCCTTTCAGTACATTCGACTGATGAAATCTTCGCTGCCTTTGCGTCAATTTTGTGTGCAACACAAAAAACGTGCAAACAAAGTAAAGAAAAATTTTGCTAACAATTTTTTGCAAGAAACAGACGTTAATTCGACGGGATTTCTTGCGAAGTTATTGTTTATTTTGTTTGGGCATTTACATATTTGGAATTAGAATTCAGTGTGGTTTTAGTTAGCATTACGGGAGCAAGTGTAAAGTTGTATGTTAAATTGTATGCTACAAATTGTATTTCAAAAGTAAAGAATAGTATGCCAAGATTGTCTACAACACTATGCACTGTAATCAAAAAAGTGGTAAATCAATCCACATCTGCTTCAAAAGTAATGCGCGGTGTAGCATGACTATCCACAACGGCATAAATTGGAATCAACAAAGTGTTCAATCAATCCACATCTACTCCAAAAGCAATGCACGGTATAGCGAGGCTGCCCACTAACGCCATTATATCAAATCCACAAAGTGGCAAACCAATCCACATTGCATGAAAAAGTAATGGAAGCTGAAGTGCGTTTGCCCACAAGAACTGGTGAAATGAGCTACTTTGTACGCCGACCAGAATTCTCGCGCCTGACCACAATATATGTACATTACTTTTGCAAAGAAGTAATCTGCTTTGTGGGCTGACTGTCCAAAAATCCGGCCATCTCCACATGAAAGTAATCTGTTTTGTAATCAGAATTAATCTAGGGGTGGAATTAATCTAGAATCGATTATTTCATGTGGAAATTTCCTGCTGGGTATACATAGATTCTCAAAATTGTGTTACTGCAGAGCAAAAATAGCAACAAAAAATGTAAAGTAAACTGCATTCATTGCATACTACAAACGCTTTTCTCCAAAACTCTTGAAGCACATACATACCAACTTGACACATGCTACATTTTACCATCCTTACAATTAACTCCATTATATTAAAATTTTCCGAAATATGAAATTGCATCTCGTTTTCCGAAATTTTGTGTGTGCCACTTGACCCATAGAACGATTGTTTTGCTAACCAAATACTTTAGCGTCAACTTTTTTATTTCGTCCCGGCCTACCACACACTAGGGATGCTAAACGGGTTTGATTTTTAAAAATCCCGGAATTCGGGATTTTTCGGGATCCCGGGATTTTTCGGGATTCTATTTTTAAATTTTTTTGAGAACAGGTCTATTTTACGGTTTACACTCCAAAAACAACCACAAGAGGGGTAGAATACGCTATTCTAAGCAAAAAAGTTAAATAACAAAATCGAGGCAAATGCATAGTTTCGGAGTTATGGACCCAGAAATTTCGGATATGTGAGAGGGTAATGGCGTTAACGTACCGTGTAAAGCCATTGATATTAGTTTTTTGTATAAAACAATTCAAAACAAACTCATTAAATAATGTAGCACTTTTTGATAAGTCGCTTAGTTATCGGATGTTGACATTTAGAAAAATTATCGATTTTTTTAATTTTCTCAAACAAAAACAAAAATTATTTTAAAAACATCGCGCGATTTTTCGAATATTTTTTTTCTCAATCAAAACAAAAATTATTTTAAAAATTTTTCAAATTTTTGTTTGTCAAACGTAAACATCCGATAACTCGATAACTAAGCGACTTATCGGAAACTGCTACATAATTTTTTGAGTTTGTTATGACTTGTTTTATACCAAATAGTGATATCAATGGCTTTACAAGTATCCGAAATGTCGAGGTCCTTAACTGCGAAACTATACATTTGCGCCGATTTTGTCATTTTACTTTCATTGCTTAAAATAACATGCTCTACCCGATGCAATATTGTTTTTAATTTTTGGAGAGTAAGCTGTATAATAGACATGGTGCCCGGACTAAACGCCCACGGACATAACACCCAACTTTTTTTTTGGGCGTTGTGACCGCCTCAGACACGGTCATAACGCCCTAATTTTTTTTGGGCATTGCGACCGCTCTCAAAACGGACAAATAGCCCAAAATGAAACCGGACTTACAACCCAAATTTGTCGGGCTTTATGACCACTTTACAGACGGACATAACGCCCAAACTTATTTTTATTAAGTATTCTACATATTTGAATGTATAACAAATGCAGAGGAATTTACGTAGAATTAAGGTAGCAGCAATGCCAAAATCGCCTCAAGATTTCGTTGATGCATTTAAAAACGTTGAGTTTATGGAAGAATTTTTTATGTGTGGCAGTGAATCAGACCAACGATTTTATCAAACGACGGTTTTAGAGAAAGATTTTGCGTACAAACTTTTTCTTGAGACCAATTGCAAATCGTATACAAAACGTGCCTCCTGTTGATCGGCACTATTTAGGTGATGCAACTTTTCCGTTGTGCCATCATGTGGGTACAAACAAACAGCTCCTTATTATTAATTTTGGACACGTAAGACATGTAAGTAAATATGTGCTTTACAATTGTTTCAGACTATGTAATGGTAAGTATACACCTAATCTTCGCCTAATTTTCGCCTACAACTCCCCTTTTCTCAACTTAATGCTATTTATGATTTGAAAAATATAAACTGAAAGCTTTGAACACAAAGATTAGGTATATACTTACCATTACATAGTCTTAAACAACAACAACAGTGATTCATCAGATTCGGAAACTGAAACTCCCACTACCAATAGAATACTCTATGAAATTTGTTTTATAAACAAGAAGAATATACTTACGAAACCATGCAAAAATGCAAAACTATATCGTCAATGTTTCGATGATATTCAAAGGACCCATAAAAAATAAAACCCTTACGTTATGTCCCTTCTGCAGGCAAATTGTAAGCCAGTGCGAGGAGATTTTAATTTAATAATTGTTTTCTATAAACGTAATTATTGGTTTTTGAAAATATTGAAACATATTGCTTCCCCCTGAATTTATTGATGAATATTAATTTTTGCAAATCTTGATTAATATTGTTTTTCGCTCTGGTTGGGAATTAATAGAAACGGACATAACGCCCATTGGGTCGAAACACCCAAAACAAATTTGGGCGTTATGTCCGACACTATGGCGGTCATAACGCCCAAAAACAAATTTGGGCGTTACGTCCGTGAGCTTTAAGTCCGGGCACCAATAGACAGACATTCATATGGCAAAATTAACTTACATTAAGATGTTTGGTTTTTAAAACCTTTTTGCACAATTTGAATTTTGTTTGAGGTGCACCTTTCGACTCTTCCAAAAAATAACACCACAATGAACTTTTGTCATTGTTTTTATTTTGTTTTTCAAAATTAATAATAATCCCGAAAAATCCCGGGATTCACCAATCCCGAAAAATCCTGGGATTTCGGGATTTCCTGTTTGGCATCCCTACTACACACCATATTTATTAAGTTTATATTATACAGGGTATCTTCGAATAGCTGCTCCTTTTACGATTTACAAAAAGTTCGAAATATATATTTGTTTACGGAGTTTACTACTCCGAATGATTCCTCTTGAGATGCAGAAATATGCTCTTGGGATATGGAGATACTAAAATGTTTATTTCTCCGAATAGACTTTGTTCAATTTAAGTTTTCCTATTTTCTTTATCAAAAAGATTTCATGTTATATTTAACGGGCTTTTGCCACAATTGTTGATTTAGAAAAGCTTTTTATATTTTTATATAAAAAGGTTATAAATACAATATTAAATATTACTTTTGTACCAAAGAACCTTTAAAGCTTTTCTGAAATTGAAACTTTTCAAAACAAATACTGTTTGTTCTCAAATATTTATGACGAGTTTCATACTCGTCATTTAAAGGCTCAATTTAAAAGTTTACATAAAATTTTCATATAAAAATGACAAGCACCGGGCATTTAAAGTACATTTAAATGGAAAATTTTCAACTGTGAAACTGGCCATTAGACATACGCAATTGTGTATAGAAATTTTCTACTTTCATAATCCCAAAAAGCTTTTAAATTTAAAAAAGTTTTGGAGTCATAATTGAAACCGGTCATTGATATTTTTATTTTAATTTTTTTCAATTTCACTTTAATGCAATATCGGAAGTTTCACAATTTTAAAGAACTGTCTTTTCGAAACCGGACACACATTAAAGTTTCCTAAGCTCACACTCAGCAGGTAATTTGTCACTTAAATTAACTTAAAATATCCTCTGTGTACCATTTTGCAGGAACATTTTGTGTGAGTTTTCAAATTGCGCGAGCTTTTAAATTCAAATTGTAAAATTCGCCCAAATTCGTTTTCCGTAGATCTCTATCGAAACCCAAAAATGCTACAAGAAGGAGGGAAAATATCAACAGCCAGCAATGCTTTTAAAAAGGGTACAATATGATTATCAAACTGTTCTTAGTTTCATCTTTCTCCTTCATTTATAAATTCAATTCCGCAGCGAGTATTCATTCGCAGCTACGTACATCCATATGTGTTTCGTGTAGCCAGCCTACTGAGGATTAGGGATCTAAAATCGACTTTTTGTGGAAAAAATTCAAAATCGACTTTCATGCTGTACAAATGTCGACTTTTCGTTTTTGTTGTCAAATTGTTGTTGTGGGTTTCGTTATAAAAGGGTTTCGTAACAGTGACAACATACGGAAATAGTACCAATATAAATCTAGAATTGTAAAAGTTGGAATTTGTACTACTCAATACCAGACAAAAACGTCCAAAATTTTACATTTTCCGAACTGTATGGTTTATTGGTCAGATAAAAGTCAAATAAATTTAATGTATTTTTCTGCAGTGTAAAAAGTGTATTATATCATTTGTGGTGATAGTTCAAAATGTAGTTAATAAAAAGCGATTATATAAGCAAGCGGTGTAACCAAAACACGCTTAATATTATCATGATCGATACCAAGACAAACTATTTTGTAAATACCTAACGTTCAACTTGTGATTCACAAACACGCTAATATATTTCAGCCGGTAGTTGGTCATAAAATATAGTGCATACAATCACATGTGAATCGCTCAAATTGTATGTTCGAATACAAATGAACACCAACAATTTTGAAATTTGTTGTTGTTATTCGTCTATTTATCTGATTATAATTCCATACATAAGCGTGGTACTCAGCTCTTTGCGAAAGCTTCGTAAGCGCAACCAATTAAATGTTTGTTATGCCAAAGTTATTTCTTGAGCAATTTTTTGATAATTGTCTGAGACCGAAATTTTGACTTTTCGATAAAAAGTGGACTCAATTATATTCTAACAGAGTAGGTAACAATTCCGCTCGTGAGCCGAAAAATTCCACTCCGTCTCAGTATAAAACTCGCACGGGAACATTAATTTGGACTGATTTGGTCTAGAGTTCTTCTAATAATTCAAATAAGGTGGACTAAATAAAAGCAGACCAAAATTTGGTTTAGACGATGATTGGATTTTTATAATAATGGGGGAAGAAGTGTTAAAAGTTGTGGCTGTGGTCATAAAGGGGAATTACAGTCAAACCTCGAATACATTTTTCAAAAACCTTGTTATAACGAATTTTCATTCATTGAAGACTAACGAAATAGAAAAAATTATTTACCTCTATTTAACGAATTTTGTCAACTTACAACCTTTACATAACGATTTCCATCAATTAATCCAAATTATATGAAACAGATACACACAAAATTACTATGTTTGCAACAACAATGTCTCCAGCAAACCAACATTCGTAGTCGCCAGCAGCATGCATTAGACTAACGGCTGAAATATTCGAAGAAAAATGTATTGTTGCCAAGAGCTTGTATGCTTGTTGCAGCAGTTGTTGTTGCAATCTAGCTGGTTAATCACTTTAAATTTTTCCATGGACAATCATTGTTGTTTGGTGCTTAGTAAAGTAAACACTGCTAGTTGTCGTTGCTGTTTGTTTTAAAGTTGTAATGGCTGAGAAAAAAAAGAGATGCTCCTTCACAGTCGCAGAGAAGCGAAAAGTAATTAAGTATGTCAACGATAATCCTACAATAAAAAAAATAGACATCGCAAAGAAGTTCAGAATACCTGCTAGTACATTGGGCACAATTTTAAAGTGTAAAGATAAATTTTCAGAAGAAAGTGGGTTGCGTTCAAACAGTAGAAGATTTAAATCATGTGAATTCACGGACGTAGAGGAATGTGTTTTGAAATGGTTAAAGCATTGCCGAGCCAAAAATGTGCCAATCGGAGGCCCTATTCTTCAGGAGAAGGCTCAGCAGTTCGCAGCAGAATTGGGACATGCAGACTTCTGTGCGAGCAACGGGTGGCTTCAGAACTTTAAAAAAGAAACGAGATTATTTTTCGAAAAATATGTGGCGAAAGTGCTAGTGTCGATGAAGAAGTTTGTGAAGAGTGGAAAGACAAACTTGAAGAGCTGACCGAGGGATATGAACACGAAGACATATTTAACATCGATGAAACAGGTCTTTTCTACAAATGTTTATCTGACAAAACTTTATCATTCAAAGGGGAAAAATGGCATGGTGGGAAAAACAGCAAACTTCGTTTAACAGTGTTGCTAGGAACAAACAGTACCGGGACGTACAAACTTAAGCCACTCATCATTGGGAAATATACAAGTTCCACGATGTTTTAAAAATGTCAACAATTTGCCAAGAGACTACACGTCAAACTCTAAGGCTTGGATGACCTGTGATGTTTTTAACAATTGGCTTAGACGAGGAAGAAATTAGTGAAAACCAGCGGGATTTTACAATAAAAGATGCCCGTAGCGCTTTACATATAATAAAATGTGTATTTCTCAAAAAGAGTGGTTTGAGTGACGGTGTAATCAAATCCAATACGGAATTAGATTGCGCTTTGGATTTGATAACTTACCGGTGCAAGTAAGCAGACCTCAATTAATGACTTTTTTATAATGAAGACAAACCAAATGAAGACTAAGCTACCAATAGCACATTATTGACTTTTTATGTTTTCTTTTTTTTAATATGTATGAATATTTTTTTTTTATAAACATAACCCATTGAATTGACTACTTATGTGCCTTCTTTTTATTGCTTTTCATTTTGATTATTTTATAAATGTAAACTATTTTTGAATTAAATAATACTATTTTTGAATTTTAATAATACAAAATACAGTGTTTTCCTGATGATGATTAATATACAACATTTTTTATTCCCTCGTTATAACGAATTGAAGTGCAACTTCACCTCGATATAAAGAACCTCATTGTAACGAATTATTCGATATAACGTTTTTTTTCTAATCCCCTTGAGATGCGTTATATCAAGGTTGAACTGTAGTAGAATTAAGGAACCGTTTAAAATTATATTATTCGATCTTTCAGGGAAGGGAATGTAGCTATTTCAATGTCCACTAAAGGCTAGCGCGAGATGAATTGATTGAGTTGTGATTTGTTTGACACTAATACATTGGTATGCTATGCATGTTGTTACTACTTGGTATACATAGGAATTCGACGGCAGTGTTACGTTCGACTCAAGTAAATGGTGCATACGACCCATCAACCAAGACTGTATGGATGACGTTTTGTCGCCCACACTGAATTAAGTTATTCTAATGCTTGATTTGTGTGCGCACGGTTGTGATTAAAAAAAAGGGAAGTAGGGATAAAGGGAAGAAGGGTAATTTTCTAAATAATCAGCTTAAGTAAATTGTCTTAAAAAATTACATTTTCTTATAGAAAGTACATTTGTAAATCCATAAAATAAAAGCGAAACAGAAAACTAATTCAAACAATCGTTTACACTCTTGGTGTTCTTTGTTGCTGTAAATGCTCTTAGCCCATCCACACATAGTATGTGTCACATACCTACATAGATTGCTGGTACAACACGTATCACAACACAGTTAAACCCAATCATTGGGTAGTCATAGTATCGTATGACGCGACGGTTGCGTCGCAATGACTACGATGAGTGGGTTTACGTGTAGACATGGCATGGCCTCAACCACTACTGGCGTCAGCATTACACACAGCATAAAATTTTGCATGATGAATTAAATGAACCGAAACATACACTTGTGCTAGCCCTTAATGCCCACCAAGGCATTGGTCCCTTCTCCACAAGTATTTAGGTATAACATCACACACTATAGGGATAACCAAAACTCAACTTAGCGATAATTTTCTCAACACTCCCTGCAGTTTCACAAGTAGTGGCTGGCAACTTTTCATCGACTACATCGCCGATGACTTTTGATCAACTACATCGCCGATTACATTAGTACTCAATGGTAATCTGTAAAGTGGTGTCTCGAGAGATTTTCTATTGTTATTCGTTAATGAATTTAATAGTGTTATTTTCACCTAATGCTTTAAGTTGTTAAATACTTGAGATAATTTATTGTACAGTATTTTTATTCCAATTTGACTATTGTTTAAACGCATTCTTTTCAAAAGTACTGACACTGCAACGAAATACCAACTTTACAGATTAGTTATTATTTGGATAAACTGTAATAGGAATTCTGTTACCAAAAACACATACCACATGAGAATTAAAGAAATAACAACCAACCAACAACAAACGCCACATGAGACAAACAAGAAAGAGATACACAGAATCAAAGAGATAACAACCAAAAAAACGAGACAGAAACAAAAAACTGTAACGGGAACCGAAATAAAAAAAAAAACAACAAAAACGCATCATTCATTTCCCACACTTGAGAATATGAGCTTGGTTGAGAGACGCAAAAAAGAGAAAGAGTCATTAAGTGTTTGACATTAAAAAAGAAAAGACGTGCGTGAAACAATAAAGTGTATTACAAATTGCTGGAAAAATTTTTTCATTTTACCACTAAATATGGAGAAATTTGTTTTAAAACAAATATGAAATATCATTAAAAACGACATCGGTTATTTAAAAAAAATATTAAAAAATAAAAATAAACAGAAAAAACCCCCCAGCCCGGAATCGAACCTGGGTTCTTTTCACTTTGCTATCACTGTTTGTCTTGATGAATTCATCGACGAGTGGTAGTTCAAATGGTGAGCCATCACCAAAGCGGCCATCCCCTTGTTAAATTCGCCGCTCAAAAGCATTGCGGGTAGTTTGGCAGGTAATCGATGGCTTTTTGTGGTAGTCGATGAATTCATCGACTAAGAGTCGATTCCCTTTACTGCAGGGACTCCTACTAGTGCGAAAACATCCACAACAAATACTTTGCCATTACCGTCAATATTCACACCATTTCTTTCATATGCATGCTTTCATCGACAGCAATTACATAGATATTGTTGTTTCAAAAAAGAAACAAACAACAAAAATGAGATTGGCGTTAGAGTGTACCGTCTTCGAATTATTTCCGTTAAGTTTATAGTATTCGACCTTTCAGTTATTTTGTTCTATATTCTAAACCATCCACCATAATAATCAATTTCACATATTTCTTTTTAATATTTTGTATTAAAATTTACTTTTTCATAGAAAAAGTACTATTTAATAGATATTGATCTTGAACCGAACAATTACACTGTGTATAATTTTTTAAGTCATGGAAATGTAACCATATACGGACACCATTACGTGATAAAAGACCAAAAAAAAAAGACCCGTGGACCCCAGTTTCGCCCAGTCATGCACTTTTTTATGGGCCCCGGTGTCATTTTTGCAAAAAAAAATTATCATTTTGTCAGGCTCACATCTTCCAAACCATTCGAAATTTTGGGTTACTCTCTCAGGGAAAGTTGTAGCTCTTGTCATAAAGAATTGTGAACATATAAAATCAAAAAACTTCATATTCAAGGTCAAAATCGCAAAAAACTTCGACATTCCATTTTTTTTACCTTTTCTCCCCTGTTCAGGTCCATAGGTAGCAAACCGTTAAAAATTCAAGCAAACAATTAAGTACAAAAATGTACCTAAGATAAACAACGTTCTACGACATATGAACTTCCTAGGAATGATTCTTAACACCGCAAAAGTGAAATATTTCCCGAAAATTTTTTACAAATTTAATCTATTACAAAAATAATAAAAAAAACATTATAAACATTGATGGCCCTAGACTTGCAAATCGCACTCTCTTAAGTTGTGGATCCTGATCCTGATTGTCCTTTAGGTGCAATCTTCAGTTTATGTTGTTTAATTTGTTCCTCCACACTTCCTCTTGGTCTCCACGAATTACGTTGGTATTGATTCAGAGGTGTGCGTGAATCCCAATTACAAAGAAAACAAAAGAATTTTGGAAAACCGCCCTTATCGATGATCCCTTACAAAATATTAATGACCTTCAAATCACAGCAAATCTTCCACTTATTTTCGTAGTATTGGATTTTTCATTATATAAGTTTTTCGGTTCGACACATGCCACAACACTGCTCTCAAGCTTGAAACAGAACCATCAATAAATAATCTCCACTCATTAGCGATGTAGTTCGTTCCCATTTTTACCACCAAAGCTTTTATATCGTTGCAGTAAGCGAACGAATTGTAATCATTTAGAATGTAGAGGCTCTGAAATTCAGCTTGCCGTTTGCGGGACGCTGTAGAGTTAACATTAGCATGTGTGAGTTTTCTTTGCTTTAAAAACGCTGTCAAAAATATGGCAAGTCGCTGCTATATTCCCAATATGTCCACAATGAAATCCGACTCCATTTGTGTTATTAGTTGTGGTCCATCTTTACCCTGTTGGGGCTTATAATCGGTATCAAATGGATCTTCATAAGTAACACCACTTGCTCTAGTCATTCCTATAAATTCTGTCCTACGATCTGGAGTTGGCCGCCTTGGTGTTACAAAATTTTCAGGTGAAAGCACTGGTAGTGTGTATGTTACAGTTGCTTTATAAATTTTGTTCTTCTAAGAATGTCGATTTAGAGGACATGTGTAATTTACGCATGCATTTGACTGGTTTCATAATGATCATCTGGGCGATTATTCCAATTTACTGGCTTACAATACTTCATACTATGTTTGCCTCCACTCAACCATGCCATAACATTGTTATAACATTGGCGACACACTGTATTAGGGGTGTAATTTCCACCGGTCAAGTATCCTTTGTCGAAAAACAACTTACATGCTCCCTTGAATTCACTACTTAAAAGATTATTTTCCTTTTGAAATTTTGTAGAACTTCTTTTTCTGATTTGATGACCGCAAACCTAGCAAAATAAATCCACATTTCCACACTGCATATTGAAATTGTCAGTCGCCAACGTTGTGTGCGAATTATGCTGTAGCACTTTCTCTATACTTTCACCGCTGAGCTCTCGTTGACGTCGCGCTGTGTAATGCCTCCATGTGAGCGCCGTGACGCTATTATATTGAGTGCTGCGACCCTTGTTGCGTGTGCTGAGCTTACTGCTTTGCCTGTGCTGCTGCGTTCGGTGAGATAGCATAGTATCCTAATGTTGAAGTAAACGGTGTTAAGAATCATTCCTCGGAAGTTCATATGTTCTAGAAAGTTGTTTGTTTTTGTAGTTGATTGTTTCCTTGAATTTTGTACGGCTTGCTACCTATGGATCTGAACTGGGGAAAAAAGGTGAACAAAATTGAATTTTTTTAAGTTTTTTGCGATCCACAACTTAAGAGAGTGCGATTTCTAAGTCCAGAGCCACCAACAGCCATCAAAAGTTTTTTATTGAGATCTTAGGTACATTTTTGTGGTTGATTGTTTCCTTGAATTTTGAACAGTTTGCTCCCTATTGACTTGAACAGGGGGAAAAACGTAAAAAAATCTAATTTTTTAAAGTTTTTTGCGGTATTGACCTTGAAGATGAAGTTGTTTGATTTTATTTGTTCACAATTCTTTATGACAAGAGCTACAACTTTCCCTCAGAGAGTAAATCAAAATTCCGAACGGTTTGCAAGATATGAGCCTGACAAACTTATCACTTTTTTGCAAAAATGACACCAAGGCCCCATATCTTTGGGGGCCCATAAAAAAGTGCATGACTTTGGGCAAAACTGGGAGACACGGGTCTTTTATCACGTAGTGGTGTCCGTATATGGTTATATTTTTACATTTTGATTATAAGCTTAACATCAATATATGTATGTATGAAATAGAAAAAATATGAACATATGTGTAAATAAATTAAAACAAATATTATTTTAATTAATATACTCGAAAATGCACTACGTTTAGCACAAATTCACATTTAAATCACCCACAGTAAATTTTGTTCAATGCCTTTTTGCATTGGTTAAATCTACAAATATACAAGGCAAATTACTGTATGGTTTGTCAATGTGAAATTGCCTACGAGTATTGGTAATATTGCCAAATTAAGTAGCAGACCCTATGTCGCCCAGTGCATTGACTGATATCAGACCATGAATGTGGGTAATATTACAGTAGGTCTTTTTGTGTAGAGAACCAATGAACGTGCTGTTTCATGCTGTTAGCATTCTATTGTGCTATAATATGTACGTATATTTCTGGGCATACTTTTATAATGACTTTAAAATATGTACATATGTATATGTACAACACGTACTGCTACCATATTGATTTTAACCGTTAACAACAGACTTGCCAGCTACGACGATTTGTCGACAAATATGCAAGGGGTACCGATACCACATCTGATCAACTATGTAGTTGGAAAACTTATAGAAAAAAGAAGTTCAAAGAAGAAACGGACTGGAAGAATTCGGGTTGCGCTGTGCGATTTTCAGCTAAACGATGTTAGGCGTAATTTCAATATCCCACTAAAATTCCTACTTGAGCAATGGCAAATTCCCACTAAAATTCCTACTTGAGCAAAGGCGACAAAAAGTTATCTAAGATGTTGAGTGTAGTGTAGATATTGCCCAATTTTCTCAGACTTTATCGATGGCATTTGTTTTTTTATCGGGTTCACAGATTGATCCTCATTATTTGACTAAAAATCTCTTGAATTAGGAAGGTTAAAGCACGTCATATAATGATTAATGCCTATAAACTTGTGTAAGTCTGGAACATTGAATGAAAATCTCTCATCCACCCCAGCATATCGGAGAGTTTCGGAGGCTATAATCTTCTCTGAATCAATCCTGGTGTTTGCTAAATTGCATACAATCATTTTTTCCATATTACTTTATGGAATTCTGTGGACCTTGGGTCGATTCGAACATGTTGAAATACAGAGGGAAATAAATCCGAAGACTTTTTGAAGTTATAGGGTTTAAAGTGAAACATGATGTAGGCACAGGAGTCTGAACGGAGGTAGTGGCTAAATTCTCATCGTCCATCAAAGCGATAAACGAGTCGTGATTTGGGGCATTTATATCAAACCTAATTTCGGCTTCTCCTCACAAATAAGAGCAACTTGAGCAATATTAGTTGAGCGTCTTTCTGTAATGACATTTTCCTTCATCAGTACTGTCATAAGGAATTCTTCATCAGTACTGTCATAAGGAATTTTTTCGCTGTTGCATATCTTTTTGCATACTTCATCATTGGATATTTTACCCCTTCCGATACGAATAAACGCATCCATAATAACTGTTTGTAATTATATTATTAGAATGAAATCAATATTTTTCATACAAATACCTTTATTCAAACACATATGAACAAATTAAAATGACGATGTCAACAGTGTGTCCGCTAACGAGAAATGATTTTCTTTGTACATCATACAAAGTTCAAATGAAATAGAAACAGCCAATATTCAGAAACAGCGTGTAATGACATATTAACCCCACGGAGTCAATTTTTATATCGGGAAACCCATCTCGAACAATAGATAACAGTGTTTGGAATATTTATGCATGATCCTTCTTTTAATTTATTAAGAAGTGTGGAAATAAGGGTACTTTTGTTTCAGCATAGTTTTTTCGAAACATAAAGCTAAATGCGTTATAGCATAATTTTCACTAAATTTTTCCAAAATACTACTTAAATTTGATAGTTGGCCTCAAATTTTGGCATTATTCTTTTGGATATTGCACAATTTTCCATCAAAAAATTTTCAAAGTTTTCTTATATTTAATTTTTTAATATCATGTATCATGTAATTTTTTAATATCATTTTGAATAAATATTGACTCTTTAGACAGAAAATACACAGGACGTTTCTATTTTGATTCATAAAACAATAATACATTCTTTCTTATGAGCCAACACACTCCAAATGATGATAAACGAAACATATTAACAATAAATTTTTCTTGCCTCATCTGTCAAAACGTTTTGATTGATCCTGTGTATTTAGCCTTAGAGGCAGACATCTCCCGAACGATTAATAGAACTTTAACACAAAAAAATTATTTCTATGATACTTATGTCACTCTTTCATTATATTTCGTACAAAATGAATATAGTATATGTCCTCTTGGTTGTGATTGTGACAAGATAAAACCTTACGGCCTTTAAAAGTTATGGGAGGTTTGAGAGCCGATTAATCATACAAAAACCTTCTCTCAAACCTCTCATTACTTTTTATGAATGCGGTCGCAATAATCTAATATATAACATAATAGCCTGAAATTAGTATACATATTGTATACATGGGTCCTCATAAATTGGTTCAGCAACCATTCCTGGTTGAGAGCCCTCTAACGTGTTTGAAATCTGCGACCACAGAAGTTGCTACAGTTTTTAGGCGGTGAAAGTCTTTTAGATTAAAATGCGTTCAGGTATGTTCAGACTTTGGGTGGGCCTATGGGGGGTTTCCTCTTGATATCTCCAACACCGGCCTCATGATTTATGGAATTCATTACCTTTTGTAAAATTTTCTCTTGATTGAATTATTTCCAAAAAATTTTGCCAACGTTTTGAATAAACGTCAATGGCCACGCTTTATCTATTACATCCTTCATATATGCTTCCAATTTAATATGGAATCAAATGTAATACGGAAGTATAAAAATGGTAATGGTGGTTAACCCTAGAAAGCTAATCTCGCTCTCTCTTTACAGCGGTCGAAGTATGCGCATCGAGTAGTTCATTTTACTCAGTGCGCGAAGAGCATGTCGACGGTGCACGCGTCGCTTAGGTAAGTTACGTCGTTTTTGACATATGGAGGTATAGCACGTCTACGAGACGTTTGATTAGCCTTTGTGCAACTTTTAACTTATTTCACTTTTATAATTTTTCATTAAATTTATATTTATCTTGCAATGTTGTAGATATTAGTATGTCGCGGATTGAGAGGCTACACGATGACGATATATTGGCAATATTAGAGGAAAAAGAAGATAATTCTATGCCTGAATCAGCTTCTAAAGTCGATGACGACGAGGTTGAAGACGACGTTCAAACCGCAGATGAGAACAGTTATTTTATTGAAGAGGTGCCAGCTCCTCATAGGAACCTCCTGTGGCTGATTCTGATCACTCTTCGGCTTCTTCCTACGTAGGACGAATATACCGTGTTCTTAGAAAATCTCTTCGAGACGGAAATGGGAGTATTTGGTCAACTAGAAAGAGTCGGAAATTATAAAATGGACCAAAGTCGAAATGATTTCCAAACGTAAAAAAAATTGGAAATATTACAGCGACTCATAAAGACATTACAGATTTAGAGCTTCGTGCGTTTATTGGAATATTGACGATGACTGCAGTAATGAAGGACAGTCATCTTTCAACAGATGAACTACTTGATTCTTCTTTTTCTGCCTCGCGATACATTGCAGTCATCAGCAAAGAAAGATTTAAGTTTTTGCTCAGATGTTTTAGGAAGGATGCTAAGACGTCGGTGGTGCAATGGTAGTGTGCGCGGCTCTTGTGCATGAGGACGTGGGTTCGCTCCCTACTCTGACCACCTAAAATTTCTTTCGACGACGGTCACTTCGCTTAGTGATGGCGACACTATCGAGTATTTAGCCATGAAAAAGCTTCTCAAAATACCGTTCGGAATCGGTGTAAAACTGTAGGTCCCAATCAGTGAGTGTAAAACTAGAACGCGCACAGCTCACAGGTTGTGAGAAGCTCTCCCTAATCCCTTCATGGGATGTAATGGGAAACCATTTATTTATTTTTTAAGACGTTGCGTCCGTCTCTTCTGCAAAATGACGCATACGAACCCGCCAGAATGTTTATAAAGCAATGCCGTTCCCGGATCAGAAGTTACAATTGATGAGCAGTTGCTTGGATTTAGAAGCAGATGTCCATTTCGGATGTATATTCCGAACAAACCGAATAAACACGGGATCAAGTAACCAATGATGTGTAATTCAACCTCCAAATATATGATTGACGCTGATCCATATATAGGTAAGAGCACAGTTACTCCAGGTGGTCCTCTTGGCGGATTTTATATCAAGAAACTGTTAAAGGCCATTCATGGATCGAACAGGAATATAGCATGTGATAAGTGGTTCACATCAGTGCCATTGGCAAAAAATTTACTTCAGGAGCCGTATAAATTAACTCTAGTTGTCAGTATTCGATCAAATAAGCGGGAAATCCCCGAAGAAATGAAGTATTCGATATCGCGACCTGTTGGCAGTTCTACTTATGTTCTGTTTTGATGGCCCACTATCGATAGTAACCAGGGTTTAAGATCGCTGACTGATTTTCATTGCTAAACTGATTGCCAAAATGATCCGAAGAAACTGACATGATACGAAAAAACTTGTCGACAGAATCAGTCGTTTGTTGAAAAATTACTAGCGACTGTTTTACTTTAAGCAAATGTTCTGATAGCAAAACCAACAGTCAATGCAACGACTGAAATCACCAAAGGACAGTGTTGAATTTGGTGAATAATTTTCATTGCTGAACTGATTTACTGACTGTAACTGCAAAAAAGACTGTTTTGTCGGGAGAAAATGGTACCCTACCCGAGACTCTTCTTGAAGACTCTATTATGAATCGCTATTCTGGTCAGTTTCGAGTCATCATTTAATCATTTATGAGTCTGTTTGGGTCATTTGTTAGTGGTTTTTGTTATCTTTTTCGAGGCATTTCTCAGTCGTTTTTGTACTCACATTCGAGTCTTATTTGGGTCATTTGTTAGTCGTTTTTATAATAATTTCCGAATCTTTTTCGAGTCATTTCTTAGTCGTTTGTGTCTTTCCCGGGTCATTTGTTAGTCGTTTTTATAATCACTGACGACTCATTTTTGAGACGTATTTTTATCCTTTGCGCTTCCAAAATAAAATATGTAATCAATGTAAATTATTCCAATAACTTTATTTAAAAGTATTTTTAGCAAATACATTATAAAAAAAAATATTATAAAAAAAAACAACGAAAATTTAATGCAATAAAAAAATTCATGGCATAAGAATAAAAGTAAATTAAAAATGTAACGCTCTCCAAAAACATATTTGCTTAAATTAATTAGGACGTTTTCTTTTTACGACCCTGTCCTTCGCATGCACAAAATGCTTTTGTAACACAGTGTTCATATATTTTTCTGTGCATTTAAATTCCAAATGGCAAATATTTAAAAGCATAAAAAAATACTATGTATATGTTTTCAATAATATAATTATGTATGTACCTACTTTTAATGGTAGACATTAAGAAACACTTTTCGATGCTTGGTTTAGTACTGGTTCCCTTCCAACTATAGAAACAAGCCAATTCATCAGAAAATACTTCTCGAACAGCTGCTCTTGGCAATAAATTGTTTCTTCTTCTTCTCTTCTTGCTTTAATAACAATGCAAGTTATTGAAGACTCTTGTTTCCATAACAATGCAAGTTGTCCCGCTATAACATAACGAGCGCTTTACCATCAGCCTGATGCGCGAAATATCATTGCAAAATAACGCTCAAGACAGGCATATTTGAAACACCCGCATGATTTATTTCTGATTGTTGTATATTTTGTTAGTGTAAGTTCAATAAAACACTTAAAAAGCATAAACGTGACTCATTCGACTGCTTTTTCACTTGCAGAACCGATTAAACAGCAAAATAATCAGTAAAAGTAGTCGAAGAAGACTCAGTTGGCTGATTATGACCTTCCATGATCTTCAAAATGCTAACTGGGGACTGCGACTTACAATTTGTAGCCGACAGCAACAATAATCAATACAATCGCACTTCATCAACTTGCTTGCAACTCAACTGCCTTCAAAATTTAGAAGGCTGTAAATATTTGGCACTTGCAGCAGCAAGTGAAATGTAAAATGGAAGCAGTGTTGCCTAGTAATAAGATTATACCAATTAAGTGATGTTTGGTGAAATAATAATTACCATTGTCACTAATTTTGCCCACAGTTGTTTAACAAAATATGAAAGAACAACGCAAAATCTGTTGCGGTAATTCAAAATATTAAGAGTAGCATTCTAAAAGTCCCGAAAGTGAAAGTTAGCACGAAATTCAACGCGAACGACACAGTAAAAAAATTTTAGTTTATATATCACTTCGCGCTTGCGTTTGTTTACGAAAGCTGTCACTAACATATGCGGATTATAGAGTTGCCAAACAAAAATAAACCATTATATATCAGAGAAAGTTATGTTGAGTGAAATGCTCAGAACGAAAACGAAAACAAAATGTAGCTCTATTTCAGTAGATCAACGGATTTTAAGATTGCTATTATTTATAATACTGCAAATGCCAACAATGTGTAAAAACCTATGTTATTTTGGGGTTCAATGTTCAATAAATTTCCCCATCTATATTAAATTAGTTGTCTTTTCAAAAATACGTGCCATTTGGCGGTATATATTGATTGTAATGTATTGGTTCTTTTGTTTATTATTGTCAACATCAACTGATGTCTATAATTTTTAAAAATAATTATAATAATTTTGCAACGCATTATTTATTTAAACGTTCCATTTCTAATTTTATTGATGTAAATAAGAATTTCAGTGCGTAAACAGACAGTATAATTTTGAATTATTTAAAAAAAGTTTGAGCTCTATCCGTCGAATGCATTTCAGCCAAAATTGGCAACTCTACTTATCAGCAAGGAAATGTAAAATACTTCCATCTGCCTATTCTCGATCGACATTTTTCTTTAAATTTGAAATTTCTTCAGCTAGCGAGAAGAACTGTGGCGTGTTCAATTTGACAGCTGCAGTGATCAAAAACGTTGGGCTGCGTTTTATAAACTACCCATTAAGTAACGTAACTCAACGCAGGCAGTCGCCGAACAGCTGTAACGTTTTATAAACTACCAAATCGACAAAAGTAACGCAAAGTGACTGATTCACGACTTATAAAATACCACCCTTAATTTATGTATTTACTTTGCTCAGCTTATTGTGTGTGTGTAATTTTTGTCATACATATGTATGTCGGAATATATTCGCAAATATTATTAGAGTTGATTGACTCGAAGCAATTGTTTCTTCGTAGTGAGAAATTGATTACATAATTAGGGTAGTATTCTAAAAGTCACGAAAGTGAACGTAAACAAAAAAGCCAACGCGAACGCCAAAGTCAAAAAATTGTAGTTTATATATCACTTCGCGCTTGCGTTTGTTTACGAAAGCTGTCACTGGCATATGCGGTTTATAGAGTTGCCCAACTAAAATAAACTATTATAGATTAGAAAAAGTTATCTTGAGTGAAATGCTCAGAATGAAAAAGATTATAAACTTTAGCTCTATTTCAGTAGTTCAACAGGTTTTAAGATTGCTATTATTTATAATACTTTAAATACCAATAATAGTCACATCAAATGTGTAAAAAACCTGTGTAATTTTGGGTTGCAATGTCGAATAAATTTTTCAATCTGCAGTCAGGGACTAAAGTTGAAATAAACCCTATAAATCTGGAGTATAAAGAAAAGTTAACTTTCCACTTTAATTTGAAGTACACAGCTTCATTAGACTTCCTAAATGATCATACACAAAAACAAAAAATTTTTATTTTTCTTATAAAAACTAAAAAATGTACTGGGCGAAAGTTTAAATACATATCGAGGGTTTATATTCAATAATAAGTGTGTTTTTTTACACTGCTCAAGTTAATTATAGCTTCATTTGTACGGGACAGCTAAGCGATATTAAGCGGCATTTCAATTTCCCACTTAAATCCTGACTTGAGCAATGACAATTTTGCCACATTTTAAATTTCTAGAAATGGCAACAAAAAGTTATCTTAGATACATTTTGTTATCATTTCTTGCGAATGGGAATGTTATCAAGGTGAGAACTACGTGATAAAAACCCCGGGTCTCCCAGTTTTGCCCAGTCATGCAATTTTTTATGGGCCCCCAAATATTTGAGGCCTCGGTGTTCATTTTTGCAAAACAGTGATCATTTTGTCAGGCTCAAATCTTGCAAATCGTTCGGATTATATAATTAGGGTAGTATTCTAAAAGTCCCGAAAGTGAACGGAAACAAAAAAGCCAACGCGAACGCCAAAGTCAAAAAATTGTAGTTTATATATCACTTCGCGCTTGCGTTCGCTTCCGAAAGCTGTCACTGACATTTGTGGTTTATAGAGTTGCCCAACTAAAATAAACAATTATAGATTAGAAAAAGTTATCTTGAGTGAAATGCGCAAAATTTATCTAAGATAACTGTTAGTTGCCATTTCTGGAAACTGAACGTGTGTCAACATTGTGATTGCTCAAGTAACTAACCCGGTCGTAGTTAATTTAACGGTGTCAAACACCTTTATATAATTAAAAACTAAATTGCTTTATTAATTGTAAATTGCGTAAACCCAAGTTTTGTGAATTTGTGGGTATGTATAAAGAAGAAAAAAAAAGGATTGATATTATGACAATTTTAACGGCTTGCGCTGTGGAAAGTAGCGATGATGAAGATGAACCTCCAAAGAAGCGCGGAAGAGTTTGGGTAAAGGATTGGGTGGTTCGTCGCCTGCAGGAAGGATGTTACGCAAAACTACTTACCCAACTGTGAGCAAATGAGCCCTAGCTTTATCATAATTTAAAAACAAAGTTTTCTCTAATTTCATAGGTCTTTTAATTAATTTCTTTCTTCAGCATCTTCCGGTTAAATAACAAATTAAATTGTGAACGATCTTAACAATACAAAAAAATATAGTGTGTTTAATTTGTTATTTAACCAGAAGATGCTACCCAAGGGGTAGCGAAATATCGTTATATAAAAAATACAAACACGACCTCAGCTCGAAAATAAGTGATTTTTAATTAAATTAAAATAAAAACGTAATTTAAATTTTTATGTTTCATTTGGCACACTTAGGCTAAAGAAGCCTATTGTGACACCTGCAGTTTCCTCCATAGCAGCTATTGACTAGTCGTCTAGCCAATTTTACCTTTTAATAAATTTGTCTATGAAACCTACAAGAATATCCTGTAGGGTTACGGTGCTAACTAAATATGTACAGAATATCCTTCTTCTCAGTCCTGCCAGAGCAGGGCAATCCAAGAGTAGGTGTTTCGTCGTTTCCTCGTCCTCTCCCATGCAGCATCTACAGAGAGTAGAGTTTCTTTGTCCCAATCTCAGGGCGTGTTTTCCTACAAGACAATGTCCCGTAAGTGTTCCTATCATTGTGGATAACCTGCCTCTCGACAAGTTGAGTCGTTGCCTAGTCCTCTTCCTGTCCACCTGTGGACAGAGGACCCTGGTTTGTTTGCAAGTTGAAGTAAGTCTCCACTTGTCATTGAACATATTATCGGCTCACTGCCTGATCTACAAACGGCAAGTAGAGATTGGCAAAGTAACACTTTCTTTTGTCGGAAGAACCTGTGCCGTAGTGCCCTGTCTAGCTAACGCATCCGCTACGCAATTGCCTGGAATGTCGCTGTGTACCGGTACCCAGATGAGCCTGATGTCAAAGTACTCTGTCATCACCCTAAATGATGAGTGGCATTCTTTCACCGTCAGGGACGTAGCAAACATGGCTTCCAGGGATTTTATAGCATCCTGGCTGTCTGTATAGATACATATTCTCCGGAGGGTTGTGACACTACTTTTCAGTAGTTCAGGAACCTCCAGTATGGCGGTAATTTCCGCCTGAAATACACTACGGTGATCAGGCAGCTTTAAGGAGATATTTACTTATAGGTTCGGTGAATGGACCCCATAGCCTACTTGCTCGTCCAACTTTGATCCATCCATGAAAAATCTGATACTACTCGTATCCCCTTCCAGTGACTTTTCCCAGGTATTCCTGTTCGGAATAGAAGTCCTTAGATTTGTCGCTGGTAGAAGGTAGGGGATACTGTAGTCCGTTTTTACGGGAATATAGTTGCTCCGGTGTAGTAATTCAGCGTGTCCGGAATGCCCCGATATCAAAACGCCACAATCTCTGATTCTCACCAGGAATGTAGCGGCTGCCGATTCTGCCATATCAGGAGTACAGATGCTCAGGATAGCACTAAGTGCAGTACCTGATATCGTGCCCATTGCTCCACTAACGCTAATCAGTGCTGATCTTTGAATTTTCATCAAGGAATTCAGAATATACTTCTTTTGGAGGGACCTCCACCAAACTACGATGCCATAGAGAAGTATTGGTCTGACTATTGCCGTATAAATCCACATAGTGATCTTAGGAGACAGTCCCCAGCGCTTTCCTATCGCCCCTTTACAGCAGTAAAGAGCAACAGACGCCTTTTTCACCCTCTCCACCACATTCGGTTTCCAAGACAGTTTTCTGTCGAGAATTATTCCCAGGTCAACTGTAATTGCTCCCCATTAACTGACGGCAGTTCAAATGCGGCTATTTTATGTTTCTGACAGAACAGGATAAGCTCGGTTTTAAGTGGGTTAAGTGATAGGCCGTTGTTAGCGGTCCAGTTCGAAATTAGACTAAGTAGGCTGGTTGTACGAATGCTAAGTAAATTGAGGTTTCTACCCGTACAGATGATAGCAATATCATCGGCGTAGGCAAAGACCTGGCATTCGGCCCTGTTCAATTCAAGAAGCAGTTCATTGACAGAAGTTAACCATAATAGTGGAGACAGAACTCCCCCGGTGGTGTCCCCCTGTTAACGGTCCTATCAATTGTAACACCACCGCATTCAGCTTAGACGGATCTATCCACCAGAAGCTTCCCAATGACGCACTTCGGAGGGAGTGATTCAGTATGGTCGTGCGCCATGTACGATGAAACTAGCCAAATGTCCCGCTGGCCGTTTTCCAGCGAGAGGCTGATTGCGGTTGTATCGCTATCACTAAAATTCTGCAATAAAAGTGCATTAAATTTGTTTTTTATGAGTATGCAAGATCTTGGCCTACCTGGGGTTGATAGGACGAAGGTCCTCTATCCATTGCACCTGATATCACATATACGATCATTGACCGTCCATGGTTCTTATATCAGGGCCACATCGGCTCCACCCTTCGCAAGATGGAGAATGATGTTGGCAGATGCTGCCTTACTGCGATGAAGATTTATCTGGAGGACTTTCATCGTCTAGAGGATCTTTAACTCCGCGTACCTCGATCACGGTCGTCTCGTGATCACCCTCGCTAGTGATGGACCCATCTCGGAGCCAGGCAGAGCGGCCGCATAGGTCAATAATGCAGCCACTGTCGTCCAGGAGTGCTTCTTCAGCATCTACCGCCGTTTCAGGATAATTTACAGCTGTGACTTCCGACTTCGACTCGGTCACTTTGCCACTCAGCGTATCCTATTTGTATACAGGGGTACATTCATGAACCCAAACCGAATTTGGCCTTTGGACTCCTCTAGGGGTTTTAATGAATCGTGGTTCAGGACCAAAACTACCTGCCGGGAGGTTCCTACAGGATCCTCAACCTTGACCACCTTCCAATCCTTTGCAGGAATGGAGGGATTGCACTGGCTGATGATCTTTAGGATCTCCTGTGGGTCAGTAGGTGAGTTTGACGGGACCCAAACCCTAGCCCTTGGTCTAGAAGGTATATTCTTCCTATCCACGGCTTTGAGTTTGGTCCCCGGGAAAACCTCATACTCGACTCATGGCGGACTTATACAAACGCGCTGCTCGTTCATCAGAGCAGCCGATCAGTTTAATACTACCCTGGAACCTTCACGCATCTTCGCAGATTGGCACAGGACCAGGGTTGTCGTTTACGATGTCCATAAACACCGTAAGAAGGGCTCCTTCTACAAGGCGCCATTTATCCTTGGGGATACGCCCATTCTGGGAACCTTCATCCAAGACGCCAATGATTAGGCTGTCCTTCGCGACATCGCTAAAGGACCTGCCGAGCACTGGGTGGCTTTTATGCCTCTTAGATGAGGGACCAGGTTTAGTATCCACCTCCACTGAACGCTGTCTTTTATTAACAGCCAGTAGAGGCTTTGTCCCTACCGACTTGGAGCCCTCACAGACGCCCTTAGCCCACTCCAAGATGTTTACCTGTGAAGGAGTAAGTGCGGCGACTGGTCGTGCAGAGAGTTGACTAACCAATCTATTGGCCAATCTAGTCTCCGGTTCCGGGAGGGGCAGAGATTTTTAGTTTTCCCAGTAGTTGAGAGGGTTGACCACCGCCCGCATTATTCGCAGTTGCAGAGAGCCCCTTGCGTGTGACCGCAGAAAACTTACGAGCACTAGTGCTGGAGGAAGAGCCCGTAGGGGCAGAGATTTTTAGTTTTCCCAGTAGTTGAGAGGGTTGACCACCGCCCGCATTATTCGCAGTTGCAGAGAGCCCCTTGCGTGTGACCGCAGAAAACTTACGAGCACTAGTGCTGGAGGAAGAGCCCGTAGGCTGGGGAAGCCACAGGTTTTCCTGTGGCCGAAGACTTTTTAATGTTATCGTTCATGATTGATTTGGGCCTCAACTTGTAGCCGCTATCTACGTCCGTAATGCAATGTGTGCACGAAGAAGGGCTCCGTGGTTGTCTATGAAGCAGGGAGTTCCACGCGAGGGTTGACACTCCCCCTTATGGGACAGAGTGTTCGGAGCCAGGCCGAACCAAAGGAGTAATCTCAACCTCACCATTACCACCAACCTAACGGCGACGGATTTCGAATGTACTACAAGACTTGCCAGGTTTTAAGGAGGCGGAGACGAACGGTACCTTAACCACGAGCCATTTCGACAGAGTGTCACCTCTGCCTACTCAGGTCGCAGAAGGGCAGAAGATCAAATAGTTACGAAAATCGTGAATCAGGGTCGTCGCAGAGTCTGTGCCAAAGAGGAAGAAGATCATTGAAAAAATTAAAAAAAAACAATTTTAATCGTATGTATTCGTTTGAATCGCATTTTCTTCGTACGTTTCTTTTTTAATAAACTACTTTGTTCTCTACAGGTACCACAGCAAGCGGTAGCAGAAAGCGGTATTGATTTTTTTTGGTGGAGAATAAACGAATACATACGATTAAAATTGCTTCATCCATTATTTCGTTGAATGCGCGTCTCAACCTTGCTTTTCCATACACCGCTTGTTCCAGTGTAAGGGTCCTCAATTCACAAGCAATATACTCCCCAAAAGCTGTGAATGAATCCGTTGCCTGTGATTGACTGCTTGTACAGCTATCTCCTTTGGCCTGCTACTTTTTGAAGGAAGCGACATTGAAGTTTTACGCTTTCGTCCTTGATGTGATGGCGACAGTTGAGTCAATTCATCACTTAATCCCAAATCACTGATAATAGATTTATCAGCGGCTGAGCATTCCTATATATAAAAAGAAAATAGTAAACGATTAAATGACTAAAAGGGGAAAATAATTACCGGTTGCATTGATGAAGTTGAATGAGTAGATTGGTGGATTTTATTACGCTCCAAAAACATCATAGGCTTAAAGTATTTCCAGGTTACTAATACTGGCACTTTTGGATATTGCAATTGAAAGTTGTGCGTAGATTCACCCATTTTGCGTAGCAGTCGTTAAAAGTCGCAGAAATAGTATCTGCGACTTCTTGCCAAGCAAAATCCTTCTGCAGCTTATATTTTGCACATCCATTGTCCCAGAAACTTCTGCGCGGCTATGATGCTTCAACCTTCTTCCGGTAACTTTTTTGTTTCTGATTTGCCTCATATAATTGGCTCACTTCCGCACTATCTTCACTTTGCTATACATTCTTTATTTAATAATTTAATATACATACTTTATTGAAACGACTTAAAACACGTGAGACTGCTTTCAAAAATATGTAAAAAAGTAAACAAACTTGGGCACCGCGAAGAAGCATCACAAGGTGATACCGCTCGTAGTTATTTTAACGGCGCCAACTACCTTCATATAGTGGTTGGCGCATGACGGCGTTCCAACCTGTGATGATTCAAAATTTAGGAGAAAATGTTTTGTTTATATTTTGTAGAAAAAAACTAATTAAATTAAATGTTGCTGTGTTGCTGTTTCTGCCAAAAAATTCACAAAAGTTAAAAGTCTTCTTCATCCTCCGCGAATAGTTGTTAGCGCCGATTGTGTTTTTTTCCTTGCCAAATGCATTCACACAAATTTTCAAGGCGATTGGTAAAAGAGTCCTCCAGATATTGCGTTTTCAAAAATAGGGTCCCAAGGGGGGGCAACACCCACTTGGTTTATCAAACATTCAAGTACCCTATTTTCATATATACGTATATATATATTTTTTAAATTACGTACGTAAGTGAAAGTTTCCGGCTTTAAGATTATTACATATTCATACTATATTATATAGAATTTTTTTGTTTTGATATAAAAAATATTATCAATGTTTAGCGCCATGTCTATTTTTAGTTTTCGCGTTCAAACAATTTTTTCACAGATTTCATTGTCAGATGTTAAAAATTCTACATCTGACAATAAAAAATGAACCGACAATGAAAAACAAGTGTGTTTACACGGTTGTCAGGTGTCTGACAATATAGTTTCAAATGACAGTCTTGCAATGACCTGACAATACTGCCAGATAAAAAATGTATGTTTACACGATTGTAAGACATTGCATATTTTTATGACAATATTGTTAAATCTGACAACCGTGTACACATAGCTTTAGTGTAAGGCGAAACAATGCCCGACACAATAGTCGGCCGATTAGTCCGTAGATCTCAGGTGCCCTTAACAACACAGAATATATTTATATGAATGCTTGTCGAATAATTGGGTGTTTACTGGTTTATACTTTCGATTCTCCGAATGCGCTCCGTATTTCATATAAATACGGTGCTTTCTAGGAGAAGAGAAAACCAATTAGTTTTTCCCATGAACTGTCGTTAAGAGCCCCCTCCAGCAACCAAATTCTGAAAATAGCAAAATTTTAAGGTTGGGTTACGTCCATAACAAAAACTTTACCGTATAACAGTTATGTATAACAACCATAAAAGTAATCCAACGAAAGTATTGTTACGAATAAGTAAAAGCTTTTGCTTGATGTTAATGACTCTACTAACTATATGTAAATAACAGGCGGTTAGAATGAATTCGCCTCAGTTAAGATAATTCTCCGTCATTCGAGATGATTCTACAAAGATAAGCAACAAAAACAACGTGTAGAAGGTTCTTGAATTCGCTAGATATACCTTCATTTGAGTATGGTGAGTTAGTATAAATAGCGGAGGTCTTTGGAATGGAGAGTTCAGTTTGTGATTAAACCCCGTAAAGTAAGCAACGCGATTTGATAGTAAAATATAAGACTTGTTAAAGTGTTATAAATAAAGTAAACTGCTGTAATAAAGGGTCCGCCATCTAACTTTTTTTTTCAACTAGTGCTTATTTCGTGAATGGTAACACTTAGCTCATGTCTGATTTGACAGATAATTAGTTTTATACTTCCGCTGAACGAATATGGTTGTGTATACGCTTGAACAACGCTGGGAAATATTGCGACATTACTTTGAAAATCATGGTAATGTTGCAGAATGTGTGCGAAAATTGCGTACGGATTTTGGAAGAAGAGAAGCACCCTCAGCTCCGTATGTTCGTTATCTTGTGAAAAAAGTGAAAGAAACTGGCATCCTCATCGATAAACCAAAGCGTGAAAAGCCAAAAATAGTGCGTACACCCGAGTATATTGCTGCTGTGGCAGAAGGTGTGCGTGAAGCGCCATCAACATCAATTCACCGTCGTTCTCAACAATTGAACATTGCTGCACACAATCTATAACGTGCTTAAAAATTGGACCGATCGTGTAGGCTACTGCATGGCCAACCGAGGCAGCCATTCGAATGAAATTATTTTCCATTATTAACCGGAAGGATTGTACTTTCAAATAAAAAAAGAAATTTGAGAAAATATTCAGAAGTTCTTTTTTATAGCATTTTCAAAAAAAAAAAAAGTTATTTGGCGGACCCGTTATATAAGTAAAATAAAAGGAAGTTAGACCGTTGTAATTATCGTAATTTAAAACGAACCTTGCTTTATTATTGGGAATAAAACAATGTAAAAAGGACGAATAAGGAAATTCGTAACATTGGTGTCAGAAGTGAAATTACGAATTAAGGCCAACTATGAAGTTTGAAGAACTCAAAGTTGAACAACTAATAAAGGAGTTGAGTAAATTGAATCAACCGACGGCTGCAGAGGCGATTAATAGAGGAATTTAAACGCCGAAACATCAACATCGACACATATCAGTTCGAGTGCAAAGGCGAAATGGAGGTTTGTGCAAAAGAAACAACTGGCAATGCAGATGTTTCTACAATGTTTGCGGCCATGATGGGAAAGTTTGCAAAATTGGACGAAAATTCTAGAATTATTAACGTGAAGCTGGACGAGAATTCTAGAATTGTGGACGAGAAATTGAGCGAAAATTCTCGAATAATTAACGACAAACTAAATGAGAAATTTGGTGAAAATTCTAGAATTATGCCGGAAACATCAAACGCCACAAATGACAAGCTACATGAAATTTCAGAAGCTATGAATAACATGGAGATACGGGTTAATGATCAATTCGGGAAGATCGAACAGAAATTCGAGGAATTTCAGCAGAAGATCGAACAAGATGTGGAGGATAGATTCGCCGAACTGGAAAGAAAGATGAATGATCTCCAGGCGCAAGAAGGGCCAGTGCGAGTAATTTCTGAAGGCTCTAGTAGATTGAAAGCTCCCAGTTTCGATGACTCTACACCATTCGACGTTTTTAAATTCCAATTCGAAATGGTCGAAATTAAGAACGTGTGGAACAGCAACGACAAAGCTGTAGAGCAGGGATGCATTTCCGATTTTTAATTTTGTACCATCTACTACTAAAAAATGTACTTTTTCGATGCCCACGGTACCAACAAATTTTTTTTTTTAAATTTTATTTATTGAAACATAACAAAACAAAAACAGTGTACATAAAAATTCAGATGTACATGAAAGGTACAAAAACACAAAAAGTAATTCAGGCACGTACTGAAATATATAGGTATATAGGATAGTTGTATAAACTATAAGTAATAAATACATTTAAATAATCAGGTAGAATTTTTAGTTAACATATTTTTTGTTATATTCATTTTATAACAACAGGAATTTGTAGACTTTAGTAAATCTTTCGTCTGTATTATGCTAGATAAAGTTATTACATTTAGTCTATTTCTCTCTTTGGTTTTTATTACATTTTGGAAAGAAAATATTCTTTCCACATTTGCGGATGAGTGGGGAATAGATAAAACACCTGCAACCACTCTTGAGATATCTGGAAACATATACTCATCCAGTTCATTCTTTAAATTTGAAACTTTATGCCAAAAACTACAAATATCATCATTTGTTGCTGTTTTTAATTCTAATAGATCGGCTAAGGCTCTATATTGATTGTTTATCGCTTCAAAGTTCCTGCATTCGTTTGGAAACATTTTCACCAAAAATGGAACAATACTTCCAGTTTCTCCTGAAATTACATTTTCTGGTGAAAATTTCGAAAACCACTTCAACATATCATCATCAAAATTTATTTTAGTTCTAAGAACGTCACAAAATTTTATATAAAATTTTTTTGCACCTTCTTTAAATTTTAAAACAATTTCCTTGTTTATTTCGTTTGTGGCCATATATAGTTCTGCATCTGTACCACAGTACATATCATCAATAATGATATGATTTCGGTTGAGATCTAATTCAGATATCTTATAATTATCTAAGATATCTTTTTTTAAAAAATTTCGCGCTATTTGGCGAAATAAGAACGTCAGTCTGGTTAAAATAATATGCACTCGAGCATCTTCCGACTGCATTTCCATATTAATTAAATTGATCGTTTTCAGAATATATTGAAAAAATAAAAAAAATAATTTATAAAGTGGATTTTTCAATCCAGATGAAAGTAATTTTATCTTGTCTTTACGCGAATCGTTTTCAAATTCTTTTAGATTAAAATAATATGCCAAAGGCTCCCACTGCTCCAGTATCCTTTCAACAACCTGCTGCCTGGACAACCATCTTGTGGATGCAAATTTCAAGATGTTGTGAATATTCGATCCAAAATATTCTTGAAACTGAACGAACTCCTTTCGGCGGCTTGCACTATTGCAGAAATATGAATTCAATTTTCTAATAAACTCGTCGATTTCTTCTGGGATTCCAAACTTGGATGCAGCAGCTGAAGCCAAATTTAGAATGTGACATATACACCCATTAGTATATAAATGTGGTACAACATTCTTAAATTTGGTTTGGACTCCATTTCTGACACCTACCATCGTGGAGCAGTTGTCCGTTGTAATGCCAACCATGTTTGTTAATGGGATATTGTAGTTTGCCAAAACTTTTAGTGCGCTATCAAATAGCCCATCCGATGTGGAGTCTTCCAATTGAATGATATCCAAAAATCGATCATGACAGCGACCATCAAAAATTCGGATGATGACAGCTAAGTTTTTAGAAACGCTGCAATCCGTACTCTCGTCCATCGCCAAAGAATAATAGTTGTTTTGGCAGAAATCAGAAATTGATTTGCAGTTTTCGGGGCCAGTTACATCACTTATAATTTGTTTGCCTTTGTTTCTGTTAATGTTCATCTTTTTGGCAATTTCAGAATCAGGCAATCCCCCTTTAATTAACAAATTGAGATGATCTAGAGCTGTAAACGGAATGTTATGTTCCGCTACAAAAGCACTTAGCATTATTTCCATTTTTCTAGCCGATTCCAAAACAGGACATTTAGCTTTGTTGGCTAGAAAGTTATTAATTTTTGGCGTATTCTTTAAGTCATTTATTTTTCTAATGTGACTTTCCCGTGATGTATGCCGCTTTATGTGAGCAAGACCACCGATTATTTGAACGTTGCAAATTGAACATTTCTTACTCTCACCATCTTTTTGCAACCAAGAAAATTGTTTAGTCCATTCCTCACGAAAGGGTACCACATAAGGCTTGTTCTTGCTTTTTCTGAAAATACATGAACATTTACAATACAGTGGTCGAGATATTCCAAAAATAACTTACGCAGGGCCATTTTCCATTTTCCATAAATTAAATCTCAAAGAACGTTCTCCAAATTTGCATTACCCACTTGTCCACTTGTAAAAAAACACGAAAAGGAATATACAAAACAAAGTGAAGTTGGTTGCATTTGACAAGTGTTAGAGCTCTATTACACGATGGCATTTCTCGCAGCGATAAATTCAAACAATTAATAGAGTTGTCCGTCAGGTGTCGCTTTTTTACAACAAAGATTAATTGTTCGCGATTGATAAAAGGTTAAAATCGAAGATTTTTGAAATTGTACCAAATGAGTCGCGGTAGTACCATGGTACTTTTAAAGCCGAAAATGTACCAAAAAAGTACAATTGTACCAATTTGTGCATCCCTGCTGTAGAGCTAATTTTAGCACTGAAAGGCCGCGCAGCAGAAGTCGTTCAGAGCATTCCCGTCAGTACCAGAAACAACTACGAGGATATACTGGATTTATATCGCATGGAATTATCAGGACTTCGCAACCGAGGTAGAACGTTTGGTGTTGATGGCATATCCTGGAGAACCCCAAACTTTCTTAGAGCAATTTAAGATAGAGGCATTTGTTAGGGGCATTAACGATCCTGACGTTAGATAAATTGAAAGGTTACAATCATGGCAAAAAAAAAAAATAAATGGTTTCCCATTACATCCCATGAAGGGACTGGGGAGAACTTCTCACAATCACTGAGCTGTGCGCTTTCCAGTTTTCACTCACTGATTGGGACCTACAGTTTTACACCGATTCCGAACGGTAATTTGAGAAGCTTTTTTCATGGCTAGATACTCGATAGTGTCGCCGTCACTATGCGAGGTGACCGTCGTCGAAAGAAAATTTGTAGGTGGTCAGAGCCGGGTTCGAACCCAGGATCTCATGTACAAGAGCCGCGCACACTAACCATTGCACCACCGACGGCCACACAATCATGGCAAACCTGGTTATATTGCACGAAACTGCAGAGCGCCACGAAAACGGCCAAGATCTCCAGCGATAACTGCCGATACCGGACGAGTAAATGATCGTCCACATGTAATTGAGCGTAAGCAGGATTCTAAGACTGAGATAAAAGAGCAAATTAACGACGTCCGATCCCTGAGAATTGAATCGGACGACGAGTGGTTCACGGCACAGAGAAGTGATTCTGTATTGGCAACAATTATTTTGGCAAAGGAAGAAGATAGACAATTAACGCGGAATGAAATCGCTTCAGAAAGCCCCGTTTTAAAATCATATTGGGCCCAGTGGAATAGCCTGAGATTGCTAGATGGCTGTCTATACCGTGTATGGGAAAGTGAAGATGGAAAAACGGAGAAAAATCTAATTGTGGTACCTGCCTTGAAAGTGAAAGAGATAATTGGTCCGAGTGGTAGGAACCTCGGCAAAGGCAAAACTATGGAGAAACTAAGTGAACGTTTCTATTGGGTTGGTCGTCAAAAAGCTGTATCCGAGTGGATTGCAGGCTGCACTCAGTGCTTGACAACTAAAGGACCAACGCGGAGGAGTTGCGGACAGAGACATCAGGAGAGCCCAAGTGGCCCCTTCGAGCGAATATCCATGAGTGTGGCTGGTCCATATCCAACAAGTAGCTCTGGGAACCAATATGCCCTGGTCGTTATGGACTACGTCAGTAAATGTCCCTTTAGAACTGCATTCGGAGCATGGTAGGAATTTTGAATCTGCCATCTTGAAAGAAATATGCGAGGGGAATGGAAAACGTGGTATGAGAACGTCATCATTGCCCCCTCGGACTGACGGCACGGTAGAGAGATTTAATCAGGCTCTTGAAGAATATTTGAGCAAGGTCGTCAGTAAGGATAGAAAATTCTGGGACGAACGCATACCAAAATTCCTTCTAGCTTACCGGTCGGCCACCCAGGATAATACTGCCCGAACACTAGCTAGTGCCGTCTTCGGTACGGAGTTAAAGCTCCCTAGAAATTTGGAGTTTGGCAACTGCCTAACATCCGAAAGTGGGGAGAATGATGGTATCCCAGGAGACCTTAGCGAACTTCACGAGTTTGTTCGCAGCAGAATGAAGTTGGTCAGTACTAAGATGAAAGCCAGGTACGACCAAGCGGCAAATCCTGAAGGATTCCATGAAGGCCAGCTAGTTTTACTGTTCAACTCACAGTGCAAGAAAGGTTTATCTCCAAAACTTCAGACTCACTGGGAAGGCCTTTACAAGGCTGTAAAACGAATAAATGACGTGGTTTATAGAATCCAGAAAAGCCAAAGTCCAAGAGCTAAAATGAAAGTCGTGCATTTGGTAAGACTAGCTCTGTATGGAAAACGGAGGGTTGAGCCTGCTCGAGACGAACAGGCTTAAGTAGGGGGCAGTGTTACGAATAAGTAAAAGCTTTTGGTTGCTGTTAATGACTCTACTAACAGTATGTAAATAACAGGCGGTTAGTGCTGCGCCTGAAAGTATGCATTGTAGCAACGTACCAGCTCGCTAAACCAGTAGAATGAATTCGCCTCAGTTAAGATAATTCTCCGTCATTCGAGATGATTCTACAAAGATAAGCAACAACAACAACGTCTAGAAGGTTCTTGAATTCGCTAGATATACCTTCATTTGAGTATGGTGAGTTGGTATAAATAAGGTAGGTCTTTGGAATGGAGAGTTCAATTTGTGATTAAACCCCGTAAAGTAAGCAACGTGATTTGATAGTAAAATATAAGACTTGTTAAAGTGTTATAAATAAAGTAAACTGCTATAATAAAGGGTCCGTCATCTAACGTTTTTTTTCAACTAGTGCTTATTTCGTGAATGGTAACACTTAGCTCATGTCTGATTTGACAGATAATTAGTTTTATACTTCCGCTGAACGAATATAGTTGTGTATACGCTTGAACAACGCTGGGAAATATTGCGACATTACTTTGAAAATCATGGTAATGTTGCAGAATGTGTGCGAAAATTGCGTACGGATTTTGGAAGAAGAGAAGCACCGTCAGCTCCGTATGTTCGTTATCTTGTGAAAAAAGTGAAAGAAACTGGCATCCTCATCGATAAACTAAAGCGTGAAAAGCCAAAAAAAGTGCGTACACCCGAGAATATTGCTGCTGTGGCAGAAGGTGTGCGTGAAGCGCCATCAACATCAATTCACCGTCGTTCTCAACAATTGAACATTGCTGCACACAATCTATAACGTGCTTAAAAATTGGACCGATCGTGTAGGCATGGCCAGCCTCGGCATGGCCAGCCGAGCCAGCCATTTAAATGAAATTATTTATTATTAACCGGAAGGATTGTACTTTCAAATAAAAAAAGAAATTTGAGAAAATATTCAGAAGTTCTTTTTTATAGCATTTTCAAAAAAAAAAGTTATTTTCAAAAAAAAAAGTTAAAAGTTAAAATTAAGTAAAATAAAAGGAAGTTAAACCGTTGTAATTATCGTAATTTAAAACGTACCTTGTTTTATTATTGAGAATTAAACAACGCAAAAAGGACGAATAAGGAAATTCGTAACAGTATTAACACAAAATGTAGGTGGTTTTGTCAATCTTCTCTTACATCTATTCGCTTTGATTGGTCAGGGATGGCAAATAAAGTTTTCAAAGTACTAAATATGTATTTTGCGATAAGTTTGGAAAATACAGACTGTCCTCCGAGAAGCTCTCTTACAAGATTCAGCTTCAAGCAGTGGTGTAACGTCGCCACAGCCGAGCCAAACAAAACCCGATCTGTCAGAGCCATTTCAGCACCCCAATCTAATGATGCTTCTAGTGAGCCAGCGTCATACAGTCCATCTACGGTTATTTTACAAATGTCTTTAGAGGGTATACTCAGTGACGAAGATTTGTAAAAATTTATTATTATTTTAGTAGTAAATTTTCAATTACACTGTGTGTAATTTTTTAAGTCATGGCAAAATAACCATTTACGGACACCACTACGTGATAAAAGACTAAAAAAAAAGACCCGTGTTTCCCAATTTTTCCCAAAGTCATGCACTTTTTTTTTATGGGCCGCCAAAGATTTGGGGCCTCGGTATCATTTTCGTAAAAATGTGATCATTTTCTCAGGCTCATATCTTGCAAACCGGAGAAACGATATAACTAAATGAAAAAGGCGATACGAAGAGACACCAAAACAGAGTCGCAAGAAATTTGCATGCACAATCTACGCATCTAAAAGGCCTCTAAGTGATTAAATATAACTTAAATCAAAGTAGGAGAGTTTTATAAAAATCCTATTAAAAAATATTAGAGTTATGGAATGATTGTATTTTGTTATTCGTTACGGTATACCATTGGGTAGCATCATCAGGAAACACGATTTAAGTAAACTTGTGTCTATTTCGATCAATTGACAAAAAGGAGACACTACTAAAATATTGGTCATGAACAATATATGTATGTACGATATGTATGTACTGTCATTAAAAATTTTAGAGGTAATACTAAACCACATGAAAACAATGCGACTCCATTGAGTGTTATTAGGTAGTGTTTGTATTTTGGGTAAAACACAATTGTTTTGCCATACAATAGCGTCAGTTTGAAATCACATCCTTCGTTTTTTGGAAAAAACACCATGAAAATGAGCTTACAAATGAAATACAACTCTGTGAAACTATATTCGGCGCAGAAATTCTAACTATTTCCGCTGTATTTCATGGAATTTGTTTTCAAGTCCTTACACCTGTCACACTCATTTTTGAATTCAATATGAATCGGATAATTCTACAAACCGTCGTTGGTGCAATGGTAGTGTGCGCGGCTTTTGTGCATTAGGACGAAGTTTCGACCCCTACTCCGACCACCTTAAATGTCTTCCGACGGCGGTCACCTCGCTTAGTGACGGCGACACTATCGAGTATTTGTCCAAGAAAAAGCTTCTCAACATATCGTTCGGAACCGGTATAAAACTGTAGGTCCCAATCAGTGAGTGTAAAACTAGATCGCGCACGGCTCACTGGTTGTGAGAAGCTCTCCCTAATCCCTTCATGGGATGTAAGCGGAAACCATTTATTTATCTAATTCTACAAACCAGTAATTTTATTTAAAAGTTCGGATTACGTTTAGAATCAAACACGCTTAATTTTTGCACAACATACTTTAAAAATTAAAGCATTTGTTGAATTTGGTTGAATATTTTTGTAGTTTCTTTTTAAACAATAAAATGCCAAAAAAATCACAATTGGTCAGTGGCGACGCGACGCACAGTGTCATGGTTTCATACAACGAGTAGCCAAAAATAAAAGGAGTTGTCAGAAAATTCTGAAATTTGGCACACATGATTTAATTGATAAAATATAATAAATAAAAATAAATGGTTTCCCATTACATCCCATGAAGGGACTGGGGAGAAACTTCTCACAATCACTGAGCTGTGCGCTTTCCAGTTTTCACTCACTGATTGGGACCTACAGTTTTACACCGATTCCGAACGGTATTTTGAGAAGCTTTTTCATGGCTAGATACTCGATAGTGTCGCCGTCACTATGCGAGGTGACCGCCGCCGAAAGAAAATTTGAAGGTGGTCAGAGCCGGGTTTGAACCCAGGATCTCATGTACAAGAGCCGCGCACACTAACCATTGCACCACCGACGGCCATATAGTTACACCTAAAATTTTGTAATTTTAGATCCAAGGATTCGTGTCCTTCCCATATATCCTGAATTGAAAAAATGCCATAACTCATGTAAAAAACATAATAATAACTTAATGAAATTTCGTATATACGTTAGTTTGAATATCTTTAATGCTTAGTCCAAATTTCGTTTAATTCGGGGCAAGATACGACTACCTCGCAAATGTCCTTTTTTAAAAAAGTAAAAATAAGAGCAAACCAATATAATTTTCTTATTTAATTTGGCACACAATTATAACTTATAATGGATTTTATGTGTAACTATACACATTTTACTTTTTATTCAATGCAAAAAAGCTTTCGCAAAAAACTTTCGTCATTAGCTTTCCCATACATGTAAAATCCAAGCATTTTACCAAAATTCAAATAATTATTTAAGTTATCAAACATAAATTTTATTACTTTATATACATGAAAACATAAATATGGGTATACCTCCTAAAACTGATTAATTATTCATACAACTGACAAAAAAAATTAATACTTAAATTATTATTAAACGTAAATTAATTTATACATTAATAAATTAATACTACATAACATAAATATTGTAATCATCATCGCTGGTAATATCACTCTCAGATTCCTCTATCATACCATTGCCAGACACTATGTTCGTACCATCTTCTCTTTCAATTACATACATGCTTATATCATTCTTATCGTAGTTTTTAAAAAGTTTTTTCTGACTATACATCGAAATTGATGGTTCTGACTGTATTAAAAGATAAACTATTAGGTCCTTATTAGATTGAACCCTACCTGTTTTTCTCGTATGCCTTAACCTGGCATTTCTTATAATTTTGTGGCTTGACTCAATGGCTTCTTCTGATAACATTCCAATGGGAATGGTAAAATACTTAACATAATCTATGCCGTGAATTAAAATTTTGTGCACTGTAGCAGGCATATAGTACCAAGGATACAATCTGAAGTAAAGAAGTGCAGTTTCTTTTAAGAGGTTCTCAAAATTTGGAATATTAATATTGCGCCCACATGACAGGGTACTTAAAATAATAGAAAAATTGTTAATTAATGTTTTATCTACACCTGTAATTTCGGCCGAAAGCTCTACAATTGAAAACAACGTCTAGCTGTATTTCCATCATTCGATGTACCATATCCCGTCTTAACCCTGTCAACTATCAGGCCCATTTCTTTTTTAAATCTATCTTGTATAATCCCTTTTTTCTCGTCAACTTGATCGGTCATTTCCTTTCCTGGTTTTCGCCATGGTTTGATGGATTGTTTATACGCAATATGTAGAATACATTCAAAACACTTTATCCACGCGTGCAATGTCGACAATCCGTATTTGTAGCACCCTTCATTGACAGGCCTTTCACAAATTGACATTCTATTCATTTCGGATGTATTTGCTCCACACAAACCGCAAGTTCAACTACTTTTGTTTTCATTTAATACATTTAAAACCGCACCGTCTATCATTGTTCACTTCATATTGTAATGAACATTAAAATTTTTGTTTTCCGATATGTAATTATATACATCTAAGTTACCAATTTGCGTTTGTATGTTTCTCCTCACTGTGTTTATTACATCAGGGATTTCCTTGGTAAATATAATTTTGAGAGGTCTGCATAACCTCCAAGAAGAGTATTTATCATTTTACCATACTACCTTTTCATCTGCCCAATCCAACAAACGTAATGGCACAAAAGAGGTTACAAATAAAAATTTATCACTAGCATCTCCGTTTTCAAATTTTTGTTTATATGCACTATGACCACTACTGCCATCAAATCCCCATTTGCATTCTAGAATAAGATCGTTTTTAGTTTCAAATGCGGAGCTATTTAATATGCTTTCAGAAGTTTTGTCTAAAATTGTTTGCAAAGGAATCTCTGCTGAAGTTTCTGTTATATGAATATCATCAGGAATAATTTTTTTTTAGTTTCTGCAATTAAATAATAGGAGGGAAAACAATTCACGTGCACAGAATTTACTACTTTTCTCATCATGTTATATTGTCTTACAGAGAGGTCCATGTCAATATATATAGGGCTAAAGCTCTTTCTACTGATATTTTATCTTTTTTTGATACAGATATTTTGCCTGCGGCTTTAGTAAGAGCATCAGCTGATGTACACGAAACAAGCTCTTCGATTCGCCTCCTTTTCGTTCGTTGAAACAGATGGCCGGCCCCTACCGGTACTTGTGCTGGGTTCCTCATAGAACTGAATTAGGTTTTACTAAAAAAATCTAAGATCATAAGAATACTTACAACGCAAATGTCTTCAATAAATATCTCAGTATCTAGCAGTTTCAAACCTACTTTTCCCACGTCTGTATTTAACCCAATTACTGCTAATTTTAAAAGAGTGAGTTTTAATTTTTCTTCTCTGTATTCGTTAATATTCTTCGAATACGATTTTCCACAAACTGTTCAATTGGATGGAACACGTTAACTGCATTACTTTTCTGCAACTCCAACCACTGCTGAAAAATATCACGAATCTGTAATGATGTCGACACTAAAAAACATTCACAAAACACGTAAAAGCAGTCAGAAGCAGCTGAAATTTCTATATGTTAAAATACATACTTGTAGCAATAAAATATCAAAATATTTGGAAAGTGATATCACGTGTTTTCTTTTAATTTACTTTAGAACTTAACTTATGTACCAAAATACTGACATTATTAAGAACTGTCATTTGGCTAACGGTATTTCGCGTATGGTTAACATTTGTAAACAAAAACAGTGTTGTAATTAGAAATACATACCTGGCTTACAACCCTGTTACAAAAATATTAGCCGTTACCAAACCAGATTTGAATTTTAGCTATAACAACCACATGTAATATTTGAGGTTTTCCCCCTAAATCTACCATGTTGCATAAAATCCTTAACTTTGAACTGTAATAACTCAAAAAGTACGCAAAACTTTAACGTAATATTTCACATATGAACTAATAGAAGTGTTTTCTATAAAATAAAATTAAAAACAAAATAAAATTCGTACTTTGACTTTAACCATTTTTGGCCACGCTCGCGACATTGTGCGCACTGAGCGACAAGCGAAGTTGAATCGTACGATATTGCAACGACGAGTCTTTTGCATCGCTGATCGCTAAGAATTCATTATTTGAATTTGATTTATTTGAAATTTCTGCACAACATTCGCACTGGCATAGATTTTCTTGATTTTGGCACTTTTGTTGATTTCAAGTAGACATAAGGAAAATTTTCTTGATTTCCCATACGTTTTGACAGACGAAATTTTCGGATATTTTTTCCTATTTGTATATGAATCAGGAATAAAATGCTTGATTTGCTTTATGCAATGCTGTTTTATCTCACCAAAGACGATCTTTCAATAACGGCGCATCAATGTGGTGGTACCACTAGAATACCCGACTCATTTATTTATCGCATTTCTTAGGTATTTATTGTTTCTCAAACATATTTGTTATACTTTTTTGTTTACTTTTAGTCCTGGAAAACATTTGTGCTGAATTTGATAGTGGACAAATACCAGATAAACCAAAATGCCTAATGTTGTCGGCTTGGTGTGTTTGTTGTCGTAGTAATACTACCTCGTCAATGCGCCTTGACTATCAATCGAATTAGGAAAAATCCCAATGCGAACACTTCGGAATTTATTTGGACATTTGATACGAAATCGGGAAAATACTTTGTAGTGTGAATGACTTATAAGAGATAAGTAAATAAATTTAAATAATTTACTTTTATTGACTATTTTAGAACCTCATGAGGTCAGATGTCTTACACATACTAATTAAACAAACAAATTTCAACATATTCTTCCAACTGGCTCTATCCTTCGCCTTTTCTTGCCAGTTGGTAACACCAAGGATACGAAGGGATTCTTCTGCCTGGTCTTTCCAGCGGAGTCTTGGTCGTACTCTTTTCCTGCTTCCATCGGGTACGTTATCGAAAATTTTTCGCGCTGGTGCATCTTCATCCATTCTGATAACATAATCTGATTCGCCTAGCTTTGCCCACGTCAGAATATAAATTATATAGCTCTTGATTCCAGCGACGTCGGTTTGTGTCCCCTTGTCTCAGTCCTCGCTTGGTACAGAATGGTTCAGTGAGGTCTTTCACTGCTGATTTGGTGTTGGTCAGCGTCATTCTACAGAGGCGGATCAGTTTTGCCGGAATACCAAGTTCAGACATAGCTTCGTAGTTTTCCCCGTATGAGGCTATCGAAAGCAGCTTTGTAATCGACAAAAAGGTGGTATGTATCGATTTGCTTTTCGTGTGTCTTTTCCACGATTTGGCGTAGCGTGAATTTTTGGTCAGTCGTGGAGGAGCCTGGCCTAAAACCACACTGATAAGGTCCAATCAGGTTTTCAACAATTGGCACTAGTCTTTCTCATAACACGCTCGTCAAGACCTTATAGTTGGAACAGGCACACGGATCACCCTTTTTGAATACAGGACATAATACACTGGGGCGCCAATCGTCAGGCATAGATTCCCCAGCCATATACCGCATATAAGTCGATACATGCCGGTTAGCAGTCCTTCATCACCTGCCTTAAGAAGTTCAGCGGTTAGCCCATCTAATATCGCCTTGGTTGGTTGGGCGGGGGGGGCGGTACAATATTGAAACTACGTTAGTTTTAGTAGTGCTTTGGGAATATATGTGTATTAACCCACATAAAATCTGTTGTTACTTTGACGGTAACTACCACCAGGGTTGTGGTTAGACGACACCGACCCCAGCACCTCTGATGTTTGAAGAAATTGTTATGTTATGTAGTAACGACGTGTCAAGTTGTGACCATCGCAGGACAAACAAACATCTGTCATTTAACTTACGGCAAACGAAAATCCGGTTACTGTTCAAACAAAAAAATAAATAAAAATTATAAAAACGGGTTAAAAAATTGGAGTCGGAGTCATCCAAATATTTACTACTCCACCTCCACGTCACTGGTAGGATCAATATACAATTGGGCTCCTTGACAAGAAAGCGTACGTCAACAGTGGATTTTTTAACCTTGGTTTCGTCTGAACGAACACTTTCTCAAGTTTTTGGCAAGCCATATAAATCGACCAATACACCTTTGTAGCCATATATTTTATATAAACTTTATTTACGTATGCGTTAATTTTTAATTATAGGATTTACAATATAAATCTGTTGACGTTGCTGTGGAAGAAGGCTTAACTTATGCTAAGGATAATAATATTGTAACTGCATTCGAAGATTTGCTTAGAGTTCTTGGTCTGACAAAACACCTAAAATATGTTACATCAACTGAGTTTGATAACAAAATTACCATATCTGACGATACTAAAGATGTATCATTCAAGGTTAGTAGTTACAAGAATTTAAACGATTCCTTAATTTCTATCAATGTCAACATTTCATTCGTTGATGTAGGGGATATAAAGGGTTTTTCAACAGAGACGCTACAAAAGTAAATCGATAGGGACAGCAAACGACGCCATATTTTTTCCCGCTCTTTTGACATATCTCTTCAGTAAGGTTTGCCATTTCATGATGGAAAGATATACGAGCCAACAACAAGTCGAAATTATTAAAATTTACTACCGAAATTTGGAGTCAGTGGCCTCAACTTTAAGAGCGGTACGTAAAATTTCTGAATTTCATTTCTGCCTGAATGGCTTCGTCAATAAGCAAACTATGCGTTATTGGTCAGACAGCAATCCACACGTAATCCATGAGTCATCATTGCATCCCGAAAAAATTACGGTTTGGTGCGGTTTATGGGCCGGCGGCGTCATTGGGCCGTACTTCTCCCGTGATGATCAAGACCGGCACATTACTGTGAATGCGAATCGCTACCGTTCAATGATAACCGAATATTTTTGGCCCCAATTGGATAATATGGCCACACAGCGAATGCCACAATCAATTTAATGGAAACCAAGTTTGTTGAACGTGTTATCTCACGAAATGGCCCAGTCGATTGGCCGCCTCGGTCGTGCGATTTGACGCCGTTAGATTATTTCCTGTGGGGCTACGTCAAGTCTGTGGTCTATGCCAACAAGCCAGCGACGATTGATGAACTTCGTACGAATATCGAACGTGAAATTGCAGCAGTATCGTCCGATTTATGCTTGAAAACCGTCGAAAATTGGGTTCAGCGTCTGGACTTCTGGCCCATGGTGGCCATGCAAAAGAAATCGAGTTCCATACGTAATGGCATCGAACGTACTTTCACAGTAATAAAGAATTTCATTGGTGTCTAAAACCGGTTTTGTTTTGGTGAAAAAAACTTTTGTAGCGCTCTTATTGAAAAACCCGACAGAAGAAAGTTTTTGAAAGCAACAACGTTAGTTCCGATGAATTGTCCAAAACTATAAAAGATAGCAGTGCAAAAAAAAAACGATATTGATGCTAATGCCGTTTGTGAACAACTGATATGTGAGTCTATGGAGAATTTCAACACATGTTTTAATAATAACATCGAGTTGTGCTCAACTAAAAATCATAATTCATCAAATTACAATTCTCGATTAGAGAATCCGCTTCATTAAGGGAAAAAATCAAGCGCAGTAAATTTCCCAACAAGCCTGTGGAAAAAGGTTCAAACGAAGACACAAAGCAGCGAGATTTTTGTACATTATCAATGATGAGGTCATTCAGTTGACTGATAAATACTACGTTTATACGCACGCCTTACTTGCGAGTAACAATATCGCGAGTAAAAAATTTGAGCGTATAAACGGTGAGTTATTTCCTTACTCGCAAGCAGCTAACTCACGAAAATAAGTCATGAGTAACGACGCTACTTGCGAGTAAATTTTAAAGTGCTGCCATATGTCTCAACAATGAAAATCTGGTAGCGCATCAGATGTTTCTTTTACAAACAATTCAATTGTGATTGTGATATTGACGTGCATGTATGTCTGAAATGTCTGACAATAAAAATCGATGCACGTGGTCCAAGGAGGAAACGAAACATCTTCTTGAACTTATGAAGGACAAGAAAGTTATGGAGCTGCTAGATGGAAAGACGCGGCGGAATAAGAATGTGTACTTGCTTCGTTTCCAATCAACTGCACGATTTGTCCATGTCTTCTTAACAGTCGTTCACTTGAGGCCATATAACTTAGCTGCATCTGCAGCATTATTTTTTGCAGCCATTGCTTCCAGTCTTACACTACTTTGCAATATCAAGCTTTTTTGTTGCCGACATTTAACACTTTACGCACTGAAAAGAATTTCACTCAATGAATTATAATTAAATATCAAAACAAACAAAACATCTGTTGATGCTGCCACAGTTATATATTTTTTTTAGTTAGGCAGCACTGACAGCGCTGTAACTCCTGAATGCAAACTACCGTATAAACAGTGAGCTCAGTACTCGCGATTTATTTTACTCGCGAGTTGGCAGCAGATGTGGGGGAGAAATATAAGAAAATTAAAAAGAGCAACTGGGAAGGAACGTATAAATACGAGAGGAAATAATGTTCCTGCCAAGGTATTTGCAGATGTAGAATGTAGGTGTCGACTAAAGTGCAGTGAACAGGTACCCCCCATCCATTCAAAAAGATATCCATTATGAATTTTATAATTCAGCCAATTGGCATAGTCTGTGTCAGTTTGGTTGTGTAGTGCAGTAACCACCTTAACTCCAAAACGACCTACGAAACGATCGTCAAAACAATCACCAAGCCGCAAGCAGCGGAGAATTTATCTTCCACAACTCACATGATTGTAAAAAATTCTTTCTAAAAGTTCTGCAAATCGATAACCATCGCATATTTTACGCTTTGCAAGTAAAACAAGGAACACCTACCACTAATATTTCAGCTATAAATCAGAGAGGACGTAAAGTACCAGGAAACAAGGCGAGTGAGGAGAAGCAACGGTGGATAAGAGAGCACATACATGCTTTTCCTAAATTCAGAAGCCATTATGGAGAGAGATCTACTGGTCGCGAATATTTAGTGCCAAATTTAAACATCACTAAAATGTTCGATTTCTTTGCGGAGAAATGTCAGGCAGAAGGTAATGAAATATTGAAAAAATTCTTATATGATGTGTTCAGGACGGAATTTAACATAACTTGTAAGGCTTGTGACGAATTTCAAGTTAAAATATCGGCTGAAATAGACATTGAACAGTGTGTGGATATCAGAGAACAATTTGACACACATAAAAATCTGGTTAAAAAAGCAAGAGATATTTTAATACAGTGCCAGCTCGCTAATCGGAACTAAATACTTTAAGCGTTTCATACTTTATAGTCCCCATTGATTGCATCAGTGTTAGCTCGCTAATCCGAAGTCGGAATATATTGAGCGTTTCATACTATAGTCCGCATTAATTGCATCCGTTCCAGCTCGCTAGTCCGAAGGGAGTGTAATCCGCATTATTATCCAGTAAGCAGAACTGAATATCTTAAGAGTTTCATACTCTATAGTCCCCATTAATTGCAGGTCGATAAACCGATTTTTTTATTTTGCTTTTTTATTACTGTTTCTTTCCTATGCTCGCAACTTTTTTGACATAATCACGAATGGAGTTTTACAACTAACGGGACAGCATGGACGCATGCTGAAAATATTAAAAGGTCAGTCACACAGTTTAAGAAATATATCCTACAAAAATTACTGAATTTATAATTTTATTAGATTTTCTGAGAATTCTGATGGTAGACGTTTAAAACAGCGCAAGATACTCCAACCAGTTGAATACGAAGAATTAGAAAATAAATTGTATGCTTGGTTTGAGGAAAAGCGGGCACGGCATAAAACCATTTCAAGCGAAATTTTACGACAAAAGCGAAAATACTTTATCAAAAAATGTATCATGGATGGTGACAAAAGTTGAAGAAGCGATTCTCTGTGCGAAATTTGAAAAGTGCAGCGAATCCTTATCTGCTAGACCAGATCTTGTGCCTGATTTCCAAGAAAAGCTCTATGATCTCGTCTTTTTGACGACCAGTTTTACAATCCTGAAGAGTGTGGTCTTTTTTGAAAAATGTTTCCAGACAAAACCTTAGTGCATTATAAAGAAAAATCAGCTCAGCTATCAAAATGTGCAAAGAGAAAATCACCTTCTTGTGTTGTGCTAAAAAGTCTGGTAGTCACAAGCTAAACATTGCAGTAGTGGGGAAATCGAAAAAAAAATATTACTCATCGAAGAATGCATGAAATGCATTTATAAATGCATTTATAAAAAATATCAAATTGAAAATAGTTTGCCGAAAAAAGCTTTATTGTGGTATATGAAAGTGGGCAATATAAAACAATACCTCCAAATTACGCTAGTATTATACAACCCATGGATCAGAACGCGATACGACTTTTTAGTCAAGATCTGTGTACAAAAAATAACCTCTTGTGTGAATTGGTAAGTTCTGAAACGACCAGTTCACACATCTTTCTGAACAAATTGAGTCTGAAGGACACTTGTGAATTGCTTAAACGAGCCTGGGGCAGGGTGCCCAATTCTACTTTAAAGTCCTGTTAGAAACATATTCATTCTCGGAGAAGGAGATCAGAGGACAACATCCCATTATACTTATTACAACAAGAATCAACTGCGAATGACACGGCGAATTGCGCACAATAAGAAACTTATTTCTCAGCAATAATGACGAGCAAATTTTTAAATTCTTGACTGGATTAATGACTGGCAATTCTTTGTGTACTAGTTCAGAATCAGATATAGAAAACATAGAGGCAGATCCTACTATGATTAAACGCATTAAAAATCGTGAAGCTGTACAAAGGAACAAGGCTTAAAAACAGATTTCTTGTGAGCTCGCACGTTTCGAGCAATCAGCTGTTTTCATTCGAACATAACAGCTGTTGGAAGTTACAATACAATAAATTCTGCAAAAACGTATAGAATTGGAGCGCTTATTCATTTACACAATGAGGAAGAAATGGAAAAGCATAAAGGTGAAAAAATTATGAGATGTAATCTACGCGATGCCTTAAATCCATTGGAGCTTCCAACTACTGAGTAAGTAATAGGTATAATAAAGCAGTCTTCAATTTTATAAAGCCATATGCACTTGCAGATTTTGTCAGCATTATAGAGTAAACAAACCTGCGTTCGCATATATATTGGAATTGCTCACTGCGGCATTGCCGAACACGGAAAGCAAAGTTTAAGATTTTTCGCAGAGGGGTCTTATCAAAAAGGAATTGGTAGAGACTATCACGTGGCAATGGTACAATCAACATTTAGTGAAGTGCTATCGGAGTTCCTGACTACAGTAGAACATTCAATTTGTCTGCAATGGATAACGTATCCAACACGGGATGAGAATAAACAACAAATTTGAAATACCAGGTGTTTTGGGTTGCATAGACGGCAACCATATCGTTATAATTTCACCGAAGGATGGGAAGCATTTGTATTATAACAGAAAGGGACGATTCAGCTTAAACGTGACACTTGTAATTTAATCCCAAATTGATTATCTATGAAAAACTTCGAAGAAAATCTTTTTATTCATATGTTACCATGAAATGCGCATACGCTTCATAGATCCCGGAGGATGTCATGACTCTTTTGTCTGGAGTATGAGTCCATCTAGAAAAGAAATGGAGAGAGTTCATTTAGAAGAAGGAACACACATGTGGTTATTAGGTTATACTAAATATTAAAACCTAAAAATATGTTTAGGTGATGCAGGTTATCCTCTAGAACCCTGGCTCATGACGCACTTTAGAAATGCAGATGTTGGAACTGTGGAGATGAAATTCAATGACACACATACGAAGTGCCGGAACATTATAGAAAGAACGAATGGGGTTCTAAAAAATAGGTGGAGGTGTCTACTGGGTGCAAGAGAATTACACTACAATCCAAAAAAGGCTATTCAAATAGCAAATGTTTGCACTGCACTCCACAATATCTTATAAATGTAATGAAGTACCTTGTAACATTCCTCACGATCACGATAGCGACCCAAGTATGTACACCGACTCAGAGGAAGGCAGCTGTTTCTGCAGGCAGTCGCATAAGAAATAGAAAAGCCAACAGTTTATAAAACGTTACACGAAATTTATTAACATATATTTGTTTAAAAAAAACTTAAAACACTTCACTGTGCAACAACAAAAATAACTTAAATGACTTTACATTTTCTTTCTCATTATAGAACATTTTATCTTTCCTCATTATAGAACATTTTATTTCTTCAATTTTTTCTTCAATTTAAATAATTTCTTCAATTTCCATAATTTTATTATTTGTTCTTTATTTCTGTTCTCTTATAGTTTTCCTTTTCAGCGTGGTGCCATTCAATTTCTTTAAGCTTCTTTGCCTTAATGTCACCAATTTTCTCCAATGATCGAACCATCCTTTTCATCATTGAATTTGTTTTCTTCTTTGTCCTCCTTTAAGATATCCACCAGTTACGATATTTTCTCATTTTAGAATCACATTTTTCTTCTGCTTTTTCAAATATTTTCTGGCATTTGAGGTATGCGGGGGGGATCTTCGTCAATTTCAATATCATTATTGACAATATTGACCGTCTCGTTTGACATCTCATTTGAATTTGACAATGGAGCACCAAATATGTTGGAACCTTCAACCCCCTCAACGGACTCTTTCATCTTCACAATTTCGTAGATCATCTCTTCTGTTGAACATAATCGACTTTTTTTGGGAGGCCCACCTCCTGTTCCTTCTCTTTAGCGCTAATTTTCGGCAGCCTTCTTACGAATATGTCGTTTTTGGTCTACCCACACATGCATGCACATATTAGGACATTTTAATACAAAATAAATATTAATTTTTACAAAATACTTTCCTTTTTCCATTCTGCCAGCGTTCTTATCGGTGGTCCAGCAGTATTTAAATCACTGTTGGTTGCAGCCCAAAATGCACTTACATCGTCTCTGGAATCTTTGGTGTATCCACCAGCAATGTTCGGGTTCTCCGTCATCTTCTCTATTAAGATAGACAATTGAGTTTTATTTACCGCTGTCCTAAAAAAACAGTAATTATTTGTATTTTTCCACTTATAATTGGCAAACCCCAGTCTTACATTTGTGTATTTTCTCTTTTCGCCGATCAAAATTCAAGGAAAATTAAATTTTAATTTTGTGAACTCAAACTCACAAAACATGTGTACGCGATAACGCAATATTTTTTCGAAGTTGTCACTTATGTGAAAAAATGTGCGTGATTGCATTTTTGGGAACGGGGAATTTTTTTTTGGGAAAATTCATTCGCGATAAGGGTGATTAATGCTCAAAGAATTGCGAAATAAAGCCTTAGAAGCATGTGCATTGGAGCAGCAGCATGTAGACATTACAAGTCATGTTAAAAACAAAATTTCAGAGTAGAGAGGTATTGATTACTTTTGATCAAGAATGGACCTTTCCACTTCCTCATTTAAATACAGGTGAAGTATGTATTTTACTTGATGTAACTAAACATGCTCAATTTTGGCATACATGCTTACCAACATGATTGAGAACGAATTGTAATGAACTTGTGGTATGAGGATACAGGAGCGAGAGGATCGCAAGAAGTCATATCTTCTTTGTATCCTTACTTCAAGACCCATCTTCCTGACCAAGCTACAAATATAAATCTATTTAGCGACTGTTGCGGCGGGCAAAACCGTAATTGGAATGTTATGTTTTTTGTGATGTTTATTCTAAATACTTTACCTAACATTGGCGAAATATAGGTTCACTACCTTGTTACGAGACATACATATTTGCCAAATGATAGCAAATTATTCGCAGAGCTCAAAAAACAAAGCCAATTATATATACCTAATGAGTGGGAAGAATTAATCAAGAACTGTAGAAAACCTAAACCCGTTGGTGTTAATAACATGGTGGGTAATTTTGTATCATTTATCAACTGCAACCAATGTTCAAGGATTATCAGAATTTAGTGGCCGATGGTGCTATGATTTCCAAAATAAGGAAAGAAAAATTTGCAAAAAATCAATCTGAGATGCATTATAATGGTGACTCTGAAACCTAAAAATCAGTCGTCCTAAAGAGGCGTACTGTAATCTTTGAAGATTTCTTGGTATTTTTGCGGAATTTCATCCCAAATAATGATAATAATAATAATGTAATTCAAGTAAATGCAGGATATTAAGAAAATGTTGAAATTTGTACCAAATCGTAGAGATGAGACTGAATGTGAATCACAGTATGTTCTGCCAGGACTTCCTGATGATAGATATGATGATAAACAGTTACAAACTACCTAAAATAAAAATTATAGTTCAAAACTTTGTTAAAACTCTTAAGTATATTTGAATAAAGTGTTTAATTTACTCCAGGTTTATTATTTTAATCACTTATTCCCCTTACGTACTATAAGTATAAGCTCTTCTAAATTACAATAATTCTAAAGTGGTCTATAAAACAATTTTACCATCTTTCACTATTTTGTTTTTGTGTTTGCTATTTTATTGATCACTTAAATTACATAGAGATACTTCAGTTACCTACTTAGCCACAATATAAATACCTATTATCAATATTACATACATTCAAAAGCCCACAATGACTTCAAACGCGTTTCGTTTGTTATCTCAAAATGTGTATTTGTAACTTAGACCAGTTTAGTTCTAGGCTAGCAAAATGTTCTTCAGGTCGAACTATTTGGATAAAGGCGATTATATTGGAATAATTGGTTATATGCATGACATAATCAGACGAAACTAGGAACTGATTAACAAAGTTTGTCCAATTAATTACAATAGTAATAGGCTAAATAAAAATAATGTTTTCATATTATATGCGCATTGTACTTATTGCAAAACTGGTTGCATAAAATATAAATTTAAAATATCGTTGGAAAAAAACGCTTGTAGTACAGATTAACGAAAGTGGCAACAAAATTAAACACACAAAGATAATGAAAAAAACATCAACTGAGAGATGTTGCTAGAGATGGGACAAATAACTGTGTGCTCGACCAAAAATGTTGAAAAGACTTGGAAATATTCAACAACTTCTCAGCGGAGACGCAGCTCGGAAACTAAAGTCTTAGAAAAATTTTCCCATTATATGTTCCCCATTTGGATCTTTGCAAGATGTCGGCAGAAGAAAATAGGAAAGATCACATCCAAAGAAACGTATATGTTTTCCAAAAAACCTTTGGCCATTTTCCACAGAAATACAAGACGTGTCATTAAGCTAAGCAGAAATACCTTATTCTTTGATCCTACTGGCAACGTTGTTCTAAACTTTGACCAGGGATCCCAAAGGGTATTTTTGTAACGTTTGCTGGGCCATGTCAGGAGCAGTAAGAATGTGAAAAGGATTTTACCGTCTATTGCCGAAGCAGCCACTACGCCAACGACGTTGCAAGGATTTTGTTGTCGCTGGAAACAGCAATACCATGCCCATTGTCAGGCAGACAGAGTTCTAATAAATGTATGACTCAAAATATTTAATGCAAATACCGCTGGCCGTTCATTGGACACGTACATATCGAAATGTTACGAATTGTGCTCCACCAACACGAAACCGAATATGGTGGTCATGTAAATCTGTTACGCTCACTTTATTAGAATTGTCGATAAGGATTTAAAAGGCCTGAACATTGACGAAGAGACATCAAATATTTTTAAATGTCAGATGTTTTGTGCTGTAAATATATGTTCCATTTACAGCTATTTCAGTTGGCCTCAATCAATGTTGACAATTTTGTTAAACCCAAAAAAGACCACACAGGTTGCACAGGCCTTAGAAAGTCTTAAAGTGTAGCACAAACTTCGAGATATGGAAGATTTACTTCAAAGGCAAAAAAATAGCAACTCAAAATCCACCACCTGAAGGCATATACAAGAAGACCCCATTCTCTTTACAAGAAGATCCCATGCTCTTTTATGAACATACATAATGGGTGTTTTTTTGGACGACACAGAAACTATTGTCCAATAGTCCCGTTGAAGGTTATTTCCATACATTGAAAAATGTAACCTTAAACGGGAAATCCAATATTCGACCATCCATATACGTCCAGAAAACAAAATGATATATGTATATGTAGATGCCAAGGTTGAGGAAATAGTAGACACATTTCTAGACGGCTCCGTGACACTCGATTTTCGTGAAGGAATCTTAAAAGCTGCGAAACAAGATGAAGTAACGTGGAAGAAATCGCCACGCATAGCTTAAATGAAGATAAGTGCAAATATGATCCATCAAAAGAATTTGGGAAGATTGGCAAAATCGGTATACGCGAAAAATAAATACGTGTTTTTAAAGTTCATAAATGTATATAATGCCACCAAATGCCGTTTTGTCGCTTAAGCAATTACACGGTGTTACAAAAAATAGATTTTTTTCTGTCGGAAAGAGGAGAAAAAATAAAAATACACGTGTATCGTCGATTTTCATGTACACGTCAGAATTTTTTTTTTAAAGTTTGAAGTATAAAGCTCGTAGTGGCCTGTGTGAAAGCCTTTGGACCGATTTTTAACCCATTTTCAGTGATTTTTGCTGGCACTCGTGGAAATGTCTATTTCACGTCAAATTTTTTAAAAACAATTTTTATCAATTCTCAGATTTTCCCCAATTTTTATTATTTTTGAAAAAAAAATATTTTTTTCACTTTTCTTAGCGTAACTTGAAGGGACTCCAAATTTTTAAACTACTTAAGCGTTACGAAAAAAAAAATGTTTGTTGACCCATCCTACTCGATATAGTTGTAGTTAATCAATAGTAACCTTCTAACACTAAACACTTACAACTGGTCTGACAGATGAAATAAGGAATTGCAAAATTGTTTTAAGTTCTGTTGTGCGAAAACGTATTTGTATACATTTCATCTGAAAAAAATGCAGTGTCGGACGCGAAATAACTTTTGTTACATTTGTGGCTTATTCGCACCAAGTAAAAATTTGAAAAATATTACTGAAACAGTGGTGAATTCGTTTCAGAAAATATTTAAGACTGCTTATGTTCCTTACTTGTGGTATTCTCCGGAAGTCGTGTGCGACTATTGCTATAGAAATTTGTGCAAGTTTACTGATGGAAGGTCAACAATAAAGTACACTGTACCAACAATTTGGCTACCACGCACGGAGCACTGCAATGAATTGTGCTACTTTTGTGTAACTTTTGCTCAAACAAAAGGGTACCAATACATTCACCGCAACAAAATTCGCTACGCTAATGTAGAAACTGTAATTCCAGCAGTTCTATACTCACCAGAAGAGCGTGTAGCGGCTTCAGTGGAGATTTTTGATAATGTTCCCGAAATAAGCGATGCAGAATCAACAGTTGTACCAACACTGCTATCAACTTTTCTTGCATCGAATGCGAGATGCGAGAGTCCACAAGTATCGGAATTTGTGGCAACACCCAGTGAAATTGGGACTGCAATGCCGCATTTAATAACGCAAGCCGACTTCAATGACCTCGTACGAGACGGAAATTTGTCGAGGAGAACAGCAGAACTCTTTGCATCACGCTTTAAGCAGTGGAATATAGTGGCGGCTGATTTTAAAATAACAGCCGCTCGTGGTCGAGGTACCACTATTCCATATGACGAATTTTTTAAATTGCACGAAGATCGCGAAAAAAACCTAGCTTATTGTTATGATATTGATTTGATGTTTGCAAAAATTGGTTACCCTCATATTTCAGAGAAGTGGCGACTTTTCATCGATGCATCGGTCAACAGCCTTAAAGTCGTGCTGCTTCATATCGGTAACATACACCCATCTGTCCCGTTCGCATATGCCGCAAACCTCAAGGAATCATAGGAAGGCATGGAATTAATATTACAGCTGATAAAGTACAAAGAGCATAATTGGAAAATATGCTGCGATCTGAAAGTGGTCAGTTTACTCATGATGGGTGTTAAGCGTGGATTTCCAACCCACCAGTGCTTTTTGTGTACATGGGAAGGTCGAAAAAGAGATGAGCATTACACTGACTTTAAGTGGAAGCCGCAAACATGCTACAAAGTAGGCGTAGAAAGTATAGAGAATCTACCATTGGTGCAGCCGTCTCAAATCATTTTGCCTCCACTACACATTAAGCTCGGTCTCGTATCAAATTTTGTTAAAAAACTGGATCGTGATGGCGAGGCCATTGCAACTTTGCGCAAAATTTTTCCGAAATTGAGCGGCGCAAAGATTCATGCAGGTATTTTTTTTAAGAAGTCATTCAGTAACTTTATGTTTTTTAATGATTTTTTTGATTTAAGGTGTTTTCAATGGTCCGCAGATAAAAAAAATAATTGCAAGTTCTGAATTTTCATCAAAATTAAATGCAATCGAACAACGTGCATGGAAAGGTACAGTTGCCGTTATTGAGCAGTTTCTTGGCAACAAACGAGCTGCCAATTATAGAAATATTGTAGCAGAAATGGTTTCGGCATATGGCGAAATGGGCATATTAATGTCGCTAAAGATCCATTTTCTTCACAATCATTTAGATTTTTCCCTGATGATTTAGGAGCTTGTAGCGATGAGCATGGCGAAAGGTTCCATCAGGACATTGCGGCTATTGAAAAGCGCTTTAAAGGAAAAGACATTACGCATATGCTTGGCGAATACTGTTGGTCTTTTTGTCGCGATACTGCAAAAATAAAAGGCCTAAATTTCTTTAAAAACATTAAAATTTTTAATGTAACAATTCTTTATTTTTATAAAACAAAAGAAATAAAAAAAAATTGTTTTTTTTAACGAACTGAAACCTTAAAAAAAACGATAACCATTTAAAAAAAAAAATTTAGGAAAATCTGAGAATTGATAAAAATCTATTTTTTAAAAAATTTGACGTGATACAGACATTTCCACGAGTCTGCCTGCAAAAAATCAGCTCGATTGGATCACTGAAACATTACTTCAAACTTAAAAAAAAAAAAATTCTGACGTGTACATGAAAATCGCCGATACACGTGTATTTTTATTTTTTATCCCCTTTCCGAAAAAGTAAATTTGGTTCATAGGACAGAATGTGTGTAACACGGTGTTATATCATTCAAAGAAATTCAAAGCTTGGAGAGACGGCAAGAAATATACGATAACATTGTTGATATTTTCATTGCGACAACTATATCTACATATGTCTGGCAAAAACGCATATTCCACAGATTGCAAAGAAGGTGGAAATGTATTCGTACATGGATTTGTGGAAGGCATGAGACTTCCAATGAACACGAGTGAGCATACATACATATATTCATACCTATAATTGAACCCAGACATTTTACACTTCTTTACATGAACACACAGGAAAACACATTTTTCTATACACAACACAATTTTCTATACAAGTGGAAGACGGGCAAAAAGTAGTTCATTTTTCGATTGGGCGCTTCGTTTCCGAGATAATGCCTTATTTACGCTGCCACGAAAGTGACAAATTCGGATTGTAATTGTCGATCGAAATTGAAATCGCTCACACTGCCATTTGAGCAATTTCGTTGAAAAATGACAACTGTTTACAAACATTGCCATTAGTAAAATTGTAGTGCCTGGACACAACAACCAAAATTCTGTTAGGAAATAAATGAAAACAATAAAATAAATTAATAAATAGTATATGAACTTTAACATGAAGCACTGATTCACCACGTTTAAAGTTTATTTTCACTACTCTATGTCGATGAAAACTTGAAATTTCAATTTGATGAATTTAATTTTAGTAACCACGTGTTCGGTGAAAGAAGCCGACCAATAATTATCGACGGCGTTGGAGCAACAAAAAAAATTAATCGACGGTGGCAACTGAGTTTGTATTAAATGTAATTTTTCGGCAGACGTTACTTTTAGGCACATCTCGTTGGTTGTGTAAAAAAAATTAGATATTTTTTTTGTAATTTGGGCCTTTAAATGCGGCTTAGGCGATAATATCGGCCAAGATTTTAAGCCGAATCGTGCCTCTACGACGGCGGCACACCGTAAGAGTTTCTATCGACTTCGTCCTCCTGCATATATGCAACACAGAGTAAGAGTACAACTAACGGGACAGCATGGACGCATGCTGAAAATATTAAAAGGTCAGTCACACAGTTTAAGAAATATATCATGCAAAAATTACTGAATTTATAATTTTATTAGATTTTCTGAGAATTCTGATGGTAGACGTTTAAAACAGCGCAAGACACTCCAACCAGTTGAATACGAAGAATTAGAAAATAAATTGTATGCTTGGTTTGAGGAAAAGCGGGCACGGCATCAAACCATTTCAAGCGAAATTTTACGACAAAAGCAAAAATACTTTATCAAAAAATGTATCATGGATGGTGACAAAAGTTGAAGAAGCGATTCTCTATGCGAAATTTGAAAAGTGCAGCGAATCCTTATCTGCTAGACCAGATCTTGTGCCTGATTTCCAAGAAAATCTCTACGATTATAAAGAAAAATCAGGTCAGCTATCAAAATGTGCAAAGAGAAAGTCACCTTCTTGTGTTGCGCTAAAAAGTCTGGTAGTCACAAGCTAAACATTGCAGTAGTGGGGAAATCAAAAAAGATATTACTCATCGAAGAATGCATGAAATGCATTTATAAAAAATATCAAATTGAAAATAGTTTGCTGAAAAAAGCTTTATTGTGGTATATGAAAGTGGGCAATATAAAACAATACCTCCAAATTGCGCTAGTATTATACAACCCATGGATCAGAACGCGATACGACTTTTTAGTCAAGATCTGTTTACAAAAAAAAACCTCTTGTGTGGATTGGTAAGTTCTGAAACGACCAGTTCACACATCTTTCCGAACAAATTCAGTCTGAAGGACACTTGTGAATTGCTTAAACGATCCTGGGGCAGGGTGCCCAATTCTACTTTAAAGTCCTGTAAGAAACATATTCATTTTCGGAGAAGGAGATCAGAGGACAACATCCCATTATACTTATTACAACAAGAATCAACTGCGAATGACACGGCGAATTGCGCACAATAAGAAACTTATTTCTCAGCAATAATGACGAGCAAATTTTTAAATTCTTGACTGGATTAATGACTGGCAATTCTTTGTGTACTAGTTCCGAATCAGATATAGAAAACATAGAGGCAGATTCTACTATGGCTAAACGCATTAAAAATCGTGAAGCTGTACAAAGGAACAAGGCTTAAAAACAGATCACATATTCACCCTTATCGCGTAGAAATTGGGAATATTTTTTCGCATGTGAATTGCGAATTCCCATTCCCAAAATTTTGTAATCGCGTATTTCCTGTGAGTTCGCACGTTTCGAGCAATCAGCTGTTTTCATTCGAACATAACAGCTGTTGGAAGTTACAATACAATAAATTCTGCAAAAACGTATAGAATTGGAGCGCTTATTCATTCAATGAGGAAGAAATGGAAAAGCATAAAGGTGGAAAAATGATGAGACGTAATCTACGCGATGCTTCAAATCCATTGGAGCTTCCAAATACTGAGTAAGTAATAGGTATCATAAAGCAGTCTTCAATTTTATAAAGCCTTATGCACTTGCAGATTTTGTCAGCATTATAGAGTAAACAAACCTGCGTTCGCATATACATTGGAATTGCTCACTTCGGCATTGCCCAACACGGAAAGCAATGTTTAAGATTTTTCGCAGAGGGGTCTTATCAAAAAGGAATTGGTAGAGACTATCACGTGGCAATGACACAATCAACATTTAGTGAAGTGCTATCGGAGTTCCTGACTACAATGGATAACGTGTCTGCAATGGATAACGTATCCAACACGGGATGAGAATAAACAACAAATTTGAAATACCAGGTGTTTTGGGTTGCATAGACGGCAACCATATCGTTATAATTTCACCGAAGGATGGGAAGCATTTGTATTATAACAGAAAGGGACGATTCAGCTTAAACGTGACACTTGTAATTTAATCCCAAATTGATTATCTATAGGGGCGTTTTTTTCGTAACTTATACACGTTAACTCATACAAAATCAAAACCTGCACGTTAACTTGTATACTTTTAGAAGTTGAGAATAACCCCGATAAGAGTGTTACCAAGTTTGACAGTGCTGTATGGAAAATATAAAATGTATGTCATTACATTTCTTATATTTTCAACAACGTTTCGAAAATTATGATGTAAATATAAGGGGTAGTTATTTTTTTTATCAAAATATTTAAAAAGTTGTATAAAATATTTTTGGTTTTTTCTTCTCCAAGAATAAGGATTCCAAGGCAATAGTGGAGACCAAACAACTAAAGCAAAACTAAAAGGAAGTAAAGTGAAGAATTCCTTCTATACCTTACCATAACTCGACAACATTCACAAGAACATCTTCGATTCTGTCTACTGGCAATGTAATTTTTTGATACACTTTGTGTACTTTTTGGTACACATTTGAGGACTTTTATGCAGTTTTTTGGTGTAGTTTACGCACAAATCACTACACTTAAAGTTATTTTTGATGCATTTATGGTACAATTGATTAATTTTTTTGGTACTTATTACGTACTTTTGGAACATTTTGTGTAGTTTTTGTAATTTTTTGACTATATTGATGTACTTTCTGGTGGATTTCATGCACTTTTGGAACTTGTTATGTACTTTGTGGTAAATTGTATGTTCTTTCATGTACATATAAATGATGTATGTAGTTTCTGGTACATTTAATGTACTTTGTGAATAAATAGCACACCCATCCACATTCATTACTTCACTCCATTTTCTCTAACCACTCTATAGAATAGCGCTTTGCGAGTTGCTTCCTGTATGCTAGCTGCTCCCGAGCTCGTTTTGAGCCGTAAAAGAGCACGCGGCTTGCTCGGGGATGCCTGTTTTATTTTATTATTTGCCCGTGCTCTCGAGTCGTATGTATATGTTGGTTTTGACAACTACCGAGCAGCTGCGATATTACGATGTTTGTTTTATTTCTAAATAGTGTTTTACACCAATATGGTACTAAAGTCCTGAACAATTGCAATCGAAATCTCATATTTGAATATTTCGTATAGTCAAACATCTGCTTTTCAATACTGTATTCAGAAGTTAATTTACTCGAAATTTCCAAATGAAAAAATTTTTCTGCAAAGTCAATGCAGAATAACCACCTCATATATTATATTGTTTTTGGTTTTGACTTTTAAATAAACAAATTGACAAATAAAAATTAAAAATTGTAGGAGGAAGCCAACGTCTATGCGTTTTTTTCGTAACAGTTGATGTTAACTTATATAGGTGACGAAAAAACGCCCCTTATGAAAAACTTCGAAGAAAATCTTTTTATGCATATGTTACCATGAAATGCGCATACGCTTCATAGATCCCGGAGGATGTCATGACTCTTTTGTCTAGAGTATGAGTCCATTTAGACAAGAAATGGAGAGAGTTCATTTGGAAGAAGGAACACACATGTGATTATTAGGTGTGTGTATATATATCGGCTTCTAATTTTATACTAAATATTAAAACCTAAAAATATGTTTAGGTGATGCAGGTTATCCTCTAGAACCCTGGCTCATGATTCTCTTTAGAAATGCAGATGTTGGAACTGTGGAGACGAAATTCAATGACACACATACGAAGTGCCGGAACATTATAGAAAGAACGAATGGGGTTCTAAAAAATAGGTGGAGGTGTCTACTGGGTGCAAGAGAATTACACTACAATCCAAAAAAGGCTATTCAAATAGCAAATGTTTGCACTGCACTCCACAATATCTGCATTACTTATAAATGTAATGAAGTACCTTGTAACATTCCTCACGAAGACGATAGCAACCCAAGTATGTACACCGACTCAGAGGAAGTCGCATAAGAAATAGAAAAGCCAACAGTTTATAAAACGTTACACAAAATTTATTAACATATATTTGTTTAAAAAAAACTTAAAACACTTCACTGTGCATCAACAAAAATAACTTAAATGACTTTACATTTTGCATAAATAAATCATATCTAAAGAAATTGATTCATAATCTTTCCTCATTATAGAACATTATATTTCTTCAATTTCCATAAATTTATTATTTGTTTCCATTTTGTTCTTTATTTCTGTTCTCCTTATATTTTTCCGTTTCAGCGTGGTGCCTTTCAATTTCTTTAAGCTTCTGTGCCTTAATGTCACCAATTTTTTCCAATGATCGAACCATCCTTTTCATCATTGAATTTTTTTTCTTCTTTGTCCTCCTTTAAGATATTCACCAGTTACGATATTTTCTCATTTAGATGCGTTTGGTTTTTAACTTCAGTCTCTATTAATTTTAATGTAGAATCACTTCTTCGGCTTTTTCAAATTTTTTCTGGCATTTGAGGTATGCGTGGGTGGATCTTCGTCAATTTAATATCATTAATGACAATACTGACCGTCTCGTTTGACATCTCATTTGAATTTGACAATGGAGCACCAAATATGTTGGAACCTTCAACCCCCTCAACGGACTCTTTCATCTTCACAATTTCGTAGATCATCTCTTCTGTTGAACATAATCGACTTTTTTTGGGAGGCCCACCTCCTGTTCCTTCTCTGTAGCGATAATTTTCGGCAGCCTTCTTACGAATATGTCGTTTTTGGTCTACCCACACATGCATGCACATATTAGGACATTTTAATACAAAATAAATATTAATTTTTACAAAATACTTTCCTTTTTCCATTCGGCCAGCGTTCTTATCGGTGGTCCAGCAGTATTTAAATCACTGTTGGTTGCAGCCCAAAATGCACTTACATCGTCTCTGGAATCTTTGGTGTATCCACCAGCAATGTTCGGGTTCTCCGTCATCTTCTCTATTAAGATAGACAATTGAGTTTTATTTACCGCTGTCCTAAAAAAACAGTAATTATTTGTATTTTTTCCACTTATAATTGGCAAACCCCAGTCTTACATTTGTGTATTTTCGCTTTTCGCCGATCAAAATTCAAGGAAAATTAAATTTTAATTTTGTGAACTCAAACTCACAAAACATGTGTACGCGATAACGCAATATTTTTTCGAAGTTGCCACTTTTATGAAAAAATGTGCATGATTGCATTGTTGGGAACGGGGAATTTGTTTTGGGAAAATTCATTACGCGATAAGGGTGATTAATGCTCAAAGAATTGGGAAATAAAGCCTTAGAAGCATGTGCATTGAAGCAGCAGCATATAGACATTATCTACAAGTTATGTTAAAAACAAAATTTCAGAGTAGAGAGGTATTGATTACTTTTGACCAAGAATGGACCTTTCCACTTCCTCATTTAAATACAGGTGAAGAATGTATATTACTTGATGTAACTAAACATCCTCAATTTTGGCATACATGCTTACCAACATGATTGAGAACGAATTGTAATGAACTTGTGGTATGAGGATACAGGAGCGAGAGGATCGCAAGAAGTCATATCTTCTTTGTATCCTTACTTCAAGACCCATCTTCCTGACCGTGCTACAAATATAAATCTATATAGCGACTGTTGCGGCGGGCAAAACCGTAATTGGAATGTTATGTTTTTTGTGATGTTTATTCTAAATACTTTACCTAACATTGGCGAAATATAGGTTCACTACCTTGTTACGAGACATACATATTTGCCAAATGATAGCAAATTATTCGCAGAGCTCAAAAAACAAAGCCAATTATATATACCTAATGAGTGGGAAGAATTAATCAAGAACTGTAGAAAACCTAAACCCGTTGGTGTTAATAACATGGTGGGTAATTTTGTATCATTTATCAACTGCAACCAATGTTCAAGGATTATCAGAATTTAGTGGCCGATGGTGCTATGATTTCCAAATAAGGAAAGAAAAATTTTGCAAAAAATCAATCTGAGATGCATTATAATGGTAACTCTGAAACCTAAAAATCAGTCGACCTAAAGAGGCGTACTGTAATCTTGGAAGATTTCTTGGTATTTTTGCGGAATTTCATACCAAATAATGACACTAATATCCGGCGATTGTAATTCAAGTAAATGCAGGATATTAAGAAAATGTTGAAATTTGTACCAAATCGTAGAGATGAGACTGAATGTGAATCACAGTATGTTGTGCCAGGACTTCCTGATGATAAATATGATGATAAACAGTTATAAACTACCTAAAATAAAAATTATAGTTAAAAACTTTGTTAAAACTCTTAAGTATATTTGAATAAAGTGTTTAATTTTAATCACTTATTCCCCTTACGTACTATAAGTATAAGCTCTTCTAAATTACAATAATTCAATTTTACAATTTTACCATCTTTCACTATTTTGTTTTTGTGTTTGCTATTTTATTGATCACTTAAATTACATAGAGATACTTCAGTTACCTACTTAGCCCCAATATGAATACCTATTATCAATATTACATACATTCAAAAGCCCACAATGACTTCAAACGCGTTTCGTTTGTTATCTCAAAATGTGTATTTGTAACTTAGACCAGTTTAGTTCTAGGCTAGCAAAATGTTCTTCAGGTCGAACTATTTGGATAAAGGCGATTATATTGGAATAATTGGTTATATGCATGACATAATCAGACGAAACTAGGAACTGATTAACAAAGTTTGTCCAATTAATTACAATAGTAATAGGCTAAATAAAAAAAAATGTTTTCATATTATATGCGCATTGTACTTATTGCAAAACTGGTTGCATAAAATATAAATTTAAAATATCGTTGGAAAAAAACGCTTGTAGTACAGATTAACGAAAGTGGCAACAAAATTAAACACACAAAGATAATGAAAAAAACATCAACTGAGAGATGTTGCTAGAGACGGGACAAATAACTGGTGCTCGACCAAAAATGTTGAAAAGACTTGGAAATATTCAACAACTTCTCAGCGGAGACGCAGCTCGGAAACTAAAGTCTTAGAAAAATTTTCCCATTATATGTTCCCCATTTGGATCTTTGCAAGATGTCGGCAGAAGAAAATAGGAAAGATCACATATATGTTTTCAAAAAAACCTTCGGCCATTTTCCACAGAAATACAAGATGTGTCATTAAGCTAAGCAGAAGTACCTTATTCTTTGATCCTACCGGCAACGTTGCTCCAAAATTTGACCAGGGATCCCAAAGTGTATTTTTGTAACGTTTGGTGGGCCATGTCAGGAGCAGTAAGAATATGAAAAGGATTTTACCGTCTATTGCCGAAGCAGCCACTACACCAACGACGTTACAAGGATTTTGTTGTCGCTGGAAACAGCAATACCATGGCCATTGTCAGGCAGAATTTGTACAGAGTTCTAATAAATGTATGACTCAAAATATTTAATGCAAATACCGCTGGCCGTTCATTGGACACGTACATATCGAAATGTTACGAATTGTACTCCACCAACACGAAACCGAATATGGTTGTCATGTAAATCTGTTACGCTCACTTTATTAGAATTGTCGATAAGGATTTAAAAGGCCTGAACATTGACGAAGAGACATCAAATATTTTTAAATGACAGATGTTTTATGCTGTAAGTATATGTTCCATTTACAGCTATTTCAGTTGGCTTCAATCAATGTTGACAATTCTGTTAAACCCAAAAAAGACCACAGAGGTTGAACAGGCCTTAGAAAGTCTTAAAGTGTAGCACAAACTTCGAGATATGGAAGATTTACTTCAAAGGGAAAAAAGTGCAACTCAAGATACACTACCTGAAGGCATATACAAGAAGACCCCATTCTCTTTACAAGAAGATCCCATGCTCTTTTATGAACATACATAATGGGTGTTTTTTGGACGACACAGAAACTAGTGTCCGATAGTTATTTCCATACACTGAAAAATGTAACCTTAAACGGGAAATCCAATATTCGACCATCCATATACGTCCAGAAAACAAAATGATATATGTATATGTAGATGCCAAGGTTGAGGAAATAGTAGACACATTTCTAGACGGCTCCGTGACACTCGATTTTCGTGAAGGAATCTTAAAAGCAGCGAAACAAGATGAAGTAACGTGGAAGAAAGCGCCACGCATAGCTTAAATGAAAATAAGTGCAAATATGATCCATCAAAAGAATGATAAATCGCTTAAGCAATTATATCATTCAAAGAAATTCAAAGCTTGGAGAGACGGCAAGAAATATACGATATCATTGTTGATATTTTCATTGCGACAACTATATCTACATATGTCTGGCAAAAACGCATATTCCACAGATTACAAAGAAGGTGGAAATGTATTCGTACATGGATTTGTGGAAGGCATGAGACTTCCAATGAACACGAGTGAGCATACATACATATATTCATACCTATAATTGAACCCAGACATTTTACACTTCTTTACATGAACACACAGGAAAACACATTTTTCTATACACAACACAATTTTCTATACAAGTGGAAGACGGACAAAAAGTAGTTAATTTTTCGATTAGGCGCTTCGTTTCCGAGATAATGCCTTATTTACGCTGCCACGAAAGTGACAAATTCGGATTGTAATTGTCGATCGAAATTGAAATCGCTCACACTGGCATTTGAGCAATTTCGTTGAAAAATGACATCTGTTTACAAACGTTGCCATTAGTAAAATTGTAGTGCCTGGACACAACAACCAAAATTCTGTTAGGAAATAAATGAAAACAATAAAATAAATTAATAGTATATGAACTTTAACATGAAGCACTGATTCACCACGTTTATAGTTTATTTTCACTACTCTACGTCGATGAAAACTTGAAATTTCAATTTGATGAATTTAATTTTAGTAACCACGTGTTCGGTGAAAGAAGCCGACCAATAATTATCGACGGCGTTGGAGCAACAAAAAATATAATCGACGGCGGCAACTGAGTTTGTATTAAATGTAATTTTTCGGCAGACGTTACTTTTAGGCACATCTCGTTGGTTGTGTAAAAAAAATTAGATATTTTTTTTTGTAATTCGGGCCTTTAAATGCGGCTTAGGCGATAATATCGGCCAAGATTTTAAGCCGAATCGTGCCTTAATGACGGCGGAGTGAATTTCAAAAAATTATCAACGAAGGCGAGTAAGAGTTGCAAAAAAGAGTAAGAGTTGAGTAAAAACAGCGTTGTATACGACAATTTCAAGTCAATTTCAACGAAATTGTTGTAAATATCTCAATTTCGTAGTTGTCAAAATATATGCGAAATTGAGCAATTTCAACTCAATTTCAGCCCAAATTGCGAAAGAATTCAATTTCGCGGCAGCGTGAACCAGGCATGACGATATTTTGTTTAATTCTTTCATATATTCGATAAAAAAAATATTATTTTCGATAATGTGTAAAGGCTGCCTACATATTCCCCATGTGTGACGCGTAATCGTTATTTTCCACATTACTCTGGGGGTAATCGTGATGGGTAATTCCCCATCGTTGTCGGTAACCCACTATGTTCCCCATACCCTCCCTGTGAGCAATGGGTAATCATGATGGGTAATTCCCCATCGTTGTGGATATCTACCCTCTATTTTCCCCATACCCTGTGGTTAATGTGTAAACGTTTGAACCCATAGTGTCTAGTGAAGTTGGTGGTTTGTACAACCTAGTTGACTTATCAGTGTAGTGTTTTGTCTTTAAATTTATGATATTTTCGCAGTGCGCTCACTACCTTTCAATTCGATATCTGGCAAGATAATGAATTTGCCTCAACTAGCTGGAGAGTGTAAGTGCAAAGTTGATGTGAAATAATCAAAGTTGATGTCAACTTGAAGTCGAGCAATTGTGTAAAAATGTAAATAAATGAACCAAAAAATAAATAACATAAACATTATGGAAGAATATAAACTAAACAAAAATGAGTTGTTGTGCTATTTATAAATATTAAAAGAATATAATAATGGTGGTTTTTCTTCAAATTGGTGATATTTTCATGGGCTATGACAAGAAATTGAAGTTTCCTCAACTAGTGTGAGAGTGTAAGGCCAAAATCGAAGTTGATGTGAAATTATCGAAGTTGATGTACACTTGAAGTCGAGCAACTTAGCCGCAGGTCTAAGGGCCCCTTTACAACAGGCATAATTTGATGTCAACTTGAAGTCGCTGCAACTTAACCACTGGTCTAAGAGCCCAATACACCGAATGTTTTATCTGACTAGCTTTAACAGATCTTATAATCGGGACGAAGAAATGATCTGCATGTTTGTTATTTTTTGAACTGACTACCAAATAGGGATGCCAAACGGGAAATCCCGAATCCCGGGATTTTTCGGGATTGATAAGTCCCGGAATTTTAATAAGTAAATCCCGGGATTTTTCGGGATTATTATTAATGTTGAAAAACATAAAACTAAAAACAATGACAAAAGTTCAGTGTGGTGTTATTTTTTGGAAGAGTCGAAAGGAGCATCTCAAGCAAAATGCAAATTGTGCAAAAAAGGGTTAAAAACCAATGGCGGCTCTACAAAAGGTTTAATAACACATCTTAACTTAAGCTAATTTTGGCATATGTATTTCTATTATACGGCTTACTCTCCAAAAATTACAAAATTTATTGCGTTGGATAAAATATTAAGTAAAGAAAGTAAAATAACAAAATCTGGGCAAATGCATAGTTTCGGAGTTATGGATCACAACATTTCGGACACTAACGTACCGTGTAAAGCCATTGATATCACTTTTTTGTATAAAACAAGTCATAACTAACTCAAAAAATAATGTAGCATTTTTCGATAAGTCGCTTAGTTATCGGATGTTTACGTTTCTCAAACAAACATTTAAAAATATTTTTAAAATAATTTTTGTTTTTGTTTGAAAAACAAATATTCGAAATATCGCGAGATGTTTTTAAAATCCGATAACTCGATAACTAAGCGACTTATCGAAAAATTCTATATAATTTTTTGAGTTAGTTATGACTTGTTTTATACAAAAAAGTGATATCAAAATCGATAATTATCTAAATGCCAACATCCGATAACTAAGCGACTTATCAAAAAGTGCTACATTATTTTATGAGTTTGTTTTGAATAGTATTGTTCTTAACACGGTACGTTAACGCCATAACCCACTCACATATCCAAAATTTCGGGGTCCATAACTCAGAAACTACGCATTAACGTATTCTACCCCCGAAATCCAGGAAAATCCAGGGATTTTTTTAAACCAATCCGGTTAACATCCCTACTACCAAATAATGTGAACTCCCTTTTAGTTTAAGATATCAGTATCAGCCGCTGCTATCAGTTCAGCGGCAGCATTCAAAGCGTACGGACGTATTTTCTTTGCATAAAATTGTCTCTTTTAAAAGGAAAAAAAATTAAAAATGAGCGAAAACCAAATTACAGTGCCTGAGATATATTCGTCGGGTCTTGATTGTAATACATACGTGCAAAAAGCAAATTTCTTATTTGAATTATGTGCAGTGCTATAATTGCAATCGAAAATTTCACTTTTCGCCATGTACAGTGCTCTCGGAAAGCTCATGGAATAGAATGAGCGCCGTGAGAAAAACAGATTGCAAACCCAGAAACAAATCTCCAAGCATTAAATATCAACAATTTCTTTTTGAAGAACCTCTGAATTCCCAAAAACATGGGCGAGATGAAGATGACGAGTCCATGGAAAATAAACGTAGGAAGGAAGTAACAACCCCAACCAACAACCTTCAGATATTAGATGTTCACAGCAACGAAAATAATCCCCAACAGTCAGACCTTGCTGAGATCAAGTCCGATATGAAGGAGTTGAAAGACACTATGCAACAACTTGCAATGAGCGTAATCTCTGTAAGCAAGTCAAATAAAGAGATAAGTGCATCAAATAAAGAGATTAAAGAAGAGCTGGAAAAGAATTTCAAAAAAATAAATGAAACTCCAGCAAATTTAACTCTCGAGGTTAATGAACTCAAAGACAAGGATAGACACAGAGAGAAGCAGATGCTTGAAATGGACAAACGATTACAACAACTGGAGCAACTGGCCATAAGTAAAAATATTGAGATCGCCAACATACATGAAGAAGAGACTGATGGCGCACAAATTATAAAAACAATATAATCCTCTTGTGGGTATTGAGCTAACCGATAATGATATTGTCAGTACATACAAAATAAAAAACAAAGTTGTAGTCTAATTTGCAGCCATGGATAAGAAACGAGAGTTAATGAGTAGGTTAAAGAGTAGGTTAAAGAGTCGCAGAATTGATAAAAGGGTCATAAACGGTGACAAAATCAATCCAACACATCATACATATACATACCTTAACGACGAACTTACGGCAAATAATAGGCGCCTTTTGTGGATGGCCAAAACAAAATCAAAAGAATGTGTTTGGAAGTTTGTGTGGACAGGAAATGGACACGTATATGCAAAGAAACTGAAACATCTGGGGTAATAATAATTTCAAACAGTGCAGACATAGAAAATACAACCAGCACAATATAAAAAAAATAAATAAATAAATAGTTTCCCATTACATCCCATAAAGGGACTGGGGAGAACTTCTCACAATCACTGAGCTGTGCGCTTTCCAGTTTTCACTCACTGATTGGGACCTACAGTTTTACACCGATTCCGAACGGTATTTTGAGAAGCTTTTTTCATGGCTAGATACTCGATAGTGTCGCCGTCACTATGCGAGGTGACCGCCGCCGAAAAAGAAAATTTGAAGGTGGTCAGAGCCGGGTTCGAACCCAGGATCTCATGTACAAGAGCCGCGCACACTAACCATTGCACCACCGACGGCCACACCAGCACAATATACAAAAATAAAATAAAAATTCCCAATTACATATTTACAAAAAACTATTAAATAAAGTCAAGAAACTTACACAAATACCACGCAACAAAATTTAGTTTTCTAAATTTCCTTTAAGGGAACGTCTACAAAGACACAATCTAAATTTTAAAAATATATAAACTGTTGTAAACCGAATAACCATTATATGTAGTAACGATCTTAAGACTTGCATGATCGTACAAAATAGTAGTATATGCATATCAGTTATCACTCATGTATAACTGAATTCAATAAATACCTTTTACTTCTTCTATAACCATCGAATCGTCAGCTGCGTTTTACTCTTCTTCTACAACAATTGAATTTTCTTTTCATATTTATTAAGTTTAATTTATATCAACTTTATATTAAAATACCAATCAATAAAATGGCAAAGCAAACAATACGCAGTTTCGATGAAATTGATAAAAATTGGCTACAAAGTCCTCTAACATTCATGCATATGAACATACGCCCTTTAAGAAAAAACTTCAGCGTTCTGCTATCGTAGATACACCCTATAATAAATAAAACACGACTTATAATTCTCACCGAAGCCAACATTCAATACGAAGAAACTCAACTTTATCAAATTGAGGGTGTCAATGCAATTTTTCTAAACAGAGACGGCAGAGGAGGAGGAATTACCATTTACATCCAAGAAGACATACCGTACGAACATATGCAAATTACCAAACCATCACCGGAAACAACAAAAATAAATATGAAAATAAACAATAACAGCATAACACTCATATCAGTATATCGCCCTCCACACCAGAACATTAATACATTTGTTAACGAGTTAGAACAGGAACTCAGTAAAATAGCAAGTAAACAAGCCATACATAATACCAGAGCTCGCAATAATTGGGCAGACACAGAGAGAAGCAGATGCTTGAAATGGACAAACGATTACAACAACTGGAGCAACTGGCCATAAGTAAAAATATTGAGATCGCCAACATACATGCAGAAGAGACTGATGGCGCACAAATTATAAAAACAATATAATCCTCTTGTGGGTATTGAGCTAACCGATAATGATATTGTCAGTACATACAGAATAAAAAACAAAGTTGTAGTCTAATTTGCAGCCATGGATAAGAAATGAGAGTTAATGAGTAGGTTAAAGAGTCGCAGAATTGATGAAAGGGTCATAAACGGTGACAAAATCAATCCAACACATCATACATATACATACCTTAACGACGAACTTACGGCAAATAATAGGCGCCTTTTGTGGATGGCCAAAACAAAATCAAAAGAATGTGGTTGGAAGTTTGTGTGGACAGGAAATGGACACATATATGCAAAGAAACTGAAACATCTGGGGTAATAATAATTTCAAACAGTGCAGACATAGAAAATACAACCAGCACAATATACAAAAATAAAATAAAATTCCCAATTACATATTTACAAAAAACTATTAAATAAAGTCAAGAAACTTACACAAATACCACGCAACAAAATTTAGTTTTCTAAATTTCCTTTAAGGGAACGTCTACAAAGACACAATCTAAATTTAAAAAATATATAAACTGTTGTAAACCGAATAACCATTATATGTAGTAACGATCTTAAGACTTGCATGATCGTACAAAATAGTAGTATATGCATATCAGTTATCACTCATGTATAACTGAATTCAATAAATACCTTTTAGTTCTTCTATAACCATCGAATCGTCAACTGCGTTTTACTCTTCTTCTACAACAATTGAATTTTCTTTTCATATTTATTAAGTTTAATTTATATCAACTTTATATTAAAATACCAATCAATGAAATGGCTAAGCAAACAATACGCAGTTTCGATGAAGTTGATAAAAATTGGCTACAAAGTCCTCTAACATTCATGCATATGAACATACGCTCTTTAAGAAAAAACTTCAGCGTTCTGCTATCGTAGATACACCCTATAATAAATAAAAAACGACTTATAATTCTCACCGAAGCCAACATTCAATACGAAGAAACTCAACTTTATCAAATTGAGGGTGTCAATGCAATTTTTCTAAACAGAGAAGGCAGAGGAGGAGGAATTACCATTTACATCCAAGAAGACATACCGTACGAACATATGCAAATTACCAAACCATCACCGGAAACAACAAAAATAAATATGAAAATAAACAATAACAGCATAACACTCATATCAGTATATCGCCCTCCACACCAGAACATTAATACATTTGTTAACTAGTTATAACAGGAACTCAGTAAAATAGCAAGTAAACAAGCCATACATAATACCAGAGCCTGCAATAATTGGTCAGAAAAAAACCAATCGTCCACTGACACGATGCGAAACTGTCGCCAAAAAAACCCTCAAACTTCGTTCTTCTTTGGCTTGATCTTCGCTCAACCGACGACCGTGTTTGTTTGCTCGCTCGGCTCATGTGTTCACTTGAGACACTTTACGTCGTAAAAACTCGGCAAACGGTCTTCTGACCGTGAATGTGTGCGGCGCCACTGGCTATTACTGCATACGCATATACACACAAATGAACGCCCTATCCTCCTCTCCCTTCCTCTTTACTATTTTGCCTGTGACGAAATATCTAAGGCAAACGCAACAATAAAAGTAAAGACCTTTTTTGCGGATATTTTGTTGGCTTTGCTCACTTACTGACTCTCAGTACCTGAGCGACGAACGGTTCTGTTCATATCGACCGGTTGCGCTCAACCCGAAAACCGAGAGCGAGAACACGAACGAAACGAAAAAGAGGGTTTCTGTTCAGACACTGAGCGATTCCGTCTCATTTTTTCGGTCTGGTAGGCGATGTGAACATAAATATACACAAAACCAAAACAGCAACAACAACAACAAATTTGGCGATGCTAGCGTCAAACGGCATGCAATGCATGGTGACTAGGGATGCCAAACGGGAAATCCCGGGATTTTTCGGGATTGATGAATCCCGAATCCCGGGATTTTAATAAGTAAATAGGGTTCAAAACCAATGGCGGCTCTACAAAAGGTTTAATAACACATCTTAACTTTAGCTAATTTTGGCATATGTATGTCTATTATACGGCTTGCTCTCCAAAAATTACAAAATTTATTGCGTTGGGTAAAACATTAAGCAAAGAAAGTAAAATAACAAATCGGGGCAAATGCATAGTTTCGGAGTTATGGATCACAACATTTCGGACCCTAACGTACTGTGTAAAGCCATTGATATCACTTTTTTGTATAAAACAAGTCTTAACAAACTCAAAAAATTAAGTAGCATTTTTCGATAAGTCGCTTAGTTATCGAGTTATCGGATGTTTACGTTTCTCAAACAAAAATTTAAAAAATTTTTTTAAATAATTTTTGTTTTGTTAAGAGAAAAAATATTCGAAAAATCGCGCGATGTTTTTAAAATCCGATAACTCGATAACTAAGCGACTTATCAAAAAGTGCTACATTATTTTATGAGTTTGTTTTGAATAGTATTGTTCTTAACACGGTACGTTAACGCCATAACCCACTCACATATCCGAAATTTCGGGGTCCATAACTCCGAAACTACGCATTAACGTATTCTACCCCCGAAATCCAGGGAAATCCAGGGATTTTTTTAAACCAATCCGTTTAACATCCCTACTACCAAATAATGTGAACTCCCTTACTGCTACAAATCTATATACCAAAAGGTGATGCCAAGTTTAAGATATCAGTATCAGCCGCTGCTATCAGTTCAGCGGCAGCATTCAAAGCGTACGGACGTATTTTCTTTGCATAAAATTGTCTCTTTTAAAAGGAAAAAAAAATTAAAAATGAGCGAAAACCAAATTACAGTGCCTGAGTTATATTCGTCGGGTCTTGATTGTAATACATACGTGCAAAAAGCAAATTTCTTATTTGAATTATGTGCAGTGCTATAATTGCAATCGAAAATTTCACTTTTCGCCATGTACAGTGCTCTCGGAAAGCTCATGGAATAGAATGAGCGCCGTGAGAAAAACAGATTGCAAACCTAGAAACAAATCTCCAAGCATTAAATATCAACAATTTGTTTTTGAAGAACCTCGGAATTCCCAAAAACATGGGCGAGATGAAGATGACGAGTCCATGGAAAATAAACGTAGGAAGGAAGTAACAACCCCAACCAACAACCTTCAGATATTAGATGTTCACAGCAACGAAAATAATCCCCAACAGTCAGACCTTGCTGAGATCAAGTCCGATATGAAGGAGTTGAAAGACACTATGCAACAACTTGCAAAGAGCGTAATCTCTGTAAGCAAGTCAAATAAAGAGATAAGTGCATCAAATAAAGAGATTAAAGAAGAGCTGGAAAAGAATTTCGAAAAAATAAATGAAACTCCAGCAAATTTAACTCTGGAGGTTAATGAACTCAAAGACAAGGATAGACACAGAGAGAAGCAGATGCTTGAAATGGACAAACGATTACAGCAACTGGAGCAACTGGAAAAAATATTGAGATCGCCAACATACATGAAGAAGGGACTGATGGCGCATAAATTATAAAAACAATATAATCCTCTTGTGGGTATTGAGCTAACCGATAATGATATTGTCAGTACATACGAAATAAAAAACAAAGTTGTAGTCTAATTTGCAGCCATGGATAAGAAACGAGAGTTAATGAGTAGGTTAAAGAGTCGCAGAATTGATAAAAGGGTCATAAACGGTGACAAAATCAATCCAACACATCATACATATACATACCTTAACGACGAACTTACGGCAAATAATAGGCGCCTTTTGTGGATGGCCAAAACAAAATCAAAAGAATGTGGTTGGAAGTTTGTGTGGATAGGAAATGTACACATATATGCAAAGAAACTGAAACATCTGAGGTAATAATAATTTCAAACAGTGCAGACATAGAAAATACAACCAGCACAATATACAAAAATAAAATAAAATTCCCAATTACATATTTACAAAAAACTATTAAATAAAGTCAAGAAACTTACACAAATACCACGCCACAAAATTTAGTTTTCTAAATTTCCTTTAAGGGAACGTCTACAAAGACACAATCTAAATTTAAAAAATATATAAACTGTTGTAAACCGAATAACCATTATATGTAGTAACGATCTTAAGACTTGCATGATCGTACAAAATAGTAGTATATGCATATCAGCTATCACTCATGTATAACTGAATTCAATAAATACCTTTTAGTTCTTCTATAACCATCGAATCGTCAGCTGCGTTTTACTCTTCTTCTACAACAATTGAATTTTCTTTTCATATTTATTAAGTTTAATTTATATCAACTTTATATTAAAATACCAAGCAATAAAATGGCTAAGCAAACAATACGCAGTTTCGATGAAATTGATAAAAATTGGCTAAAAAGTCCTCTAACATTCATGCATATGAACATACGCTCTTTAAGAAAAAACTTCAGCGTTCTGCTATCGTAGATAGACCCTATAATAAATAAAACACGACTTATAATTCTCACCGAAGCCAACATTCAATACGAAGAAACTCAACTTTATCAAATTGAGGGTGTCAATGCAATTTTTCTAAACAGAGAAGGCAGAGGAGGAGGAATTACCATTTACATCCAAGAAGACATACCGTACGAACATATGCAAATTACCAAACCATCACCGGAAACAACAAAAATAAATATGAAAATAAACAATAACAGCATAACACTCATATCAGTATATCGCCCTCCACACCAGAACATTAATACATTTGTTAACTAGTTATAACAGGAACTCAGTAAAATAGCAAGTAAACAAGCCATACATAATACCAGAGCCTGCAATAATTGGTCAGAAAAAAACCAATCGTCCACTGACACGATGCGAAACTGTCGCCAAAAAAACCCTCAAACTTCGTTCTTCTTTGGCTTGATCTTCGCTCAACCGACGACCGTGTTTGTTTGCTCGCTCGGCTCATGTGTTCACTTGAGACACTTTACGTCGTAAAAACTCGGCAAACGGTCTTCTGACCGTGAATGTGTGCGGCGCCACTGGCTATTACTGCATACGCATATACACACAAATGAACGCCCTATCCTCCTCTCCCTTCCTCTTTACTATTTTGCCTGTGACGAAATATCTAAGGCAAACGCAACAATAAAAGTAAAGACCTTTTTTGCGGATATTTTGTTGGCTTTGCTCACTTACTGACTCTCAGTACCTGAGCGACGAACGGTTCTGTTCATATCGACCGGTTGCGCTCAACCCGAAAACCGAGAGCGAGAACACGAACGAAACGAAAAAGAGGGTTTCTGTTCAGACACTGAGCGATTCCGTCTCATTTTTTCGGTCTGGTAGGCGATGTGAACATAAATATACACAAAACCAAAACAACAACAACAAATTTGGCGATGCTAGCGTCAAACGGCATGCAATGCATGGTGACTAGGGATGCCAAACGGGAAATCCCGGGATTTTTCGGGATTGATGAATCCCGAATCCCGGGATTTTAATAAGTAAATAGGGTTCAAAACCAATGGCGGCTCTACAAAAGGTTTAATAACACATCTTAACTTTAGCTAATTTTGGCATATGTATGTCTATTATACGGCTTGCTCTCCAAAAATTACAAAATTTATTGCGTTGGGTAAAACATTAAGCAAAGAAAGTAAAATAACAAATCGGGGCAAATGCATAGTTTCGGAGTTATGGATCACAACATTTCGGACCCTAACGTACTGTGTAAAGCCATTGATATCACTTTTTTGTATAAAACAAGTCTTAACAAACTCAAAAAATTAAGTAGCATTTTTCGATAAGTCGCTTAGTTATCGAGTTATCGGATGTTTACGTTTCTCAAACAAAAATTTAAAAAATTTTTTTAAATAATTTTTGTTTTGTTAAGAGAAAAAATATTCGAAAAATCGCGCGATGTTTTTAAAATCCGATAACTCGATAACTAAGCGACTTATCAAAAAGTGCTACATTATTTTATGAGTTTGTTTTGAATAGTATTGTTCTTAACACGGTACGTTAACGCCATAACCCACTCACATATCCGAAATTTCGGGGTCCATAACTCCGAAACTACGCATTAACGTATTCTACCCCCGAAATCCAGGGAAATCCAGGGATTTTTTTAAACCAATCCGTTTAACATCCCTACTACCAAATAATGTGAACTCCCTTACTGCTACAAATCTATATACCAAAAGGTGATGCCAAGTTTAAGATATCAGTATCAGCCGCTGCTATCAGTTCAGCGGCAGCATTCAAAGCGTACGGACGTATTTTCTTTGCATAAAATTGTCTCTTTTAAAAGGAAAAAAAAATTAAAAATGAGCGAAAACCAAATTACAGTGCCTGAGTTATATTCGTCGGGTCTTGATTGTAATACATACGTGCAAAAAGCAAATTTCTTATTTGAATTATGTGCAGTGCTATAATTGCAATCGAAAATTTCACTTTTCGCCATGTACAGTGCTCTCGGAAAGCTCATGGAATAGAATGAGCGCCGTGAGAAAAACAGATTGCAAACCTAGAAACAAATCTCCAAGCATTAAATATCAACAATTTGTTTTTGAAGAACCTCGGAATTCCCAAAAACATGGGCGAGATGAAGATGACGAGTCCATGGAAAATAAACGTAGGAAGGAAGTAACAACCCCAACCAACAACCTTCAGATATTAGATGTTCACAGCAACGAAAATAATCCCCAACAGTCAGACCTTGCTGAGATCAAGTCCGATATGAAGGAGTTGAAAGACACTATGCAACAACTTGCAAAGAGCGTAATCTCTGTAAGCAAGTCAAATAAAGAGATAAGTGCATCAAATAAAGAGATTAAAGAAGAGCTGGAAAAGAATTTCGAAAAAATAAATGAAACTCCAGCAAATTTAACTCTGGAGGTTAATGAACTCAAAGACAAGGATAGACACAGAGAGAAGCAGATGCTTGAAATGGACAAACGATTACAGCAACTGGAGCAACTGGAAAAAATATTGAGATCGCCAACATACATGAAGAAGGGACTGATGGCGCATAAATTATAAAAACAATATAATCCTCTTGTGGGTATTGAGCTAACCGATAATGATATTGTCAGTACATACGAAATAAAAAACAAAGTTGTAGTCTAATTTGCAGCCATGGATAAGAAACGAGAGTTAATGAGTAGGTTAAAGAGTCGCAGAATTGATAAAAGGGTCATAAACGGTGACAAAATCAATCCAACACATCATACATATACATACCTTAACGACGAACTTACGGCAAATAATAGGCGCCTTTTGTGGATGGCCAAAACAAAATCAAAAGAATGTGGTTGGAAGTTTGTGTGGATAGGAAATGTACACATATATGCAAAGAAACTGAAACATCTGGGGTAATAATAATTTCAAACAGTGCAGACATAGAAAATACAACCAGCACAATATACAAAAATAAAATAAAATTCCCAATTACATATTTACAAAAAACTATTAAATAAAGTCAAGAAACTTACACAAATACCACGCAACAAAATTTAGTTTTCTAAATTTCCTTTAAGGGAACGTCTACAAAGACACAATCTAAATTTAAAAAATATATAAACTGTTGTAAACCGAATAACCATTATATGTAGTAACGATCTTAAGACTTGCATGATCGTACAAAATAGTAGTATATGCATATCAGCTATCACTCATGTATAACTGAATTCAATAAATACCTTTTAGTTCTTCTATAACCATCGAATCGTCAGCTGCGTTTTACTCTTCTTCTACAACAATTGAATTTTCTTTTCATATTTATTAAGTTTAATTTATATCAACTTTATATTAAAATACCAAGCAATAAAATGGCTAAGCAAACAATACGCAGTTTCGATGAAATTGATAAAAATTGGCTAAAAAGTCCTCTAACATTCATGCATATGAACATACGCTCTTTAAGAAAAAACTTCAGCGTTCTGCTATCGTAGATAGACCCTATAATAAATAAAACACGACTTATAATTCTCACCGAAGCCAACATTCAATACGAAGAAACTCAACTTTATCAAATTGAGGGTGTCAATGCAATTTTTCTAAACAGAGAAGGCAGAGGAGGAGGAATTACCATTTACATCCAAGAAGACATACCGTACGAACATATGCAAATTACCAAACCATCACCGGAAACAACAAAAATAAATATGAAAATAAACAATAACAGCATAACACTCATATCAGTATATCGCCCTCCACACCAGAACATTAATACATTTGTTAACTAGTTATAACAGGAACTCAGTAAAATAGCAAGTAAACAAGCCATACATAATACCAGAGCCTGCAATAATTGGTCAGAAAAAAACCAATCGTCCACTGACACGATGCGAAACTGTCGCCAAAAAAACCCTCAAACTTCGTTCTTCTTTGGCTTGATCTTCGCTCAACCGACGACCGTGTTTGTTTGCTCGCTCGGCTCATGTGTTCACTTGAGACACTTTACGTCGTAAAAACTCGGCAAACGGTCTTCTGACCGTGAATGTGTGCGGCGCCACTGGCTATTACTGCATACGCATATACACACAAATGAACGCCCTATCCTCCTCTCCCTTCCTCTTTACTATTTTGCCTGTGACGAAATATCTAAGGCAAACGCAACAATAAAAGTAAAGACCTTTTTTGCGGATATTTTGTTGGCTTTGCTCACTTACTGACTCTCAGTACCTGAGCGACGAACGGTTCTGTTCATATCGACCGGTTGCGCTCAACCCGAAAACCGAGAGCGAGAACACGAACGAAACGAAAAAGAGGGTTTCTGTTCAGACACTGAGCGATTCCGTCTCATTTTTTCGGTCTTTTGAGTGACCAGACCGGGCAAATACATTTGGTTGAGCATATTTTGCGAGCCCTGCATAATACTGGTAGGCGATGTGAACATAAATATACACAAAACCAAAACAGCAACAACAACAACAAATTTGGCGATGCTAGCGTCAAACGGCATGCAATGCATGGTGAGTCACCAAACGGGAAATCCCGGGATTTTTCGGGATTGATGAATCCCGAATCCCGGGATTTTAATAAGTAAATAGGGTTCAAAACCAATGGCGGCTCTACAAAAGGTTTAATAACACATCTTAACTTAACCTAATTTTGGCATATGTATGTCTATTATACGGCTTGCTCTCCAAAAATTACAAAATTTATTGCGTTGGGTAAAACATGAAGCAAAGAAAGTAAAATAACAAATCGGGGCAAATGCATAGTTTCGGAGTTATGGATCACAACATTTCGGACCCTAACGTACCGTGTAAAGCCATTGATATCACTTTTTTGTATAAAACAAGTCTTAACAAACTCAAAAAATAAAGTAGCATTTTTCGATAAGTCGCTTAGTTATCGAGTTATCGGATGTTTACGTTTCTCAAACAAAAATTTAAAAAATTTTTTAAAATAATTTTTGTTTTGTTTGGAGAAAAAATATTCGAAAAATCGCTCGCTGTTTTCACAATAAATTTTTGTTTTGTTAATTTTTCTAAATGTCAACATCCGATAACTCGATAACTAAGCGACTTATCAAAGTGCTACATTATTTTATGAGTTTGTTTTGAATTCTTTTACACAACAAAATGATATCAATGGCTTTACACGGTACGTTAACGCCGTAACCCTCTCACGTATCTGAAATTTCGGGGCCCATAACTCCGAAACTATGCATTAGCCCCGATTTTGTTATTTTACTTTTTTGGCTTAGAATAACGTATTCTACCCCCTTGTGGTTGTTTTTTGGAGGTTAAGCCGTACAATAGACCTGTTCCCAAAACAAAATTAAAAATAGAATCCCGAAATCACGGAAAATCCCGAGATTCCGAATTTTTTTAAATCCCGGGATTTTTTTGAAATCAGTCCCGTTTAGCATCCCTAATGGTGACTGCAACGACGAGAGAAGACACCAACAATGACACACACACTTGCATTGATCACTTCTTCACTCGCGGTAACGAAACGAAAACACAAGCACGTGCAGTAGTGATCATAACAACAATTTCAGACCACTTCACTATTTTTGGGTGCGTTCAAAACAGACAAAACAAAGAATAACACGCAAAACTCAGCACAGTGTGAAGAAACCACAATATTGACAATAAAAAAGTAAACCAATTAATAAACAATGTAAATTGGGAAGAAATAATAAATCGTTCGGCCACTGCCAATGAGTTGTTTAATAACATATGTATGTATGTAATGTTTTTGAAGAAATTTACGCGAAATCAAAGCAAAAGAGAAACAGAATAAACAGCGGAATGATTACCCGTGGTTAAATGGAAAATTACTGAAATGCTGTGAAATACGTGACAGTTTATATAAAAAATGGGTGAAAAATAAAAATAATAAACGCAACGAAAATATATACAAAAAATTTAACAATAGTTTAAATGAAAAGATTATTTTTGCAAAAAACGCATACAATTTTCTTCAATTCCAAAAAAATAGAAAAAATATACGGGTTACATGGCAATTAATAGGTAGAATTACTGGGAAAAGAACAGAAAACATTTATAAAACAATAAAGAGAAACTTCTCTCACGAAACCGTCAAAGAAATAGCTACTAATTTTGCATTAAAATTTAATTCCAACGTCCAAAAAATACTACACAATTGTACAATAATAACATTACCCGAGACATACCCAAGAACACCGAACTCGATGTTTATGACCCAAGCAGCCGAGCAGGAAATCTACAATATATTGATAAAGCTAAATCCTAGGAAAAGTGCGGGAGCGGATGGAATTCGATCAATTGATCTCAAGAACAATTCCAGACTCCTAACACCAGCCATAACCACATTAATTAACAGTAACTGAGAAGGCTCTACAATACCACAAACTCTTAAATCTTCAATAATTCGTCCGATTAATAAAAGTGGCAAAAAGTCTAACTATAACAATTATCGGCCAATAGCTATACTCTCAGCGGTAGAAAAATTTCTAGAAGAAATAGTGGTGAGGAGGCTAAATGACTTTCTCTCCAAATATAATATTATAAACAGACAACAATACGGGTTGCAGAAAGGCAAAAATATAAACCAGTTGTTAGGTTTATTCGCCAATCATGTCAATAAACGGCTAGACAAAAATCAACATTGCTTTTGATACCATGTCACATGGTAAACTGATAGAAGTACTAGAAAATACTGGAATTAGAGGAAATGGTTAAAAAATTATCTTGATTGCCGAACTTACAAAGTGAAAATGTAAAACACAAACGAGCCAAAGTATGCCAACAACACACGGTGTCCCTCAAGGATCTAAGCTAGGACCAATTCTGTACATATTATACGCGAATGATATGATGAAAGTTCTCACAAATAGAACTGTATATGCATATGCAGATGACACTGCTATCATTGTATCCAACAAATGCATCGATACTGCAATTGGTACAATGCAATCAGAACTTGATAAGATAACACGATGGTGCCACGATAGAGGTCTTATCAACGCATCCAAAACAAAATTTTGCGACAAACAAATACATCATTAACATTCCACGACAACAACTGTCTACATAACTCTTACGAAGTACAAAGAGCAAAACTTGTACCAGACACATGCTCGACAAAAATTGAGCTAACATATAAATATAAATATTTAGGAGTTCACTTAGACGCACATTTTAAATGGAAAACATAGAGAATACTTGAAGAAGAAACTGAATAAAGCATCCTACGCACAATACCATCTAAGCAATTGTGCTCATCCCTGTGTTACCAGACAAGTATACTACTCATTAGTCGAATCAAGCTTACGGCATGGGGTAACTGCATTTGGTACCTCAAACCAATATAAAAATCTACAGAGAACACAAACTCGCCTTTTAAAAATCCTACACAAACACGATCAAATAAAGTACACTCAAAATCGAACTTTCCAAAACAATGCGAACATTACTCAACCAAACACAAATCGAACAAATGAAATAAATACCTTTCAAGACAATACAAACATTAATCAACCAAATACAAATGGAATAAATAATCATCTAAACTCACACAACACGAACACTTTAAATAAAATTCTTAAAATACTAAATTTAAAAAACATCTTTAAAATAACAACAATAACGGAGTTCTATAATAACCCCACATTGCTACAATGAATTAGCCACAGACACAACACCAGAAGAAGAGAACAAGGACGTTTCGAAATTCCTGCCTTCCGGACAGAGTATGGGAAAAGCTCGCTAGCCAGAACACTGCCATCAATTATGAATGAAATGCCAACATATCTTTTATATATTAAAAATAAAATAAAAAGGAAAAAAACTTATAAAAAATTACAACAATAATATTATATAATATAATTTAAAAATGCTGAACTAAATATACATTGTAAATATTAAAATTTGTCAATTTATGTAGTAATTACACCCGCAGACAAGCCAAAAGCTTCCCGAGGTTTGAACTATTAAATTGTAAAAATGATAATAATAAAAGTTAATAAAATAAACAGTTTTGCAAAATATGAATTCATAGTGGCATAGCGTCTACAACTGACATAATATCAATTATTTTTATATCAGCAAACGTCAAATTGCATAGCAGAGAGAATTATATTACGTATGGACTTCAATATTAGTGTTATTGCAATATCATATCAAATATGATAATATTGTTTTCATAATATATATTTAGAAAACCATGTCAATGAACTGTCAAAATCGTTTAAAATATACTTACTTACGGATACTTTTGTGCAAAATTTAATTTTAAATAAAAATTTAACATATGCTAACACTACTGCGAATATTAAAAATGTTACCTGAAACTTAGATTTTATTATTATCTTGGAAAGTATTAAATTATTTATTTTATTGAAAAATTTATTTTATTTAAATATATTTTCAGTATTTTTAAAATGTTTTAGAGTACTGTTTTTGTAGTTTTATAAAAATCTTTTTGAAGAACATGTATACATAGGTATGCACGTAAGTACCGGAACTGAAATTAAAAACCAATTATACCAATTATGCATTCGTTTTTATTTAAATAAAGAAAGCATTTTTACGAAATAGTTAAAACAAAAATGTTTGTATTCAAAATAAGAAAAAGAATATTTTATGTTTATTAAAAGCTTAAACTTAATTGACAAATTGTTATTGCAATTTTGTGTCAAAAGACACTGACACAGGATTAGCAACTTGTTTTCGTATCTTAAGCCATTGATATGGGACATCGCCATCAGTGATGAGATATTTTTTTATGTTTCTCTCATTTCATTGGCAAATCTCACTGTAGTATGTTGTTGTGTAGGCAAGGATTTTATAGTTGAAGGCAGTTCTGGTATAGTTGGAACCTGGTTATGTTTCGAGCTTCCACCCACATTCTTACTCAACATGTTGTGCAAAACGCAACAAGCTGTTACAACAAGATCACAAGTTTATATTTTAAGTTCAATGGGTTTGTGGAATATTCGAAATATTCTTGTCAGTCTTCCGAACGCCATCTCAACTGTCATTCTAGCTCGGCTCAGCCTATAATTGAAAATTTCTTGAGCTGTTGTCAATTTTGTATTGCGGTTATAGGCTTTTAACAAGTGCCGGTCGATTCCAAATATGTCGTCGCCAATGAAACAATATGATAAGTTTCCCAGACTTCATTCCTTCGCAGACTTCATTCCTTCATATAATTTGCTGTTTTTAAAGAGAACGACATCAGATGGTCTTCCATTGCCCCCAAAGTCAATGTGGAGGAATCTACTATGAGCATTTAACCCTTTCGATACGGCTTTCGAATTGCAATGATATAATATAATTTAGTTAAGCAATATGTTATACATGAGTCACAGAATTAATCTTTTAGGAAAATGCGGGGGTGGTATAGTGGGGGGACTCAGGGGGGGCTGGTAAACCATTGTACCATCCGTCATGTTAAATGGTACAAATGTGTACCAACCGTCCTATAAATCCTAGATAATGCAAATATATAATAAAACAATCTAAATAAAAAACAAAATAATTTAATTCATTTATTAATTTATAAGGTATCTTTTGTTAAAACTAAAACAATTAATTCATTTAATTCAGTCTAATATTCAGTGGAATAAATAAGTTAACAATTAAGTTATTTAGCCATGCATGTAAAGTTAGGAATGAAAAATTGCAAAGCAGTTTTTGCACAATGGAATTCGGCACTCAGTGCATATCGTATATGTGCGAGTTTGTTTGTTTTGTTTCGAGCAATGAGCACAACGACGTCTTGTATTTCCTTCAGTAGGAAGATGAAGCGATTGTACGGGTTTAGGTATAGGACCTGGTCTAAGTGATCTGCGAACCGCTGTAGTTTTTAAACCTTCTCCGATTAATGTCTCGGCTAAAGTTACCAATAATTGCTTAAAAGGCATCTTATTTCTATTTAGATCGTTGTATATCGTCCATGTATTTACAGCAGCCATCATAATCAAACGATAAAATACTTTTTTCCACCATTTATCCGATTTGCGATCAAATTCGTATAGGCCAGTCATTTGATCTGCTAGATCGACTCCTCCCATTATCTCGCGATAGCATTTTATTTGATTTGGACATGGTACCTGAATTTTAACGCCTGTTTTCAATGTTTTTGACACATTAGTTACGCTGGGTTTGCGGCAGTTACTAATAACCAATACCTCTTTTGTGTCTTGCCATTTTACGCACAAAGGCCTGATGATGTGCTTTTGAATTCAGATTCCCCTCTTTCCATTTTCCGTTTTGAAAATTGAGGAACATTTTTCCTGTTTCCCATTATTGTGCCAACAGGTGGAAAAGGAATAGTTTCTAGTAAATGCACAGATGAGAAAAAGCGATCAAAGCTTACTGTTACATCATTTTCTACAATTGAACTTGTAAGTTTCATAACTACTCGCTCTCCAAGTGTTCCCATGGATGCTGTTAGATCCTTTCCACAGTATATGTTAAAATCGTGCGTGTATCCTGTAATTGAATCGCATCGAAGCCACATTTTTATACCCCTTTTGATAGGCTTGAGAGGCATGTATTGCTTTAGTGTGCTTCGGCCCTTGGATTTGGTCATTGATTCATCAATACTTTGGTAACAACTGTCTTGTCTACACTTTAGAAAAAAAATTTTCAGACATTCTACCAAATCATCTACATATGTACATAGTAAGTTTTAGTACAATTTGGTGGTTTTTCTGGGCTTGCGAAGTATAACTTAGATGAAAGAAATAAGAAACGATCTCGTGCAATTGCTTCATGAATTGATTGGTTACCAAGTGATTTATGAAGTGACCAGTAATCTTTTACACAGGGAAGGCGATTGTATGACATAATAAACATGCATCCAATAATTACCTCTATTTCACCACAATTAGTTGGAGTTATTTTTACTTTCTTGTGTTTCGGTTGAGCATTTTTGAATATTTCAATACGTTCATTTGTGCACTGAGCTATATACATGTAAACCGATTTCGGCAAAAGCTTATGAAAAATGTCTATAATACTTGATGTGTGCGGTATATGTGCTGATATTTCACGACTACGAGGGGTGGATACAGATCTCTTGGGAACAAAAGCTTCATCAGGAGTATTCCAAATGAAACTAATATCAGCTGGTTGTTTGCTGGCTGATATATCTTCAACTAGCTCTTCGAGAGTTTCTTCTTCGGTTTCTTCATCAGAGCAACTTTTTACACTGTCATTGTCATCACTTGGCACATACAGGCAAATCCCGGTATAACGAATACTCAGTTTAACGAAAATCCGATATAACAAACGGCAAAATTTTTAGCATTGACTACCTTATATAACGAATGACTTCGAAAATTAGTACTCGATATAGCGAATGGTCTCCTAAAAAAAGAAAACAAAACACAATCATCTAAAAAAAATAACAACAAGAGTCGTTAAACTACCGTTAGTTTCCAGAACGTACTCATTTTCTGCTGCCGAATACATACACAAAGATCAAAACATTGTGAGTACAGTTGTAGTAATCTTTTATAAGAGTGACATCGAAAATAGAATTTCCTTAAGTCAAAAAATAAAATTTTTAGATGATTGCAAAAAAGGTCTTTCCGTTATTTCTCAAAAATATGGAATTTCTAAGTCATCAGTATGCACAATAAAGACAATGAAAAAAAAAATTGTTTCAAACCTCGAAGCGACTAACAATGGATCAAAAAATCGTCGATCTCTTAAACAAGGTGAATATCCACAGATGGAAAAGAAGCTTTATGAGTGGTTTCTTGACCAAAGAAAAAGACATATTCCTGTAAATGGCACAGGACTTAAAGTTAAAGCCTTAGAGCTACAAAAGAAGCCACATGATGGACATTTTCATGCAAGTGACGGGTGGATGAACAGATTCAAAAAGAGATTTGGTTTACGAATGCTTAAGGAATGTGGTGAGATGTTATCATCGAGAGAAGACTTGGTGGATCCATTTAAAAGGACTTTGCAAAGTGTTATCAAGGAGAACATGTTAACACCTGATGCAATATTCAATGCTGACGAGACGGGCCTATATTGGAAAATGCTTCCAGACAGGACATATGTGCATGCAGGAGAAGCTAATGCACCTGGAAGAAAATTGTCTAAGGAAAGGGTAACAGTTCTCCTTTGCGCAAACGCATCCGGGTCAAAAAGAATAAAACCTCTTCTGATTGGTAAAGCAAAAAGACCGCGGTCATTCCGAAATAAAGAATTGCCTCTAAATTATATGCATTCAAAAAGTGCCTGGATGCATTCTGGAATATTTAAGGTGTGGTTCTTCCAAATGTTTGTACCCGAGGTTAGTATGAGTTAATTATTAACAGCATTATAAAAAGTAAAGCGGTTCTCTCTTCGTAGGTGGAATCATTTTTACAAGCGAACAATCTACCGTTAAAGGCATTATTGATTCTTGACAATGCTCCGAGTCATCCTTCTGCTGAAGAGCTTGTCAAAACTACAAAAGATGGGAAAATATGGACAATTTATATGCCACCAAATGTCACACCCCTTATCCAGCCCATGGATCAAAATGCAATTCGCTTGGTAAAAATGCAATACCGAAGTAGCCTTTCAAAAATTGTGTCATCTGAATCAAATGACATTGTTGGGTTTCTCAAGGGTCATACTCTTTATGATGCTGCATCCATGCTTGGTCTCGCCTGGAATTCGTTAAACACTTTGTCAAAATGCTGGAATAAAATTTTATATGCAACGGATTTAGAATTCGATGAGGAAGATGACATACTGCTGGAGCGGTTCATGCAGCGAGAAGAAATTGTTTGTATGAGACGTGGTATTAGGCTGTTAAGTTCAGTTTTTCCAAACGTAAGCCTACTTTACTTTTTCCAAACTTTGCAACTTTTTATGTGCATTTCGTTCAATTTAGATATGTTTTGCTATGGATGATTTAATCAACTGGAATAGGGATGAAGTTGAGATATTCTCCCCCGATGAAGATGAGGATAACGACGAAAATTTAAATATAGCTGATGAAAACGCAGTAATTGAAGTAAAGGTAAAGCACTATGATGCTATTAAATGCTTGGAAACATGCATACAATGGAGCCAACAAAACAACATTGAATTGTCAAAATCGTTAGTTTTAAGAGAATTACAAGAAGAAGCAGTACAAAAAAGTTTAGAGATTAATGTGAAACAAACATCTATAAATGATTTTTTCAAATAATCAAAATGAATAATGCATAAAAGTGTTTTTTTTTAATTAATGCTAAACGTATTTATTTAATAATAATATAAGTTAATTGTCACGTGTCTAAATTCAATAAAAAAAACTTAATAAAAAAAACTTTGTGGTATAACGAATTATTCGGTATAACGAATGTGCCTGACATTATATCGTTCGTTATACCGGGATTTGCCTGTAATTGTCACTGCTTGAAGCAGAAAAATCTTCCAAACTCTCAGTTTCAGCTTCATCCTCCAACAACTTCCGAATAGCTTCAGGATTCATAATTTTTTGCTGCAACATGCGAAATGTCAGTAAACGATTTTTTAGTACATAGTGGCCTATTGGTACACATGTGTACCACCTGTCAAGACTGGTGGTATATATATGTACCACCACTACAAATTTTTATAAAAATTAAAATAATATGTAAAATAGTCTTACCAGCTCAAAACCAAAAGCGAATCGAACTTTATTTAGTCGAAATTTGTTATTTTAATTTGTTATATAGTTATATAGTTACATATATTGCAAAATTTGAAGAAAAAACTCCAATTAAAGAGGAGAACATCCGCCGCTGTCAACAAAATCCATAAACTGAGAACGTGTTTGCAATGATATTTTAAAAGTACCCTTTATTAACAAAGAGAAACATTGCAAACCGTCAAAGAAATAGCTACTAATTTTGCATTAAAATTTAATTCCAACGTCCAAAAAATACTACACAATTGTACAATAATAACATTACCCGAGACATACCCAAGAACACCGAACTCGATGTTTATGACCCAAGCAGCCGAGCAGGAAATCTACAATATATTGATAAAGCTAAATCCTAGGAAAAGTGCGGGAGCGGATGGAATTCGATCAATTGATCTCAAGAACAATTCCAGACTCCTAACACCAGCCATAACCACATTAATTAACAGTAACTGAGAAGGCTCTACAATACCACAAACTCTTAAATCTTCAATAATTCGTCCGATTAATAAAAGTGGCAAAAAGTCTAACTATAACAATTATCGGCCAATAGCTATACTCTCAGCGGTAGAAAAATTTCTAGAAGAAATAGTGGTGAGGAGGCTAAATGACTTTCTCTCCAAATATAATATTATAAACAGACAACAATACGGGTTGCAGAAAGGCAAAAATATAAACCAGTTGTTAGGTTTATTCGCCAATCATGTCAATAAACGGCTAGACAAAAATCAACATTGCTTTTGATACCATGTCACATGGTAAACTGATAGAAGTACTAGAAAATACTGGAATTAGAGGAAATGGTTCAAAAATTATCTTGATTGCCGACCTTACAAAGTGAAAATTTAAAACACAACGAGCCAAAGTATGCCAACAACACACGGTGTCTCTCAAGGATCTAAGCTAGGACCAATTCTGTACATATTATACGCGAATGATATGATGAAAGTTCTCACAAATAGAACTGTATATGCATATGCAGATGACACTGCTATCATTGTATCCAACAAATGCATCGATACTGCAATTGGTACAATGCAATCAGAACTTGATAAGATAACACGATGGTGCCACGATAGAGGTCTTATCAACGCATCCAAAACAAAATTTTGCGACAAACAAATACATCATTAACATTCCACGACAACAACTGTCTACATAACTCTTACGAAGTACAAAGAGCAAAACTTGTACCAGACACATGCTCGACAAAAATTGAGCTAACATATAAATATAAATATTTAGGAGTTCACTTAGACGCACATTTTAAATGGAAAACATAGAGAATACTTGAAGAAGAAACTGAATAAAGCATCCTACGCACAATACCATCTAAGCAATTGTGCTCATCCCTGTGTTACCAGACAAGTATACTACTCATTAGTCGAATCAAGCTTACGGCATGGGGTAACTGCATTTGGTACCTCAAACCAATATAAAAATCTACAGAGAACACAAACTCGCCTTTTAAAAATCCTACACAAACACGATCAAATAAAGTACACTCAAAATCGAACTTTCCAAAACAATGCGAACATTACTCAACCAAACACAAATCGAACAAATGAAATAAATACCTTTCAAGACAATACAAACATTAATCAACCAAATACAAATGGAATAAATAATCATCTAAACTCACACAACACGAACACTTTAAATAAAATTCTTAAAATACTAAATTTAAAAAACATCTTTAAAATAACAACAATAACGGAGTTCTATAATAACCCCACATTGCTACAATGAATTAGCCACAGACACAACACCAGAAGAAGAGAACAAGGACGTTTCGAAATTCCTGCCTTCCGGACAGAGTATGGGAAAAGCTCGCTAGCCAGAACACTGCCATCAATTATGAATGAAATGCCAACATATCTTTTATATATTAAAAATAAAATAAAAAGGAAAAAAACTTATAAAAAATTACAACAATAATATTATATAATATAATTTAAAAATGCTGAACTAAATATACATTGTAAATATTAAAATTTGTCAATTTATGTAGTAATTACACCCGCAGACAAGCCAAAAGCTTCCCGAGGTTTGAACTATTAAATTGTAAAAATGATAATAATAAAAGTTAATAAAATAAACAGTTTTGCAAAATATGAATTCATAGTGGCATAGCGTCTACAACTGACATAATATCAATTATTTTTATATCAGCAAACGTCAAATTGCATAGCAGAGAGAATTATATTACGTATGGACTTCAATATTAGTGTTATTGCAATATCATATCAAATATGATAATATTGTTTTCATAATATATATTTAGAAAACCATGTCAATGAACTGTCAAAATCGTTTAAAATATACTTACTTACGGATACTTTTGTGCAAAATTTAATTTTAAATAAAAATTTAACATATGCTAACACTACTGCGAATATTAAAAATGTTACCTGAAACTTAGATTTTATTATTATCTTGGAAAGTATTAAATTATTTATTTTATTGAAAAATTTATTTTATTTAAATATATTTTCAGTATTTTTAAAATGTTTTAGAGTACTGTTTTTGTAGTTTTATAAAAATCTTTTTGAAGAAAAACCAATTATACCAATTATGCATTCGTTTTTATTTAAATAAAGAAAGCATTTTTACGAAATAGTTAAAACAAAAATGTTTGTATTCAAAATAAGAAAAAGAATATTTTATGTTTATTAAAAGCTTAAACTTAATTGACAAATTGTTATTGCAATTTTGTGTCAAAAGACACTGACACAGAATTAGCAACTTGTTTTCGTATCTTAAGCCATTGATATGGGACATCGCCATCAGTGATGAGATATTTTTTAATGTTTCTCTCATTTCATTGGCAAATCTCACTGTAGTATGTTGTTGTGTAGGCAAGGATTTTATAGTTGAAGGCAGTTCTGGTATAGTTGGATCCTGGTTATGTTACGAGCTTCCACCCACATTCTTAGTCAACATGTTGTGCAAAACGCAACACGCTGTTACAACAAGATCACAAGTTTATATTTTAAGTTCAATGGGGTTGTGGAATATTCGAAATATTCTTCTGTCTTCCGAACGCCATCTCAACTGTCATTCTAGCTCGGCTCAGTCTATAATTGAAAATTTCTTGAGGTGTTGTCAATTTTGTATTGCGGTTATAGGCTTTTAACAAGTGCCGGTCGATTCCAAATATGTCGTTGCCAATGAAACAATATGTTTTTCTGATTTCTCGTGGAAAAGCCTCGTCAGGTGGAAAATTAAGTTTCCCAGACTTCATTCCTTCATATAATTTGCTGTTTTTTAAAGAGAGCGACATCAGATGCTCTTCCATTGCCCCCAAAGTCAATGAGCATTTAAGACGACCAACTACTATGAGCATTTAAGACGACAAACAGCTACGGTATCCCTTATAATTGTGAAAATCAGAGCCAGCATGTGGGGACGTTTGATTTTTACATGTTTACCATCAATAGCTACCAAAGTATGTGGAAATTGCCACAATTTGTTAAAACCATCTCTCCATTCAGCTTGGTTCAAAGGAATCTATAAATCACAGTTTTCTATTTATATTAAAAAATTACTTTTACAATTTTACTTACCTTAAAATATTTGTCGGAGAGAGAAGTAATTATGGCGTTTAAATCCTCTGGAACAAATTGACTAATCGTATTTCGAGACACACGTGTGAGATACTCCAAGCATCGGTATGAGTCACCAGTAGCTATACATCGCAGTGTTATCGCTAAACGCGTCCTTCCGGGAATTGCGTCCCTCATAACAGTATCTTCCTTTTTGATTTTGGAATTCACCTCCATTTTTTATTAAAAAATATGCCAAAGATTGAAAATGATTTAGGTTGACAAAATGTAATACAAATTGATAGTAAATTCTCGAAGTCATTTACATTTAACCTACAAACATTTTTGTAGTCGGTGGTATCCCAAAGAATGTCCTTTAAAATGTGGGCTTCTAAGGAATGAAGCTGTCGCTTTTCCAAAAAAGGTTTGACCCAACATCCCCGTTGTTGGTGGCATTCTTCTTCATCCACATCATACATAAGCTCCTTAAGAGTTTTTAAAGGCGTTAAAAGACTAAAGTTCTTCATCATGTCCACTGAAAAAGAACTGCTAAAATATTCACTAAATGCACAGCACTAAAAAAAGTTGCACAAAGTATACAGCCCAAAAAAGCTTACACAAATTTTTTGTTCGGCATTTTGGTTGGCAACCCTTGCTGTGTTTTGACACGAAAATTAAAGTGCTCGTTGTTATTACTAGAAATTTTATATTTTCCTCGGTGTATAAGTGAATTTGGCATTCGAATTGAGTGGTATTGTGATTATTCCAGATCATTTGCGATAATAATCATCGATTTTAATTTGGTCTTGGCAAATTTGCAAGATTTCCATTTCTTTATCTTCGGCATTTACCCTGTTTGTTGTTATTGTTTTCATCTGTCTTTTGATCAAGTTTTTGCTATCAAATTTTCTTATTGTTTAAAATTTTTGGGTATACTTTTAGGCACACTCTGAAACTCGTTTTACTACCCACCGCATAATGGCGTGTTTGTATACTAAATGTATAGTGATGGGCAATAGTGATCAACAATTTATATGTTCTAAGTTTTCTGATGCACAGGCTCATTTGAGTTGTGCTGGTTTTAGTGAAGGACAATATGATATGATTTCTGATCGAGAAAATGGACTTCGCTGGTCATGTGTGAAGTGTAGGACCAGGGACATTGATTTGTATAGGATGCAAAGTTAATAATTACACGTGTGAAATCTGATTTTGCAACTGTAATGGGAAATTTGAATTAAATGGAATCTCTTTTTGATAAGTTTGAATATATTGAAGGGTCGCCTAAACGTAAGAAATCGTATTTGAGTGTAGATACTGGTAATTGTAATAGTCTATCGAATCCATCCAATTTGATAAGTTTGCTTTCACCAGTTGTTGAAGATAATGTTGCCCAAAATTCGCTTCCATCTGTTAATGATTCTGTTACTCTTAGTGGTCAACCTATTGGTAATCAATCAGAACTATCTCCTCCTGCTGAGGTTATTCCAATTGATTTTGTTTCCGTTTCTCAAACTCCGGGTTTGAGTTTTGCGTCTGTTGTACAAGGTAATTCTACTGACACCATTCCTCAAGATCAAAATCCTGGGCAAAAGGGCATTCATAACTTAGTTGTGGTGCCCCTAGGAGGACAGTGTTCATATCCAGATTGGCATCTGACTGTTTATGATATTGGTGATTTTGTCAGATCTAATTTTTCTATTGTTGGTAATGATATTGCTATTTTTAAATTTCATTACTCCCATCTTAGGGATATGTCTTCATTTAAAATATCGGTTGCAGATAAATTTTTTGATGAGATTGTGAAGAAATAATTTTGGCCTGATGGCGTTTTGGTTCGCGAGTTTGTTCATAAAGATCGGAATCGTTCCGATGGGTATACTAGATTGACACCCTCGGTCGATGTCTCAAAAAACTGGGTGCTTCAATTATATTCCTATATCAAAATGTAAGAGGTCTTAATTCTAAACTGAAAGATATTTATTTAAATAGTATTGATTGTAGTTATGGTGTTATATGGTTATCGGAAACCTGGTTAAAACCTAGTGTCAATGATTCTCAGATGTTTTACAAAGATTATCATGTGTTTAGAAAGTATAGAGTGGGAAAGAAAAGGGGCGACGGTGTTCTCATTGCTGTACATTGCACCATTTCTGCTGAATTGATCACATTATGCGGGGACTGTAAGTCTGAATTCATTTGTGTACGTCTTCGCATTGGTGTAAGATCTGATTTTGTGAATTGCTCCTACATTCCTCCCAGTTCTAGTGTTGACATTTATATGGATCACCTTCGATTGACAGAATCAGCTGTTAACTTAATGGATTCAAATTCGGACGTAATTTGTGTAGGTGATTTTAACTTACCATATACAACGCGGGTCTCTGAAGATGACTCTAACGGATATTTACCTCTGTCTTCTACTATAATGAGTAACTATTGGGATGGTATTTTTGATTTAGGTCACCATCAGTTAAATTTTATTAAAAATGTGAACAATAGAATACTGGTTCTCGTATTTTCGAACAGTAACTGTATTTCATTATGTAGAGTTTCTCTTATTGTCTTACCGGAAGATAAACATCATCCAACATTTAAATTGGCTCTTGATGTACAGGTAGAAAATTCAGGATTAATTCGACGAATACAGCCCCGTACTATGAATTATAATTTCGCCAGAACAAATTTTGTCTTACTCAGATTCTTTCTACATAATACAAATTGGAATTATGATGGTGGTCTTGTGTGCAAAATTTAAAATTTATTTAATACCGTGAACTCTGGGAGTTCTGCTTCAATACCTTATCATCCTTCAAATTTTGAATCTGGGCCTGCTTGGTTCACAAAAGGATTAAGGGGTCTACGTAATTTAAGAAAAAGAATGAAAAGTAGATATGATAGTTGTGGTTCATTAATTTATTTGGCGAAATACATAGTTTCCAGGGAACAATTTAACGTTCTTAATAGGAAATGTTACTCTTATATCTCTAAAATGAGAAGAGTTCTACTGAAGAATTCAAAGCGGAAAGTAGTTGGTTATCCGCGTAGGATGAAATTCAATGGTTCAGAATCATCAGATGATGCCGTTGTTTCTGATATGTTTGCTAACTTCTTCCGTAAAATATGTTCTCCTTCTGTTGCTTTACTAAATTACCCCTATAATATCAATACGTTTAATGGCATTTCGGATATTATCTTGTCTGAGGATGAAGTTCTTTATGGACTGCAAACTTTAAAACATTTCAATGATGGTGTTCCCACATCAATTCTTAAAATGTGTGCTCATGAATTGTATATTCCACTGACAAATACATTTAATGAATCGTTGACATCGGGTAAATTTCCCTCTTATTGGAAATCAAGTTTCATAAGCCCACTGTTTAAGTCAGGAAGTCGATCCAATATTGACAATTACAGAGGAATTGCAAAGTTGAGAGTAATACCAAACCTATTTGAAAATTGGTTACGAATAGACTACTTTATTTTGTTGGATATTTGGTTTCGCCATATCAGTACGGTTTTGTTAATGGCAGGTCGTCTACGACTAACTTACTGGAGTTAACGTTTCATGTTTTTGCAGCTTTTCGTGATAAATATCGGATTTATTTATTTTATTTATTTATTTATTTGCTTTTTCACTTCTACGACAAAACATTCATCTTAAAAAGTAGAATTCTTATAGTGTTATAAGGTAAACTAAGACAAGTAAAATAACAATTACATACAAAATATTTGAATATTCATACATTAACTAAATAAAGAAAGGAGAAAAAAAAGGTTAACAATTAATAAACAGTTAATTGATTACACAAACATTTATTTACGAGAAAAATTCAAACAATTTTTTCTTAAATTCTGAGGCGTTGCTGATTGCCCTAATTGCTGAAGGAATAATATTATTCCAAAGACGTATTGCAGTTATGTAGAATTGCCATTCTGATATCAAAGAAGAATGTCTAATTTGTATTATATTTCCATTTCTTCTGAGTTGACTAAAATTCAATCGATTGAACAGGTGACATGGCTCACAGGTGGTTATAATTTTATGTAGAAATATAAGAATTCGTATTTTCAGAAGGTCTTCGAACTGTACGCCAAATAGTTTGACAGAGTAAGGAGTTATACTCACATAATTACCATTAGTGACATAATTTCTGACCCCATAAACGTACCTCGTAATGTTGTTGTATGTGACGTTCAATTTCGATTTACTAGAGGCATCACAACTTGCAAAAATCTCACATCCATAGGTTAAATTTGGCTCCAAATAAGTTTTTGCAAGTAGTAACCTTATCTTTATTGGTGTGCAATATTGTGTGGGCCATAGGGTTCTGAGCATCGAATATGTTTTGCCACAGGCAGCTATACTGTGATCAGACCAGGTGAGGGTTTTATTAAAAATTACACCTAGGTTTTTTGCCTTGTCTACAATTTCAATTCGCTGGTCGTTAATGCAGACATTAGGTGTTTCACAAACTTTCTGCGTTCTTTTACGCATTATCACACATTTAGATTTTCGAGAATTTAAACTTAGCCTATTCACATCAGCCCAACGAGAAACTCGTTCTAGGTCATCATTAAGCCTCGCAGTACATTGCCAAATGTGTCCCTGTTTATCACTTATGTACAACTGGACGTCATTGGCGTACATTCTTATGTTGCAGTGGTGTAGAAGAGGTCCAAGAATAGAGCCTTGTGGAACCCCCCTTATAACGGGAAGAAAAGTTGAGGTTGTTAACTGCCTAGTTTCTACACACTGCACTCGTCCACTTAGGTATGACTCAATTAATTTGGTCGATGTAGGTGAAAAATTCATAATTGTCCCCAGTTTTTGAATTAATACAGCATTGCCACACAACCATCATCAATTGCCTTCCTTAGATCCTCGGCCACATCTGTGAGAGCAGTAATGCAACTATGTTTGGCCCGAAAGCCAGACTATCTATCAGTTAACAAATTATACTGCGTAATATAATCAGTTATCTGTATATGTAAAAGTGTTTCGAAAACTTTTGACATATAGGTCAATATAGCTATAGGGCGATACTCAGTGGTTGATTTTGGTATTGGAAGAATTTTCGCCTTTTTCCACCAAAGTGGGTAAGTGCATGTCATGATTATAGTGTTACATATACTATGTGTGATTATTGGTAAAAGCGGCGGAAGAATTATCTTTAAAAAGGCTGTGTGAATGCCATCAATACCTATAGCGTTTGATTTTAAGGATAGACCGATTTTGAGTACATCACACTGGTTGACACTATCAAAATTGAACTGATTCTGCGGTAGATTGGCCGCATTATAGTTATAATAATGGCTATGATCAACTTCGGACATGGGTATATTAAGAAAGGTTTTATTTATATCCTCTGGGTCTGATATGATACTATATTTTGTTCTATTATTCACTATTCCAATTTCCCTAATAGTTTTCCATGTATTTTTTGAACCAATTGATTTAGAAAATTTCTCCTTAAGAGTTTTTAAAGGCGTTAAAAGACTAAAGTTCTTCATCATGTCCACTGAAAAAGAACTGCTAAAATATTCACTAAATGCACAGCACTAAAAAAAGTTGCACAAAGTATACAGCCCAAAAAAGCTTACACAAATTTTTTGTTCGGCATTTTGGTTGGCAACCCTTGCTGTGTTTTGACACGAAAATTAAAGTGCTCGTTGTTATTACTAGAAATTTTATATTTTCCTCGGTGTATAAGTGAATTTGGCATTCGAATTGAGTGGTATTGTGATTATTCCAGATCATTTGCGATAATAATCATCGATTTTAATTTGGTCTTGGCAAATTTGCAAGATTTCCATTTCTTTATCTTCGGCATTTACCCTGTTTGTTGTTATTGTTTTCATCTGTCTTTTGATCAAGTTTTTGCTATCAAATTTTCTTATTGTTTAAAATTTTTGGGTATACTTTTAGGCACACTCTGAAACTCGTTTTACTACCCACCGCATAATGGCGTGTTTGTATACTAAATGTATAGTGATGGGCAATAGTGATCAACAATTTATATGTTCTAAGTTTTCTGATGCACAGGCTCATTTGAGTTGTGCTGGTTTTAGTGAAGGACAATATGATATGATTTCTGATCGAGAAAATGGACTTCGCTGGTCATGTGTGAAGTGTAGGACCAGGGACATTGATTTGTATAGGATGCAAAGTTAATAATTACACGTGTGAAATCTGATTTTGCAACTGTAATGGGAAATTTGAATTAAATGGAATCTCTTTTTGATAAGTTTGAATATATTGAAGGGTCGCCTAAACGTAAGAAATCGTATTTGAGTGTAGATACTGGTAATTGTAATAGTCTATCGAATCCATCCAATTTGATAAGTTTGCTTTCACCAGTTGTTGAAGATAATGTTGCCCAAAATTCGCTTCCATCTGTTAATGATTCTGTTACTCTTAGTGGTCAACCTATTGGTAATCAATCAGAACTATCTCCTCCTGCTGAGGTTATTCCAATTGATTTTGTTTCCGTTTCTCAAACTCCGGGTTTGAGTTTTGCGTCTGTTGTACAAGGTAATTCTACTGACACCATTCCTCAAGATCAAAATCCTGGGCAAAAGGGCATTCATAACTTAGTTGTGGTGCCCCTAGGAGGACAGTGTTCATATCCAGATTGGCATCTGACTGTTTATGATATTGGTGATTTTGTCAGATCTAATTTTTCTATTGTTGGTAATGATATTGCTATTTTTAAATTTCATTACTCCCATCTTAGGGATATGTCTTCATTTAAAATATCGGTTGCAGATAAATTTTTTGATGAGATTGTGAAGAAATAATTTTGGCCTGATGGCGTTTTGGTTCGCGAGTTTGTTCATAAAGATCGGAATCGTTCCGATGGGTATACTAGATTGACACCCTCGGTCGATGTCTCAAAAAACTGGGTGCTTCAATTATATTCCTATATCAAAATGTAAGAGGTCTTAATTCTAAACTGAAAGATATTTATTTAAATAGTATTGATTGTAGTTATGGTGTTATATGGTTATCGGAAACCTGGTTAAAACCTAGTGTCAATGATTCTCAGATGTTTTACAAAGATTATCATGTGTTTAGAAAGTATAGAGTGGGAAAGAAAAGGGGCGACGGTGTTCTCATTGCTGTACATTGCACCATTTCTGCTGAATTGATCACATTATGCGGGGACTGTAAGTCTGAATTCATTTGTGTACGTCTTCGCATTGGTGTAAGATCTGATTTTGTGAATTGCTCCTACATTCCTCCCAGTTCTAGTGTTGACATTTATATGGATCACCTTCGATTGACAGAATCAGCTGTTAACTTAATGGATTCAAATTCGGACGTAATTTGTGTAGGTGATTTTAACTTACCATATACAACGCGGGTCTCTGAAGATGACTCTAACGGATATTTACCTCTGTCTTCTACTATAATGAGTAACTATTGGGATGGTATTTTTGATTTAGGTCACCATCAGTTAAATTTTATTAAAAATGTGAACAATAGAATACTGGTTCTCGTATTTTCGAACAGTAACTGTATTTCATTATGTAGAGTTTCTCTTATTGTCTTACCGGAAGATAAACATCATCCAACATTTAAATTGGCTCTTGATGTACAGGTAGAAAATTCAGGATTAATTCGACGAATACAGCCCCGTACTATGAATTATAATTTCGCCAGAACAAATTTTGTCTTACTCAGATTCTTTCTACATAATACAAATTGGAATTATGATGGTGGTCTTGTGTGCAAAATTTAAAATTTATTTAATACCGTGAACTCTGGGAGTTCTGCTTCAATACCTTATCATCCTTCAAATTTTGAATCTGGGCCTGCTTGGTTCACAAAAGGATTAAGGGGTCTACGTAATTTAAGAAAAAGAATGAAAAGTAGATATGATAGTTGTGGTTCATTAATTTATTTGGCGAAATACATAGTTTCCAGGGAACAATTTAACGTTCTTAATAGGAAATGTTACTCTTATATCTCTAAAATGAGAAGAGTTCTACTGAAGAATTCAAAGCGGAAAGTAGTTGGTTATCCGCGTAGGATGAAATTCAATGGTTCAGAATCATCAGATGATGCCGTTGTTTCTGATATGTTTGCTAACTTCTTCCGTAAAATATGTTCTCCTTCTGTTGCTTTACTAAATTACCCCTATAATATCAATACGTTTAATGGCATTTCGGATATTATCTTGTCTGAGGATGAAGTTCTTTATGGACTGCAAACTTTAAAACATTTCAATGATGGTGTTCCCACATCAATTCTTAAAATGTGTGCTCATGAATTGTATATTCCACTGACAAATACATTTAATGAATCGTTGACATCGGGTAAATTTCCCTCTTATTGGAAATCAAGTTTCATAAGCCCACTGTTTAAGTCAGGAAGTCGATCCAATATTGACAATTACAGAGGAATTGCAAAGTTGAGAGTAATACCAAACCTATTTGAAAATTGGTTACGAATAGACTACTTTATTTTGTTGGATATTTGGTTTCGCCATATCAGTACGGTTTTGTTAATGGCAGGTCGTCTACGACTAACTTACTGGAGTTAACGTTTCATGTTTTTGCAGCTTTTCGTGATAAATATCGGATTTATTTATTTTATTTATTTATTTATTTGCTTTTTCACTTCTACGACAAAACATTCATCTTAAAAAGTAGAATTCTTATAGTGTTATAAGGTAAACTAAGACAAGTAAAATAACAATTACATACAAAATATTTGAATATTCATACATTAACTAAATAAAGAAAGGAGAAAAAAAAGGTTAACAATTAATAAACAGTTAATTGATTACACAAACATTTATTTACGAGAAAAATTCAAACAATTTTTTCTTAAATTCTGAGGCGTTGCTGATTGCCCTAATTGCTGAAGGAATAATATTATTCCAAAGACGTATTGCAGTTATGTAGAATTGCCATTCTGATATCAAAGAAGAATGTCTAATTTGTATTATATTTCCATTTCTTCTGAGTTGACTAAAATTCAATCGATTGAACAGGTGACATGGCTCACAGGTGGTTATAATTTTATGTAGAAATATAAGAATTCGTATTTTCAGAAGGTCTTCGAACTGTACGCCAAATAGTTTGACAGAGTAAGGAGTTATACTCACATAATTACCATTAGTGACATAATTTCTGACCCCATAAACGTACCTCGTAATGTTGTTGTATGTGACGTTCAATTTCGATTTACTAGAGGCATCACAACTTGCAAAAATCTCACATCCATAGGTTAAATTTGGCTCCAAATAAGTTTTTGCAAGTAGTAACCTTATCTTTATTGGTGTGCAATATTGTGTGGGCCATAGGGTTCTGAGCATCGAATATGTTTTGCCACAGGCAGCTATACTGTGATCAGACCAGGTGAGGGTTTTATTAAAAATTACACCTAGGTTTTTTGCCTTGTCTACAATTTCAATTCGCTGGTCGTTAATGCAGACATTAGGTGTTTCACAAACTTTCTGCGTTCTTTTACGCATTATCACACATTTAGATTTTCGAGAATTTAAACTTAGCCTATTCACATCAGCCCAACGAGAAACTCGTTCTAGGTCATCATTAAGCCTCGCAGTACATTGCCAAATGTGTCCCTGTTTATCACTTATGTACAACCGGACGTCATTGGCGTACATTCTTATGTTGCAGTGGTGTAGAAGAGGTCCAAGAATAGAGCCTTGTGGAACCCCCCTTATAACGGGAAGAAAAGTTGAGGTTGTTAACTGCCTAGTTTCTACACACTGCACTCGTCCACTTAGGTATGACTCAATTAATTTGGTCGATGTAGGTGAAAAATTCATAATTGTCCCCAGTTTTTGAATTAATACAGCATTGCCACACAACCATCATCAATTGCCTTCCTTAGATCCTCGGCCACATCTGTGAGAGCAGTAATGCAACTATGTTTGGCCCGAAAGCCAGACTATCTATCAGTTAACAAATTATACTGCGTAATATAATCAGTTATCTGTATATGTAAAAGTGTTTCGAAAACTTTTGACATATAGGTCAATATAGCTATAGGGCGATACTCAGTGGTTGATTTTGGTATTGGAAGAATTTTCGCCTTTTTCCACCAAAGTGGGTAAGTGCATGTCATGATTATAGTGTTACATATACTATGTGTGATTATTGGTAAAAGCGGCGGAAGAATTATCTTTAAAAAGGCTGTGTGAATGCCATCAATACCTATAGCGTTTGATTTTAAGGATAGACCGATTTTGAGTACATCACACTGGTTGACACTATCAAAATTGAACTGATTCTGCGGTAGATTGGCCGCATTATAGTTATAATAATGGCTATGATCAACTTCGGACATGGGTATATTAAGAAAGGTTTTATTTATATCCTCTGGGTCTGATATGATACTATATTTTGTTCTATTATTCACTATTCCAATTTCCCTAATAGTTTTCCATGTATTTTTTGAACCAATTGATTTAGAAAATTTCTCAGCATAGTATTTTGACTTGGCGTTTCGTATGGCCTTGGTTACAATTTTTCTCGCGTTGCGAAAAGCATTATGTAAATCGTCGGTTCTAAAACGTTTCCATCGAGAGTAGGCATGGTCACGAAATCAATACGAAGTTTAATTTGAATTGGTACTATTGTATTATATAACGTTGTTAAGTTTTGTTCCAAGAAGGCCAACTGATCATTTACAGATAACATATAATAAATGCAACAGCAGTCAATTTTATCAAACTCTTCTTTTAGATTGAGATAATTGATACGTTTAAAATTGCGAAATTGTATTGTGTTAGTAGAGGTTTGAAGAGGAATGTCATAAATCATGAATATAAGGTCATGCCTAAAAAAACATGATGCAGATAACTGATCATATATTAATATTTGTCCTCACTGGAGACAAAAAATAAATAAAGAATTATTTGATGATGTGAAATGTGTAGGCATTTCAGAATTCGCTGAAATGAGATCAAATGATTTCATATTATTAGTTAAACTTGTTTCAGTCAGCAAATTTGAGTTATAACATCATTATAGAATACTGTGACACACTCCAACACTGTAAGGAAATGAGTGAAGTCAATAGTACTTCGAGGCCTATAAACTCAACCAATAAGAAATTTTCCTCCATAGCCACATGCCTCAAGAAATAGATATTCAACTTTATTATTAGGGTTTATTAACTCATCACTTTTACTCTTTACCGTACAGACCAATCCTTTTTGACATAGATTGCCACTCCGCCATAGCCGTCAGATCTGTCATTTCTATACAAATCATAACCACTCATTAATACCAGATCATCCTTAATGGATTCATCAAACCATGTCTCGGACACACAAATTACATTCAAGCCAGAGTTTTCAAACATAAGTCTAAATTCATCTATTTTGTGTGTTAGACTTTGTGCATTAATATGACAAATTTTCAGGCCACTTCTCTGTTTAGCAAGAATTTTTATCATGTTTGCCGTTACATCTTGGGAATAAATTCTATTGCCTCCAATTAAAGCCATGTTTAAATAATATAAAATCCCTACTAGCAACGGCAGTTAAATATATAATCATTATAATTTCGTAAATTTTAATTAGATTAATGGATGAAATTTACACAGATTTTAGTAAAGCTTTTGACACAGTTGCTCATAATTTGTTAATATACAAACTTTATGTTATTGGTGTTCCACCTAAATTGCTGCACTGGGTATCTTCTTACCTTAGTGTTCGTACTCAAAAATGCGATTTTAAAATGTATTATCTTCAACTATATCAGTAAAATCTGGTGTTTCTCAAGGCAGTCATTTAGGTCCCCTACTATTTGTTCTTTATTTAAATGATCTACCATCTATAGTTAAATCTTCTAACATTTTGATGTTTGCAGATGATGTTAAGTTATATATGCCTATAAGCGATACTGAGGATTCCACCTATCTTCAAAATGACTTGGATAGTCTCACTAATTCGTGTTTTGTAAATGGTATGTTGCTAAATCAGGGAAAATTTAAAAAGCTTTCGTTTTGCCATAGTATAGCGTTGAATTTTGATTACCTTATTGGCTCTTACTTACATACTGGAAAATTTATCTTCCTTCATATATTTAGGAGTACTTCTTGATAAAAAATTGCGTTTTGATCACATAGTGATTCTTGTATAGGCAAAGCCAGACCACTGTTAGCGTTTATGAAAATATGGGCGAAAGAATTTGCTGATCCTTACGTCACTAAAAGCCTTGTTGTCTCTCTCGTTAGACCTGGATTAGAATATGGTTGTATTGTGTGGTGTCCGTATAATGCCTGTGACATAAAGCGCATCGAATGGATTTAAATATATTTTTTACTTTTTGCTTTACGTGGTCTCGCTTGGAACATCGATATATGTTAAATGCTATGATTGTTGTAAAACTCATTAGGGGCTGTATAAATTCAAATTTGTTCTTGAGTCAAATAAATTTTAATGTTCTATTTCTATCCTATTAAAAACGACCGATTGTCCGTTATAATTACGATCACTACAATCCCTTTCGCCGCGTTGCCTCATTTACTATGGGATATATAATTCGTTACCCACTTCAGATTCTTTGAATATAATTAAGCAACATTTAATTCGTAATTAATCGGGAACTATTATCCAGCTTGTGTTGCCAACCATTTTCCTCCGATAAACTAGTCCTGCTTGTATTCTTCAATCTTATTACAAATCCTGAATTCTACAACGAATTGTAGCTGACGCTAAATAAATAAATAAATCATTAACGGTTGAGGCCAGATCCTGACATTCATGTTCCTCATCTTTATGTTCCTGCTCTTCATGTACCTACTCTTCATCTTGATCTCCCTTTTTGTTATCTTTATGTTCATGTTTATCGTTCCACACATATTGTTGCGACGTTCCTGCTCCAGATATTACTGCCTATGTTATCTTCTATGATTTTATCCTAAAGTTCCGGTGTATACTTCCACTCAAATTTGTGGAGAATGTTTACCATTTATCTTGTTCCTGCTCGTTCCCCTGTTTCTCTACTCCAGCTGATGTTCCTGTTCCTGCTAATCATGTTCCAGATGTTCCTGGCCCAGCTCCTGTATTGTTCACCCTATCGTTGGTTCCTGTTTCTGCTTCTTTTGTTATATAACTGTTTTTATTATAAGTTATTTTTTATTTTTATATGTTTTATTATTATAACTAACATACACGCTAACTATAAAAATTTTTTAACTATGTTATTTCAGTTTAATTATTTGATGTTAATATTTTTATTTTTATATATTTTTTTAATTTCCTATTATTCTATTTTACTTCCTATTATTTTAATTTTATTCTACTCATTTTCTTATGTTAAATGTATTATAATTATATAACATAAAATAATAATATAAAATAATAATATATATTAATATAATTTTTATAATTTAAAATACATTACCGGCTGTATCCTATTTAGGATTTTAGATGTGAGATAAATCAATAAATAAATAAATAGAGGGAAAATATTTGATGACAGCGGAAGATCCTAATGCTGATAACATGGCTGAAACTTGTCTATATTGTGGTATACTGTCACATGACCTAATCATGCAATTCCCAGGGAACGAATCACAAGTGAACGCCAACGTACTCACTGAGGGTGAAAAAAGATATTTTATATACCACTTTCTGCCGGCGTTAGCGTTTATTTACCGTAGTTGCCCAATCGACACATTTTTGGTATATTGCCATACAGGGTTGAAAAATAGTACTTTTTTACCCAATCATGTGTGAATTTATTTAGTAAACAAAAAGACAAATATTCAAGGAAATCGCAAAGCTGAAATACCTCGAAGAAAAGTCTCATGCAGGAAGAATTTTTGCATTAATTAACGTTAAAGGTGGTGGACAGAAGCTTCAGCAATTTTTGTCATCTTTCAACGAATATATGTAAGACCAACTCCAAGAGCAGCAACAACAACAGGACCCGCAACTCTACGCAAGGTGATGCTGCTCAACATAAAAGCAGCCAGCACCAGTTGTTTGTCCATCAGAGTGCTATGACCAAGACTAATCCCAACAAATAGTTGATTATTCAATTAAATGAGAAATAGACAGCCGAAATAAATGTCACATATTTTAAATGTGTATTTTGTCCCTAAGTATAATGATAAAATCCTTGGATATTTAATCGTCTTAATATGCCCTGATTTATGATTGAATTTTCACCCTTGACAGCGTTTACAGCATACCCATGACTTTTAAGTAGAACAATATAATAAATAAATTTTAACATTCTCATATGAGTATGTGTCTTCATCAGCATTGTATAAATATTTTGTTAATGCAACTTCGCCAAAAAGGAGGATACGTAATGCATGCAGAAATTGCCCGCAGACCAAATTAAATGTATCGCAAATCACTACAATTTAGACCGCCACCAGTATATCGATTTTGTCTGTCTTCTCAAGCCTGACAAATCCTAAAAAACTCAAATTTACCTTCTTCTAATATTAGTCATGCTCGAAAATATTTACCTTTTTACTATTGTTTCCTGGTTGGGCAAGTCCAGCTTTATTTGACCCATAATTGAGGATACTTCACGCAACATTTGTTTTTTGTTCCATTTCAGTCTTTTGTGCTTCTGTGGAATGTAATAAATCACATTAAAATACATTTAATATTTTGAGAAGTATTTCCGCATTCTTACCAAATTATATTTTCTTTTATTTCCCGTCACTGGTCAAACGATTGAAAATTGACGCTATCAGTTTTGACACTTCAAGTGACAAAAGAATCCCCTCTGCCCATTATAGAATATACTAAAACGCACACGTTCACTTACCTAAACGCGTGTAGGCGCCGCGGTGACACACACGATACAAAAACAAATATTCTGGGGAAAGTGATGAGTTGTTTGTTGCGCGATAAGGTCGACAGTCACATCAATTCACCAGTATAGATTGTGGACGACCATCATGTGACGGCTGTTTTAAATGTAAATATAAAGATCTTTTTTTTTTTTTGATGTGTTAACATCTATAGCCGCGGGTACAGCCTAAATTCACAAAGTGAATACATCCAAACACAATTTGTCCGACTGCGCTCACACAGATTGTCCGACAGCGATCACACATTGTCTGCAGTTAAACTCCTCCGAAACGGCTGGACCGATTTGAATGAAATTTTGTGTGCATATCGGGTAGGTCTCCGAATCGGCCAAAATCTATTTTTCATACCCCTAAATGAGAAGAGAAACTGCGAAAAAAACACACACACTGATGTAGCGGCAGCGAATAGTTGTATTGTGTGGGTGCGAAGCACTCACAGAGCAAAGAGAATAATGACGTGTTTATACGTATATAAAAATGAGATAGAAAGAGAGCAAAGAAAATTGTGAACTTGTGTAGCGTATGTACGCACATAACAATGTACATGTGTCTGTTGTACTATTAATCAAGAAAATAATGACACTTGTCTTTAAAAATTTTTCAGTGTTATTAAGTATTAATATTATTTAAATGAAACGTCATCAAATGATTGAACGCCTTTTTAAATTCTTTATAGTTATTAACTTCACCTGTATGTATGCAAGTATGCCGAAAAAATTGTGGATTGATTTTTAGGCCTTTTCCCGTGATCCAATCGAGCTGAAACTTCGCAGGCAAACTAATGTAAAAAAACTATCAAAATATGGGCGGGATTGGATAAAGGGGCGTGGTACCTCCCATACAAATCACAAATTAAAAATCTATTATTTCTGCTTCTGTTAACGGTATTTGAACAAAATTTGGTATGTTGGTTAGGTGTATATATTCTAAGATCTGCTGCAAATATGGGCGGGATTGGACAAAGGGGCGTGGTCATATATAAAGAATTTATAGTCAAAAACTATGTTTTTTACGGGGTTGGTTTTAATTATTGTGAAAGGTAAGTCAAATAAAATGTGGGTGCGGAGCACTTTCAGAGCAAAGAGAATAGTAACGTATTAACGTATATAAAAATGAGATAGCAAGAGAGCAACGAAAATTTTGTGAACTTGTGTAGCGTAAGTACGAATATAACAATGTATGTATGTATATACAAATGTCTGTTGCTTTGCATTCTTTGATTTTTGTGGGAATGAAACAAAAAGTATTAAGCAAGAAATTAATGACACATGTGCTTGCACTGGTCATTAAATAATTTTAAGTAATAATATTATTTAAATAGAGATCTTTGCATATTTTCATTAAATCTATCATTGTTATTGCACGAAATTTAAATTTATTGTTTATCACAGGTACTTGGTTTACATATTGCACATATTCTATGGAGTCCCGAATTGACTTTATAGTATTTACAAAATATTTGTTAAAATTATCAACTATTTCGAAATTATCCGTATGTTCTATATTGTTAAATATCACATTTTTTATCACATCTTTTGGTTTCTTCACTACTAGGTTTTTAATTTCTCTCCACATTTCTCTTTGGTCTTTTGATCCTGTAACTTGTGTGTTCATTTTTCCTGTTTTCAATCTCAACTTTATACATATTTCTATACGTTTTGTATGCATTCCACGATTCTATTGTATTATTCGTTAGTGCTGCTTGATATTTAACAATTTTTTCCTGTTTTAATATATTTAATTGACGATTGAACCATTTATTTGTGTTGTGCTTTTTATTTATTACTTTCGTATACGTAAATTTTTTTATTGTACTTTCAAGGGATGCATCCTGAAAATATGCTTTATTGTTCATATTAAAGGTTGTATTATATAATAATGTATTTCTTAATTCCCTGTTAAATAGGCGGTTATTATAGTTAAAACTTTCTATTTCATTATTTTTATCTTCATTGTTTCTTGGACATTCTATTGTGATGTTTATTGATTCATGGTCCGATATTTTCTTATTTACATTGTTTTTTACAGATATATTTTCATTGTTCGTTATAATGTAATCGATTAGTGTTTTTGAAATCTGCGTAATTCTTGTATATTCTGTCACAATTTGTTTTAATCCATTATCATTCAGCACATATTCAATCTTCTCTTTATAAAAATCTTTTTTCCAATCGATATTAAAATCGCCAGCTATCAATATGTCAATGTTCTTCTCAGATAATGCCTCAAATACTTCCTCGAATATTTCGAAGAACTCTGCTTTTTGGCTACTAGGTGATCTGTATATAGCTATTATTATAAAACATGTTTGTTTGTATTTTACCATGTATGCACTTATCCAATATTTAGTATCGCAAATTTTTTCATATATTTTTGTAGTATTCCACTGATTTTTGAAATATATAGCTACACCGCCTGTCCTGGTTGATTTCGACAATGTCATATAATGCGCGTAATTTTGAAGCTGTATTTCACATTTGTTAAATGTTAATGGTCTTCGTCCAAACCCAAATTAAGTCTTTTATTGTTTCTGACACAGTTTATACATTTAATAATCACTTCTTTATTACAGTCTTCATTTTTATGGTTTCCATGGCATTTATAGCACGTTTCTTAGTGTTTACATTCCGATGCTCTATGATTGTACCCTTTGCATTTGAAGCATTCCATTATTGTCGTGCCATCGAAAACTCTGCATATGTCCCATCCTACTTTAAGCCTTTTTCGGATATTACTTTTGTATATGACTCATTGCCAATTTTTATTTTGCAATTATATATTTTCCTATTGTATCTTTTAATTTCGAAAAGTTTTACAACTTCAATTTTACTGTTTTCATTTCCGTCCATTTTAAAATTCATGTCTATTATAATAATTTGCACAGCTATTTGGTTTGGCACCCTAATTTCATAATTGTCACTCATTTCACTTTGTATTGCAGATTTTATTTTCTCTCTTTCTTCATTATTTTCACTTTGAATAACTAGTGTGGCATTTTTTCTTTTTTCTACATTTGTTATTTTTAGGTTTATTGGATCCACCTTTTTATTTAAATCCTCTTTTGTTCTTTCTACTCCCTGTCTTTCCTTGGGCTTTACAATTAGTGACACTTGTTTCGTTGGATCTGGTAACACTGCACGTTCTCTTACTGTTTGAGCATATGACATCTTGTTTGTTTTGGCATTTGTGTCTTTGATCACTTTCTTTATTTCGTAGCACATTTTTTCATTACTTTTTTCAATTTCGCTGCACATTTCTTTGTTTTTATTTTCACACTGGTTTACATTTTGGAATAATTTAGTAATTTCCTGCATGTTCCTTTCACAACCTTTTTGCACACTGCCTACTTTCTTAATTCGCTCATCGTAACACTTTTCTATTGCTTCCAACATTGCTTTAATTTCATTTCCATTCCGCCGCAATGATAATTCAAATTCATCTTTGTAGTCAACTAAATTTTGTCTATTTTTGTTTACATCATCTTGAATCTCTTTTAACACAAGATCAACATTATGTATATACTGTATACAGTCATCGCATATAAAACTTACAAAACCCCCTGCATCCAGAATTTTGGATGTTGGTCTATTCCAGCACATTTAATCGTACAATGGTATACTTTATCACACACTTGCATCTGACTCCAGTTTCTCCTCTTATCGCTGTTCTGCAGTTACTGCATTCAGCCATCGCTGTGCTGATTATTAAGTATAAGTATATTATTTTAATTAAACTTTATACTTCACTTAATGTTTGTTGTCTATTTTATGAAATTTAAATAGTCTCTATCTATTTTTTATATCACTTGTATTTTATTTTTGATATTTTACTCCGCTTTGATATTTTCTGCTTCTTTCGCACAGAAGGCGAACTCAGCGAAAGATCTTTCAACGAGGGAGCAGAGAACAATTTGAGCCGGCAGCAAAGTACATGCATATGTAAGTCATTGAGCTATTACTTTTTTTCTTCTGCTGGATATTTTAAAAACACTGAGGTGACCAGATACATTTATACTGTTCGATTTTTTTGGCAAATAATTAGATGCAACATTTAAGAAAATTTATGTAATTACCACTGTGTAAATTTATCTGGGTTACTATTTTGAAAATTATTTAATTGGTTTACATGAAAATTTTGTATTGTTTTACGCAACGTATTATGATGATGCATAAAGATTAAAGATATATCCTAACGATTTTAAGATTTTTTTAGCCAATAATCCCCGCAAATATGCATACTTGCGTTGATTTAGTTTTCTTATAATAGTGATTTTTTTCTTATCTAGTTAAATTATTATTTTCCTATCTAGTCTTAAGGGCAAATGTTTTTTTCCAATTAGTTAAAACTCTGAAACACTTTTCGATCTTATCACTAAATAATTTTTGGTTTTGTTTTATTATGTTCTCTTAAGAATAAATTATTATGAGTTTTGAGTAAACATTTCAATATTTGTTTGATCTAACTATCTTGTAAAGGCTAGTTTTGCTATGGGATTACAATCAATTTCTCTTATCGGCATTCTCATTTGTAATCAAGGTTGGGTGGGCAGTAAGCAACATTAACATCTTATTGCTTAAAACTAATGGATAATTCTTTGTCTCCTTTTTTTTTGTATCTGAACTTTTTATATCTCTTCTGCTCGGCTGTAGTATCTTCTGTTATCGACTCTATGTTCCTGTTAAATGATTGCTGGCAGTATCTTTTTTTGAGACATTGTCAATATTGCACGTAAATGTTATATTTATAGTAGCACAGTGGTTTACGCAGTAATGAAGTTTTTTTGAACCCCCTAGGACGAGCAATAAGGCCGGAGGAAATACGTGCAACTGCTTGAATTTTACTGGAGATGACATCAACCATTTCAAAATAGTAAACGTCCCGGGTCTCTTTGATTAGCTGAAACATCCTCGTCAAAGCCAGATATGTCTTTGGCAAAAATGCATGATACCGGGCCCGGCTCAAAAAGCAGGACAAAAAAACCCGAAAATCGAGTAAAATATGGCAGGGCCGTAAACAGGGCTTCTTTTTGGTTTCTGTAATTGCCATATTTTACTCGATTTTCGTTTTTTTTGTTTTGACGTAGAATACGTCTTACCTTACGGTATGAGGAGTCATGTCAGGTTTTTATTGTTGTACTCTTTATTTCATTGAATTTGAGGAAACGGCTAGATGAATTTTTTTAAAATTTTTTTTGTAGGTAAATGAAGATGTTATCTTTCGTTTGATATACATTTCATATTGGTTGATATATTTCTAGTATTTTAATTTCTCAAATGAAAATTGTTTAAACACATACACTCAAACATATGTGTGGTGTTTGGTTGAGTGTTTTTGGTTGCTCAACATTGCTTAGGAACATGTATCTAGTAAAAAGTGAAACGAACAGCAAGCTAATGTTGCTTGGCAACATGTATCTAGTAAAAAGTGAAACAAACAGTAAGCTAACGTAATAAAGCTTTTTTGCGAAAGCTTCAATAAAGCTGTTGTAACATTAATTTTGAATTGTAAAGCGTAAAGCTTTCACACAACGCCCGAATGCTAATGCGAAGACTCGATAATGTAAACCTTTTTTAATATTAGGGCGGCCCTCTCAACATTCGCAGAACTTATTTCAATAAAAATATTAATTAAAATACATAAATTAAATTAAGTTTAAAAAAATTGAACATAATATTTTTTTTTTTAAACGGACTTGAATCAAACGCCGTTGGTAAATATAAAAATTACAGCAGACAGTTGTCCGAGGCCTTCGGCCACGGACTGTCCCTGCAGGCTGTGTCAGAGACACGGCCATTAAGTTTAACGTAGAATACGCCATCCGATAAGACAGAAAACATATATAACAATAAATGATAAATAATATAAGCAAATGAATTTATTGTTATATATGTTTTCTGTCTTATCGGATGGCGTATTCTACGTTAAACTTAATGGTCGTGTCTCTGACACAGCCTGCAGGGACAGTCCGTGGCCGAAGGCCTCGGACAACTGTCTGCTGTAATTTTTTTTTTGAGCCGGGTCCGGGCTCATGCACTTCAGCCGAATCTTTTCATCTTTCTTCCAGGCCTCAACTTTATACGGATATTTTGACTTGTCGGGATTATGATCGTTGGTTATGGAATCCTTTTTCGTGTCATTCAATTGCAAATACATTGTTTCTTGCGGCGGCTTTTTCTCCGGCTCCTGACTATTCTCTTTTCTTCACTGCCTTTGGTGACACAAGTCTCTTATATGTCGGTATTGCCAAGGGATTTCTCATTTTCCACAATATCCTTGGACTTATGTGGACTATTGCCTATTCTATTGTCATAGATTAATGTCATATAGAGCTGCCCAGAGTCCCATTCTTGTCATCTGACACTTAATTCCACACTGTCCGTAGTGCGGTAGATATATTCGAAGTAAATTGACTTACACCAGGTAGAATTACAGAAATTTTTGACTTTCATTTTTCATGTTATCAGGAATGATTTTTTTTATTTATTCGCCCTTTTTATTGGTACTTTTCTATTCTATTAGTCAAGCTCAAGGCCATCTATTACTTCGTTTACACGACACTTTAACACGAGTGAACTCGACTCGTGTGAGTACGATACGCAAAAAACCCGTCAGTTTATACAACTCAAGAAAACAGTGTTGAGTAGACATATGGTATGTCACTTTGAATACGTACAGAAAACAGCTGTACGTTGGTACATTTTTGTATCAGTTGGTATTCACCTAAACAGAATGTCGGCGTTAAAAATGTGCTTAGCGTCGTAGTCAAACGTTGTCAAAAAGTGGAAAAATAAACATTTTGACTCAGCTCAGAAACTTTTGGCGATGGTAAAAGTTTAGTGTAAACCAGAGATTTGTAGCTAATCCACATTTATCCCGAAATTGTAATAAAATAGAAAAATTTCCAATTTCATGTTTCGTAAACTGAAACAGGAGCGCTTAAAAGTTTTTTTATAGTGGGTACCCTGGTTAAGAAGGCATAAACAAAAAGCATCTGTTAGAATGCGTATTGGCAAAGGATGCGTTTATTTGGACACTGAACACGAGTTGACATTCGTTAACACGAATGTAAAAGTTGATTCTTGTCGACACGCTCAATTTTTTAGATACGGTTATGGCATGTGTTTATGTCTGCGTATCGAACTCACACGAGTCGAGTTCACTCGTGTTAAAGTGTCGTGCAAACGAGGTATATATCTCAATAAATAGATGTGGTTTTTTCAAAAAGAAGTTTTGCAAATGCATCCTCATGATTCCCGGCAAACCGCATAGCTATTTCAGATCTCGCCACAGATCTTCATCAGCGGTTTTTTCGAATGCTGCTTTTGAAAAATTCATCAAACTAAATGCAAACAAAAACTCATCTTAATTGAGAATTGTTCTTTTATTTTTGTTACCTTTTATTATTTTGTGGTGTATTTACACAAAAATGTTGACACAGAAAATGAAATGTCGTTGCTGTTTTCTTCTGATTCACATTAATAATGGTACAATTAGGTATCAGGTAAAGTCCTTTGAACAGCTGATTTAAATTTTTATTCATGCCGTTATTTACTGCCTCTTGATGCTGCCTACAAATACAAAAAACAACTTCTATTGCTACTACTTGGTTATTGTAATATGGCCCGTTTTTATAGAACGAATTTGAAGGAACGACCGAATCGGCCAAAACTAACGTAAAGAAATAGGGTAAAATGTGGTTACTGTTTTTGGAAATATGTAAAGGAACATGTGAGGAACGGATTTTAGCTAAAAGAATGATTTTTTATGATATGTAATTAACCGTGAAATATTTATTTTAAAAAGGAGATATTTTTGGAGATTTTTAATGTTTTGTTCAAGCTGTTGTTGTTTTACATTGGAAATAAGCTGTTTACATACAAAAATTCTTATTTTCTTCAAGTTTTTGCTGGACGTCGTCTATGTACTTTTGAGATAATTTGTACTGGGAGACTAAAATGTATCTTACAATAAATGGATAAGTTTTTACTACAAGTGTTTATCGTGTTAATGTTTCTTACGTGGTATGGTTATATGTATAGGCAAATGTTTTAATAATATTCTTATATGTGTAACAAAACGTTTTTTATTAATTGTCAATTGCAGATTCAATAACAACGACTAATTTATTTTAGACACAAAGCGTAGTTAAATCCATATTAACTACGCCAAAGCTATTTGTGACCATTGGCTTCGTTATATTGCAGATCCTCAATAACCAAAAATTATTATTTAGTTCGTAATTTTTTTTATTATTTTATTTATTTTTATTTAATTGTGTTAAGTTTGCATTTTAAAAACAAAAGTGGAGTAATGTTTATTTTAAGAATTGAAATAAAATTTAATTTCTATAAAATTGAATAAGAGAATTGTTTTTTTATTTAAAATTTTGTATGGTTGAAGGATATTCTTTTGCAGCAACTCATTTATTAAAATTTTACGACGATCTGTCCCAGAATCTCCGTCCTCGGCAACACTTTTGCCTGCTGTCTCCATAGCGTGGTCTGACTCCTGTGATATACCCCACAAATCTGTGACGGCGCCGTAACGCCGGCAAGACATAGCAATACAACAACCACTCTGGTGGTAACCACCCGCATTATTGCCCTAAAAACATCTTTGGCAAATTTGCCATCCCTGACATATGTAAACGTCATGGTGAAATCATTTAATATTTTTGCACACATATTCTGACACAAACAACAGTTTTTCTGGAATATTACCGAAAAACTTCAATACCATCGCAAAAATAAGTCACGCCACCTGACCAACGGTTTCAGAGTTGATTTCAACTCTTTCGTCGGCCATTTTGGCAGAAAAGTTGGTCATTCTGTATGGAAAAAGCGAAAAGTGTAAGTCGACATCCAAGTGCGCGCGAGAAGTTTTCGAGTTTTCGACGAATAGTAAAGTATTTAGCTCCCAGAGTCATCATCCTAATCACTCCAATTAATTTGGAGAACGCCGTATGTGATTTGGTGGAATTTATTCCATCCCCAGAGTATTCCAGCGACGAAAAACCAACCCATAGGTAAGTAATGAGTGGGTGCACAACAGCCGGTCGCTAATTCCCCTTAAACCAACCCATAGGTACAACATTTCCGGGCCAGAACGGCAATCAAGCCGGTTTTCCGACGGCTACTTCAAGCCACCAGACCGGTTATATCCGTCTGAGACAGCCACGACACCAGCAAGTGGTCACACCGCCGCGGAAATTACCCACAAACACCGCCGAATAAGGGTTTGTCAACGTCTCCAGCGGAGAAGAAGTAAGAACATCACAGACAACGACTGCAAAAGCCATTTTTTTTAAAAGACATCTCGCCAGCGTAACACCACCCGCCATTTTCGTCCAACCATAGGAACCCAACCTTAAGAATTTCTATCTTCAACATCCCAAGTTAAGACCCTTCCTAAAACCACCAAAGCAACAGTAGCCGAGAAAAGGGGTAAGTTATTGTTTGCCTTTTCTTTTAACCGTGACTCCGTAATCGACTCGACGAAGGTCGCCAAAAAGGTCGAATAACCGCCCCAGAGGGGTGAAGATGACCTAAGGATCGATCGGGATCACTAAGCCAAAATTGGAAAGACCGATTTAAACATCATTTAAATGCCCCAGAGGGCCGAAAACAGCACCCCCAAAATAATATAAACGAAGAGATGTGTATTTAAATATCAAAAATATCGAATGAATCGCCGACCGATGAGCCGGGGTTAAATAAATAAGAAAGAATAAAACTAAACGCACATTAACCGTGAATTCAGTTGGGCAATTGGCCTAAGGATAATGTTAATATATGCTTGAAGATCGCCCTATAATATGATAAATTGTCCGAATTTAAGTTAAGAGAAGAATTGAAAGTGATAAAGTGTTTCAAATTGTGCGGTATATTAAAGTGTTTCGGGATCTAGTCGCGGTGTCCGAGGGACAAGTGTAGGCAATTTCGGTAGTGTGTGGTGAAACCCTTGAATTCGTCGAAAATTCCCACAAGTCGGGTATGCAATAGACGTGACTTGTGAGAATTTTTGAAGGAATGACCTAAATTAAACGAAACTCCGGACTTTTCGGTCATGTTCCATTTGGTCATCAAGGGGTACACTTAGGCCTCGAATGACGCGCCTAGAACATCGAGATTCATCCTAAAATACGTTGAAGGAAAAGAAATTTAAGAGAAAGTTCATCTAAACTGCCTTAATCGAGCACAGATTAATACAGGTTAGATTTTTAACCGGACAAGCCGACACTTGAAGGTTTTAATACAAAGATCCCCAGATATTTTAGGAATACCCTGAAAACACTTGCCATACTAACACCAATGTACTAGTGGATAAGTGACCCAATAGATTATGAAGAATTTGTTTTGATTCCACTTTAATTGAACTGGAAAAAGTAATTAGATTATAAGTGCTAATGAATAGCATAATTTTAAGGCTAGGATTGAAAACGGCCAACTACTATTAAGTGCTTCGCCCTGAAGGGCAGATTCAAGTCTATTTTAAATTCAGAATAAGATGATGTGAAATTTTAAATGCACCTTACCGTGCTTATATGCGGTCGTAACGTAAGAGTAATTTAACTTTTTCTAATAAATTGAATATTATAACGTTCCCAAAATTTATTCGCGTTGTAAATATGTTCGGCTAAGGAGGCCGATAGGTAAAGGGTGGGATAAGATGTAAGTCATCCAGGTAAACATCAAATTTGGGACTCTGAGAAGCACAGAGTCATGGCGAAACGGCAGGAGTTTCAAGCGGGAGGGTCAGAGCAGACATCAACATCAGTCAGCTCGAGCGTAAAGCATGAAATCCTGCGTCACTAATTGCTTCTTCAATTCAAAACAAAACAAAACAAAACATACATAAATTTTTTTTTAAATTCCTTTTTCTTTATTATAACTTTTTCCTTTTACAGGTCATCTATAGGGTTATTATCCGTTTTTTTTTTGATTTTCTTGCGTGTTTATTTTTGATGTTACGAAATTAACTTCAGGCTCCGTTTATTTAAATTTTATGTCGAAGAATCCGTTTGTGTGAACTTAAAGACTCGGTATGTTTTCTAGTGTTCAGTGGCAGGCTGTAGTTGTGTCGATGAGTGAAAGATCCCCCCCGTCCGGCGAGTTCCAAGCCCGGCATACGCAAGGCATACTGAGCAACTCACTCGATCAACACGTAAACTCGCGAATTCAATTTTTCAAAAATTGCAGACCACACTGCCACACTGACATAATGGTACTCAACGTGGGGACTCCCAAGGCTGATTTTTCAACCGACAGGAATCTTAACCAAGTTGAAGGCTTGCGTGTTAGTGGACCCTGACATAATGGCGCCCAACGTGGGGCCTGAAGTTAATTTCATAATCCGTTTATTTTTGTAGTGTAAAGTTTTTCGGTGTCTTTTACGCTTCCCGTAAGTCCCGTTTGGGAATATTTAGTATCTCAGAGGCGTTGCGACGGGTAGGCCGCGGAACATTGAACTTCTTTTTGATACTTTTGTTTAGTTTCATCACTTGCGAAGTCTTGTTCTGGCACATTGACACTCTGACTCTAGTTTTTGTCATCCATGATTAAATTTTTAAAGTAAAATCAGTGCGTTAAATGTTTTAGCAGTTGAGTATTTGAACGATGTGTAAGTCCCGGCGAGATTCTCTGGATCTAACCGCATTGCGACATATTGCCGAATATTCAGCTGGTAAGATTATCCAGTACATTAACGATCGTTTGTTCGACAGCATTATTAAGCAAAGCGCAAGTCCCGGCGTGATTCTCAGGATCTAACCGCGTTGCGGCGTTTCGCTTATGATCAGTGTGTTCAATTAGATAGTTTACATTTTGTTTATGAAGTGCATAATAGTTTTAGGTAGCTACGAGTTATCTGAAACTCGGCTGAATACGAAGGAAGTATTCAGGAGCGTTTGAGAGAGTGAGTCACGTATGACGGCACCAGACCCCGTGCGTTTGCCCTCTCTTGACCTCTCAGTGAACCACCATTGATCAAGTTTTGTTTTAGGCATGTTATGTTTTGTTTTGAGGAAGAACACTACTTCCTGCTTTACATTTTGTTACCTGGAGAAGCTTACATGCTTATCTCCCAACTTACCCGTTTATACGTATTGTAACTTGATTTTAGTTATAAATTTTGCTTTTGTTTTTGATTGTGAGTTTTGGTTTGATTTTTTTTGGGTGTTTGATCCCGTACTGTTTTGGTTTTTGTGGATGAAAGATTCCATTTTGGGTGTTTGAGCCCGTTTACGTTTAATTTTTTTAAGTTTTTGCATTAATACTTACGACATTACCCTTTTTCTTCTGACTACTGTTTTGAGCTTAGGAGTTTTTATTGATTAATTTGCTATACATCTTTCGATTTTTATCTTTTTCTTATTATATTTTGTTTCATTGATTATTAATACCATTTTTGGGTTTCTGCATATTATTATATTACTATATTGCGTTTGTTTTAAATAAATATTTTTCCTATAGGAGTTATTGTAGGGAATTTTCTGAGTCTAAATTTTATTGAGAGAAAAATAAATTTTTCCCTTTTCCAAATATTTCATTCTTGAATTCTGTTTTTCGACATCGGCCATTAGTCGATGAGAACGCGAGAATCAACGTTAATCGGTTTTCGGCGTTAATATATTTTGTTGTTCTTATCTCGTGTTTTCGCAGGGAAACCTGGCTTCGACGCAATTTTGGTTAATCCTCTAAGGGGGATATAATTCAATCGTTTTCTTTTCCTTTTCTTCCTTTTGAATTTGTTTCGGTTTCGAGGCAAGATGCCGATTCACCATTCTCCACTCGACGGAGCTACGGATGTGACCGATTTGGCACAGATAAATGCTTCCGGGGGAGATGTGACACAAGCGGCTAATGTAGCCACGACGAGCAGAACACAGACGATGATTCCAGTTTCTCGGTCAGCGTCAACCGCTTCAGCACCACCGGTGGTGTCTAGCGGGACTTTGTATCCAGGAGGTTTAAATTTGCCCAGGAGAGGAGATGGATCAGTCGCCCAGACGCAGTCCATCGACTCACCGAGTTTTAGCGTTTTGACCGCTTACAACGCTCAGACAGCACCTAGGCTAGGGGCAGAGGGACCCAATAGCCAGGGCTCTGAAGAGGCGCGGCCTACCGACGAGGACGCATTAGTGCGAAGAATTTTACCGGTCATTTTGGAAGCGACACGGCAAACTTTGGCAATTGACGACCGAGTATATCCCACAGCCAGGATGATGCCACAGTTGACAGCAGCCCCGGTGGGCTATCAAACCACACCTCGGGAGGAGACATCGTATTTGCAGCCGGAGATAGCAGAATTGGCGGTCCAGCCACCAAACATGATGCCTGGTAGAATGCCAGCCCAGGGTAATCGAAGATTGTCGGGTGATTTTGGACGTTCAGGATATGCGAGGCCACAAGATCGATCAGGGCGAGATGGGGAAGTTCCAGCGGATTATCGCCAACAAGAATTTGAGCCACAAGGGCCGAGTGATCGTTTTTGGCCCCGATATGATTCCACGCCTCCGATAGGACATATTGATCCCAGTACCGGCGAAGAAATGAGACCGTCTGCAGCACTACGAGATACGCAACAAACTTCCAATTGGGAAGAACGTCAGGAGTCGGCAGGTCAAAGATACCGAAGACCTGATTTGGAGAAATGGGGTATCAAGTTTGATGGCACCTCCAAAACAATAAACAAGAATTTTTGTACCGCGTGAACATCTCAAGGCGAGACTTTTATTGTTCTGAGGTTGACTTGTTGAAAGGTCTACCATCCTTGATGGAGGGTCCAGCCCTGGAATTTTTCTGGAATCTCCGGAAGTTGTCACCGACACTCAGTTGGAGAGAAGTGCAAGCGGCCATATTGGCGCACTTCCAACGATACGACAACGAGTTTCAACTACAGGTTCAGATTTTGAATAGAAGGCAGCAGCCCAATGAAACGTTTGAGGAGTTTTATAACGTCATTATGCGGCTGAAGAACCAACAAAGCAAGTCACCAATAAACCAGCCATTGATAACCCAACATTGACCAAATTAGAAGACGTAAATGTCTCTAATTCTAAACCTGATTCGACGAAATTGAACAACACACAACCGGCTATGACGACAGAGCTTTCAGAGGATAAGAATACTAACAACATGAAGGAAGAAACAGCTGAAGATGCGGCAGTCCTAAATAAGGAAACGGTAACAGGAATTTTGCAGAATAGAGATCGTGTCAACGAGGAAATGAAAATACCAGTATTGAAGGAATTAAAACCATACCATCTACGCTTGGCTGAATACCGCGAAGCGCGAGCGAGAACCTTTGGAGTGTCTGACCGTATCGAGCGAGCGAGGATAAGGTATAACAATCGCAGGCTCGTACGCAGAGAGATTGCTGCGACAACTCTTTTTGAGGGTGCGGACAACAGATTCTACGCTAAAGTTGTGATAGGTGGCACTGAAGTTGAAGGACTTGTGGACAGCGGAGCATCAGTCACTTGCTTAGGCACTTTAAAGGATGCGTATCCACTTCCGCATATAGAAGGTTTGTTGAGTCGACTTGGAGACACTTACTGCATCTCGAGTGTCGATTTGAAAGACGCATTTTGGCAGATCCCTTTGGATCCGGCCAGCAGAGAAAAGACCGCATTCACAGTACCAGGAAGGCCACTTTACCATTTTAAAGTAATGCCCTTCGGGCTGTGCAACGCAGCTCAAAGGCTTTGCAGGCTTATGGATAAAGTGATCCCTGCTGCGGTCCGTAATCGCGTGTTTGTGTATTTGGACGACTTATTGGTAGTATCACCGGATTTTCACACTCACATGGAGTTTTTACAGCAAGTGGCACGTTGCCTGGCTGACGCAGGACTCACCATCAATGTCCAAAAATCGAAGTTTTGTTTTAAGGAGTTACGGTACTTAGGTTATCTCGTGGGAGGCGGCCAAGTTAAACCTGATCCAGCTAAGGTGGAGTCTATAGTGAACTATAGATTTCCAAGAACATTGAAGCAAGTAAGAAGCTTCCTAGGCGCCACGGGTTGGTACCAGAAATTTATTTCGGACTACGCCACCATCGCGGCTCCGATATCTGATACTCTTAAAAAGAGTAAAGCTTTCGTTTTCTCTGAAGAGGCGAAGTCTGCCTTTGAGGAGTTGAAAAGGGCTTTGGTAACTAGTCCAGTGCTAGTTCACCCAGACTTTTCGAAAAGATTTTTCACCCAGTGTGATGCTTCGGATCTCGGAGTAGGAGCAGTGCTCTTCCAACGAGACGAAAATGAAGAGGAACATCCTATTGCGTATTTCTCGCATAAGCTCACTTCAGCCCAGCGAAATTACACCGTCACCGAACGTGAGTGTTTGGCGGTAGTGTTGGCGATTAAAAAGTTTCGACCGTTTGTAGAACTTATGCCGTTTACGGTAATCACGGACCACAGCAGCCTGAAGTGGCTGATGTCTCACCGAGATTTGAGCGGACGTTTAGCTCGATGGAGTCTTCACCTCCAATCTTTCGATTTTGTTATCGAACATCGGAAAGGGAATTAAACATCGTTCCAGATACCTTGTCAAGGTATGAAATGGAAGAGGTAGCAGCGGAAGTGTTGAAGCTGATAGATTTGGAAGATGAGGCTTTCAAGAGCACTGAATATAGAGAATTAATTGAGACGATAGAGGCGAATGCAGACCGATGGGCAGATTTGAGAATAATTGACGGATTCGTTTACAAACGAACGATGCCATATGATGGAGTGCCGCTCCACGAAGATTTTGCGTGGAAGATATGGGTACCAGCGGAATTGACGCACGGCATTATCCAGAAAGCGCACCATCCACCTCATGCAAGCCATGGAGGATTTTATAAAACACTGAGAAGAATTAAGGAATATTTCTTCTGGCCTAGCATGGGTGTACAGGTGAAAAGTTTTGTGGACGCATGCCAGATATGCCGCGAGTCCAAAGCAGCTAATATTACTATGCGACCGCCCATGGGCAAAGAAGTGGTGGTCCAGCGGCCGTTCCAGCGTGTTTATGTGGACTTTTTAGGTCCATACCCGCGTTCGAAGAACGGGTATTGCTATATTTTTATAGTTCTGGATCATCTTACTAAATTCGTGCTTCTGAAGGCCATGCCGATGGCAAGTAGTAAGAGCGTGGTACGTTTCCTGATTAGTGAAGTCTGCCACAAGTTTGGTGTCCCAGAGACCATTGTCTCCGACAATGGTAAACAGTTCATTGGCAGTGAATTCAGCGATTTTGTAGCGAATTTTGGTATTAAGCATTTTCGAACTGCGGCTTATTCTCCACAGGACAACGCCTCTGAGAGAGTCAACCAGTCAGTCTTGTCGGCCGTAAGATCGTACATGAAAGAAGACCACAGAGTGTGGGATAGACATTTATCCGGAATCTAGGGTTCGTTAAGATCAGCAGTACACAGTGCGATCGGGGTGACGCCGTATTTTGCACTCTTTGGAGTGAATATGATCACCCACGGGGGTACGTATGAGCTGGCAAGACGGCTGAAGAGTCTGACGGATATCGGGAAGGAACAGGTCCCCAAAACAGTGGCCCAGGGATTAATTCGGTCCCAAATACAGCAGAGTCTTCATAAAGCCTACGAGAAAAATGAACGTACGTATAACACCAGGTGTCGGCAAGTGAAGTACATTCCGGGATAAGAAGTGTTCCGTCGGAATTTCGCTCAAAGCAGCTTTAAGGATAACTTTAATGCGAAACTGGCTCCGAAATTCTTGAAGTGTCGTATAGTGAAACCAATAGGAAATAGTCTCTATGAACTGGAGGATATGAAAGGAAAACGGTTAGGCGTTTTTCACGCAAAAGATATTAAGCAATGAGCGAGTTGCTTTCGATGTGGGTAATAGTCGTCTAATCCCAGGACGTGGGTTCGAGCTTTCGTAACATTAATGTTATGGTACCGTGAGACGAGTTATTAATTCTGCCAAGCAACTGTGAGTTTTTCTATAGGAACAAGGAAGCCGATTAACGTTGATTTTCGAGTATGTTGACGACTTCTGGTGTTTCAGCATTTTATGGTGTAGAATGCTAGAATTTGGCGGTTTGAGTTGTAGAGAGTGTAACGAGGTCTCTCGTTTGTATAGTAGCATTTCTTGATAAACTGGCGTACTTAAGGGGATTTTCTTCTTGTATATTTGCAGCTAGTTTGATTAGCAAGACCCCAATAGCAAGATTCCCATAGTAAGACCCCCACATTACAGTCAATAGTTGTTGCGTTAAGGCTTTAGATATGGCGAGTGGTGTAGAGTGCAGCGTATGTCTGTCGGTGTTGACACCGGACGACGAGCGCGTTTGTGTCTCCAACTGCGGTCATGTTTTCCACCGCGACTGCCACCTCTCTTGGAGAGAGCAGAACCGCACGGACTGCCCTGTCTGTCGACGAGCCGGATACACCATCCAACCGGTATACCTCGGTTTCAGTGTGGGTGAACCCGTAGCCGATGTGGGAGAGCTACTAGCTTTGCGAGCTGAAGGGCGCACAAACCGTGAACAACGCGCTGCCGATCAAGCTGAAATACTCCGGCAACAGACGTTGTATGAGGAATTGCATGCGCAGTATGACTTTCACGTCATGACATTGCGACGGGAACAGCAGGCTAGCCAACAACAAAATGTTGAGCTCCGCCAGGAATTAAGCCCGTTCCGTGACCAGACTCACGTCGAAATACGCACCTTGCGAGCCGAAATCCAGGCCATGAGCGCTCTTCACGAGCGATAGAACAACCCATGCGTTGGATATGGCGCAGGTGCGGACAGAATTGCAGGCATGCCGTTTAGAGAACGAAGAGCTGCGCAGGAGAGTTGACGGTCAAGCCAACGTGGACATTCAAGCGCAACAGGCACGCCGGCGCAATATTGTTTACGCTCGTGAGCAACAAGCGGTAAGAAATACTTATGAGGAGAGCGTCGTTCGGTGGAATGTCATGGGGTACGCTGACAACAAACTGACCATACGGCACCTAACAGCAGCAGCCATTGCGGAACCTCAGAGGGCCATCGAGGACATTTATGAACGGCTCTTGCAAGAGTTCAAGCCAGAAGAGGTCCAGATAGTGAGCACCTCTCCGATGGTCCTATATCCAGACCGACATCAAATTACCTTGGCATTCTCAACACCAGGAGGCAAGTTCGATGTGTTAAGCCGTTTCACTCGGCTTAAAGAGAGCGGTAGAGCTGCGGTTCAGCAGTTGGAGGCCAGAGATAGCGCCGCAGCGGCACGTCTGTATAAGCAGGTGGGCCTTCGCACTTTTGGCCGACGAGGCATTCGCAACATGCGCCAGTGAACGACCAGATGATTGTCCAACTCTCAGGAGAGCCAGGTCCTAGAGAAATCAACGACGAGCAGCAGCTAGAGATCTTGTTAGATCAGCTCCCACAATCACCGCGCGCAGGCGCGCAACCACCGAACTCCGGTAATTGAACTTAAAGGAAATCGTGAGCCAATAACACCAAGTGCAAGGTGCCCGGACATCAAGAGAACTAATAGGCCAAAATCAAACCAGCATCAAAGGAGTAGGTGTCAGAGCGAGGTTGATCAAGACTTTGCTACTGGATGAGGCAGGATTACCTCTGAGGGTGATGCTGGCAGCCTGGGCTTTAAGGACCCTGGGTGACCAAACTCTAGCCTTTCGCTAGGGGGAGGTCCGACAAGACCTTTTTGCTGGATGACCCAGGATTATTCCTCAGAGGTGGTGTGACCAGCCTGTGAAGCAAGGCCCCCGACTGGCCACCCTCTGGCACGGACTTCTTAGAGCAAAGGTTTCCCTCCCATCCCTCGAGGTTTTGTGGCGGCGCCGTAACGCCGGCAAGGCATAGCAATACAACAACCACTCTGGTGGTAACCACCCGCATTATTGCCCTAAAAACATCTTTGGCAAATTTGCCATCCCTGACATATGTAAACGTCATGGTGAAATCATTTAATATTTTTGCACACATATTCTGACACAAACAACAGTTTTTCTGGAATATTACCGAAAAACTTCAATACGATCGCAAAAATAAGTCACGCCACCTGACCAACGGTTTCAGAGTTGATTTCAACTCTTTCGTCGGTCATTTTGGCAGAAAAGTTGGTAATTCTGTATGAAAAAAGCGAAAAGTGTAAGTCGACATCCAAGTGCGCGCGAGAAGTTTTCGACGAATAGTAAAGTATTTAGCTCCCAGAGTCATCATCCTAATCACTCCAATTGATTTGGAGAACGCCGTATGTGATTTGGTGGAATTTATTTCATCCCCAGAGTATTCCAGCGACGAAAAACCAACCAATAGGTAAGTAATGAGTGGGCACAACAGCCGGTCGCTAATTCCCCTTAAACCAACCCATAGGTACAACATTTCCGGGCCAGAACGGCAATCAAGCCGGTTTTCCGACGGCTACTTCAAGCCACCAGACCGGTTATATCCGTCTGAGACAGCCACGACACCAGCAAGTGGTCACACCGCCGCGGAAATTGCCCACAAACACCGCCCAATAAGGGTTTGTCAACGTCTCCAGCGGAGAAGAAGTAAGAACATCACAGACAACGACTGCGAAAGCCATTTTTTTAAAAAGACATCTCGCCTTCCTAAAATCTCTTCCTAAAACCGCCAAAGCAACAGTAGCCGAGAAAAGGGGTAAGTTATTGTTTGCCTTTTCTTTTAACCGTGACTCCGTAATCGAATCGACGAAGGTCGCCAAAAAGGTCGAATAACCGCCCCAGAGGGGTGAAGATGACCTAAGGATCGATCGGGATCACTAAGCCAAAATTGGAAAGACCGATTTAAACATCATTTAAATGCCCCAGAGGGCCGAAAACAGCACCCCCAAAATAATATAAACGAAGAGATGTATATTTAAATATCAAAAATATCGAATGAATCGCCGACCGATGAGCCGGGGTTAAATGAATAAGAAAGAATAAAACTAAACGCACATTAACCGTGAATTCAGTTGGGCAATTGGCCTAAGGATAATGTTAATATATGCTTGAAGATCGCCCTATAATATGATAAATTGTCCGAATTTAAGTTAAGAGAAGAATTGAAAGTGATAAAGTGTTTCAAATTGTGCGGTATATTAAAGTGTCTCGGGCTCTAGTCGCGGTGTCCGAGGGACAAGTGTAGGCAATTTCGGTAGTGTGTGGTGAAACCCTTGAATTCGTCGAAAATTCCCACAAGTCGGGTATGCAATAGACGTGACTTGTGAGAATTTTTGAAGGAATGACCTAAATTAAACGAAACTCCGGAGTTTTCGGTCATGTTCCATTTGGTCATCAAGGGGTACACTTAGGCCTCGAATGACGCGCCTAGAACATCGAGATTCATCCTAAAATACGTTGAAGGAAAAGAAATTTAAGAGAAAGTTCATCTAAACTGCCTTAATCGAGCACAGATTAATGCAGGTTAGATTTTTAACCGGACAAGCCGACACTTGAAGGTTTTAATACAAAGATCCCCAGATATTTTAGGAATACCCGGAAAACACTTGCCATACTAACACCAATGTACTAGTGGATAAGTGACCCAATAGATTATGAAGAATTTGTTTTGATTCCACTTTAATTGAACTGGAAAAAGTAATTAGATTATAAGTGCTAATGAATAGCATAATTTTAAGGCTAGGATTGAAAACGGCCAACTACTATTAAGCGCTTCGCCCTGAAGGGCAGATTCAAGTCTATTTTAAATTCAGAATAAGATGATGTGAAATTTTAAATGCACCTTACCGTGCTTATATGCGGTCGTAACGTAAGAGTAATTTAACTTTTTCTAATAAATTGAATATTATAACGTTCCCAAAATTTATTCGCGTTGTAAATATGTTCGGCTAAGGAGGCCGATAGGTAAAGGGTGGGATAAGATGTAAGTCATCCAGGTAAACATCAAATTTGGGACTCTGAGAAGCATAGAGTCATGGCGAAACGGCAGGAGTTTCAAGCGGGAGGGTCAGAGCAGACATCAACATCAGTCAGCTCGAGCGTAAAGCATGAAATCCTGCGTCACTAATTGCTTCTTCAATTCAAAACAAAACATACATACATTTTTTTTTAAATTCCTTTTTCTTTATTATAACTTTTTCCTTTTACAGGTCATCTATAGGGTTATTATTCGTTTTTTTTTTGATTTTCTTGCGTGTTTATTTTTGATGTTACGAAATTAACTTCGGGCTCCGTTTATTTAAATTTTATGTCGAAGAATCCGTTTGTGTGAACTTAAAGACTCGGTATGTTTTCTAGTGTTCAGTGGCAGGCTGTAGTTGTGTCGATGAGTGAAAGATCCCCGCCGTCCGGCGAGTTCCAAGCCCGGCATACTGAGCAACTCACTCGATCAACACGTAAACTCGCGAATTCAATTTTTCAAAAATTGCAGACCACACTGCCACACTGACATAATGGTACTCAACGTGGGGACTCCCAAGGCTGATTTTTCAACCGACAGGAATCTTAACCAAGTTGAAGGCTTGCTTGTTAGTGGACACTGACATAATGGCGCCCAACGTGGGGCCTGAAGTTAATGTCATAATCCGTTTATTTTTGTAGTGTAAATTTTTCGGTGTCTTTTACGCTTCCCGTAAGTCCCGTTTGGGAATATTTAGTATCTCAGAGGCGTTGCGACGGGTAGGCCGCGGAACATTGAACTTCTTTTTGATACTTTTGTTTAGTTTCATCACTTGCGAAGTCTTGTTCTGGCACATTGCCAGGGACAATTGCTCGAAGTGAGGAAACTAACTCTAGTTTTTGTCATCCATGATTACATTTTTAAAGTAAAATCAGTGCGTTAATTGTTTTAGCAGTTGAGTATTTGAACGATGTGTAAGTCCCGGCGAGATTCTCTGGATCTAACCGCATTGCGACATTTTGCCGAATATTCAGCTGGTAAGATTACCCAGTACATTAACGATCGTTTGTTCGACAGCATTATTAAGCAAAGCGCAAGTCCCGGCGTGATTCTCAGGATCTAACCGCGTTGCGGCGTTTCGCTTATGATCAGTGTGTTCAATTAGATAGTTTACATTTTGTTTATGAAGTGCATAATAGTTTTAGGTAGCTACGAGTTATCTGAAACTCGGCTGAATACGAAGGAAGTATTCAGGAGCGTTTGAGAGAGTGAGTCACGTATGACGGCACCAGACCCCGTGCGTTTGCCCTCTCTTGACCTCTCAGTGAACCACCATTGATCAAGTTTTGTTTTAGGCATGTTATGTTTTGTTTTGAGGAAGAACACTACTTCCTGCTTTACATTTTGTTACCTGGAGAAGCTTACATGCTTATCTCCCAACTTACCCGTTTATACGTATTGTAACTTGATTTTAGTTATAAATTTTGCTTTTGTTTTTGATTGTGAGTTTTGGTTTGATTTTTTTTGGGTGTTTGATCCCGTACTGTTTTGGTTTTTGTGGATGAAAGATTCCATTTTGGGTGTTTGAGCCCGTTTACGTTTAATTTTTTTAAGTTTTTGGATTAATACTTACGACATTACCCTTTTTCTTCTGACTACTGTTTTGAGCTTAGGAGTTTTTATTGATTAATTTGCTATACATCTTTCGATTTTTATCTTTTTCTTATTATATTTTGTTTCATTGATTATTAATACCATTTTTGGGTTTCTGCATATTATTATATTACTATATTGCGTTTGTTTTAAATAAATATTTTTCCTATAGGAGTTATTGTAGGGAATCTTCTGAGTCTAAATTTTATTGAGAGAAAAATAAATTTTTCCCTTTTCCAAATATTTCATTCTTGAATTCTGTTTTTCGACATCGGCCATTAGTCGATGAGAACGCGAGAATCAACGTTAATCGGTTTTCGGCGTTAATATATTTTGTTGTTCTTATCTCGTGTTTTCGCAGGGAAACCTGGCTTCGACGCAATTTTGGTTAATCCTCTAAGGGGGATATAATTCAATCGTTTTCTTTTCCTTTTCTTCCTTTTGAATTTGTTTCGGTTTCGAGGCAAGATGCCGATTCACCATTCTCCACTCGACGGAGCTACGGATGTGACCGATTTGGCACAGATAAATGCTTCCGGGGGAGATGTGACACAAGCGGCTAATGTAGCCACGACGAGCAGAACACAGACGATGATTCCAGTTTCTGGGTCAGCGTCAACCGCTTCAGCACCACCGGTGGTGTCTAGCGGGACTTTGTATCCAGGAGGTTTAAATTTGCCCAGGAGAGGAGATGGATCAGTCGCCCAGACGCAGTCCATCGACTCACCGAGTTTTAGCGTTTTGACCGCTTACAACGCTCAGACAGCACCTAGGCTAGGGGCAGAGGGACCCAATAGCCAGGGCTCTGAAGAGGCGCGGCCTACCGACGAGGACGCATTAGTGCGAAGAATTTTACCGGTCATTTTGGAAGCGACACGGCAAACTTTGGCAATTGACGACCGAGTATATCCCACAGCCAGGATGATGCCACAGTTGACAGCAGCCCCGGTGGGCTATCAAACCACACCTCGGGAGGAGACATCGTATTTGCAGCCGGAGATAGCAGAATTGGCGGTCCAGCCACCAAACATGGTGCCTGGTAGAATGCCAACCCAGGGTAATCGAAGATTGTCGGGTGATTTTGGACGTTCAGGATATGCGAGGCCACAAGATCGATCAGGGCGAGATGGGGAAGTTCCAGCGGATTGATCCCAGTACCGGCGAAGAAATGAGACCGTCTGCAGCACTACGAGATACGCAACAAACTTCCAATTGGGAAGAACGTCAGGAGTCGGCAGGTCAAAGATACCGAAGACCTGATTTGGAGAAATGGGGTATCAAGTTTGATGGCACCTCCAAAACAATAAACAAGAATTTTTGTACCGCGTGAACATCTCAAGGCGAGACTTTTATTGTTCTGAGGTTGACTTGTTGAAAGGTCTACCATCCTTGATGGAGGGTCCAGCCCTGGAATTTTTCTGGAATCTCCGGAAGTTGTCACCGACACTCAGTTGGAGAGAAGTGCAAGCGGCCATATTGGCGCACTTCCAACGATACGACAACGAGTTTCAACTACAGGTTCAGATTTTGAATAGAAGGCAGCAGCCCAATGAAACGTTTGAGGAGTTTTATAACGTCATTATGCGGCTGAAGAACCAACAAAACAAGCCGTATCAGGAATCCCAACTCGTGGAGATAATGAAGGGAAACTTGAAGGCACCAGTGGCGCAACTCTTGTTCCCGATTAAGGTGCACACGCTATACGACCTCAACCGCGAAGTTCGCCGAGCGGAAACTTTGTTGGCGACACAGCGACAGACGATGCCATCTCGTCAGAACTATTCATGAAGTAGTTTTGGAAAACAATCAAGCCGACTCTGACATAGCTGCTGATGTTGAAGCGCTAGGAATTTCTGGCAAATTATTATGTTGGAATTGCCGAGCCGTTGGTCACTCTTTTAGAGATTGTCCATCGACCAATAGGCGTGTTTTCTGTTACAAATGTGGCAAAGAAGACACAGTTACACCAAAGTGCCCTCGTTGCCAGGGAAACGCAGTAAAGTACCCATCTCAGACCGGGGAGGTGCGGACAACAGAGATCTAAACCCAGTCACCAATAAACCAGCCATTGATAACCCAACATTGACCAAATTAGAAGACGTAAATGTCTCTAATTCTAAACCTGATTCGACGAAATTGAACAACACACAACCGGCTATGACGACAGAGCTTTCAGAGGATAAGAATACTAACAACATGAAGGAAGAAACAGCTGAAGATGCGACAGTCCTAAATAAGGAAACGGTAACAGGAATTTTGCAGAATAGAGATCGTGTCAATGAGGAAATGAAAATACCAGTATTGAAGGAATTAAAACCATACCATCTACGCTTGGCTGAATACCGCGAAGCGCGAGCGAGAACCTTTGGAGTGTCTGACCGTATCGAGCGAGCGAGGATAAGGTATAACAATCGCAGGCTCGTACGCAGAGAGATTGCTGCGACAACTCTTTTTGAGGGTGCGGACAACAGATTCTACGCTAAAGTTGTGATAGGTGGCACTGAAGTTGAAGGACTTGTGGACAGCGGAGCATCAGTCACTTGCTTAGGCAAGGGATGCCAAGAGCTGGTAGAATGAGCAGGACTTCAGGTTCACCGATTTGGTTCATCGGTTAAAACAGCCGATGGTAGCGCACATCTTATTCTCGGTAGAATTCGGGTGCGAATTAATTATAACAACAAGTCTGAGGAGATGAATTTCTACTTGGTACCTACGTTAGAGCGAGCCTTGTACCTAGGGGTGGATTTTATGAGAACTTTCCGGTTGCTGACAAGCATTGAGAGTCTTTCCACTCACGGGGTAGAGCTGGCGGAGGAGGACCAGGCCCCAGAGGCGGCTAAGACCCATGTCTTGTCGCCACAACATCAGGAAGTTCTCAATTCGGTTGTCCGGATGTTCCCCTGCTATACCAGGAAGGGTCTCGGAAGGACACAGCTTGAGATGCATTCCATCGATACGAGAGACGCAGTCCCCGTGAAGGACCGGTACTATCCAGTGTCACCAGCGATTCAAACACTTTTATATGCAGAGGTGGATCGCATGTTGGACATGGGAGTCATTGAGCCCAGTGTCGTATATGCATGAATTTATTCAAATACACAGAAGTGTAAACATAAAAGGAATTCATTCATATACAAAGTGGTGCAAATACAATTCATTAGAATAAGAATACACTGTAAGCTTAATGTAAAGAACAACATAACCATATATTTCCGTGTGCGTGTGTGTGTGATTTAAGCAAAAGAGTTTAATGACTTCTTGCTAAGCCAGAGTAAAGCGGCATTGGGCAACATTGTAAACAAAAGCCAACAATGTATGTCAGTAAACAAATTGCAAACAAAGTATGTTACAATTGAAGAACTCATATTTGGGTCAGCGCTTTGAATTTCAAGTACCACAAAATCCAAAGAATAAAGGCAACTAGAACAATATTGTGTCATACACAAATGTTCTCGTTGTGACACTTTGCTAAACACGGAAGTAGATGGTAAAGTACGATGATAGAATAAGAATTGATCGAACATTGATTTGGTTCGATCAAACCTAGACTATAATTTAGAAATGTAAAATCTCTTTATAAGCAAAAGATTTCTGTAAATAAAGGGCAATCAAAAACCTAAACTCCAAACAGTTGTTTCTATATGGAAAAACCCCAAACACATTACATTGCGATCCTGCCCATCCGAGCCTAAGAATTGAAGGAAGTCCAACTCATATGCCAAAAGAAGGATGCACCACCACTACTGAGGGAAAACAGATGTCCTGCAACCCCCCCCCCCCCCCCCCACAATCAGAAGATGATCCTGTCCTGAAGCGGATAGTTTAAGTGTAGGAAATAAGTGAAGTTAAGTTAAAAAAAAAAAATAAATTGAAGACCAGAAAGTGCATAAGCACATCTGGCAAAATAAATTGAAGACCAGGAAGCGCATGGGCGTGCCAGGCAAAAGAGATAACAAATTTAAGGATTAATAATTTTGTTTTGAAAATGCAGAAAGTGCTTAAGCACGTCTAGCACGTCAAAACAGAAGAGAAGGATGGATTTTGTCTTGTGAAAAGCCATAAAATGAATTTTGTCCTGACGTCGCATAACGTTTGTGCTGTCAAATATTGATTAAGGTGACAAATAGATATGTGAGAGCTTAAATGTCAAAACAGCCGTTAGAGGAAATTCTTGAAGAGCTAAAAGCCGCAGAAGTTCGCTGGCAAAAATTATTAAAAGAAACAGGTAGTGCCACAGGCAATTTAAAAAAGCCAGAAATTTTGTCCATTGGTCCTAAACCAATAACAAAGGAGTCTTTGCAACACAAGGTTGCACCAATTGTTCATATTCCGATAATTAAACGGAATCGCGGAGACTTTGTGAGCCGCATGAAGTTACAACTTAAGGCCATAAAAAGTGAGCTTGGTTGGACGGACTGTGAGGCAAGAAAAGTAGAGTTAATCCAAAGGTTAACAGAAACAAAGTCGAATATTAAAGCCTTCAAGAAAGAGAAAAAATATGGGAAGTACCCAAACAAAAATTAATGAAGCCATCGTGGCATCAACTAACGCGCCTACAGCTATAAGCGTCAGGGTTGAAGTTGTCATTTTAATTTGTATTGCGACAACGCTAGTAGTCGTTGTAAGATATTTAAAAAAATATGTGAAAAAGCAAATAAGGCGTCAATCAATAAGAACTGGCTTATCGCAGGGCAGAGTTTAACCTCTAATAATAACAAAAATAAAAAAAAAATATTTTAAAATGCCAAGAAGAACAAATAGAGACTTTTCAAAGAATAAAATAAATTGGGATTATGACTTTTCACAGTATGAAGAGCAAACATATGAACGAAAACTAGAATTTACTAAGTATATGTGGAATTTGTTAGGTATCCCAGGTACCCCCACAGAAGAAGATGTCAATGGAGCATCATTAGATTTAGAAACTAGAATGATGATAAAAAAAATAAAATATTTTAAATGGTAATAAGATTGTAAAATAAAAATAAATGAATAAATAAAATTTGTTTTAATACTAATACAAAGTTAAACGTTGAAAACACAAAAACTTCATATGGATCAAATATATGAGAGAATAGAAACATTAATAACAAATGCAAAGAAAGGCATTAATAGACCTTATACAGCAGAAACAATAGAGGCAAAGAAGGAAGAGCTAGATGAACTACAAAGAGAGGTAGAAAAAATATTAAGAAACAAAGATGTGTCTGATAGTGATATAACGTCACACACAAAGAAATTTGGAGATTTGAGAACATATGCGATAGAAACTTTTAATGCGCATTTATCTAAACAACGCAAGGTAATAAATCCAGAACCTGAGTTCCTTTCAGAGTTGAATGATAGTGAAGAAGAGAATACGACAAGTAAAATAAATAAACAAGGTGTTATACCGAAAACCGTAACAATGGCGCACCTTGATTTAAATGAGTTGTCCACTATCTCTAAACTGGTTCCGATCTTTAATGGTAAAAGAGACGAACTACAAAATTTTATAACAAACATCGAATTGGTTAATGAAACTATACCAGCAGGGAAGACCCAACCATTTTTCTCATTTATTTTTAAATCTAAATTGGATTTAAAAGTACAAAACCGCATTAAACAGCAAAATACACCAACAACTATTACAGAATTAGTAAACTTACTAAAAAGCAGTTGTAGACCCCTTAGAACAGCAAACAGCGTGCTGAATGAATTAACAAAGATAGTCCAAAAAGGTAGTAACCTTATGGGGTTTGCCTCGAAAATAGAAATGTTGGTAACAGAACTGAATGAATACAAATGCAGACGCACTGTCAAGAATACTGATCGATTCTGATATTCTAAAAGCAATGACCCCACAGAAAAATGATGAAACTGTGAAAAAAACGCTGGTGATAACAAGGAAAATGAAAAAAGAAATGATACAGAGAAAAGCTATTAAAGAGAAAGGTAATACATGTCCTAATGAGCCTGATCAACTCAACATGTGGGAATGTACATCCATGAACGATATAAAGCCTGCTAGAAAATTGCGATTTATATTAGGAAAGTCAACAGAAAAGTTGAAAATTGAAGACAATGCTGCTTTAAATCAAACGGCCGTCAGATGTAGCAATAATCGCTATTACTTAGGTAATCAGTTAGAGAATCTACTTCTTGGATTAAGCAGATTGCAATATGATGTGTTCGCACTAGACAAAAGTGACGAAATTTTCAGTGTAATAAGCCATGAGCAACTGAAAGAGACTATGAACAGAAGTGAATTAAAAAAAGTAAAAATTCTTCTATATAGTCGCCCTCAGCGAATAGAGAATCCTGAGAGGAAAAATGAAATAATAAGCTTGTATCATAATACACCATGCGGAGGTCATTTCGGAGTAACTAAAACTCTAAAGAAGATAAGACAGAAGTACATATGGAAAAATATGTATAAAACAGTAAAGGAATATGTTCGTAAATGCGACCTTTGTCAAAGGAACAAACAGGTCAGACATACGAAAGAACCGTTGTGTGTAACAGACACACCAACACAGAGTTTCAGTACAATAGTTATTGATACTGTAGGTCCACTGAGGCCATCAGGAAATTACAGGTACATACTAACAATGCAATGTGAATTGACGAAGTATGTAATCGCTTGTCCAATGTACACAAAAGAAGCAAAGAATGTACACAAAAGAAGCAAAAGAAGCAAAGAAGCATCAATTGCCAAAGCGTTAGTAGAAAACACAATATTAAAATATGGATTGTTCAAAATACTAAAATCGGACAGAGGAACAGAGTTCACAAATGAACTTATGAAAGAGATATGCGAAATGTTGAAAATCGAACAAAAGTTTTCGACACCATATCATCACGAAACACTAGGAACAGTAGAAAGAAACCACAGGGTTCTTAATGAATATTTTCTATCTTTCGTGACTGATGACAATTGGGAACAATGGATCCCTTATTATACATTTGCCTACAATATAACGCCACATGTGGATACAAACTATTCACCTTTTGAATTAATATTTGGTAAAATACCAAGCCTACCTGGTGATGACGTAGCTAATCATCCCCAGATATACAACTTAGAAAATTACGCAAATGAAATAAAAACTAGGCTAAGATATTCTATACAAAACGCTAGAAATATAATAGAAAAAGTAAAACAAAATAGACAGTTAGATTCTAATAAAAAAACAAATAGCATAGAAATAGAGATAGGAGATTCAGTTTTAGTTAAAGTCGAAAACAGACGAAAAAATGAATCACCATATATTGGCCCATACTAAGTAATAGACATTGATAATCCAAACGTAACCATAAGCATAAAAAAATATAAATGCAAAGTATTGCACAAAAACCAACTTAAGAAATATACAATGTAATACTAACCCATAAATTCTTTTCAAACAAAAAAGAAAGGGCAACAAAATACAATAAATTTCGTAGTAATAAGACACCGTAATATAAAAATGTAAACACACGAATTTTTTTAAAAAAAAAAAAAAAAAACACATGAAATAATAACGAACACAAAAAAAGACTTTATACAGAAAATAAAATCTTCCAATTTCACTGTAAGATTTTCTTAAGGGTGAGGGTGTAGTATATGCATGAATTTATTCAAATACACAGAAGTGTAAACATAAAAGGAATTCATTCATATACAAAGTGGTGCAAATACAATTCATTAGAATAAGAATACACTGTAAGCTTAATGTAAAGAACAACATAACCATATATTTCCGTGTGCGTGTGTGTGTGATTTAAGCAAAAGAGTTTAATGACTTCTTGCTAAGCCAGAGTAAAGCGGCATTGGGCAACATTGTAAACAAAAGCCAACAATGTATGTCAGTAAACAAATTGCAAACAAAGTATGTTACAATTGAAGAACTCATATTTGGGTCAGCGCTTTGAATTTCAAGTACCACAAAATCCAAAGAATAAAGGCAACTAGAACAATATTGTGTCATACACAAATGTTCTCGTTGTGACACTTTGCTAAACACGGAAGTAGATGGTAAAGTACGATGATAGAATAAGAATTGATCGAACATTGATTTGGTTCGATCAAACCTAGACTATAATTTAGAAATGTAAAATCTCTTTATAAGCAAAAGATTTCTGTAAATAAAGGGCAATCAAAAACCTAAACTCCAAACAGTTGTTTCTATATGGAAAAACCCCAAACACATTACACCAGTGAGAGTCCTTGGAGTCATCCAGTGACACTAGTTCGCAAAGGGCCTAAGAACAGGCTTTGCCTGGATGCACGCAAGCTCAATGCTCTCACTTTAAAGGATGCGTATCCACTTCCGCATATAGAAGGTTTGTTGAGTCGACTTGGAGACACTTACTACATCTCGAGCGTCGATTTGAAAGACGCGTTTTGGCAGATCCCTTTGGATCCGGCCAGCAGAGAAAAGACCGCATTCACAGTACCAGGAAGACCACTTTACCATTTTAAAGTAATGCCATTCGGGCTGTGCAACGCAGCTCAAAGGCTTTGCAGGCTTATGGATAAAGTGATCCCTGCTGCGATCCGTGATCGCGTGTTTGTGTATTTGGACGACTTATTGGTAGTATCACCGGATTTTCACACTCACATGGAGTTGTTACAGCAAGTGGCACGTTGCCTGGCTGACGCAGGACTCACCATCAATGTCCAAAAATCGAAGTTTTGTTTTACGGAGTTACGATACTTAGGTTATCTCGTGGGAGGCGGCCAAGTTAAACCTGATCCAGCTAAGGTGGAGTCTATAGTGAACTATAGATTTCCAAGAACATTGAAGCAAGTAAGAAGCTTCCTAGGCGCCACGGGTTGGTACCGGAAATTTATTTCGGACTACGCCACCATCGCGGCTCCGATATCTGATACTCTTAAAAAGAGTAAAGCTTTCGTTTTCTCTGAAGAGGCTAAGTCTGCCTTTGAGGAGTTGAAAAGGGCTTTGGTAACTAGTCCAGTGCTAGTTCACCCAGACTTTTCGAAAAGATTTTTCATCCAGTGTGATGCTTCGGATCTCGGAGTAGGAGCAGTGCTCTTCCAACGGGACGAAAATGAAGAGGAACACCGTATTGCGTATTTCTCGCATAAGCTCACTTCAGCCCAGCGAAATTACACCGTCACCGAACGTGAGTGTTTGGCGGTAGTGTTGGCGATTAAAATGTTTCCACCGTTTGTAGAACTTATGCCGTTTACGGTAATCACGGACCACAGCAGCCTGAAGTGGCTGATGTCTCACCGAGATTTGAGCGGACGTTTAGCTCGATGGAGTCTTCACCTCCAATCTTTCGATTTTGTTATCGAACATCGGAAAGGGAAATTAAACATCGTTCCAGATACCTTGTCAAGGTATGAAATGAAATGGATGTGTTGAAGCTGATAGATTTGGAAGATGAGGCTTTCAAGAGCACTGAATATAGAGAATTAATTGAGACGATAGAGGCGAATGCAGACCGATGGCCAGATTTGAGAATAATTGACGGATTTGTTTACAAACGAACGATGCCATATGATGGAGTGCCGCTACACGAAGATTTTGCGTGGAAGATATGGGTACCAGCGGAATTGACGCACGGCATTATCCAGAAAGCGCACGATCCACCTCATGCAAGCCATGGAGGATTTTATAAAACACTGAGAAGAATTAAGGAATATTTCTTCTGGCCTAGCATGGGTGTACAGGTGAAAAGTTTTGTGGACGCATGCCAGATATGCCGCGAGTCCAAAGCAGCTAATATTACTATGCGACCGCCCATGGGCAAAGAAGTGGTGGTCCAGCGGCCGTTCCAGCGTGTTTATGTGGACTTTTTAGGTCCATACCCGCGTTCGAAGAACGGGTATTGCTATATTTTTATAGTTCTGGATCATCTTACTAAATTCGTGCTTCTGAAGGCCATGCCGATGGCAAGTAGTAAGAGCGTGGTACGTTTCCTGATTAGTGAAGTCTGCCACAAGTTTGGTGTCCCAGAGACCATTGTCTCCGACAATGGTAAACAGTTCATTGGCAGTGAATTCAGCGATTTTGTAGCGAATTTTGGTATTAAGCATTTTCGAACTGCGGCTTATTCTCCACAGGACAACGCCTCTGAGAGAGCCAACCAGTCAGTCTTGTCGGCCGTAAGATCGTACATGAAAGAAGACCACAGAGAGTGGGATAGACATTTATCCGGAATCTAGGGTTCGTTAAGATCAGCAGTACACAGTGCGATCGGGGTGACGCCGTATTTTGCACTCTTTGGAGTGAATATGATCACCCACGGGGGTACGTATGAGCTGGCAAGACGGCTGAAGAGTCTGACGGATATCGGGAAGGAACAGGTCCCCAAAACAGTGGCCCAGGGATTAATTCGGTCCCAAATACAGCAGAGTCTTCATAAAGCCTACGAGAAAAATGAACGTACGTATAACACCAGGTGTCGGCAAGTGAAGTACATTCCGGGATAAGAAGTGTTCCGTCGGAATTTCGCTCAAAGCAGCTTTAAGGATAACTTTAATGCGAAACTGGCTCCGAAATTCTTGAAGTGTCGTATAGTGAAACCAATAGGAAATAGTCTCTATGAACTGGAGGATATGAAAGGAAAACGGTTAGGCGTTTTTCACGCAAAAGATATTAAGCAATGAGCGAGTTGCTTTCGATGTGGGTAATAGTCGTCTAATCCCAGGACGTGGGTTCGAGCTTTCGTAACATTAATGTTATGGTACCGTGAGACGAGTTATTAATTCTGCCAAGCAACTGTGAGTTTTTCTATAGGAACAAGGAAGCCGATTAACGTTGATTTTCGAGTATGTTGACGACTTCTGGTGTTTCAGCATTTTATGGTGTAGAATGCTAGAATTTGGCGGTTTGAGTTGTAGAGAGTGTAACGAGGTCTCTCGTTTGTGTAGTAGCATTTCTTGATAAACTGGCGTACTTAAGGGGATTTTCTTCTTGTATATTTGCAGCTAGTTTGATTAGCAAGACCCCAATAGCAAGATTCCCATAGTAAGACCCCCACATTACAGTCAATAGTTATTGCGTTAAGGCTTTAGATATGGCGAGTGGTGTAGAGTGCAGCGTATGTCTGTCGGTGTTGACACCGGACGACGAGCGCGTTTGTGTCTCCAACTGCGGTCATGTTTTCCCCCGCGACTGCCACCTCTCTTGGAGAGAGCAGAACCGCACGGACTGTCCTGTCTGTCGACGAGCCGGATACACCATCCAACCGGTATACCTCGGTTTCAGTGTGGGTGAACCCGTAGCCGATGTGGGAGAGCTACTAGCTTTGCGAGCTGAAGGGCGCACAAACCGTGAACAACGCGCTGCCGATCAAGCTGAAATACTCCGGCAACAGACGTTGTATGAGGAATTGCATGCGCAGTATGACTTTCACGTCATGACATTGCGACGGGAACAGCAGGCTACCCAACAACAAAATGTTGAGCTCCGCCAGGAATTAAGCCCGTTCCGTGACCAGCCTCACGTCGAAATACGCACCTTGCGAGCCGAAATCCAGGCCATGAGCGCTCTTCACGAGCGATAGAACAACGCATGGGCTCAGGATATGGCGCAGGTGCGGACAGAATTGCAGGCATGCCGTTTAGAGAACGAAGAGCTGCGCAGGAGAGTTGACGGTCAAGCCAACGTGGACATTCAAGCGCAACAGGCACGCCGGCGCAATATTGTTTACGCTCGTGAGCAACAAGCGGCAAGAAATACTTATGAGGAGAGCGTCGTTCGGCGGAATGTCATGGGGTACGCTGACAACAAACTGACCATACGGCACCTAACAGCAGCAGCCATTGCGGAACCTCAGAGGGCCATCGAGGACATTTATGAACGGCTCTTGCTAGAGTTCAAGCCAGAAGAGGTCCAGATAGTGAGCACCTCTCCGATGGTCCTATATCCAGACCGACATCAAATTACCTTGGCATTCTCAACACCAGGAGGCAAGTTCGATGTGTTAAGCCGTTTCACTCGGCTTAAAGAGAGCGGTAGAGCTGCGGTTCAGCAGTTGGAGGCCAGAGATAGCGCCGCAGCGGCACGTCTGTATAAGCAGGTGGGCCTTCGCACTTTTGGCCGACGAGGCATTCGCAACATGCGCCAGTGAACGACCAGATGATTGTCCAACTCTCAGGAGAGCCAGGTCCTAGAGAAATCAACGACGAGCAGCAGCTAGAGATCTTGTTAGATCAGCTCCCACAATCACCGCGCGCAGGCGCGCAACCATCGAACTCCGGTAATTTAACTTAAAGGAAATCATGAGCCAATAACACCAAGTGCAAGGTGCCCGGACATCAAGAGAACTAATAGGCCAAAATCAAACCAGCATCGAAGGAGTAGGTGTCAGAGCGAGGTTGATCAAGACTTTGCTACTGGATGAGGCAGGATTACCTCTGAGGGTGATGCTGGCAGCCTGGGCTTTAAGGACCCTGGGTGACCAAACTCTAGCCTTTCGCTAGGGGGAGGTCCGACAAGACCTTTTTGCTGGATGAGCCAGGATTATTCCTCAGAGGTGGTGTGGCCAGCCTGTGAAGCACGGCCCCCGACTGGCCAACCTCTGGCACGGACTTCTTAGAGCAAAGGTTTCCCTCCCATCCCTCGACTGGAGAGTCGTCATGATGGTAGGTTTTGTGGCGGCGCCGTAACGCCGGCAAGGCATAGCAATACAACAACCACTCTGGTGGTAACCACCCGCATTATTGCCCTAAAAACATCTTTGGCAAATTTGCCATCCCTGACATATGTAAACGTCATGGTGAAATCATTTAATATTTTTGCACACATATTCTGACACAAACAACAGTTTTTCTGGAATATTACCGAAAAACTTCAATACGATCGCAAAAATAAGTCACGCCACCTGACCAACGGTTTCAGAGTTGATTTCAACTCTTTCGTCGGTCATTTTGGCAGAAAAGTTGGTAATTCTGTATGAAAAAAGCGAAAAGTGTAAGTCGACATCCAAGTGCGCGCGAGAAGTTTTCGAGTTTTCGACGAATAGTAAAGTATTTAGCTCCCAGAGTCATCATCCTAATCACTCCAATTGATTTGGAGAACGCCGTCTGTGATTTGGTGGAATTTATTTCATCCCCAGAGTATTCCAGCGACGAAAAACCAACCAATAGGTAAGTAATGAGTGGGCACAACAGCCGGTCGCTAATTCCCCTTAAACCAACCCATAGGTACAACATTTCCGGGCCAGAACGGCAATCAAGCCGGTTTTCCGACGGCTACTTCAAGCCACCAGACCGGTTATATCCGTCTGAGACAGCCACGACACCAGCAAGTGGTCACACCGCCGCGGAAATTGCCCACAAACACCGCCCAATAAGGGTTTGTCAACGTCTCCAGCGGAGAAGAAGTAAGAACATCACAGACAACGACTGCGAAAGCCATTTTTTTAAAAAGACATCTCGCCTTCCTAAAATCTCTTCCTAAAACCACCAAAGCAACAGTAGCCGAGAAAAGGGGTAAGTTATTGTTTGCCTTTTCTTTTAACCGTGACTCCGTAATCGAATCGACGAAGGTCGCCAAAAAGGTCGAATAACCGCCCCAGAGGGGTGAAGATGACCTAAGGATCGATCGGGATCACTAAGCCAAAATTGGAAAGACCGATTTAAACATCATTTAAATGCCCCAGAGGGCCGAAAACAGCACCCCCAAAATAATATAAACGAAGAGATGTGTATTTAAATATCAAAAATATCGAATGAATCGCCGACCGATGAGCCGGGGTTAAATAAATAAGAAAGAATAAAACTAAACGCACATTAACCGTGAATTCAGTTGGGCAATTGGCCTAAGGCTAATGTTAATATATGCTTGAAGATCGCCCTATAATATGATAAATTGTCCGAATTTAAGTTAAGAGAAGAATTGAAAGTGATAAAGTGTTTCAAATTGTGCGGTATATTAAAGTGTTTCGGGATCTAGTCGCGGTGTCCGAGGGACAAGTGTAGGCAATTTCGGTAGTGTGTGGTGAAACCCTTGAATTCGTCGAAAATTCCCACAAGTCGGGTATGCAATAGACGTGACTTGTGAGAATTTTTGAAGGAATGACCTAAATTACACGAAACTCCGGAGTTTTCGGTCATGTTCCATTTGGTCATCAAGGGGTACACTTAGGCCTCGAATGACGAGCCTAGAACATCGAGATTCATCATACGTTGAAGGAAAAGAAATTTAAGAGAAAGTTCATCTAAACTGCCTTAATCGAGCACAGATTAATGCAGGTTAGATTTTTAACCGGACAAGCCGACACTTGAAGGTTTTAATACAAAGATCCCCAGATATTTTAGGAATACCCGGAAAACACTTGCCATACTAACACCAATGTACTAGTGGATAAGTGACCCAATAGATTATGAAGAATTTGTTTTGATTCCACTTTAATTGAAGTGGAAAAAGTAATTAGATTATAAGTGCTAATGAATAGCATAATTTTAAGTCTAGGATTGAAAACGGCCAACTACTATTAAGCGCTTCGCCCTGAAGGGCAGATTCAAGTCTATTTTAAATTCAGAATAAGATGATGTGAAATTTTAAATGCACCTTACCGTGCTCATATGCGGTCGTAACGTAAGAGTAATTTAACTTTTTCTAATAAATTGAATATTATAACGTTCCCAAAATTTATTCGCGTTGTAAATATGTTCGGCTAAGGAGGCCGATAGGTAAAGGGTGGGATAAGATGTAAGTCATCCAGGTAAACATCAAATTTGGGACTCTGAGAAGCACAGAGTCATGGCGAAACGGCAGGAGTTTCAAGCGGGAGGGTCAGAGCAGACATCAACATCAGTCAGCTCGAGCGTAAAGCATGAAATCCTGCGTCACTAATTGCTTCTTCAATTCAAAACAATACAAAACATACATACATTTTTTTTAAATTCCTTTTTCTTTATTATAACTTTTTCCTTTTACAGGCCATCTATAGGGTTATTATCCGTTTTTTTTTTGATTTTCTTGCGTGTTTATTTTTGATGTTACGAAATTAACTTCAGGCTCCGTTTATTTAAATTTTATGTCGAAGAATCCGTTTGTGTGAACTTAAAGACTCGGTATGTTTTCTAGTGTTCAGTGGCAGTGTCGATGAGTGAAAGATCCCCCCCGTCCGGCGAGTTCCAAGCCCGGCATACGCAAGGCATACTGAGCAACTCACTCGATCAACACGTAAACTCGCGAATTCAATTTTTCAAAAATTGCAGACCACACTGCCACACTGACATAATGGTACTCAACGTGGGGACTCCCAAGGCTGATTTTTTAACCGACAGGAATCTTAACCAAGTTGAAGGCTTGCTTGTTAGTGGACCCTGACAAATCATACCTCACAATGCAGAGATTTGAGCGGACGCAAACACTAACTACTATACTTGTTATTGAACAAATATCTTTTTGCTCCGTAAAGTGCAGCAGTCTCCGGAATCTTCCTTTCAGCAAACCGAAGGCATTTTCAACTACAATTCTTGTTTCAGAAAGCATGTGGTTGAAACGTCGTTGTAGTGGTGTTAATCTTGTATTATTTTTAAATGGGGGACTTTGAGATGCATAAGCAGAATCTCCCAATAAAAATGTATTGTATGGAAAAATGCCTTCTTTGTATAAATTAGCATTCCTTACATACTACTGGAGCATTTATACCTTTGCTCTCAAACTTTTTCATGTGTCTTCCACTTCATGTTCTTTGGGCCAATTGGTTACGCTGCCCATGCTGTTGACTTCGCCACACCAAACAAATTTCCAAGCTTCCTGAATGTGACTGTATTGCTTATGTACCAAAGGTATGTATATGTAAACCTTGCACTTTGGGGATATTTTAGGTTTTCCGTGCTGTACCACTTCTGGAATAGTTTGAGCAAATCTTGCTGTAAATAAAGTAAAGTAAAGTAAGTATGAAACATGAAAGTCTGAATAAAGTAAAGTAATTACTTATTAGATAATTAACAGTGTCCCGTGTCAGCCTCATATAGGATTTGAAGTCTTCGTTATCCAATCTGTCGATGACTTCCATAAAATTATCCACTTTTGCATGCTCCTTTACACTTTCATCTGACGAGGAACTTGAAGTTGTTAGTAGTTCATTTAAAACTTGTAATACAATTTAAATAAATACATGTTTTATTATTATCTTTTAATGTTTAAAATGTATACACTCTTATCAAATTTCACAAACATATAAGCGACCTAAATTATAAACAAAGTTTACAACAACGTTTTTTTGCAAATTATTTCATTTATCGAATTACTCCTGTGAATTGGAAATCCACACATAATTAACAAACACAGGCATTGTACAAGTAGAATTGTATACATCTAAATTTGAAGGATCCATTTTTATTATCAATTAAAATTAAATACACTTCTGCCACTTACCTCGCCACTGTCTCTGATTTTCCGCCGACAGTAACTTCCGCAAGTGAGTTGACGTATTTGGTCAGATCGGTGACATTTCGTGGTAATTTGTGAAAAACAAAGCAAAACATCACATACATACATATAAACATGTATACATTTGAAATTTTCAGAGTACATCAGCTTCATTGTAATTCGAGAAATAGGGCAAAACACATAGCAAACGATCGTAGAAATTGGGAAAATTTAGTTTTATTTGGTAATTTGGAGTTTTAATGAAATATTATTTGGCAACACATACTAGATATAAACATGTATAAATAATATATGTATGTAGCAATCTTCTTTTAGTAAATTAAGATGTCCAGCAAATGTGAAGAAGAGCAAATCAAAATCAGAGCACGAAATTTACAAGAAACAACACTATCGACGGTTGCTTAAAACTGTTCTGTCTTTGTAACTGGCTGGACACATACGTCACACAACAAATTTTTCTCTTTTTGACAACTAATACATATTATCAACTGTCCGGTCTTGAACTGTCCCGTGTAAACGCACCTTTAGGTGTGGATCGTTTTTTTTTTTTTTGTAAAGGGGCCCTTAGACCTGTGGATAAGTTGCAGCGACTTCAAGTTGACATCAACTTATTCATGGTGTAAGGTGAAGTTGGTGGTTTGTACAAACTAGTTGAGGTAAAATCAAAGCGATTTTGATTTTTTGAAGTTGATATCAACTTATCCATGAGTGTAAGGAGAAGTTGCAACAACTTTCATATTCATTTCGAAGTGAGACGTCAATGTGGCGGTATCGTGGAAATTAAAAGAACGTAAACCAAAAATAAAATTTCAGACACTGGTATATGGAAAAACAATGGAAAGTAAACAAAAACGATTTTTAAATGAATTTATAGAAATTTATAAAACTAAACCCGAGCTGTGGAAAATAAAATCAGAAATGTACAAAAACCGGGCTCTAAGAAATGAAGGGTACAGCATTCTAATCGAAAAGTGCAAAGAAATCGAGCCAAACGCTGACAAGGATTTTGTAATAAAAAAATAAATAGGTTGCGAACGGTTTACCGCAGAGAATTGAAAAAGGTGAACCATTGTTTGAAGTCCGGTGCGGGTGCTGATGAAGAATATACTCCGTCATTGTGGTACTACGATCTTCTTCATTTTTTGAAAGACCAGGAAGAGCCTACAGAGTGCGAATCCAGGGGACTGCCTTCTGACGAGGAGTTAGATTGTGAAAGGGTAAGAATTCTAATATTGGAGATAGACCCAAGCTATAAACCATATCGAATTAGAGATATTTTCTGTCGTTGTAAGGCTTGGAAACAAAGCAATTTGCGAAAATTGTTCCTATTTGGGAACAGGTCTATTTTACGGCTTACACGTCACAAACCTCTCATTTTTGGAGAGGGGTAAAACACGTTACTTTAAGCAAAAATAGTAAAATAACAAAATCGCCGCAAATGCACTGTTTTGGAGTTATGGGTCTCCAAAGTTCGGATATGTGAGGGGGTATTTTTGTGTTACACAGCTTTCTACGTGGCCTGCCTTTGGCCAATCTTAGGGATTTTATCCTCTGGGCTACATCCAACACCAACCACTACAAAAAAAAGAAGCTATCTACAAAAGTTGAAGATGAGTTGCTGCAATTAGCAACAAGTCGATTAAATAAGTGTAACGATTATGCTCAAACGGTGGCTAATACTTGGGCATTTGAATTCAGACAAGCTAGCGAAGATCAGCAAATATTTGCAAAAAAAGCTATTGACGACATATTATTTGAGGCTAGATTGGGCAGTTTAACCCGAAATTCAATAAAAATCAAAGAATCGTACCCTGCGTTTTATATACCAGATACTCCGTCTGTTTCTCCAAGGAGATCACCATATTCCACTAGCAGTTTTAATTCAGCTCAGCTTCGTTTACCATCAACGCATCCAATGAGGTCTCATATTCCAAACTCAAAATCTAAGTCATTTGCTATCCCTGCAACATCAAATCTAAAATACCGTTCAACCATTGTAAGTCAATCTCCTACACTCTCTATTGAAAATGAAAATTCTGAATCAGATACTACCGACTATTCATGTGACACTTCATCCCCTCAAATATATCCGATTTGTGAACTAAGCGTGGATGATATAATTGAACACTCGTCGTTTCCTGCTCAAGAAATGGATTTGTCTAATGACTACTATCATGGAGTACGGTCTTTTAAAAATACGCCAATACCACTTCATACTGATGAATTTAACTAAATGTGTTAATAACTGAGTAAATATTTACTTAAAAAGTAACATTTATACATATCAATACAAAATACTCTCCAGAATATGTATGTTATAACATTAATACGTCTGTATATACTTATAGTTCTGTATATAAACTAAACTAATAAAATGTCTCTACAAAAACCTTAAACAATTCTCTATTTTTTTCTGATTTTTGTGTAAGATAATAAGTGGGGAGAACCGGTCGGTTCCATATGTCGAAACCAAATTTCAATTGTGGAATGTAAATTTCAAATATATAGTTTTACATCTTTAAATCATTTCACATAGGCCTCCTTTTGTTATTAAGAACTACATTTCAATATTGTAAATGGTTTCTGAATGAAACAATGAAATAATTTAGCAACCGTTGTACAATTAATATCTCATTACCTCCGCTAAAATTTGAAGAAAAGTGCAGCGGATTCAAAAAAAGGCCGGCCAATTCATAAAACCGGGTTTTGGGTTGTTTCGAAAAAACTTTTTTTAAAAACTTCAAACATAAAAGTTTAAATTAAATATAAAACCGGGTTTTTAATGTGGTGTATGGTATAAATATTACAAAGACGGCGAAATAATACGAACTCCCGTAATTAAGTCCAATATTCAAAACCGGAACGGAAATCCGATAAACCGGTTCTTTATGTAAAACCGAATGTCGATTTTTAAAAATGCACATTTTCGAATAACGTTTTTTTTTTTGATTTATTGAAACTGGGTTTACGGGATTTTTAACTTAGTAATTAAAATGCGATTACGGTCTCTAAACAACTTTCGTGCAATGCATACTGAAAATTTCCCAATCAAAACTGCAAAAAATGTTTTAAATTTCAGTTGTTGCCTTCTAAATTACAATTGATGTTTCTTAAATTTTAATTGATGTCTTGTAAAATGCAATTGATGTCTTTTAAACTTTAATTTATGTATTTTAAATTAATTGATGTATTTTAAAATTCAATTGATGTCACTTAAATTTCTATTGATGTCTTCAATTACAATTGATGTATATTAAATTAGTTAGTTGCATTTTAAAGACATAAATTGTAGTTTAAAATAGATCAGTTGATATTTAAAAGAAAACAATTGAATTTTAAAAGGCGTCAATTGAATTTTAAAATACATAAAATGTATTTTAATATAATTTAATTGAAACTTAAGACATTAACTGAAATTTAATGGACATTAAAAGAATAAAATGAAACTTGAATTACATCAATTGAAGTTTAAAGTACATCAATTAATGAAATGTACGATAGCCTAAATAATGACTGAAATAAAAGAATAAACAACATTTTAAATCCATCCATGAAATACAATTATATCGATGACATTGTATGAACAATTTGAAGCGATCGATAGATTCAAAAAAGAATTGAGAACATTTTGTTGGATCTTTTCGGAACTCTATATTAATTATTATGTATTACCGGATTAAAACAATGTAGTAATTTTTATAAAATCACACAGTTTATTGGACTAGTCAAGCATTTGTGGTACACTCGAATTTGCAAATAAAATATGTATTTAATTATACATATCAATTACATCATTTACAATTACAATTGAGAGCAGTTTTCCAAACCACGAGATGGCGGCATGGTATTGTTCAAGCCAACATCGACCAAAATAACCTATAATGGGCGAAATATAAACAGAATTAAAACTATTTAAATTAAATCAATGGATCCGAAAGAAAGTGCTCGTTTTCAAATACCCAACAGTGTGTATACCATTAATGCCGTTACGTCAATGTTGTTAATAAAACTGTTCTACAGTTTGTTGAACTATTCGGACTTAAAGGCTTGGTGGTTGAAATTGGTGGAAATGAAATCAAGTGAAAAGCATACGACTATCAGTGCAAATGCCTCTCACTGTCGGACCATAATGCACCATTAGCACGTTCACGGCGTTGCCATGCAATGTGGTGTAAACAACGAGCTTTTACACTCGACTACCTTTTTAAAACGTCCAATAGAATTGTTGCTAACAAAATCCGTAGTTTCCCGGTCGTATCGAATCGTATTATTGAAAGAGCGAGGATGCTAGCAGCAAAAAGCTTCTGCGATGTACATATACACCTTACGAACTGTTGTTAAACTTAGTTTTGAAGGCGACATGTACACATGTCTGCGACACCCTCATAGACCATGAACAAAATTATGGCCACCAGCACATAGGAGAGAATTCTGCCGCATTTATTACTAAGCTATTGAAGAAGACGAGCATTAGTATTAGTAATACGACGAAACCCTGCCAACATTTTCTATCGCAGAAGTCACTTATAAGTGACTTCAAGAAGTTACAATTCAACGTCTGCGACACATTTTTTTCATCGTAGAAGTCACTTCCTTATGGAGAAGTTGTTGCCCGCGGACGTTACTTTCAGAAGTTACGTATTAGTGCCTTGTAGAAGTTACGTATTAGTGACTTGTGTAAGTTACGTATTAGTGACTTGTAGAAGTTACGAATTAGTGCCTTGTAGAAGTTACGTATTAGTGCCTTGTAGAAGTTACGTATTAGTGACTTGTAGAAGTTAAAATTTTCGTTTTTAAATTTTTTATATTTATTTCAATTCAAAAATGTATTACAAAAAAAATAAATAATTAATTCATGTGAATATTAGAAATAAGATTTTTTTAATTTTTCAGTTCATTTTTGTTTGTTTTTTTTGTACTCTGTCTCGGGCGTGAAGTATGTGCTGTTGGCACACTTTATTTATATCCATATCGGTCGAGTTCGAATATTTGGAATGACAGGCATCTATAGGAAAATAGAATTAATTGATTTCTTTATAGTTATAGTTTTATGTGAAATATTACTTTTTATTAGTGCAAATGTTGTAAAGCGTTGGATACTGGGTTTCTCATTTGTTCCACGCCAAGTTAAATTAACGGCCATATCATCCGATATAATGGATTTCAATGCCATTCTTAGGAATGAAGCGAAATCCTTTCCTCCAACTCTATATATGATATTTTTCTAAAATTAAATATGTTCCAAATATAAAAATTTATTCATAATTATGGGCATTTAGTATAAGAAAATCGACCTACCTGCTGAGATGTCATTTCGTCGTCCAACAGCAGCTTCGTGTCAAAATCAATAAAGTCCTTGACATCCATGAAAGGCAAGGAAGGTATTAGAGACGTATCATCCTTCTTACGCATATTTCTTTGCTGCTTGACTTCGGTTTTTAACGCAACGACTTCTTCCGTCAAAGTTTTTATTATTTTTCTATTAGTTTTTTCGAATTTTTCAAATTTTGTTTGCAAAGAACGTAACTCTTGCAAGATCGTTTGTATGGTTCCTTGATCTGAAGACGCAGCTGTTGTGCTTACTAGAAAATTAAACATTTATAATAAATTGCAAAGAATTAAGATCTATTAAAATCCAAAGAAATCCATTCGATATATTCGTCAGTGGGATGTATTGTACTTGGGTATAGCCATCACTCAAAAATGTAAAAGTATCATCTATAAAGTTTAATATATTTATTTAACTTTAAATAAATTCAATACATACTTAATATCTTACCTGTATTAGGAGCATTATTAGACGCCATTTTTAAGGAAATGGAAATACAGCGAAAGTACTGTCAACACTTTGCAAAACAATAGCTTTATTTGAAATATCCTCTATGGTAAAGTTTATTTTATTTTTCAAAGTAATTACTTCGGTTTTATAAATTTTAAAATTTTCTGAGCTTAGGGGCTGTGAGAATAGTGGTTTTAAATTTGTTATAGTGTGTCCTTCAAATCTAGGCAAATTATTGTGTCGTGTTATTTTATCAATTTTAACAATATCATCTCCCACATAGCAAAAATTGTTTGGTTTTTCAATTGAAAAGTAAAAGTCAGAAGTTTGCACATGAAAATAAACATCCTCACTAATATTCGTTCGGCTGAACTGTACACTTGTTGTTTTTTCAACTGCTTTTAAAGTAAAACTAGTTTCTACTTGCCTATTGTATAATTGGGCGGACACATTACTTGCTTTCTTAACTTGCTTCTTCAATTTTTGAAGATGATTTTCAAATCTGAAAGCGCTTATACTTTCCAAGCTTTCAAATTTCTTTGCATCTTCATGAATGTGAAGCAGGTAATGAAAATTGCAAGTTAAGAAAGTTAGGTCATATAGCGAGGGAACATCTTTAACAAAGCTAAAGAGCAGATTTTGAGCATATGTATTATTAATCTGACAGTCCTTTTTCGATAAAAGAATTCTAATTGCAACAGATAGCTTTAAAAAATGTACAAATCTTTCTTGAGATAAAACTGATTCTAAAATTACGGGGCCGTAATACAAAAGAAATTGGCGAAGTTCAGTTGCTTTCCAACGTTCAAGTTCATCTAAGGACCGTGGCTTTCTACAAAACTCGCGTGGACAAGAATTTTTTAGGTTAGTTAATCTACTGGAAAGTGTACAAATTTGCCAACACGTCAAAGAGTATTGTTCACCCTTTTTCCTCGCCCAAGCTTTTAAAAGAGTTCGTGTTACTCCTAGACAAATAACATGCATATAATCTAAACCTATTTGATGAACCATATCAATTGGAAGTTTTTCAATCATTGTTCCATCCTGTTGGTTGTGATGCTCTGGCTGAAACCTATTCCTGAACGAAGTATCATTTCGTAAGGAGGAACATTCAATATTGGGGAATATAAGCCGATGTTTGAACATTTCTCCTTTTTGCAAACACCTCGTACATGAATAGAAACCAGTGTGACCTTTAATCCCCAACACAAACGATCTTGCTGGTGCATCTCATCCATATCTAGGTTTTATTGTAAAAAACTTGTTTTTGTATTGAAATCCACTTCCAATTAAATTATGAAGCTCATCTATGAACTCTGATAAAAACTCATCTGAGTTTTTTGGTTTAGAATAGCCTTCGTACACGCCTACTAAAAGCACTTCACGATATCCAGGGACATTACATAAAATAGGCCAAACTTGTTTATTTGAGCTTTTGCACAATGGTAGTCCATCAATATTAAAATCTAGTTCAATAATCTCTGAAGGGTAATCATTTACTAATAAAAAGTCTGTGAGGGCGTCTTCTATGCCATAATGACTGTAGAAACCCTCTCCCATACTGCGAGAGGTAACCTCATAGAGTAAATATGGGTAGAGAAAATCTTTCACTCACCAAATTTCTGACATTTGTCCTCGTGTGATGTATAAGTTTGATGTTGAAAAGAATTGCTTTACTAATACCAGATAGAGGCAATGGTTCAAAACAACGAACAAAATAACAACATCGGCATTTCGTTTTGTGTATTAAAATTAATGTGTTAAATACAACACAAATGTATGCTAACAATAACAGTCAATAAAAAAGTTTAAAACACATTTAAATTTCACAGTTTTTCACCAAAATGGCATGAAAAATTAAAGCAAGAAGTTATTGTAATTCCACCTGGTGTATATCACTTTTCGTCAAACATTTCTCTATCACACCGACCGCATCACGAAGAGTGTGAAAGGAAACGTCAGATGAGTCAAATGGCGGCTCTACTGTAAATTTACTCTATGGGTAACCTCCTTTGGGGTTTTTTTAACGTTCGGCAGTCTTTAGGGACACTCACATTATGTTCTCTTAATATTTGCAACAAGTCATTTAAAGCACTATTGCAAATATTATTTTCAATCGCCCATTTTCGTAACTTTTCTGTTATATTCATTTCCTCATTTTTACTTATTTCTTCTCTAAAATCCTCAAACTCACTTGAGCTATCACTTGACAAAAAAACACTATCATTACATTTATTAACATTGCTCGAAACACTGGGCTCACAACTTTCTTTTGAACTTTCTTTACAATGACCTTCATCGACATTTATTTTTTTAACTTTTGTTACTGCCGCTATATGTGCTCTCATAAATATTGCATATTAATTTAGATGCTTCTCTTTTATTTTTCAATTTAATAGCCTTTGCTGACAATTCACTCATTTTAATTATATTTTCAATAATATTTCAAATTAAAACACCACGAAACAAATAATTTTACTAGTTCCAAATACAAAATCTCACTTTAACACTGACCACAAACTGCAGAAAACCAAACAATAATGAACCAATTTGTTAACAACTTCTTTTTTCTATTCTGTTGTTCTCAAATAATTTTAACAATTCCAAAAACAATATCGCACTTTAGCACTGACCACAAACTGCAGAAGACACAAAAACAATGAACCAGATGTCAACAACTTCTTTTTCTATTCTGTTGTTTTCATCTAATTTCATTTTGCAGTCGCTGCGACTTCAACGTCGGTGATCGCGTTCATTGTTTATCTTTTGCATAAAGCATGAAACACATAGACGACGACAGGCTACCGACCACAACCTGTCAAAAATAAAATACATGCGTTTATATGCAAGTGAATATTTTAACGACGGCAAGGCGACACGACTGCAGGTTGTTGTCTATGCTACTTATGTAGCTGTAGTTGAATTAAACTAATTTCTATTTGTGTGGGCGACAATCAACAGGTTAGAGCTGTCAATGCCTGAAGTGGCACCACTGACAGAATAATCAACTGTTTTCACAATTTTTGTTATGTTTGTAATAATATTTATTAAATATTCTCCAGACATTTTATTTTCTTCTAACACAAATAACACAATTACTTTGCAGTTGCCGTCTTGAAAATAATTCAGTAGCTGCCACACGTCTGCATTTGCAGTCAGCGGCATTTGTAGTCGTGTGCTCATGTAGCCTGTCGTCGTCTATGTGTTTCATGCTTAACGGGACAACAATCTTTAATTTAACGTCTGGAAGTGACTTAAAAGTGACGCATTTGGCGTTTGACACGTTAACGCGACAACTATCTTTATTTTAACGTACGGAAGTGACTAAAGCGTGACGTATTTGGCGTTGGCGATAAAAGACACTTCCAAATGTTGGCAGGGAATTGTTGTCTGCCCCAGTTCATTGACGACATACCAATTCACTAAAATGCTCGTCAATATTGTGGTTTAAAACTAGATTTGGTTGGAGTGAAGCTTGTAGGGCTTATATTACGAATGGGATTTCTACTTCCACTATTCTCACCGAAATCAATCCGGTCTCCATGAACTACTGCTATTGTGTTATTAGAACAGGCGATTTAACATTGTTCAATCACAGGCTAACAACGATCAAATTAATATATATTTTAGTTTTGTATATTGGTTTCTTATATTGTGTAGAATTTGTGTTGATTTGAAAGCCCATGTTGCCTACAATTTAAACACCTGTTTTCGAATGTAATAAATACAAATTGAAGCTTCCACTTTATAAATTGCGCATTATATACGATCTGCAGCGTGTTACTAACCTTTATATTATCTTTAAGCGCAGCAGATATAGCCTCCTCGTTTCCATAACAATACCGCTTATGGTTATTGGTGACATTGCGCACAAAAACTTGAGGTCTTCGAATGACTGCCCGCTGGCTAAAAATCGAAGACAAGTGGATAATCGTTGTCTCGGACTGATTGCTTCCCGCAGTACGGTATCTTGTTTTTTAATAATATGTTCCACTTTACCCAAAAGTTCATCAAAAACATCAATTTCCATCCTATGAAAATTTTGGAAATCCGCTCTGGAAGAGATTCTCGGTTCTTCCAATAATTTTTCGCAAGAAAATGTAGATCTCCGAAGATACCACTCTTTGCTCCATATTCGACGCTGCTTATTTTCATTTTTCTTTTTCTTCGAATATGGAGCAAAGAGTGGTATCTTTGGAGATCTACATTTTCTTGCGAAAAATTATTGGAAGAACTGAGAATCTCTTCCAGAGCGGATTTCCAAAATTTTCATAGGATGGAAATTGATGTTTTTGATGAACTTTTGGGTAAAGTGGAACATATTATTAAAAAACAAGATACCATACTGCGGGAAGCAATCAGTCCGAGACAACGATTATCCACTTGTCTTCGATTTTTAGCCAGCGGGCAGTCATTCGAAGACCTCAAGTTTGTGTGCGCAATGTCACCAATAACCATAAGCGGTATTGTTATGGAAACGAGTGAGGCTATATCTGCTGCGCTTAAAGATAATATAAAGGTTAGTAACACGCTGCAGATCGTATATAATGCGCAATTTATAAAGTGGAAGCTTCAATTTGTATTTATTACATTCGAAAACAGGTGTTTAAATTGTAGGCAACATGGGCTTTCAAATCAACACAAATTCTACACAATATAAGAAAACAATATACAAAACTAAAATATATATTAATTTGATCGTTGTTAGCCTGTGATTGAACAATGTTAAATCGCCTGTTCTAATAACACAATAGCAGTAGTTCATGGAGACCGGATTGATTTCGGTGAGAATAGTGGAAGTAGAAATCCCATTCGTAATATAAGCCCTACAAGCTTCACTCCAACCAAATCTAGTTTTAAACCACAATATTGACGAGTATTTTAGTGAATTGGTATGTCGTCAATGAACTGGGCAGACAACAATTTCGTCGTATTACTAATACTAATGCTCGTCTTCTTCAATAGCTTATTAATAAATGCGGCAGAATTCTCTCCTATGTGCTGGTGGCCATAATTTTGCTTATGGTCTATGAGGGTGTCGCAGACATGTGTACATGTCGCCTTCAAAACTAAGTTTAACAACAGTTCGTAAGGTGTATATGTACATCGCAGAAGCTTTTTGCTGTTAGCATCCTCGCTCTTTCAATAATACGATTCGATACGACCGGGAAACTACGGATTTTGTTAGCAACAATTCTATTGGACGTTTTAAAAAGGTAGTCGAGTGTAAAAGCTCGTTGTTTACACCACATTGCATGGCAACGCCGTGAACGTGCTAATGGTGCATTATTGTCCGACAGTGAGAGGCATTTGCACTGATAGTCGTATGCTTTTCACTTGATTTCATTTCCACCAATTTCAACCACCAAGCCTTTAAGTCCGAATAGTTCAACAAACTGTAGAACAGTTTTATTAAAAACATTGACGCAACGGCATTAATGGTATACACACTGTTGGGTATTTGAAAACGAGCACTTTCTTTCGGATCCATTGATTTAATTTAAATAGTTTTAATTCTGTTTATATTTCGCCCATTATAGGTTATTTTGGTCGATGTTGGCTTGAACAATTCCAATGCCGCCATCTCGTGGTTTGGAAAACTGCTCTCAATTGTAATTGTAAATGATGTAATTGATATGTATAATTAAATACATATTTTATTTGCAAATTCGAGTGTACCACAAATGCTTGACTAGTCCAATAAACTGTGTGATTTTATAAAAATTACTACATTGTTTTAATCCGGTAATACATAATAATTAATATAGAGTTCCGAAAAGATCCAACAAAATGTTCTCAATTCTTTTTTGAATCTATCGATCGCTTCAAATTGTTCATACAATGTCATCGATATAATTGTATTTCATGGATGGATTTAAAATGTTGTTTATTCTTTTATTTCAGTCATTATTTAGGCTATCGTACATTTCATTAGTTGATGTACTTTAAACTTCAATTGATGTAATTCAAGTTTCATTTTATTCGTTTAATGTCCTTTAAATTTCAGTTAATGTCTTAAGTTTCAATTAAATTATATTAAAATACATTTTATGTATTTTAAAATTCAATTGACGCCTTTTAAAATTCAATTATTTTCTTTTAAATATCAACTGATCTATTTTAAACTACAATTTATGTCTTTAAAATGCAACTAACTAATTTAATATACATCAATTGTAATTGAAGACATCAATAGAAATTTAAGTGACATCAATTGAATTTTAAAATACATCAATTAATTTAAAATACATAAATTAAAGTTTAAAAGACATCAATTGCATTTTACAAGACATCAATTAAAATTTAAGAAACATCAATTGTAATTTAGAAGGCAACAACTGAAATTTAAAACATTTTTTGCAGTTTTGATTGGGAAATTTTCAGTATGCATTGCACGAAAGTTGTTTAGAGACCGTAATCGCATTTTAATTAATAAGTTAAAAATCCCGTAAACCCAGTTTCAATAAATCAAAAAAAAAACGTTATTCGAAAATGTGCATTTTTAAAAATCGACATTCGGTTTTACATAAAGAACCGGTTTATCGGCTTTCCGTTCCGGTTTTGGATATTGGACTTAATTACGGGAGTTCGTATTATTTCGCCGTATTTGTAATATTTATACCATACACCACATTAAAAACCCGGTTTTATATTTAATTTAAACTTTTATGTTTGAAGTTTTTAAAAAAAGTTTTTTCGAAACAACCCAAAACCCGGTTTTATGAATTGGCCGGCCTTTTTTTGAATCCGCTGCACTTTTCTTCAAATTTTAGCGGAGGTAATGAGATATTAATTGTACAACGGTTGCTAAATTATTTCATTGTTTCATTCAGAAACCATTTACAATATTGAAATGTAGTTCTTAATAACAAAAGGAGGCCTATGTGAAATGATTTAAAGATGTAAAACTATATATTTGAAATTTACATTCCACAATTGAAATTTGGTTTCGACATATGGAACCGACCGGTTCTCCCCACTTATTATCTTACACAAAAATCAGAAAAAAATAGAGAATTGTTTAAGGTTTTTGTAGAGACATTTTATTAGTTTAGTTTATATACAGAACTATAAGTATATACAGACGTATTAATGTTATAACATACATATTCTGGAGAGTATTTTGTATTGATATGTATAAATGTTACTTTTTAAGTAAATATTTACTCAGTTATTAACACATTTAGTTAAATTCATCAGTATGAAGTGGTATTGGCGTATTTTTAAAAGACCGTACTCCATGATAGTAGTCATTAGACAAATCCATTTCTTGAGCAGGAAACGACGAGTGTTCAATTATATCATCCACGCTTAGTTCACAAATCGGATATATTTGAGGGGATGAAGTGTCACATGAATAGTCGGTAGTATCTGATTCAGAATTTTCATTTTCAATAGAGAGTGTAGGAGATTGACTTACAATGGTTGAACGGTATTTTAGATTTGATGTTGCAGGGATAGCAAATGACTTAGATTTTGAGTTTGGAATATGAGACCTCATTGGATGCGTTGATGGTAAACGAAGCTGAGCTGAATTAAAACTGCTAGTGGAATATGGTGATCTCCTTGGAGAAACAGACGGAGTATCTGGTATATAAAACGCAGGGTACGATTCTTTGATTTTTATTGAATTTCGGGTTAAACTGCCCAATCTAGCCTCAAATAATATGTCGTCAATAGCTTTTTTTGCAAATATTTGCTGATCTTCGCTAGCTTGTCTGAATTCAAATGCCCAAGTATTAGCCACCGTTTGAGCATAATCGTTACACTTATTTAATCGACTTGTTGCTAATTGCAGCAACTCATCTTCAACTTTTGTAGATAGCTTCTTTTTTTTTGTAGTGGTTTCCTAAAATATACAAAAATATAGCAGATTGAACTTTATGAATATGTAATTAACAGTATAATCGCTACTATTATTATTATTATTTTCTTTTTAGTTGCCAAAATCAGAGCAAGGTTGGAGAGACATATCAGATCAATTTGATATGCAATGGAATTTTCCACACTGTATTGGAGCAATAGATGGAAAACATGTCGAAATAAAGAAGCCCGATAATACGGGCTCGTACTTCTTCAACTACAAAAAGACATTTAGCATTGTGCTTATGGCACTCGTAAACGCTAATTAACAATTTATGATGATTGACGTAGGAGCTAATGGCCGAGTATCAGATGGGGGAATTTTTTCAAATACAAAATTTTTTCAATACCTTCAAGAAGCAAGGCTCAATATTCCGAATGAGGAAGTTATTCATAACACGGACATTAGTTTACCATACGTGATGGTGGGTGATGACGCTTTTCCTCTCTCTGAAAATTTAATGAAACCTTATCCAGAATCTAGGTTGACAAAGGAGGAGGATATTTTCAACTATAGACTATCCCGTGCAAGGCGTATTGTGGAGTATGCTTTTGGAATAATGGCTTCCAGATTTAGAGTGTTGTTGAAGCGTATAGAGTTGCGTCTCGAAAAAGCTGCTACAATTGTTATTGCATGCTGTCACCTACACAATTTCTTGCGTGCTAAGAAATGTAACGCATATTTATGGGGCGGTTTCGACAGCGAAAATGTCAATAGTGGGGAAGTAAACGAGGGAGATTGGCGGCAAAACAATGTCCAATTGATGTCACTGGAAAAGACTCGTAGCAGAAATGCCTCCAATTACGCTAAAGAAACACGAAGGAAATATTGCGAATATTTCAACTCCGATGTTGGAGCAGTTCCATGGCAGTGCAACATACGCAGTAGCTCGCGAAAATGTTAATCTATAAAATGTTCAGAATAAAAAAGCTTTTTATAAACACATACTTTAATATATGTTATAGTTTGTATCGGAATGCCTTTTGTGAGGAATGTAGTTTGTATTTCAGGTGAGTGAACCGACTTTAATACCCCAACTTGACGTTTACACGAGACAATTTTGAGTAGACAATAGCAGTAAAATAAAACATTGTTACTAATATACTCACATTGTCTTCGTCACTGTCTCTGATTTGTCTAAGACAGTAATTACGGCAAATGATTTGATGTAAGAGGCCAATTGGCCAATTTTAGTACCCACACTTAGACTGAAAACACACCGGATCAGGCAAAACGTTATTTCTTCATGAGGCTAGAATATTACACGAGAAGGTTCTTCGCAAGAAGATTACGTTTGATATGAGTATACACAGTAGGTGCAACTCTTTTTGGACAATACCAATTTTTTCCCCTGCATTTGTCACCTTACATTGCAATATATCCGAACCAAATCTAAGAGAAGCCGGTTGAAATTCCTAAACTTTGGAGAAGATAGTACCAAATTTGGCGGTGCAATTCTACGGAGAGTATATCAAAATATAGAATGTTTCTCACCAATTTCAATAATCTTCGTACTTGGTACAAATCGGGGGTTACGTCAATTTTTTGTTTTACTATTCAAAAAGGAACAAATTCATTGGATCGGGTAGAACACGTTATTTTAAGCAAAACAATTAAAGGGACAAAATTACCGCAAATGCATATTCTCGGAGTTATTGGCCTCGAAATTTCGGAAATGTGGGAGTAATGGGGTTAAGGGACCATTTATAGCTGTTGAATTTGTAGCTATTTTGTATAAAACAAGTCAAAATAAACGGAAACAACTATTTTTTTTGATAACTCGCTTAGATAACGGATGTTGAAATTATTATAAATATATCGTGTATTGTTTAATTTTTCTCAAAAAAAAATAATTACTTTACAAATTATTTAATTAAAAAAATTCAAGAAGCCGGTGTTGGATGTAGCCCAGAGGATAAAATCCCTAAGATTGGCCAAAGGCAGGCCACGTAGAAAGCTGTGTAACACAAAAATACCCCTTCACATATCCGAACTTTGGAGACCCATAACTCGAAAACAGTGCATTTGCGGCGATTTTGTTATTTTACTATTTTTGCTTAAAGTAACGTGTTTTACCCCTCTCCAAAAATGAGAGGTTTGTGACGTGTAAGCCGTAAAATAGACCTGTTCCCAAATAGGAACAATTTTCGCAAATTGCTTTGTTTCCAAGCCTTACAACGACAGAAAATATCTCTAATTCGATATGGTTTATAGCTTGGGCCTATCTCCAATATTAGAATTCTTACCCTTTCACAATCTAACTCCTCGTCAGAAGGCAGTCCCCTGGATTCGCCCTCTGTAGGCTCTTCCTGGTCTTTCAAAAAATGAAGAAGATCGTAGTACCACAATGACGGAGTATATTCTTCATCAGCACCCGCACCGGACTTCAAACAATGGTTCACCTTTTTCAATTCTCTGCGGTAGACCGTTCGCAACCTATTTATTTTTTTTATTACAAAATCCTTGTCAGCGTTTGGCTCGATTTCTTTGCACTTTTCGATTAGAATGCTGTACCCTTCATTTCATAGCGCCCGGTTTTTGTACATTTCTGATTTTATTTTCCACACCTCGGGTTTAGTTTTATAAATTTCTATAAATTCATTTAAAAATCGGTTTTGTTTACTTTCCATTGTTTTTCCATATACCAGTGTCTGAAATTTTATTTTTGGTTTACGTTCTTTTAATTTCCACGATACCGCCACATTGACGTCTCACTTCGAAATGAATATGAAAGTTGTTGCAACTTCTCCTTACACTCATGGATAAGTTGATATCAACTTCAAAAAATCAAAATCGCTTTGATTTTACCTCAACTAGTTTGTACAAACCACCAACTTCACCTTACACCATGGATAAGTTGATGTCAACTTGAAGTCGCTGCAACTTATCCACATGTCTAAGGGCCCCTTAAGAGCCCCTTAAGTCATTTGCGACAATAGCTTAATGGATTAAAAAAACAGCCTTAATGTTTTACATATTGACCATGGTAGAATTACCTATCAGGTATAGTCGTTTAAACAGGTGATTAAATTTTTTCCATGCCATTTATCGTTTCAGTTGTCAAAATCAGAAGTATTTTGTTTTTATACTTTTTGTAATCTTGATTTTTATTTATGTAAAGTTTGACCACTGAAGCGAATGAACGAAAATAAAATGTTCGTTGTTGCTGCTTACAACTAGCATGAAGCAACAAACACAGATGGCGCATTCCTCTCTTCAAAATAATTTTCTACTACGAATGACGTCATCATAGACCACAATTGCTTGTACGTTATGAAAACTATAGGAGATTTGTGGTGGCAAATTAAACAAATAGCGGTTATTGTTTATTTTTAATAAAACAAAACGCAAATACGTAGAATTTTATGTTGCGGCAATTAGTTTAATTAAACAGTTTGTTAAATTTTCTTTTTCTAGAACTCGATCTGTCTAAAAGTTCTTGGTAAAGTTTTCTTATTTTAAATTACATTCGTGATCTAAAAAGAAAGCTTTTACTTTTTTATCAGATTCAATATGATGAAGCTGTTCTATATGAGACTTTACGAATTCTTTTGTAAAAAGCAGGATTTGCCCATTGTTGCTTTCAAAAATATGTTCTAGTTCTTGCATGTGTTGCATAGTTTTTTTGCGATGACTTTGATAGTCCGCCCTCAGATAAATGTTTAACCCACGAATATGTTGCAAATTTGTCGTTTTTTGATACAATATACGGGCGACCATTTATTCATCTCAGGCAAATATAGCCTGGGTGATTTTGCACACCAGCATATTGCATGTTTGTCAAACATTTGCTCGACTGGTTTCGGTGTTTGTATCAATATTTAAAACTCCAAATATTTTACCTGCAATATAAAATGCTGACAAACTTCTTACAAAAATTATAAAATGGTGGTGATATACTTTTCCGACTTTTCTAAGTCTGGAGTATCAGCTTCTTCAACATTTCCAGCATTTGATGGTATGCCATCATTTAATCCAAGAATATATGACCTTACTTGGCTTACGTACATATCCGATCACGAACAACCCCGAGAGATCAGGGACCTTACAAAACGAAGATAACATATTTCGCCAACCAGTTCGATCTTTTGCCTTATCTCTCCAGTTGGCAATACCAAGTGTACGCAGGGATTCGTCAACCTGATCCTTCCTTCTAAACCGGTTTTGATTTGTTGAAAAAAACTTTTGAAGCGCTCTTATTGAAAAACCCGACAGAAGAAAGTTTTTGAAAGCAACAACGTTAGTTCCGATGAATTGTCCAAAACTATAAAACATAGCAGTGCAAAAAAAAACGAAATTGATGCTAATGCCGTTTGTGAACAATTGATATGTGAGTCTATGGAAAATTTCAACACATGTTTTAATAATAACATCGAGTTGTGCTCAACTAAAAATCATAGTTTCACACATAATTCATAAAATTACAATTCTCGATTAGAGAAACCGCTCCATTACGGGAAAAAATCAAGCGCAGTAAATTTCCCAACAAGCCTGTGGAAAAAGGTTCAAACGAAGACACAAATCAGTGAAATTTGTACATTATCAATGATGAGGTCATTCAGTTGACTGATAAAGGCGAAATGGCTAGCCTGGAACTAAAATGGTCTAAGTAACATTTTTGGCAAAATCCACCTATGAGCATTTTTTAAACATAAAAACGATAAACCAATCCAGGTAAAAGTGTTCTTGGGGTTATTTCGTCACTAAAATATGGATATCGTTAAAGTACCACTTTAGACTTTATTGTTTTTTCACTTTTTTCAAGTTCTCAAGCCTAATATTCCCGATAGTGCTTCGAGTGAAAATGAAGGTGTGTAAATTAACCTCAAATACTTAAATTACTTTTGTTTCAGAAAATTTTAGATAATGGCATTTTTTTATTTTCAGATACGGTAGCTTCAGTACATGATAACACTGAGAGTTGTGAGTCAAATCAATCAAAAAAGGGCGTAAGAGACAGAGGCAAGAGCAAATGTGGGGGAGAAATATAAGAAAATTAAAAAGAGCAACTGGGAAGGAACGTATAAATACGAGAGGAAATAATGTTCCTGCCAAGGTATTTGCAGCTGTAGAATGTAGGTGTCGACTGAAGTGCAGTGAACAGGTACCCCCCATCCATTGAAAAATATATCCATTATGCATTTTATAATCCAGCCAATTGGCATAGTCTGTGTCAGTTTGGTTGTGTAGTGCAGTAACCACCTTAACTCCAAAACGACCTACGAAAAGATCGTCAAAACAATCACCAAGCCGCAAGCAGCGGAGAATTTATCCTCCACAACTCACATGTTTGTAAAAAATTCTTTCTAAAAGTTCTGCAAATCGATAACCATCGCATACTTTACGCTTTGCAAGTAAAACAAGGAACACCTACCACTAATATTTCAGCTATAGATCAGAGAGGACGTAAAATACCAGGAAATAAGGCGAGTGAGGAGAAGCTACGGTGGATAAGAGAGCACATACATGCTTTTCCTAAATTCAGAAGCCATTATGAAGAGAGATCTACTGGTCGCGAATATTTAGTGCCAAATTTAAACATCACTAAAATGTTCGATTTCTTTGCGGAGAAATGCCAGGCAGAAGGTAAAGAAATATTGAAAAAATTCTTATATGATGTGTTCAGGACGGAATTTAACATAACTTGTAAGGCTTATGACGAATTTCAGGTTAAAATATCGGCTGAAATAGACATTGAACAGTGTGTGGATATCAGAGAACAATTTGACACACATAAAAATCTGGTTAAAAAAGCAAGAGATATTTTAATACAGTGCCAGCTCGCTAATCGGAAGGGTGTGTAATCTGAATTATCCAGTAATCCGAACTAAATACTTTAAACGTTTCATACTCTACAGTCCGCATTGATTGCATCAGTGTTAGCTCGCTAATTCGAAGACGGAATATATTGAGCGTTTCATACTATAGTCCGCATTAATTGCATCAGTTCCAGCTCGCTAGTCCGAAGGTAGTGAAATCCGCATTATTATCCAGTAAGCAGAACTGAATTTCTTAAGAGTTTCATACTCTATAGTCCCCATTAATTGCAAGGGGATACACAGTCTTGAAAATATGACTGATTTCCTTAAGACATCGAATGGCAAGGAAAGGCGCTGGAGCAGTCCCATAAGTGACTGTATTTAGTTCATATGTTTGAAGAGGCAAAGTCGGATTCTCTCGCCATAATATCATTTGAAATTTTCGATCGTCTTTATGGACAATAACTTGTCGAAACATTTTTGTGATATCCGCCGTAATGGCATATTTGTTCAAACGAAATCTCAAAAGAGTTGAGAACAAATCATTTTGTATTGTTGGTCCGACCATAAGAACATCGTTCAATGATTTTTGTGTAGACGTCTTACACGAAGCATCAAACACAACTCTCAACTTCGTTGTTGTACTGTGTTCTCTGATAACGCATTGATGCGGAACGAAATAGTGCGTCGATTTAGGTATAACGTTATCTATGGGAGTCATGTGACCAAGAGATACATATTCATGCATGAAATCCATGTACATTTGTCTCATATCAGGATTTGCTGAAAGTCTTCGCTCTAAAGAAAGAAATCTACGTTTACATGCTTCATATGAATGTCCTAAAACTTCCGGATCTGTCTTAAACGGTAATCGGACTTCAAATCTACCATCATTTATTCTCTGAGTCGTATTTCCGAAATGGCTCTCACACATCAAATGTTCCTCGGAGGCTTTACCATAGTCCGGAACATGTTCTAGTTCCCAAAACCTTTGGACCATATGATGCAAATCTTCAACAGTTTGTTCTTCGAAGCTTACTGCTAGCTGGCACGCTTGTGTTTTAGGGCTTGAGTTCATCTCACACTTCCCTGAAACAACCCAACCCAAAACGGTTTTCTGTAAAGTAGGCAAAAGCGACCCTAACTTTATCTGTCCGACAGATAAAAGTTCAAAAAATAACTCTGCCCCTATTAGAATATCAATCTTCCGCTGTTTATGGAATTGAGGGTCTGCAAGCACAATATTAGATGAAATTTTCAAGTTGGTCCTGTCCACATGTCCATGTGGTTGTGGGCTTGCTATTGACGTCATGATAAAAAATTCGGCCATAAACTCAAATTCATTGACACAGGATTTTACAAATGTGCTAATGCATTGTTTAATAGTGTGATTACCGTTTCCCACACCTATTAGATTCAAACTTTTTCCTACACGGTTTACAGAAATTCGTTGAGCAATTTCCTCTGTTACCAGATTGACTTGCGACCCAGAGTCCAGTAGCGCCCTGGCCAATCTGTATTCTCCACGCTTATCTTTTATCTGTATCATTGCAGTGGCCAGAATAACCTGGTGATCACCTTTTTCCACATACATGGAGGTAGCATTACTACTTCCTCTATTCGAACTATTATCGGAACATTGAGCTGAACCACTATTAATAGTAGCAGCTGTATTGGTACGTTGTGGTGAACTACTAGTTGTAGCAGCGAATGAACTACTGGCACCACTAGCAGACGATTCGTTACGACGAATCAGATCTTGATTGTGTAACATAAAGTGATGTGGTCGTTGGCAAATATTACACCGTGAATTACGGCATTTCTTCACAGAGTGTCCAAGTTTGAGACAATTGATACACAACCCTTTACGTTTCGTGTATTCGAATCTCTGGGTAACATTCAGAGTGGAAAACATTGGGCATGACGCTATAAAATGATCACTGCCAGCGCACAATGCACATGGATCATTTTGATCCTGAGTACATGAAAAAGAAAACTGAGCATTTTTCTTGTCCTTCGTAACATTACCTTTTACCTTATTTTGTCGGGAGTTATCGTGTTCCGATTTTAGAGATCGATCTTCATTGATTTCTAAAAATTGGCATCGCCTAATCAAAACGGAAGCGCAGTCGCTCCACTTTGGGAGCGTTGTGTAATCCAGTTGTTCATCCCACTTCGATTTAGATTCATTATCTAATTTCGACAATACCAAATGAATCACTACTGCGTGCGTTATATCCTTGTCGCTGCCTAAACTAGACAATGAATCTAAAATTGCTGATACGGTATCGACGATTTACCTTAAATCTAAAGCACTTCCCTTATTCATTTTCCTTAGGTTAAACAATGAGGCGATATGATCTTGAAAAATAAGGCAATTGTTGTCGTATCTTTCAGCCAATCTTTTCAATGCATTAGCATAATTCTCCTCATTAACTTGGAAAGCTTTTACAGTCCTCAATGCATCGTCCTGAAGACATGCAATCAAATGATTAAATTTTTCGATTGTGGAAAGTGTGGGTTCTTCATTGACGAAATTGTTGAAACAAGTAATAAAATTTTTATATTCAGAATATTTCCCATTAAACTTGGGAATTTTCAAGAATGGGAGCCGATTGGAGGGAGGCATAGGTACACCCATAGTACAGTCATGCGGAACACTCGATCTTCTACCTTTCCCTAATTTCATTAACAATAATGATTTCGTGCTAATACAAACTTCTTCCAACTCCCCTCTTTTGTTATCATCAGGTGTTATCTTTTCTATCTCCGTTTGATAAGCCATTAATTGTTTGATGTATGAGTTTAAAATTTCCAAACGACACTCTAATTCGATTGGGTTTAACGATGAACCTCGTTCCTCCAATAGCTTTTTTATACGAGTGATACTGCCCTTTGAAGAAGATCTTTGTTTCAGGAGAGTTGAAAGCGATGTTGCGCTTGCAACATCATCACCTGTTGCCTGATCGTTGTTACCCATGTTAAATTACGAGCAAACAATAACACAACTAAATCAATAACTAACACAACAACGAAATTAATTTGTAAATATGAGACACCCTATCACCACACAATCTTCTAGCTGTGTATGTGATATATGTATTTTCAATCAAACTTGTTGGTTTCAAATACTTTATTTAAATTGCAATTTAAATTCGTTACACACGCAAACACATTTGTAGCCGTTTGAACTTCTTCACAGTAACACCAGATTCAATCACAATAAAGTTCAAAGTCTTTTGTTTTCCTGATCGCCTAAGTGGAAGCTGTAACGAAACTATATTAAATGTATTCGTACATTTAATAAACAATTTTCCGTGATAGTAGGAATGTGTGTGCTTAAATTATGTGTGTCTGAAGTGTGCTAATGAAGGGAATGGTGTGCGTAGATGTGTTGGGGGGAGAATGGTGTGTGTGTGTGTATGAGTGAATTGTGTGTGCCTGAGTTGTGTGTGCGTGAGTTTGGATGTGTTCATACAAGTATGATGTTTTACCACTGTTTCAACCACGTATTACTAATCGACTTCAAACCAATTGTTTGAAATGGATGTAATTGCGTAATACTCAATTAAGGTTAGTAACTACTTTCAGGTTATTATTTCTAATGATTTGTTTATACAACCTTTTTGTCTTTAAATTTTAATCACCAACCCAGTACTTCTTTAATGGCAATGTTAAACAACCAAATAGCAGCCAACAAACGCAGCAGCAGATTTATTTTCCGTCAAGTGTTTCTTGAAAGCGATGGCCAATATTGAACAGCAAACACAGCAACAGGTCTCTTACAGATTCTTCTGGTTCGCTGCAGCTTTACAAAGAATGTAACCTTACAATTTTCGTAAGGTCCCTGCTCGGGCGCCAATTTTAAATGCGAGCTTTTTCGCAATTTTATTGTTTCAAAAACTTTAGTGGTTCCTAAGTGAGCCACAATGCTTAGATTTTCCACTATTGTTTCCCTCTTCAACCAATAAAACAATTGCGGTTTTTGTGGCTCAATATTTTATTCCTTGCTCGTTGAAATTCTTAACAATCTGTCCAAAATTTTTCTTTCTATGTGTTGTCTGCCTGCTTTGGCGTTTTTACACAATAATAGTACTAGAAACCAATGTTCATCAATCATTAAGGATGTTCACATGGAGTTCGTAATACTCATTTAGTACATAATTATTAGGGTTGTTTACAATATTACAATGCATTTCTACAATTCAACTATATGCATATTAAAACAAAAATTCAAATCAATAGGCTTCAAATTATTAAGAAGCAACACCGATTTTTTTTATTTTGCTTTTTTATTACTGTTTCTTTCGTATGCTCGCAACTTTTTTTGACATAATCACGAATGGAGTTTTACAACTAACGGGACAGCATGGACGCATGCTGAAAATATTAAAAGGTCAGTCGCACAGTTTAAGAAATATATCCTACAAAAATTACTGAATTTATAATTTTATTAAATTTTGATGGTAGACGTTTAAAACAGCGCAAGACAGTCCAACCAGTTGAATACGAAGAATTTGAAAATAAATTGTATGCTTGGTTTGAGGAAAAGCGGGCACGGCATCAAACCATTTCAAGCGAAATTTTACGACAAAAGCAAAAATACTTTATCAAAAAATGTATCATGGATGGTGACAAAAGTTGAAGAAGCGATTCTCTGTGCGAAATTTGAAAAGTGCAGCGAATCCTTATCTGCTAGACCAGATCTTGTGCCTGATTTTCAAGAAAAGCTCTACGATCTCGTCTTTTTGACGACCAGTTTTACAATCCTGAAGAATGTGGTCTTTTTTGAAAAATGTTTCCAGCCAAAACCTTAGTGCATTATAAAGAAAAATCAGCTCAGCTATCAAAATGTGCAAAGAGAGAGTCACCTTCTTGTGTTGTGCTAAAAAGTCTGGTAGTCACAAGCTAAACATTGCAGTAGTGGGGAAATCAAAAAAAAATATTACTCATCGAAGAATGCATGAAATGCATTTATAAATGCATTTATAAAAAAAATATCAAATTGAAAATAGTTTGCCGAAAAAAGCTTTATTGTGGTATATGAAAGTGGGCAATATAAAACAATACCTCCAAATTACGCTAGTATTATACAACCCATGGATCAGAACGCGATACGACTTTTTAGTCAAGATCTGTTTACAAAAAAAAACCTCTTGTGTGGATTGGTAAGTTCTGAAACGACCAGTTCACACATCTTTCTGAACAAATTCAGTCTGAAGGACACTTGTGAATTGCTTAAACGATCCTGGGGCAGGGTGCCCAATTCTACTTTAAAGTCCTGTAAGAAACATATTCATTTTCGGAGAAGGAGATCAGAGGACAACATCCCATTATACTTATTACAACAAGAATCAACTGCGAATGACACGGCGAATTGCGCACAATAAGAAACTTATTTCTCAGCAATAATGACGAGCAAATTTTTAAATTCTTGACTGGATTAATGACTGGCAATTCTTTGTGTACTAGTTCAGAATCAGATATAGAAAACATAGAGGCAGATCCTACTATGGTTAAGCGCATTAAAAATCGTGAAGCTGTACAAAGGAACAAGGCTTAAAAACAGATCACATATTCAACCTTATCGCGTAGAAATAGGGAATATTTTTTCGCATGTGAATTGTGAATTCCCATTCCCAAATTTTTGTAATCGCGTATTTCTTATGAGTTCGCACGTTTCGAGCAATCAGCTGTTTTCATTCGAACATAACAGCTGTTGGAAGTTACAATACAATAAATTCTGCAAAAACCTATAGAATTGGAGCGCTTATTCATTTACACAATGAGGAAGAAATGGAAAAGCATAAAGGTGAAAAAATGATGAGACGTAATCTACGCGATGCTTCCAATCCATTGGAGCTTCCAACTACTGAGTAAATAATAGGTATAATAAAGCAGTCTTCAATTTTATAAAGCCTTATGCACTTGCAGATTTTGTCAGCATTATAGAGTAATATAGTGGCCGTCGGTGGTGCAATGGGTAGTGTGCGCGCCTCTTGTACTTGAGATCCTGGGTTCGATCCCTGCTCTGTCCACCTTAAAATTCTTTCGACGGCGGTCACCTCGCATAGTGACGGCGACACTATCGAGTATTTAGCCATGATAATGCTTTTCAAAAATACCGTTCGGAACCGGTGTAAAACTGTAGGTCCCAATCAGTGACTATAAAACTGGAAAGCGCACAGCTCACTGGTTGTGAGAAGCTCTCCCCGATTCCTTCATGGAATGTAATGGGAAACCATTTTTTTTTTTTTTTTTTTTTTTTTTTTTTTTTTATAGAGTAAACAAACCTGCGTTCGCATATATATTGGAATTGCTCACTTCGGCATTGCGCAACACGGGCAAAAAGGAATTGGTAGAGACTATCACGTGGCAATGGCACAATCAACATTTAGTGAAGTGCTATCGGAGTTCCTGACTACAGTAGAACATTCAATTTGTCTGCAATGGATAACGTATCCAACACGGGATGAGAATAAACAACAAATTTGAAATACCGGGTGTTTTGGGTTGCTTAGACGGCAACCATATCGTTATAATTTCACCGAAGGATGGGAAGCATTTGTATTATAACAGAAAGGGACGATTCAGCTTAAACGTGACACTTGTAATTTAATCCCAAATTGATTATCTATGAAAAACTTCGAAGAAAATCTGTCATATGCATAATGTTACCATGAAATGCTCATACGCTTCATAGATCCCGGAGGATGTCATGACTCTTTTGTCTGGAGTATGAGTCCATTTAGAAAAGAAATGGAGAGATTTCATTTGGAAGAAGGAACACACATGTGGTTATTAGGTGTGTGTATATATATCGGCTTCTAATTTTATACTAAATATTAAAACCTAAAAATATGTTTAGGTGATGCAGGTTATCCTCTAGAACCCTGGCTCATGACGCTCTTTAGAAATGCAGATGTTGGAACTGTGGAGATGAAATTCAATGACACACATACGAAGTGCCGGAACATTATAGAAAGAACGAATGGGGTTCTAAAAAGTAGGTGGAGGTGTCTACTGGGTGCAAGAGAATTACACTACAATCCAAAAAAGGCTATTCAAATAGCAAATGTTTGCACTGCACTCCACAATATCTGCATTACTTATAAATGTAATGAAGTACCTTGTAACATTCCTCACGAAGACGATAGCGACCCAAGTATGTACACCGACTCAGAGGAAGGCAGCTGTTTCTGCAGGCAGTCGCAAAAGAAATAGAAAAGCCAACAGTTTATAAAACGTTACACGAAATTTATTAACATATATTTGTTTAAAAAAAACTTAAAACACTTCACTGTGCATCAACAAAAATAACTTAAATGACTTTACATTTTGCGTAAATAAATCATATCTAAAGAATAATCTTTCCTCATTAATCTTTCCTCATTATAGAAAATTTTATTTCTTCAATTTCCATAAATTTATTATTTGTTTCCATTTTGTTCTTTATTTCTGTTCTCTTATATTTTTCCGTTTCAGCGTGGTGCCTTTCAATTTCTTTAAGCTTCTTTGCCTTAATGTCACCAATTTTTTCCAATGATCGAACCATCCTTTTCATCATTGAATTTTTTTTCTTCTTTGTCCTCCTTTAAGATATTCACCAGTTACGATATTTTCTCATTTAGATGCGTTTGGTTTTTAACTTCAGTCTCTATTAATTTTAATGTAGAATCACTTCTTCGGCTTTTTCAAATTTTTTCTGGCATTTGAGGTATGCGTGGGGGGATCTTCGTCAATTTAATATCATTAATGACAATACTGACCGTCTCGTTTGACATCTCATTTGAATTTGACAATGAAGCACCAAATATGTTGGAACCTTCAACCCCCTCAACGGACTCTTTCATCTTCACAATTTCGTAGATCATCTCTTCTGTTGAACATAATCGACTTTTTTTGGGAGGCCCACCTCCTGTTCCTTCTCTGTAGCGATAATTTTCGGCAGCCTTCTTACGAATATGTCGTTTTTGGTCTTCCCACACATGCATGCACATATTAGGACATTTTAATACAAAATAAATATTAATTTTTACAAAATACTTTCCTTTTTCCATTCGGCCAGCGTTCTTATCGGTGGTCCAGCAGTATTTAAATCACTGTTGGTTGCAGCCCAAAATGCACTTACATCGTCTCTGGAATCTTTGGTGTATCCACCAGCAATGTTCGGGTTCTCCGTCATCTTCTCTATTAAGATAGACAATTGAGTTTTATTTACCGCTGTCCTAAAAAAACAGTAATTATTTGTATTTTTTCCACTTATAATTGGCAAACCCCAGTCTTACATTTGTGTATTTTCTCTTTTCGCCGATCAAAATTCAAGGAAAATTAAATTTTAATTTTGTGAACTCAAACTCACAAAACCTGTGTACGCGATAACGCAATATTTTTTCGAAGTTGCCACTTTTATGAAAAAATGTGCATGATTGCATTGTTGGGAACGGGGAATTGTTTTTGGGAAAATTCATTACGCGATAAGGGTGATTAATGCTCAAAGAATTGCGAAATAAAGCCTTAGAAGCATGTGCATTGAAGCAGCAGCATATAGACATTATCTACAAGTTATGTTAAAAACAAAATTTCAGAGTAGAGAGGTATTGATTACTTTTGACCAAGAATGGACCTTTCCACTTCCTCATTTAAATACAGGTGAAGTATGTATATTACTTGATGTAACTAAAAATCCTCAATTTTGGCATACATGCTTACCAACATGATTGAGAACGAATTGTAATGAACTTGTGGTAAGAGGATACAGGAGCGAGAGGATCGCAAGAAGTCATATCTTCTTTGTATCCTTACTACAAGACCCATCTTCCTGACCGTGCTACAAATATAAATCTATTTAGCGACTGTTGCGGCGGGCAAAACCGTAATTGGAATGTTATGTTTTTTGTGATGTTTATTCTAAATACTTTACCTAACATTAGCGAAATATAGGTTCACTACCTTGTTACGAGACATACATATTTGCCAAATGATAGCAAATTATACGCAGAGCTCAAAAAAACAAAGCCAATTATATATACCTAATGAGTGGGAAGAATTAATAAAGAACTGTAGAAAACCTAAACCCTTTGGTGTTAATAACATGGTGGGTAATTTTGTATCATTTATCAACTGCAACCAATGTTCAAGGATTATCAGAATTTAGTGGCCGATGGTGCTATGATTTCCAAAATAAGGAAAGAAAAATTTGCAAAAAATCAATCTGAGATGCATTATAATGGTAACTCTGAAACCTAAAAATCAGTCGACCTAAAGAGGCGTACTGTAATCTTGGAAGATTTCTTGGTATTTTTGCGGAATTTCATACCAAATAATGACACTAATATCCGTCGATTGTAATTCAAGTAAATGCAGGATATTAAGAAAATGTTGAAATTTGTACCAAATCGTAGAGATGAGACTGAATGTGAATCACAGTATGTTCTGCCAGGACTTCCTGATGATAGATATGATGATGAACAGTTACAAACTACCTAAAATAAAAATTATAGTTAAAAACTTTGTTAAAACTCTTAAGTATATTTGAATAAAGTGTTTAATTTACTCCAGGTTTATTATTTTAATCACTTATTCCCCTTACGTACTATAAGTATAAGCTCTTCTAAATTACAATAATTCTAAAGTGGTCTATAAAACAATTTTACCATCTTTCACTATTTTGTTTTTGTGTTTGCTATTTTATTGATCACTTAAATTACATAGAGATACTTCAGTTACCTACTTAGCCACAATATAAATACCTATTATCAATATTACATACATTCAAAAGCCCACAATGACTTCAAACGCGTTTCGTTTGTTATCTCAAAATGTGTATTTGTAACTTAGACCAGTTTAGTTCTAGGCTAGCAAAATGTTCTTCAGGTCGAACTATTTGGATAAAGGCGATTATATTGGAATAATTGGTTATATGCATGACATAATCAGACGAAACTAGGAACTGATTAACAAAGTTTGTCCAATTAATTACAATAGTAATAGGCTAAATAAAAATAATGTTTTCATATTATATGCGCATTGTACTTATTGCAAAACTGGTTGCATAAAATATAAATTTAAAATATCGTTGGAAAAAAACGCTTGTAGTACAGATTAACGAAAGTGGCAACAAAATTAAACACACAAAGATAATGAAAAAAACATCAATGGGAGATGTTGCTAGAGGTGGGACAAATAACTGTGTGCTCGACCAAAAATGTTGAAAAGACTTGGAAATATTCAACAACTTCTCAGCGGAGACGCAGCTCGGAAACTAAAGTCTTAGAAAAATTTTCCCATTATATGTTCCCCATTTGGATCTTTGCAAGATGTCGGCAGAAGAAAATAGGAAAGATCACATCCAAAGAAACGTATATGTTTTCCAAAAAACCTTTGGCCATTTTCCACAGAAATACAAGACGTGTCATTAAGCTAAGCAGAAATACCTTATTCTTTGATCCTACTGGCAACGTTGTTCTAAACTTTGACCAGGGATCCCAAAGGGTATTTTTGTAACGTTTGGTGGGCCATGTCAGGAGCAGTAAGAATGTGAAAAGGATTTTACCGTCTATTGCCGAAGCAGCCACTACGCCAACGACGTTGCAAGGATTTTGTTGTCGCTGGAAACAGCAATACCATGCCCATTGTCAGGCAGACAGAGTTCTAATAAATGTATGACTCAAAATATTTAATGCAAATACCGCTGGCCGTTCATTGGACACGTACATATCGAAATGTTACGAATTGTGCTCCACCAACACGAAACCGAATATGGTGGTCATGTAAATCTGTTACGCTCACTTTATTAGAATTGTCGATAAGGATTTAAAAGGCCTGAACATTGACGAAGAGACATCAAATATTTTTAAATGTCAGATGTTTTGTGCTGTAAATATATGTTCCATTTACAGCTATTTCAGTTGGCCTCAATCAATGTTGACAATTTTGTTAAACCCAAAAAAGACCACACAGGTTGCACAGGCCTTAGAAAGTCTTAAAGTGTAGCACAAACTTCGAGATATGGAAGATTTACTTCAAAGGCAAAAAAATAGGAACTCAAAATCCACCACCTGAAGGCATATACAAGAAGACCCCATTATCTTTACAAGAAGATCCCATGCTCTTTTATGAACATACATAATGGGTGTTTTTTTGGACGACACAGAAACTATTGTCCAATAGTCCCGTTGAAGGTTATTTCCATACATTGAAAAATGTAACCTTAAACGGGAAATCCAATATTCGACCATCCATATACGTCCAGAAAACAAAATGATATATGTATGTGTAGATGCCAAGGTTGAGGAAATAGTAGACACATTTCTAGACGGCTCCGTGACACTCGATTTTCGTGAAGGAATCTTAAAAGCTGCGAAACAAGATGAAGTAACGTGGAAGAAATCGCCACGCATAGCTTAAATGAAGATAAGTGCAAATATGATCCATCAACAGAATTTGGGAAGATTGGCAAAATCGGTATACGCGAAAAATAAATACGTGTTTTTAAAGTCCATAAATGTATATAATGCCACCAAATGCCGTTTTGTCGCTTAAGCAATTACACGGTGTTACAAAAAATAGATTTTTTTCTGTCCTATGAACCAAATGCACATATTCGGAAAGAGGAGAAAAAATAAAAATACACGTGTATCGTCGATTTTCATGTACACGTCAGAATTTTTTTTTTTTAAGTTTGAAGTATAAAGCTCGTAGTGGCCTGTGTGAAAGCCGTTGGACCGATTTTTAACCCATTTTCAGTGATTTTTGCTGGCACTCGTGGAAATGTCTCTTTCACGTCAAATTTTTTAAAAACAATTTTTATCAATTCTCAGATTTTCCCCAATTTTTATTATTTTTGAAAAAAAATATTTTTTTCACTTTTCTTAGCGTAACTTGAAGGGACTCCAAATTTTTAAACTACTTAAGCGTTACGAAAAAAAAATGTTTGTTGACACTTACAACTGGTCTGACAGATGAAATAAGGAATTGCAAAATTGTTTTAAGTTCTGTTTTGCGAAAACGTATTTGTATACATTTCATCTGAAAAAAATGCAGTGTTGGACGCGAAATAACTTTTGTTACATTTGTGGCATATTCGCACCAAGTAAAAATTTGAAAAATATTACTGAAACAGTGGTGAATTCGTTTCAGAAAATATTTAAGACTGCTTATGTTCCTTACTTGTGGTATACTCCGGAAGTCGTGTGCGACTATTGCTATAGCAATTTGTGCAAGTTTACTGATGGAAGGTCAACAATAAAGTACACTGTACCAACAATTTGGCTACCACGCACGGAGCACTGCAATGAATTGTGCTACTTTTGTGTAACTTTTGCTCAAACAAAAGGGTACCAATACATTCACCGCAACAAAATTCGCTACGCTAATGTAGAAACTGTAATTCCAGCAGTTCTATACTCACCAGAAGAGCGTGTAGCGGCTTCAGTGGATATTTTTGATAATGTTCCCGAAATAAGCGATGCAGAATCAACAGTTGTACCAACACTGCTATCAAATTTTCTTGCATCGAATTCGAGATGCGAGAGTCCACAAGTATCGGAATTTGTGGCAACACCCAGTGAAATTGGGACTGCAATGCCGCATTTAATAAGCAGTGGAATATAGTGGCGGCTGATTTTAAAACAACAGCCGCTCGTGGTCGAGGTACCACTATTCCATATGACGAATTTTTTAAATTGCACGAAGATCGCGAAAAAAAACCTAGCTTATTGTTATGATATTGATGTGATGTTTGCAAAAATTGGTTACCCTCATATTTCAGAGAAGTGGCAACTTTTCATCGATGCATCGGTCAACAGCCTTAAAGTCGTGCTGCTTCATATCGGTAACATACACCCATCTGTCCCGTTCGCATATGCCACAAACCTCATGGAATCATAGGAAGGCATGGAATTAATATTACAGCTGATAAAGTACAAAGAGCATAATTGGAAAATATGCTGCGATCTGAAAGTGGTCGGTTTACTCATGATGGGTGTTAAGCGTGGATTTCCAACCCACCAGTGCTTTTTGTGTACATGGGAAGGTCGAAAAAGAGATGAGCATTACACTGAATTTAAGTGGAAGCCGCGAACATGCTACAAAGTAGGCGTAGAAAGTATAGAGAATCTACCATTGGTGCAGCCGTCTCAAATCATTTTGCCTCCACTACACATTAAGCTCGGTCTCGTATCAAATTTTGTTAAAAAACTGGATCGTGATGGCCAGGCCATTGCAACTTTGCGCAAAATTTTTCCGAAATTGAGCGGCGCAAAGATTCATGCAGGTATTTTTTTTAAGAAGTCATTCAGTAACTTTATGTTTTTTAATGATTTTTTTGATTTAAGGTGTTTTCAATGGTCCGCAGATAAAAAAAATAATTGCAAGTTCTGAATTTTCATCAAAATTAAATGCAATCGAACAACGTGCATGGAAAGGTACAGTTGCCGTTATTGAGCAGTTTCTTGGCAACAAACGAGCTGCCAATTATAGAAATATTGTAGCAGAAATGGTTTCGGCATATGGCGAAATGGGCATATTAATGTCGCTAAAGATCCATTTTCTTCACAATCATTTAGATTTTTTCCCTGATGATTTAGGAGCTTGTAGCGATGAGCATGGCGAAAGGTTCCATCAGGACATTGCGGCTATTGAAAAGCGCTTTAAAGGAAAAGACATTACGCATATGCTTGGCGAATACTGTTGGTCTTTTTGTCGCGATACTGCAAAAATAAAAGGCCTAAATTTCTTTAAAAACATTAAAATTTTTAATGTAACAATTCTTTATTTTTATACAACAAAAGTAATAAAAAAAATAGTTTTTTTAACGAACTGAAACCTTAAAAAAAACGATAACCATTTAAAAAAAAATTTAGGAAAATCTGAGAATTGATAAAAATCTATTTTTTAAAAAACTTGACGTGATACAGACATTTCCACGAGTCTGCCTGCAAAAAATCAGCTCGATTGGACCACTGAAACATTACTTCAAACTTAAAAAAAAAAATTCTGACGTGTACATGAAAATCGCCGATACACGTGTATTTTTATTTTTTATCCCCTTTCCGAAAAAGTAAATTTGGTTCATAGGACAGAATGTGTGTAACACGGTGTTATATCATTCAAAGAAATTCAAAGCTTGGAGAGACGGCAAGAAATATACGATAACATTGTTGATATTTTCATTGCGACAACTATATCTACATATGTCTGGCAAAAGCGCACATTCCACAGATTGCAAAGAAGGTGGAAATGTATTCGTACATGGATTTGTGGAAGGCATGAGACTTCCAATGAACACGAGTGAGCATACATACATATATTCATACCTATAATTGAACCCAGACATTTTACACTTCTTTACATGAACACACAGGAAAACACATTTTTCTATACACAACACAAGTGGAAGACGGGCAAAAATAAGTTAATTTTTCGATTGGGCGCTTCGTTTCCGAGATAATGCCTTATTTACGCTGCCACGAAAGTGACAAATTCGGATTGTAATTGTCGATCGAAATTGAAATCGCTCACACTGCCATTTGAGCAATTTCGTTGAAAAATGACAACTGTTTACAAACATTGCCATTAGTAAAATTGTAGTGCCTGGACACAACAACCAAAATTCTGTTAGGAAATAAATGAAAACAATAAAATAAATTAATAGTATATGAACTTTAACATGAAGCACTGATTCACCACGTTTATAGTTTATTTTCACTACTCTATGTCGATGAAAACTTGAAATTTCAATTTGATGAATTTAATTTTAGTAACCACGTGTTCGGTGAAAGAAGCCGACCAATAATTATCGACGGCGTTGGAGCAACAAAAAAAATTAATCGACGGCGGCAACTGAGTTTGTATTAAATGTAATTTTTCGGCTGACGTTACTTTTAGGCACATCTCGTTGGTTGTGTAAAAAAAATTAGATATTTTTTTTTGTAATTCGGGCCTTTAAATGCGGCTTAGGCGATAATATCGGCCAAGATTTTAAGCCGAATCGTGCCTAAATGACGGCGGCGTGAATTTCAAAAAATTATCTACGACGGCGGCACACCGTAAGAGTTTCTATCGACTTCGTCCTCCTGCATATATGCAACACAGAGTAAGAGTACAACTAACGGGACAGCATGGACGCATGCTGAAAATATTAAAAGGTCAGTCACACAGTTTAAGAAATATATCATGCAAAAATTACTGAATTTATAATTTTATTAGATTTTCTGAGAATTCTGATGGTAGACGTTTAAAACAGCGCAAGACACTCCAACCAGTTGAATACGAAGAATTAGAAAATAAATTGTATGCTTGGTTTGAGGAAAAGCGGGCACGGCATCAAACCATTTCAAGCGAAATTTTACGACAAAAGCAAAAATACTTTATCAAAAAATGTATCATGGATGGTGACAAAAGTTGAAGAAGCGATTCTCTATGCGAAATTTGAAAAGTGCAGCGAATCCTTATCTGCTAGACCAGATCTTGTGCCTGATTTCCAAGAAAATCTCTACGATTATAAAGAAAAATCAGGTCAGCTATCAAAATGTGCAAAGAGAAAGTCACCTTCTTGTGTTGTGCTAAAAAGTCTGGTAGTCACAAGCTAAACATTGCAGTAGTGGGGAAATCAAAAAAAATATTACTCATCGAAGAATGCATGAAATGCATTTATAAATGCATTTATAAAAAAAATATCAAATTGAAAATAGTTTGCCGAAAAAAGCTTTATTGTGGTATATGAAAGTGGGCAATATAAAACAATACCTCCAAATTACGCTAGTATTATACAACCCATGGATCAGAACGCGATACGACTTTTTAGTCAAGATCTGTGTACAAAAAATAACCTCTTGTGTGAATTGGTAAGTTCTGAAACGACCAGTTCACACATCTTTCTGAACAAATTGAGTCTGAAGGACACTTGTGAATTGCTTAAACGAGCCTGGGGCAGGGTGCCCAATTCTACTTTAAAGTCCTGTTAGAAACATATTCATTCTCGGAGAAGGAGATCAGAGGACAACATCCCATTATACTTATTACAACAAGAATCAACTGCGAATGACACGGCGAATTGCGCACAATAAGAAACTTATTTCTCAGCAATAATGACGAGCAAATTTTTAAATTCTTGACTGGATTAATGACTGGCAATTCTTTGTGTACTAGTTCCGAATCAGATATAGAAAACATAGAGGCAGATCCTACTATGGTTAAGCGCATTAAAAATCGTGAAGCTGTACAAAGGAACAAGGCTTAAAAACAGATCACATATTCACCCTTATCGCGTAGAAATTGGGAATATTTTTTCGCATGTGAATTGTGAATTCCCATTCCCAAATTTTTGTAATCGCGTATTTCTTATGAGTTCGCACGTTTCGAGCAATCAGCTGTTTTCATTCGAACATAACAGCTGTTGGAAGTTACAATACAATAAATTCTGCAAAAACCTATAGAATTGGAGCGCTTATTCATTTACACAATGAGGAAGAAATGGAAAAGCATAAAGGTGAAAAAATGATGAGACGTATTCTACGCGATGCTTCAAATCCATTGGAGCTTCCAACTACTGAGTAAGTAATAGGTATAATAAAGCAGTCTTCAATTTTATAAAGCCTTATGCACTTGCAGATTTTGTCAGCATTATAGAGTAAACAAACCTGCGTTCGCATATATATTGGAATTACTCACTTCGGCATTGCCCAACACGGGCAAAAAGGAATTGGTAGAGACTATCACGTGGCAATGGCACAATCAACATTTAGTGAAGTGCTATCGGAGTTCCTGACTACAGTAGAACATTCAATTTGTCTGCAATGGATAACGTATCCAACACGGGATGAGAATAAACAACAAATTTGAAATACCAGGTGTTTTGGGTTGCTTAGACGGCAACCATATCGTTATAATTTCACCGAAGGATGGGAAGCATTTGTATTATAACAGAAAGGGACGATTCAGCTTAAACGTGACACTTGTAATTTAATCCCAAATTGATTATCTATGAAAAACTTCGAAGAAAATCTGTTTATGCATATGTTACCATGAAATGCTCATACGCTTCATAGATCCCGGAGGATGTCATGACTCTGTTGTCTGGAGTATGAGTCCATTTAGAAAAGAAATGGAGAGAGTTCATTTGGAAGAAGGAACACACATGTGGTTATTAGGTGTGTGTATATATATCGGCTTCTAATTTTATACTAAATATTAAAACCTAAAAATATGTTTAGGTGATGCAGGTTATCCTCTAGAACCCTGGCTCATGACGCTCTTTAGAAATGCAGATGTTGGAACTGTGGAGATGAAATTCAATGACACACATACGAAGTGCCGGAACATTATAGAAAGAACGAATTTGGTTCTAAAAAGTAGGTGGAGGTGTCTACTGGGTGCAAGAGAATTACACTACAATCCAAAAAAGGCTATTCAAATAGCAAATGTTTGCACTGCACTCCACAATATCTGCATTACTTATAAATGTAATGAAGTACCTTGTAACATTCCTCACGAAGACGATAGCGACCCAAGTATGTACACCGACTCAGAGGAAGGCAGCTGTTTCTGCAGGCAGTCGCAAAAGAAATAGAAAAGCCAACAGTTTATAAAACGTTACACGAAATTTATTAACATATATTTGTTTAAAAAGAACTTAAAACACTTCACTGTGCATCAACAAAAATAACTTAAATGACTTTACATTTTGCATAAATAAATCATATCTAAAGAAATTGATTCATAATCTTTCCTCATTATAGAACATTTTATTTCTTCAATTTCCACAAATTTATTATTTGTTTCCATTTTGTTCTTTATTTCTGTTCTCCTTATATTTTTCCGTTTCAGCGTGGTGCCTTTCAATTTCTTTAATGTCACCAATTTTTTCCAATGATCGAACAATACTTTTCATCATTGAATTTTTTTCTTCTTTGTCCTCCTTTAAGATATTCACCAGTTACGATATTTTCTCATTTAGATGCGTTTGGTTTTTAACTTCAGTCTCTATTAATTTTAATCTTTGGCTTTTTCACATATTTTCTGGCATTTGAGGTATGCGTGGGGGGATCTTCGTCAATTTTAATATCATTAATGACAATATTGACCGTCTCGTTTGACATCTCATTTGAATTTGACAATGGAGCACCAAATATGTTGGAACCTTCAACCCCCTCAACGGACTCTTTCATCTTCACAATTTCGTAGATCATCTCTTCTGTTGAACATAATCGACTTTTTTTGGGAGGCCCACCTCCTGTTCCTTCTCTGTAGCGATAATTTTCGGCAGCCTTCTTACGAATATGTCGGTTTTGGTCTACCCACACATGCATGCACATATTAGGACATTTTAATACAAAATAAATATTAATTTTTACAAAATACTTTCCTTTTTCCATTCTGCCAGCGTTCTTATCGGTGGTCCAGCAGTATTTAAATCACTGTTGGTTGCAGCCCAAAATGCACTTACATCGTCTCTGGAATCTTTGGTGTATCCACCAGCAATGTTCGGGTTCTCCGTCATCTTCTCTATTAAGATAGACAATTGAGTTTTATTTACCGCTGTCCTAAAAAAACAGTAATTATTTGTATTTTTTCCACTTATAATTGGCTAACCCCAGTCTTTCATTTGTGTATTTTCTCTTTTCGCCGATCAAAATTCAAGGAAAATTAAATTTTAATTTTGTGAACTCAAACTCACAAAACATGTGTACGCGATAACGCAATATTTTTTCGAAGTTGCCACTTTTATGAAAAAATGTGCATGATTGCATTGTTGGGAACGGGGAATTTTTTTTGGGAAAATTCATTACGCGATGAGGGTGATTAATGCTCAAAGAATTGCGAAATAAAGCCTTAGAAGCATGTGCATTGAAGCAGCAGCATATAGACATTATCTACAAGTTATGTTAAAAACAAAATTTCAGAGTAGAGAGGTATTGATTACTTTTGACCAAGAATGGACCTTTCCACTTCCTCATTTAAATACAGGTGAAGTATGTATATTACTTGATGTAACTAAACATCCTCAATTTTGGCATACATGCTTACCAACATGATTGAGAACGAATTGTAATGAACTTGTGGTATGAGGATACAGGAGCGAGAGGATCGCAAGAAGTCATTTCTTGTTTGTATCCTTACTTCAAGACCCATCTTCCTGACCGTGCTACAAATATAAATCTATTTAGCGACTGTTGCGGCGGGCAAAACCGTAATTGGAATGTTATGTTTTTTGTGATGTTTATTCTAAATACTTTACCTAACATTAGCGAAATATAGGTTCACTACCTTGTTACGAGACATACATATTTGCCAAATGAAAGCAAATTATACGCAGAGCTCAAAAAAACAAAGCCAATTATATATACCTAATGAGTGGGAAGAATTAATCAAGAACTGTAGAAAACCTAAACCTTTTGGTGTTAATAACATGGTGGGTAATTTTGTATCATTTATCAACTGCAACCAATGTTCAAGGATTATCAGAATTTCGTGGCCGATGGTGCTATCATTTCCAAAATAAGGAAAGAAAAATTTGCAAAAAATCAATCTGAGATGCATTATAATGGTAACTCTGAAACCTAAAAATCAGTCGACCTAAAGAGGCGTACTGTAATCTTGGAAGATTTCTTGGTATTTTTGCGGAATTTCATACCAAATAATGACACTAATATCCGTCGATTGTAATTCAAGTAAATGCAGGATATTAAGAAAATGTTGAAATTTGTACCAAATCGTAGAGATGAGACTGAATGTGAATCACAGTATGTTCTGCCAGGACTTCCTGATGATAGATATGATGATGAACAGTTATAAACTGCCTAAAATAAAAATTATAGTTAAAAACTTTGTTAAAACTCTTAAGTATATTTGAATAAAGTGTTTAATTTTAATCACTTATTCCCCTTACGTACTATAAGTATAAGCTCTTCTAAATTACAATAATTCTAAAGTGGTCTATAAAACAATTTTACCATCTTTCGCTATTTTGTTTTTGTGTTTGCTATTTTATTGATCACTTAAATTACATAGAGATACTTCAGTTACCTACTTAGCCACAATATAAATACCTATTATCAATATTACATACATTCAAAAGCCCACAATGACTTCAAACGCGTTTCGTTTGTTATCTCAAAATGTGTATTTGTAACTTAGACCAGTTTAGTTCTAGGCTAGCAAAATGTTCTTCAGGTCGAACTATTTGGATAAAGGCGATTATATTGGAATAATTGGTTATATGCATGACATAATCAGACGAAACTAGGAACTGATTAACAAAGTTTGTCCAATTAATTACTAAATAAAATACGGCTAAATAAAAATAATGTTTTCATATTATATGCGCATTGTACTTATTGCAAAACTGGTTGCATAAAATATAAATTTAAAATATCGTTGGAAAAAAACGCTTGTAGTACAGATTAACGAAAGTGGCAACAAAATTAAACACACAAAGATAATGAAAAAAACATCAACTGAGAGATGTTGCTAGAGACGGGACAAATAACTGGTGCTCGACCAAAAATGTTGAAAAGACTTGGAAATATTCAACAACTTCTCAGCGGAGACGCAGCTCGGAAACTAAAGTCTTAGAAAAATTTTCCCATTATATGTTCCCCATTTGGATCTTTGCAAGATGTCGGCAGAAGAAAATAGGAAAGATCACATCCAAAGAAACGTATATGTTTTCCAAAAAACCTTTGGCCATTTTCCACAGAAATACAAGACGTGTCATTAAGCTAAGCAGAAATACCTTATTCTTTGATCCTACTGGCAACGTTGTTCTAAAATTTGACCAGGGATCCCAAAGGGTATTTTTGTAACGTTTGGTGGGCCATGTCAGGAGCAGTAAGAATATGAAAAGGATTTTACCGTCTATTGCCGAAGCAGCCACTACGCCAACGACGTTGCAAGGATTTTGTTGTCGCTGGAAACAGCAATACCAAGCCCATTGTCAGGCAGAATTTGTACAGAGTTCTAATAAATGTATGACTCAAAATATTTAATGCAAATACCGCTGGCCGTTCATTGGACACGTACATATCGAAATGTTACGAATTGTGCTCCACCAACACGAAACCGAATATGGTGGTCATGTAAATCTGTTACGCTCACTTTATTAGAATTGTCGATAAGGATTTAAAAGGCCTGAACATTGACGAAGAGACATCAAATATTTTTAAATGTCAGATGTTTTGTGCTGTAAATATATGTTCCATTTACAGCTATTTCAGTTGGCCTCAATCAATGTTGACAATTCTGTTAAACCCAAAAAAGACCACAGAGGTTGCACAGGCCTTAGAAAGTCTTAAAGTGTAGCACAAACTTCGAGATATGGAAGATTTACTTCAAAGGCAAAAAAATAGGAACTCAAAATCCACCACCTGAAGGCATATACAAGAAGACCCCATTCTCTTTACAAGAAGATCACATGCTCTTTTATGAACATACATAATGGGTGTTTTTTTGGACGACACAGAAACTATTGTCCAATAGTCCCGTTGAAGGTTATTTCCATACATTGAAAAATGTAACCTTAAACGGGAAATCCAATATTCGACCATCCATATACGTCCAGAAAACAAAATGATATATGTATGTGTAGATGCCAAGGTTGAGGAAATAGTAGACACATTTCTAGACGGCTCCGTGACACTCGATTTTCGTGAAGGAATCTTAAAAGCTGCGAAACAAGATGAAGTAACGTGGAAGAAATCGCCACGCATAGCTTAAATGAAGATAAGTGCAAATATGATCCATCAAAAGAATTTGGGAAGATTGGCAAAATCGGTATATGCGAAAAATAAATACGTGTTTTTAAAGTTCATAAATGTATATAATGCCACCAAATGCCGTTTTGTCGCTTAAGCAATTACACGGTGTTACAAAAAATAGATTTTTTTCTGTCCAATGAACCAAATGCACATATTCGGAAAGAGGAGAAAAAATAAAAATACACGTGTATCGTCGATTTTCATGTACACGTCAGAATTTTTTTTTTAAAGTTTGAAGTATAAAGCTCGTAGTGGCCTGTGTGAAAGCCTTTGGACCGATTTTTAACCCATTTTCAGTGATTTTTGCTGGCACTCGTGGAAATGTCTATTTCACGTCAAATTTTTTAAAAACAATTTTTATCAATTCTCAGATTTTGCCCAATTTTTATTATTTTTGAAAAAAAATATTTTTTTCACTTTTCTTAGCGTAACTTGAAGGGACTCCAAATTTTTAAACTACTTAAGCGTTACGAAAAAAAAATGTTTGTTGACCCATCCTACTCGATATAGTTGTAGTTAATCAATAGTAACCTTCTAACACTAAACACTTACAACTGGTCTGACAGATGAAATAAGGAATTGCAAAATTGTTTTAAGTTCTGTTGTGCGAAAACGTATTTGTATACATTTCATCTGAAAAAAATGCAGTGTCGGACGCGAAATAACTTTTGTTACATTTGTGGCTTATTCGCACCAAGTAAAAATTTGAAAAATATTACTGAAACAGTGGTGAATTCGTTTCAGAAAATATTTAAGACTGCTTATGTTCCTTACTTGTGGTATACTCCGGAAGTCGTGTGCGACTATTGCTATAGAAATTTGTGCAAGTTTACTGATGGAAGGTCAACAATAAAGTACACTGTACCAACAATTTGGCTACCACGCACGGAGCACTGCAATGAATTGTGCTACTTTTGTGTAACTTTTGCTCAAACAAAAGGGTACCAATACATTCACCGCAACAAAATTCGCTACGCTAATGTAGAAACTATAATTCCAGCAGTTCTATACTCACCAGAAGAGCGTGTAGCGGCTTCAGTGGAGATTTTTGATAATGTTCCCGAAATAAGCGATGCAGAATCAACAGTTGTACCAACACTGCTATCAACTTTTCTTGCATCGAATGCGAGATGCGAGAGTCCACAAGTATCGTAATTTGTGGCAACACCCAGTGAAATTGGGACTGCAATGCCGCATTTAATAACGCAAGCCGACTTCAATGACCTCGTACGAGACGGAAATTTGTCGAGGAGAACAGCAGAACTCTTTGCATCACGCTTTAAGCAGTGGAATATAGTGGCGGCTGATTTTAAAATAACAGCCGCTCGTGGTCGAGGTACCACTATTCCATATGACGAATTTTTTAAATTGCACGAAGATCGCGAAAAAACCTAGCTTATTGTTATGATATTGATTTGATGTTTGCAAAAATTGGTTACCCTCATATTTCAGAGAAGTGGCGACTTTTCATCGATGCATCGGTCAACAGCCTTAAAGTCGTGCTGCTTCATATCGGTAACATACACCCATCTGTCCCGTTCGCATATGCCGCAAACCTCAAGGAATCATAGGAAGGCATGGAATTAATATTACAGCTGATAAAGTACAAAGAGCATAATTGGAAAATATGCTGCGATCTGAAAGTGGTCAGTTTACTCATGATGGGTGTTAAGCGTGGATTTCCAACCCACCAGTGCTTTTTGTGTACATGGGAAGGTCGAAAAAGAGATGAGCATTACACTGACTTTAAGTGGAAGCCGCAAACATGCTACAAAGTAGGCGTAGAAAGTATAGAGAATCTACCATTGGTGCAGCCGTCTCAAATCATTTTGGCTCCACTACACATTAAGCTCGGTCTCGTATCAAATTTTGTTAAAAAACTGGATCGTGATGGCGAGGCCATTGCAACTTTGCGCAAAATTTTTCCGAAATTGAGCGGCGCAAAGATTCATGCAGGTATTTTTTTTAAGAAGTCATTCAGTAACTTTATGTTTTTTAATGATTTTTTTGATTTAAGGTGTTTTCAATGGTCCGCAGATAAAAAAAATAATTGCAAGTTCTGAATTTTCATCAAAATTAAATGCAATCGAACAACGTGCATGGAAAGGTACAGTTGCCGTTATTGAGCAGTTTCTTGGCAACAAACGAGCTGCCAATTATAGAAATATTGTAGCAGAAATGGTTTCGGCATATGGCGAAATGGGCATATTAATGTCGCTAAAGATCCATTTTCTTCACAATCATTTAGATTTTTCCCTGATGATTTAGGAGCTTGTAGCGATGAGCATGGCGAAAGGTTCCATCAGGACATTGCGGCTATTGAAAAGCGCTTTAAAGGAAAAGACATTACGCATATGCTTGGCGAATACTGTTGGTCTTTTTGTCGCGATACTGCAAAAATAAAAGGCCTAAATTTCTTTAAAAACATTAAAATTTTTAATGTAACAATTCTTTATTTTTATAAAACAAAAGAAATAAAAAAAAATTGTTTTTTTTAACGAACTGAAACCTTAAAAAAAACGATAACCATTTAAAAAAAAAAATTTAGGAAAATCTGAGAATTGATAAAAATCTATTTTTTAAAAAATTTGACGTGATACAGACATTTCCACGAGTCTGCCTGCAAAAAATCAGCTCGATTGGATCACTGAAACATTTCTTCAAACTTTAAAAAAAAAAAATTCTGACGTGTACATGAAAATCGCCGATACACGTGTATTTTTATTTTTTATCCCCTTTCCGAAAAAGTAAATTTGGTTCATAGGACAGAATGTGTGTAACACGGTGTTATATCATTCAAAGAAATTCAAAGCTTGGAGAGACGGCAAGAAATATACGATAACATTGTTGATATTTTCATTGCGACAACTATATCTACATATGTCTGGCAAAAACGCATATTCCACAGATTGCAAAGAAGGTGGAAATGTATTCGTACATGGATTTGTGGAAGGCATGAGACTTCCAATGAACACGAGTGAGCATACATACATATATTCATACCTATAATTGAACCCAGACATTTTACACTTCTTTACATGAACACACAGGAAAACACATTTTTCTATACACAACACAATTTTCTATACAAGTGGAAGACGGGCAAAAAGAAGTTCATTTTTCGATTGGGCGCTTCGTTTCCGAGATAATGCCTTATTTACGCTGCCACGAAAGTGACAAATTCGGATTGTAATTGTCGATCGAAATTGAAATCGCTCACACTGCCATTTGAGCAATTTCGTTGAAAAATGACAACTGTTTACAAACATTGCCATTAGTAAAATTGTCGTGCCTGGACACAACAACCAAAATTCTGTTAGGAAATAAATGAAAACAATAAAATAAATTAATAAATAGTATATGAACTTTAACATGAAGCACTGATTCACCACGTTTAAAGTTTATTTTCACTACTCTATGTCGATGAAAACTTGAAATTTCAATTTGATGAATTTAATTTTAGTAACCACGTGTTCGGTGAAAGAAGCCGACCAATAATTATCGACGGCGTTGGAGCAACAAAAAAAATTAATCGACGGCGGCAACTGAGTTTGTATTAAATGTAATTTCTCGGCAGACGTTACTTTTAGGCACATCTCGTTGGTTGTGTAAAAAAAATTAGATATTTTTTTTGTAATTTGGGCCTTTAAATGCGGCTTAGGCGATAATATCGGCCAAGATTTTAAGCCGAATCGTGCCTCTACGACGGCGGCACACCGTAAGAGTTTCTATCGACTTCGTCCTCCTGCATATATGCAACACAGAGTAAGAGTACAACTAACGGGACAGCATGGACGCATGCTGAAAATATTAAAAGGTCAGTCACACAGTTTAAGAAATATATCATGCAAAAATTACTGAATTTATAATTTTATTAGATTTTCTGAGAATTCTGATGGTAGACGTTTAAAACAGCGCAAGACACTCCAACCAGTTGAATACGAAGAATTAGAAAATAAATTGTATGCTTGGTTTGAGGAAAAGCGGGCACGGCATCAAACCATTTCAAGCGAAATTTTACGACAAAAGCAAAAATACTTTATCAAAAAATGTATCATGGATGGTGACAAAAGTTGAAGAAGCGATTCTCTATGCGAAATTTGAAAAGTGCAGCGAATCCTTATCTGCTAGACCAGATCTTGTGCCTGATTTCCAAGAAAATCTCTACGATTATAAAGAAAAATCAGGTCAGCTATCAAAATGTGCAAAGAGAAAGTCACCTTCTTGTGTTGCGCTAAAAAGTCTGGTAGTCACAAGCTAAACATTGCAGTAGTGGGGAAATCAAAAAAGATATTACTCATCGAAGAATGCATGAAATGCATTTATAAAAAATATCAAATTGAAAATAGTTTGCTGAAAAAAGCTTTATTGTGGTATATGAAAGTGGGCAATATAAAACAATACCTCCAAATTGCGCTAGTATTATACAACCCATGGATCAGAACGCGATACGACTTTTTAGTCAAGATCTGTTTACAAAAAAAAACCTCTTGTGTGGATTGGTAAGTTCTGAAACGACCAGTTCACACATCTTTCCGAACAAATTCAGTCTGAAGGACACTTGTGAATTGCTTAAACGATCCTGGGGCAGGGTGCCCAATTCTACTTTAAAGTCCTGTAAGAAACATATTCATTTTCGGAGAAGGAGGTCAGAGGACAACATCCCATTATACTTATTACAACAAGAATCAACTGCGAATGACACGGCGAATTGCGCACAATAAGAAACTTATTTCTCAGCAATAATGACGAGCAAATTTTTAAATTCTTGACTGGATTAATGACTGGCAATTCTTTGTGTACTAGTTCCGAATCAGATATAGAAAACATAGAGGCAGATTCTACTATGGCTAAACGCATTAAAAATCGTGAAGCTGTACAAAGGAACAAGGCTTAAAAACAGATCACATATTCACCCTTATCGCGTAGAAATTGGGAATATTTTTTCGCATGTGAATTGCGAATTCCCATTCCCAAAATTTTGTAATCGCGTATTTCCTGTGAGTTCGCACGTTTCGAGCAATCAGCTGTTTTCATTCGAACATAACAGCTGTTGGAAGTTACAATACAATAAATTCTGCAAAAACGTATAGAATTGGAGCGCTTATTCATTCAATGAGGAAGAAATGGAAAAGCATAAAGGTGGAAAAATGATGAGACGTAATCTACGCGATGCTTCAAATCCATTGGAGCTTCCAAATACTGAGTAAGTAATAGGTATCATAAAGCAGTCTTCAATTTTATAAAGCCTTATGCACTTGCAGATTTTGTCAGCATTATAGAGTAAACAAACCTGCGTTCGCATATATATTGGAATTGCTCACTTCGGCATTGCCCAACACGGAAAGCAATGTTTAAGATTTTTCGCAGAGGGGTCTTATCAAAAAGGAATTGGTAGAGACTATCACGTGGCAATGACACAATCAACATTTAGTGAAGTGCTATCGGAGTTCCTGACTACAATGGATAACGTGTCTGCAATGGATAACGTATCCAACACGGGATGAGAATAAACAACAAATTTGAAATACCAGGTGTTTTGGGTTGCATAGACGGCAACCATATCGTTATAATTTCACCGAAGGATGGGAAGCATTTGTATTATAACAGAAAGGGACGATTCAGCTTAAACGTGACACTTGTAATTTAATCCCAAATTGATTATCTATAGGGGCGTTTTTTTCGTAACTTATACACGTTAACTCATACAAAATCAAAACCTGCACGTTAACTTGTATACTTTTAGAAGTTGAGAATAACCCCGATAAGAGTGTTACCAAGTTTGACAGTGCTGTATGGAAAATATAAAATGTATGTCATTTCATTTCTTATATTTTCAACAACGTTTCGAAAATTATGATGTAAATATAAGGGGTAGTTATTTTTTTTTATCAAAATATTTAAAAAGTTGTATAAAATATTTTTGGTTTTTTCTTCTCCAAGAATAAGGATTCCAAGGCAATAGTGGAGACCAAACAACTAAAGCAAAACTAAAAGGAAGTAAAGTGAAGAATTCCTTCTATACCTTACCATAACTCGACAACATTCACAAGAACATCTTCGATTCTGTCTACTGGCAGTGTAATTTTTTGATACACTTTGTGTACTTTTTGGTACACATTTGAGGACTTTTATGCAGTTTTTTGGTGTAGTTTACGCACAAATCACTACACTTAAAGTTATTTTTGATGCATTTATGGTACAATTGATTAATTTTTTTGGTACTTATTACGTACTTTTGGAACATTTTGTGTAGTTTTTGTAATTTTTTGACTATATTGATGTACTTTCTGGTGGATTTCATGCACTTTTGGAACTTGTTATGTACTTTGTGGTAAATTGTATGTTCTTTCATGTACATATAAATGATGTATGTAGTTTCTGGTACATTTAATGTACTTTGTGAATAAATAGCACACCCATCCACATTCATTACTTCACTCCATTTTCTCTAACCACTCTATAGAATAGCGTTTTACGTGTTGCTTCCTGTATGCTAGCTGCTCCCGAGCTCGTTTTGAGCCGTAAAAGAGCACGCGGCTTGCTCGGGGATGCCTGTTTTATTTTATTATTTGCCCGTGCTCTCGAGTCGTATGTATATGTTGGTTTTGACAACTACCGAGCAGCTGCGATATTACGATGTTTGTTTTATTTCTAAATAGTGTTTTACACCAATATGGTACTAAAGTCCTGAACAATTGCAATCGAAATCTCATATTTGAATATTTCGTATAGTCAAACATCTGCTTTTCAATACTGTATTCAGAAGTTAATTTACTCGAAATTTCCAAATGAAAAAATTTTTCTGCAAAGTCAATGCAGAATAACCACCTCATATATTATATTGTTTTTGGTTTTGACTTTTAAATAAACAAATTGACAAATAAAAATTAAAAATTGTAGGAGGAAGCCAAGTTGAATATTCTTAACGTCTCTGCGTTTTTTTCGTAACAGTTGATGTTAACTTATATAGGTGACGAAAAAAACGCCCCTTATGAAAAACTTCGAAGAAAATCTTTTTATGCATATGTTACCATGAAATGCGCATACGCTTCATAGATCCCGGAGGATGTCATGACTCTTTTGTCTGGAGTATGAGTCCATTTAGAAAAGAAATGGAGAGAGTTCATTTGGAAGAAGGAACACACATGTGGTTATTAGGTGTGTGTATATATATCGGCTTCTAATTTTATACTAAATATTAAAACCTAAAAATATGTTTAGGTGATGCAGGTTATCCTCTAGAACCCTGGCTCATGACGCTCTTTAGAAATGCAGATGTTGGAACTGTGGAGATGAAATTCAATGACACACATACGAAGTGCCGGAACATTATAGAAAGAACGAATGGGGTTCTAAAAAGTAGGTGGAGGTGTCTACTGGGTGCAAGAGAATTACACTACAATCCAAAAAAGGCTATTCAAATAGCAAATGTTTGCACTGCACTCCACAATATCTGCATTACTTATAAATGTAATGAAGTACCTTGTAACATTCCTCACGAAGACGATAGCGACCCAAGTATGTACACCGACTCAGAGGAAGGCAGCTGTTTCTGCAGGCAGTCGCAAAAGAAATAGAAAAGCCAACAGTTTATAAAACGTTACACGAAATTTATTAACATATATTTGTTTAAAAAAAACTTAAAACACTTCACTGTGCATCAACAAAAATAACTTAAATGACTTTACATTTTGCGTAAATAAATCATATCTAAAGAATAATCTTTCCTCATTAATCTTTCCTCATTATAGAAAATTTTATTTCTTCAATTTCCATAAATTTATTATTTGTTTCCATTTTGTTCTTTATTTCTGTTCTCTTATATTTTTCCGTTTCAGCGTGGTGCCTTTCAATTTCTTTAAGCTTCTTTGCCTTAATGTCACCAATTTTTTCCAATGATCGAACCATCCTTTTCATCATTGAATTTTTTTTCTTCTTTGTCCTCCTTTAAGATATTCACCAGTTACGATATTTTCTCATTTAGATGCGTTTGGTTTTTAACTTCAGTCTCTATTAATTTTAATGTAGAATCACTTCTTCGGCTTTTTCAAATTTTTTCTGGCATTTGAGGTATGCGTGGGGGGATCTTCGTCAATTTAATATCATTAATGACAATACTGACCGTCTCGTTTGACATCTCATTTGAATTTGACAATGAAGCACCAAATATGTTGGAACCTTCAACCCCCTCAACGGACTCTTTCATCTTCACAATTTCGTAGATCATCTCTTCTGTTGAACATAATCGACTTTTTTTGGGAGGCCCACCTCCTGTTCCTTCTCTGTAGCGATAATTTTCGGCAGCCTTCTTACGAATATGTCGGTTTTGGTCTACCCACACATGCATGCACATATTAGGACATTTTAATACAAAATAAATATTAATTTTTACAAAATACTTTCCTTTTTCCATTCTGCCAGCGTTCTTATCGGTGGTCCAGCAGTATTTAAATCACTGTTGGTTGCAGCCCAAAATGCACTTACATCGTCTCTGGAATCTTTGGTGTATCCACCAGCAATGTTCGGGTTCTCCGTCATCTTCTCTATTAAGATAGACAATTGAGTTTTATTTACCGCTGTCCTAAAAAAACAGTAATTATTTGTATTTTTTCCACTTATAATTGGCTAACCCCAGTCTTTCATTTGTGTATTTTCTCTTTTCGCCGATCAAAATTCAAGGAAAATTAAATTTTAATTTTGTGAACTCAAACTCACAAAACATGTGTACGCGATAACGCAATATTTTTTCGAAGTTGCCACTTTTATGAAAAAATGTGCATGATTGCATTGTTGGGAACGGGGAATTTTTTTTGGGAAAATTCATTACGCGATGAGGGTGATTAATGCTCAAAGAATTGCGAAATAAAGCCTTAGAAGCATGTGCATTGAAGCAGCAGCATATAGACATTATCTACAAGTTATGTTAAAAACAAAATTTCAGAGTAGAGAGGTATTGATTACTTTTGACCAAGAATGGACCTTTCCACTTCCTCATTTAAATACAGGTGAAGTATGTATATTACTTGATGTAACTAAACATCCTCAATTTTGGCATACATGCTTACCAACATGATTGAGAACGAATTGTAATGAACTTGTGGTATGAGGATACAGGAGCGAGAGGATCGCAAGAAGTCATTTCTTGTTTGTATCCTTACTTCAAGACCCATCTTCCTGACCGTGCTACAAATATAAATCTATTTAGCGACTGTTGCGGCGGGCAAAACCGTAATTGGAATGTTATGTTTTTTGTGATGTTTATTCTAAATACTTTACCTAACATTAGCGAAATATAGGTTCACTACCTTGTTACGAGACATACATATTTGCCAAATGAAAGCAAATTATACGCAGAGCTCAAAAAAACAAAGCCAATTATATATACCTAATGAGTGGGAAGAATTAATCAAGAACTGTAGAAAACCTAAACCTTTTGGTGTTAATAACATGGTGGGTAATTTTGTATCATTTATCAACTGCAACCAATGTTCAAGGATTATCAGAATTTCGTGGCCGATGGTGCTATCATTTCCAAAATAAGGAAAGAAAAATTTGCAAAAAATCAATCTGAGATGCATTATAATGGTAACTCTGAAACCTAAAAATCAGTCGACCTAAAGAGGCGTACTGTAATCTTGGAAGATTTCTTGGTATTTTTGCGGAATTTCATACCAAATAATGACACTAATATCCGTCGATTGTAATTCAAGTAAATGCAGGATATTAAGAAAATGTTGAAATTTGTACCAAATCGTAGAGATGAGACTGAATGTGAATCACAGTATGTTCTGCCAGGACTTCCTGATGATAGATATGATGATGAACAGTTATAAACTGCCTAAAATAAAAATTATAGTTAAAAACTTTGTTAAAACTCTTAAGTATATTTGAATAAAGTGTTTAATTTTAATCACTTATTCCCCTTACGTACTATAAGTATAAGCTCTTCTAAATTACAATAATTCTAAAGTGGTCTATAAAACAATTTTACCATCTTTCGCTATTTTGTTTTTGTGTTTGCTATTTTATTGATCACTTAAATTACATAGAGATACTTCAGTTACCTACTTAGCCACAATATAAATACCTATTATCAATATTACATACATTCAAAAGCCCACAATGACTTCAAACGCGTTTCGTTTGTTATCTCAAAATGTGTATTTGTAACTTAGACCAGTTTAGTTCTAGGCTAGCAAAATGTTCTTCAGGTCGAACTATTTGGATAAAGGCGATTATATTGGAATAATTGGTTATATGCATGACATAATCAGACGAAACTAGGAACTGATTAACAAAGTTTGTCCAATTAATTACTAAATAAAATACGGCTAAATAAAAATAATGTTTTCATATTATATGCGCATTGTACTTATTGCAAAACTGGTTGCATAAAATATAAATTTAAAATATCGTTGGAAAAAAACGCTTGTAGTACAGATTAACGAAAGTGGCAACAAAATTAAACACACAAAGATAATGAAAAAAACATCAACTGAGAGATGTTGCTAGAGACGGGACAAATAACTGGTGCTCGACCAAAAATGTTGAAAAGACTTGGAAATATTCAACAACTTCTCAGCGGAGACGCAGCTCGGAAACTAAAGTCTTAGAAAAATTTTCCCATTATATGTTCCCCATTTGGATCTTTGCAAGATGTCGGCAGAAGAAAATAGGAAAGATCACATCCAAAGAAACGTATATGTTTTCCAAAAAACCTTTGGCCATTTTCCACAGAAATACAAGACGTGTCATTAAGCTAAGCAGAAATACCTTATTCTTTGATCCTACTGGCAACGTTGTTCTAAAATTTGACCAGGGATCCCAAAGGGTATTTTTGTAACGTTTGGTGGGCCATGTCAGGAGCAGTAAGAATATGAAAAGGATTTTACCGTCTATTGCCGAAGCAGCCACTACGCCAACGACGTTGCAAGGATTTTGTTGTCGCTGGAAACAGCAATACCAAGCCCATTGTCAGGCAGAATTTGTACAGAGTTCTAATAAATGTATGACTCAAAATATTTAATGCAAATACCGCTGGCCGTTCATTGGACACGTACATATCGAAATGTTACGAATTGTGCTCCACCAACACGAAACCGAATATGGTGGTCATGTAAATCTGTTACGCTCACTTTATTAGAATTGTCGATAAGGATTTAAAAGGCCTGAACATTGACGAAGAGACATCAAATATTTTTAAATGTCAGATGTTTTGTGCTGTAAATATATGTTCCATTTACAGCTATTTCAGTTGGCCTCAATCAATGTTGACAATTCTGTTAAACCCAAAAAAGACCACAGAGGTTGCACAGGCCTTAGAAAGTCTTAAAGTGTAGCACAAACTTCGAGATATGGAAGATTTACTTCAAAGGCAAAAAAATAGGAACTCAAAATCCACCACCTGAAGGCATATACAAGAAGACCCCATTCTCTTTACAAGAAGATCACATGCTCTTTTATGAACATACATAATGGGTGTTTTTTTGGACGACACAGAAACTATTGTCCAATAGTCCCGTTGAAGGTTATTTCCATACATTGAAAAATGTAACCTTAAACGGGAAATCCAATATTCGACCATCCATATACGTCCAGAAAACAAAATGATATATGTATGTGTAGATGCCAAGGTTGAGGAAATAGTAGACACATTTCTAGACGGCTCCGTGACACTCGATTTTCGTGAAGGAATCTTAAAAGCTGCGAAACAAGATGAAGTAACGTGGAAGAAATCGCCACGCATAGCTTAAATGAAGATAAGTGCAAATATGATCCATCAAAAGAATTTGGGAAGATTGGCAAAATCGGTATATGCGAAAAATAAATACGTGTTTTTAAAGTTCATAAATGTATATAATGCCACCAAATGCCGTTTTGTCGCTTAAGCAATTACACGGTGTTACAAAAAATAGATTTTTTTCTGTCCAATGAACCAAATGCACATATTCGGAAAGAGGAGAAAAAATAAAAATACACGTGTATCGTCGATTTTCATGTACACGTCAGAATTTTTTTTTTAAAGTTTGAAGTATAAAGCTCGTAGTGGCCTGTGTGAAAGCCTTTGGACCGATTTTTAACCCATTTTCAGTGATTTTTGCTGGCACTCGTGGAAATGTCTATTTCACGTCAAATTTTTTAAAAACAATTTTTATCAATTCTCAGATTTTGCCCAATTTTTATTATTTTTGAAAAAAAATATTTTTTTCACTTTTCTTAGCGTAACTTGAAGGGACTCCAAATTTTTAAACTACTTAAGCGTTACGAAAAAAAAATGTTTGTTGACCCATCCTACTCGATATAGTTGTAGTTAATCAATAGTAACCTTCTAACACTAAACACTTACAACTGGTCTGACAGATGAAATAAGGAATTGCAAAATTGTTTTAAGTTCTGTTGTGCGAAAACGTATTTGTATACATTTCATCTGAAAAAAATGCAGTGTCGGACGCGAAATAACTTTTGTTACATTTGTGGCTTATTCGCACCAAGTAAAAATTTGAAAAATATTACTGAAACAGTGGTGAATTCGTTTCAGAAAATATTTAAGACTGCTTATGTTCCTTACTTGTGGTATACTCCGGAAGTCGTGTGCGACTATTGCTATAGAAATTTGTGCAAGTTTACTGATGGAAGGTCAACAATAAAGTACACTGTACCAACAATTTGGCTACCACGCACGGAGCACTGCAATGAATTGTGCTACTTTTGTGTAACTTTTGCTCAAACAAAAGGGTACCAATACATTCACCGCAACAAAATTCGCTACGCTAATGTAGAAACTATAATTCCAGCAGTTCTATACTCACCAGAAGAGCGTGTAGCGGCTTCAGTGGAGATTTTTGATAATGTTCCCGAAATAAGCGATGCAGAATCAACAGTTGTATCAACACTGCTATCAACTTTTCTTGCATCGAATGCGAGATGCGAGAGTCCACAAGTATCGTAATTTGTGGCAACACCCAGTGAAATTGGGACTGCAATGCCGCATTTAATAACGCAAGCCGACTTCAATGACCTCGTACGAGACGGAAATTTGTCGAGGAGAACAGCAGAACTCTTTGCATCACGCTTTAAGCAGTGGAATATAGTGGCGGCTGATTTTAAAATAACAGCCGCTCGTGGTCGAGGTACCACTATTCCATATGACGAATTTTTTAAATTGCACGAAGATCGCGAAAAAACCTAGCTTATTGTTATGATATTGATTTGATGTTTGCAAAAATTGGTTACCCTCATATTTCAGAGAAGTGGCGACTTTTCATCGATGCATCGGTCAACAGCCTTAAAGTCGTGCTGCTTCATATCGGTAACATACACCCATCTGTCCCGTTCGCATATGCCGCAAACCTCAAGGAATCATAGGAAGGCATGGAATTAATATTACAGCTGATAAAGTACAAAGAGCATAATTGGAAAATATGCTGCGATCTGAAAGTGGTCAGTTTACTCATGATGGGTGTTAAGCGTGGATTTCCAACCCACCAGTGCTTTTTGTGTACATGGGAAGGTCGAAAAAGAGATGAGCATTACACTGACTTTAAGTGGAAGCCGCAAACATGCTACAAAGTAGGCGTAGAAAGTATAGAGAATCTACCATTGGTGCAGCCGTCTCAAATCATTTTGGCTCCACTACACATTAAGCTCGGTCTCGTATCAAATTTTGTTAAAAAACTGGATCGTGATGGCGAGGCCATTGCAACTTTGCGCAAAATTTTTCCGAAATTGAGCGGCGCAAAGATTCATGCAGGTATTTTTTTTAAGAAGTCATTCAGTAACTTTATGTTTTTTAATGATTTTTTTGATTTAAGGTGTTTTCAATGGTCCGCAGATAAAAAAAATAATTGCAAGTTCTGAATTTTCATCAAAATTAAATGCAATCGAACAACGTGCATGGAAAGGTACAGTTGCCGTTATTGAGCAGTTTCTTGGCAACAAACGAGCTGCCAATTATAGAAATATTGTAGCAGAAATGGTTTCGGCATATGGCGAAATGGGCATATTAATGTCGCTAAAGATCCATTTTCTTCACAATCATTTAGATTTTTCCCTGATGATTTAGGAGCTTGTAGCGATGAGCATGGCGAAAGGTTCCATCAGGACATTGCGGCTATTGAAAAGCGCTTTAAAGGAAAAGACATTACGCATATGCTTGGCGAATACTGTTGGTCTTTTTGTCGCGATACTGCAAAAATAAAAGGCCTAAATTTCTTTAAAAACATTAAAATTTTTAATGTAACAATTCTTTATTTTTATAAAACAAAAGAAATAAAAAAAAATTGTTTTTTTTAACGAACTGAAACCTTAAAAAAAACGATAACCATTTAAAAAAAAAAATTTAGGAAAATCTGAGAATTGATAAAAATCTATTTTTTAAAAAATTTGACGTGATACAGACATTTCCACGAGTCTGCCTGCAAAAAATCAGCTCGATTGGATCACTGAAACATTTCTTCAAACTTTAAAAAAAAAAATTCTGACGTGTACATGAAAATCGCCGATACACGTGTATTTTTATTTTTTATCCCCTTTCCGAAAAAGTAAATTTGGTTCATAGGACAGAATGTGTGTAACACGGTGTTATATCATTCAAAGAAATTCAAAGCTTGGAGAGACGGCAAGAAATATACGATAACATTGTTGATATTTTCATTGCGACAACTATATCTACATATGTCTGGCAAAAACGCATATTCCACAGATTGCAAAGAAGGTGGAAATGTATTCGTACATGGATTTGTGGAAGGCATGAGACTTCCAATGAACACGAGTGAGCATACATACATATATTCATACCTATAATTGAACCCAGACATTTTACACTTCTTTACATGAACACACAGGAAAACACATTTTTCTATACACAACACAATTTTCTATACAAGTGGAAGACGGGCAAAAAGAAGTTCATTTTTCGATTGGGCGCTTCGTTTCCGAGATAATGCCTTATTTACGCTGCCACGAAAGTGACAAATTCGGATTGTAATTGTCGATCGAAATTGAAATCGCTCACACTGCCATTTGAGCAATTTCGTTGAAAAATGACAACTGTTTACAAACATTGCCATTAGTAAAATTGTCGTGCCTGGACACAACAACCAAAATTCTGTTAGGAAATAAATGAAAACAATAAAATAAATTAATAAATAGTATATGAACTTTAACATGAAGCACTGATTCACCACGTTTAAAGTTTATTTTCACTACTCTATGTCGATGAAAACTTGAAATTTCAATTTGATGAATTTAATTTTAGTAACCACGTGTTCGGTGAAAGAAGCCGACCAATAATTATCGACGGCGTTGGAGCAACAAAAAAAATTAATCGACGGCGGCAACTGAGTTTGTATTAAATGTAATTTCTCGGCAGACGTTACTTTTAGGCACATCTCGTTGGTTGTGTAAAAAAAATTAGATATTTTTTTTGTAATTTGGGCCTTTAAATGCGGCTTAGGCGATAATATCGGCCAAGATTTTAAGCCGAATCGTGCCTCTACGACGGCGGCACACCGTAAGAGTTTCTATCGACTTCGTCCTCCTGCATATATGCAACACAGAGTAAGAGTACAACTAACGGGACAGCATGGACGCATGCTGAAAATATTAAAAGGTCAGTCACACAGTTTAAGAAATATATCATGCAAAAATTACTGAATTTATAATTTTATTAGATTTTCTGAGAATTCTGATGGTAGACGTTTAAAACAGCGCAAGACACTCCAACCAGTTGAATACGAAGAATTAGAAAATAAATTGTATGCTTGGTTTGAGGAAAAGCGGGCACGGCATCAAACCATTTCAAGCGAAATTTTACGACAAAAGCAAAAATACTTTATCAAAAAATGTATCATGGATGGTGACAAAAGTTGAAGAAGCGATTCTCTATGCGAAATTTGAAAAGTGCAGCGAATCCTTATCTGCTAGACCAGATCTTGTGCCTGATTTCCAAGAAAATCTCTACGATTATAAAGAAAAATCAGGTCAGCTATCAAAATGTGCAAAGAGAAAGTCACCTTCTTGTGTTGCGCTAAAAAGTCTGGTAGTCACAAGCTAAACATTGCAGTAGTGGGGAAATCAAAAAAGATATTACTCATCGAAGAATGCATGAAATGCATTTATAAAAAATATCAAATTGAAAATAGTTTGCTGAAAAAAGCTTTATTGTGGTATATGAAAGTGGGCAATATAAAACAATACCTCCAAATTGCGCTAGTATTATACAACCCATGGATCAGAACGCGATACGACTTTTTAGTCAAGATCTGTTTACAAAAAAAAACCTCTTGTGTGGATTGGTAAGTTCTGAAACGACCAGTTCACACATCTTTCCGAACAAATTCAGTCTGAAGGACACTTGTGAATTGCTTAAACGATCCTGGGGCAGGGTGCCCAATTCTACTTTAAAGTCCTGTAAGAAACATATTCATTTTCGGAGAAGGAGGTCAGAGGACAACATCCCATTATACTTATTACAACAAGAATCAACTGCGAATGACACGGCGAATTGCGCACAATAAGAAACTTATTTCTCAGCAATAATGACGAGCAAATTTTTAAATTCTTGACTGGATTAATGACTGGCAATTCTTTGTGTACTAGTTCCGAATCAGATATAGAAAACATAGAGGCAGATTCTACTATGGCTAAACGCATTAAAAATCGTGAAGCTGTACAAAGGAACAAGGCTTAAAAACAGATCACATATTCACCCTTATCGCGTAGAAATTGGGAATATTTTTTCGCATGTGAATTGCGAATTCCCATTCCCAAAATTTTGTAATCGCGTATTTCCTGTGAGTTCGCACGTTTCGAGCAATCAGCTGTTTTCATTCGAACATAACAGCTGTTGGAAGTTACAATACAATAAATTCTGCAAAAACGTATAGAATTGGAGCGCTTATTCATTCAATGAGGAAGAAATGGAAAAGCATAAAGGTGGAAAAATGATGAGACGTAATCTACGCGATGCTTCAAATCCATTGGAGCTTCCAAATACTGAGTAAGTAATAGGTATCATAAAGCAGTCTTCAATTTTATAAAGCCTTATGCACTTGCAGATTTTGTCAGCATTATAGAGTAAACAAACCTGCGTTCGCATATATATTGGAATTGCTCACTTCGGCATTGCCCAACACGGAAAGCAATGTTTAAGATTTTTCGCAGAGGGGTCTTATCAAAAAGGAATTGGTAGAGACTATCACGTGGCAATGACACAATCAACATTTAGTGAAGTGCTATCGGAGTTCCTGACTACAATGGATAACGTGTCTGCAATGGATAACGTATCCAACACGGGATGAGAATAAACAACAAATTTGAAATACCAGGTGTTTTGGGTTGCATAGACGGCAACCATATCGTTATAATTTCACCGAAGGATGGGAAGCATTTGTATTATAACAGAAAGGGACGATTCAGCTTAAACGTGACACTTGTAATTTAATCCCAAATTGATTATCTATAGGGGCGTTTTTTTCGTAACTTATACACGTTAACTCATACAAAATCAAAACCTGCACGTTAACTTGTATACTTTTAGAAGTTGAGAATAACCCCGATAAGAGTGTTACCAAGTTTGACAGTGCTGTATGGAAAATATAAAATGTATGTCATTTCATTTCTTATATTTTCAACAACGTTTCGAAAATTATGATGTAAATATAAGGGGTAGTTATTTTTTTTTATCAAAATATTTAAAAAGTTGTATAAAATATTTTTGGTTTTTTCTTCTCCAAGAATAAGGATTCCAAGGCAATAGTGGAGACCAAACAACTAAAGCAAAACTAAAAGGAAGTAAAGTGAAGAATTCCTTCTATACCTTACCATAACTCGACAACATTCACAAGAACATCTTCGATTCTGTCTACTGGCAGTGTAATTTTTTGATACACTTTGTGTACTTTTTGGTACACATTTGAGGACTTTTATGCAGTTTTTTGGTGTAGTTTACGCACAAATCACTACACTTAAAGTTATTTTTGATGCATTTATGGTACAATTGATTAATTTTTTTGGTACTTATTACGTACTTTTGGAACATTTTGTGTAGTTTTTGTAATTTTTTGACTATATTGATGTACTTTCTGGTGGATTTCATGCACTTTTGGAACTTGTTATGTACTTTGTGGTAAATTGTATGTTCTTTCATGTACATATAAATGATGTATGTAGTTTCTGGTACATTTAATGTACTTTGTGAATAAATAGCACACCCATCCACATTCATTACTTCACTCCATTTTCTCTAACCACTCTATAGAATAGCGTTTTACGTGTTGCTTCCTGTATGCTAGCTGCTCCCGAGCTCGTTTTGAGCCGTAAAAGAGCACGCGGCTTGCTCGGGGATGCCTGTTTTATTTTATTATTTGCCCGTGCTCTCGAGTCGTATGTATATGTTGGTTTTGACAACTACCGAGCAGCTGCGATATTACGATGTTTGTTTTATTTCTAAATAGTGTTTTACACCAATATGGTACTAAAGTCCTGAACAATTGCAATCGAAATCTCATATTTGAATATTTCGTATAGTCAAACATCTGCTTTTCAATACTGTATTCAGAAGTTAATTTACTCGAAATTTCCAAATGAAAAAATTTTTCTGCAAAGTCAATGCAGAATAACCACCTCATATATTATATTGTTTTTGGTTTTGACTTTTAAATAAACAAATTGACAAATAAAAATTAAAAATTGTAGGAGGAAGCCAAGTTGAATATTCTTAACGTCTCTGCGTTTTTTTCGTAACAGTTGATGTTAACTTATATAGGTGACGAAAAAAACGCCCCTTATGAAAAACTTCGAAGAAAATCTTTTTATGCATATGTTACCATGAAATGCGCATACGCTTCATAGATCCCGGAGGATGTCATGACTCTTTTGTCTGGAGTATGAGTCCATTTAGAAAAGAAATGGAGAGAGTTCATTTGGAAGAAGGAACACACATGTGGTTATTAGGTGTGTGTATATATATCGGCTTCTAATTTTATACTAAATATTAAAACCTAAAAATATGTTTAGGTGATGCAGGTTATCCTCTAGAACCCTGGCTCATGACGCTCTTTAGAAATGCAGATGTTGGAACTGTGGAGATGAAATTCAATGACACACATACGAAGTGCCGGAACATTATAGAAAGAACGAATGGGGTTCTAAAAAGTAGGTGGAGGTGTCTACTGGGTGCAAGAGAATTACACTACAATCCAAAAAAGGCTATTCAAATAGCAAATGTTTGCACTGCACTCCACAATATCTGCATTACTTATAAATGTAATGAAGTACCTTGTAACATTCCTCACGAAGACGATAGCGACCCAAGTATGTACACCGACTCAGAGGAAGGCAGCTGTTTCTGCAGGCAGTCGCAAAAGAAATAGAAAAGCCAACAGTTTATAAAACGTTACACGAAATTTATTAACATATATTTGTTTAAAAAAAACTTAAAACACTTCACTGTGCATCAACAAAAATAACTTAAATGACTTTACATTTTGCGTAAATAAATCATATCTAAAGAATAATCTTTCCTCATTAATCTTTCCTCATTATAGAAAATTTTATTTCTTCAATTTCCATAAATTTATTATTTGTTTCCATTTTGTTCTTTATTTCTGTTCTCTTATATTTTTCCGTTTCAGCGTGGTGCCTTTCAATTTCTTTAAGCTTCTTTGCCTTAATGTCACCAATTTTTTCCAATGATCGAACCATCCTTTTCATCATTGAATTTTTTTTCTTCTTTGTCCTCCTTTAAGATATTCACCAGTTACGATATTTTCTCATTTAGATGCGTTTGGTTTTTAACTTCAGTCTCTATTAATTTTAATGTAGAATCACTTCTTCGGCTTTTTCAAATTTTTTCTGGCATTTGAGGTATGCGTGGGGGGATCTTCGTCAATTTAATATCATTAATGACAATACTGACCGTCTCGTTTGACATCTCATTTGAATTTGACAATGAAGCACCAAATATGTTGGAACCTTCAACCCCCTCAACGGACTCTTTCATCTTCACAATTTCGTAGATCATCTCTTCTGTTGAACATAATCGACTTTTTTTGGGAGGCCCACCTCCTGTTCCTTCTCTGTAGCGATAATTTTCGGCAGCCTTCTTACGAATATGTCGTTTTTGGTCTTCCCACACATGCATGCACATATTAGGACATTTTAATACAAAATAAATATTAATTTTTACAAAATACTTTCCTTTTTCCATTCGGCCAGCGTTCTTATCGGTGGTCCAGCAGTATTTAAATCACTGTTGGTTGCAGCCCAAAATGCACTTACATCGTCTCTGGAATCTTTGGTGTATCCACCAGCAATGTTCGGGTTCTCCGTCATCTTCTCTATTAAGATAGACAATTGAGTTTTATTTACCGCTGTCCTAAAAAAACAGTAATTATTTGTATTTTTTCCACTTATAATTGGCAAACCCCAGTCTTACATTTGTGTATTTTCTCTTTTCGCCGATCAAAATTCAAGGAAAATTAAATTTTAATTTTGTGAACTCAAACTCACAAAACATGTGTACGCGATAACGCAATATTTTTTCGAAGTTGCCACTTTTATGAAAAAATGTGCATGATTGCATTGTTGGGAACGGGGAATTGTTTTTGGGAAAATTCATTACGCGATAAGGGTGATTAATGCTCAAAGAATTGCGAAATAAAGCCTTAGAAGCATGTGCATTGAAGCAGCAGCATATAGACATTATCTACAAGTTATGTTAAAAACAAAATTTCAGAGTAGAGAGGTATTGATTACTTTTGACCAAGAATGGACCTTTCCACTTCCTCATTTAAATACAGGTGAAGTATGTATATTACTTGATGTAACTAAACATCCTCAATTTTGGCATACATGCTTACCAACATGATTGAGAACGAATTGTAATGAACTTGTGGTATGAGGATACAGGAGCGAGAGGATCGCAAGAAGTCATTTCTTGTTTGTATCCTTACTTCAAGACCCATCTTCCTGACCGTGCTACAAATATAAATCTATTTACTGTGCGTTTACATCTGCTAGTAGACGACTAGATAGTTGAGAATATGTATTGGTTGTCAAAAAATGTGAAAAACGTTTGTGTGACGTAGGCGTCTAGCTAGTAAGCTAGATAGTTGGCAGATAGCTGTCAAAAATGACACTTTAAAGCAACCGGCGTCTGTAACGTTTGGTGGGCTCTGGTGTATACATATTTCTGGTGTATAAATATTTTTGTGTAGAAATCATTTTTTTTTGCATTGATAAATAAATTGTGTAAAATAAATAAATTTAAGAAAAATGTCGTTTGCCGAAACACAAATTGCAAAATTAGAGCAATTGCGCCAGTTATGCCATCTTAAATTGCAATTAAAAGAACAAAAAAAGTTGAAGAGGGCTCGAAAGCGTTGGGTGAAACCCCTGTTGCTGAGGAAGAACGAGCACAGCCTTGAAGCGCATTTGCTCGAGGACCTTTTGGACGACGGCGCGAAGGATTTCAAAAATTTCACTCGCCTTTCTCTTGAAAAATTCGAGGAAATTTTGCATTTGGTAAGTACATACCACATTGACTCAGCAACAAGTTAAAAAGTTTTATATAAAAAAATAGGTAAATGAACGCCTGAGGAAGGAAGACACTGTGTTTCGGGACGCAATAACGCCAAGAACAAAATTGGCGATAACTCTAAGGTATCTTGCCACAGGCAATTCTTATAAATCCTTAGAGTTTTTATCTCGAGTTTCAAAGAGCACCATTAGCCTCTTTGTTCCTGATGTGCTGCGTGCTGTATATGAGACTCTGCAGCCGAAATATTTGAAGGTAATTAAATGAATTAATTAATTTGATTGAAATGTGTACTTGTTTATTTGTATACATAAAAGTATTAATGTATAGTTAATTAAACTTAAACTCAGGTTTTCATTTTATATAATTAAGGCACAGATCATTATGAGTGAAAGATTATTAATTAAATATACACAATGTGTATTAATGACTAGCTCATTACAGTGTACATTAAGTAAAAGATTAGTTCAACTTAAAATCAGGTTTTCATTATAATATTAAATTAATAAAAGACTTCTTTAAATTTGTAGAGATCATAGCAATTGATAATTTTATGATATTATGTGATTTTCTAATCAAACGGCTATTAATTGGTCGCAGAGTCTATATGTAAAGAAATTTTTACAATTTGTTTCCCAACGTTTCTGACATTTAATCTTCCCAACGTTGGGAAAGAAATTGTAAAAATTTCTTTACATATAGACTCTGCGACCAATTAATAGCCGTTTGATTAGAAAATCACATAATATCATAACAGATTTATTTTGTATTCTTAGGCCAATTGTTTCGATTTTATTTTATATATCGCTAAACCATACGTTAGCAACTTTTGATTAAATAAAAAGAATTGACCTAAGCAAACAAAATAAATCTTTTATCATTAATGAGGAAAAAAAATTATAACAAAATAAAACTTAAAAGTAAATTGTTAATAAAATACAGTGTGGTCGTCTTCATCAAATATGTCTGCGTCAGACATAGCTTCAAGTATTATATTGGAATCACGCGTATTGTCTGACGAAGACGGTGTTGCGCTTGCATGTAGTTCTTCAGTGTTGCTTGCATGTTGTTGAGTAGCGCTTGCATGGTATTGCGGTATTTGATATTTAAATTTGTTTCGCATGAGTATATTTTGAGTTTCAGTGATAGTTTCGAACTGACCTCGTTCCGACATGTCACGCAGCACCGAATCCATATAAGACAAAAAATGAGTTATGTGGTCTTTAACTGGTGGGTTGGCGTTCACTATTTTATCAATTGCCTTATTAATTAAAATGTCGCTGTCCTCCAACCGCGGTTTTTTGGCTGGTGTAGGTGGAGTACATGCGTCATCTGTACTGTCTAATTCGACACTATCATCCAATGTGTTCTAAAAAAATATTTAAATTTGAATTAAACAATAATGAAAAAACCGTACTTATAATAATAATAATACTAAACATTTTTCTTTTTCATTTACGTAGGTGCCAGATACTACAGATGAGTGGTTAGACATTGCTTCAGATTTTCAGAGAATATGGCAATTTCCACACACTCTGGGTGCTCTGGATGGGAAACACATCCGCATGAAAGCCCCGGCAAAAAGCGGATCGCAGTACTACAACTTCAAGGGTTTCTACAGCATCATCCTTTTTGCGTTAGTAGACGCGCATGGCAGATTCATCTTTGTGGATGTGGGGTCCAATGGGAAAGCATCAGATAGCACTATATACAGAGATGGACAACTATTCAACGGGCTTACAAGTGGTGCATTAAATATCCCAGGCCCAGCACAATTAGTACCCCGGCAGGGCAATAGCATTCCCTATTACTTCGTTGGAGACGATGCGTTTTGTTTGGACAAAAACCTTATGAAGCCATATAACCGCAATCTTAAGTTAACTGTAGCACAAGAAATGTTCAATTATAGACTATGTCGAGCACGAATGATTGTGGAGTGTGCATTTGGAAGACTGGCTAAACGCTTCAACATTTTCCAGAGACCAATAGAGGTGTTACCGAAGACGGCAGATCTTGTAGTTTTAGCGTGCTGCACCTTACACAATTGGCTAACAACACCAAACAACAAAGCAGCGGTGCAAGAAGACCTTGTAGTCGAATACATAGGCGAAAACTTTTCTTCGATCGGGCAACAACAACACAGTGCATATAAATACGCAAATAGAATAAGGGATGAAGTGTCTAGATTTTGCATTTCAGACGGAGATGTCGAGTTTCAGTGGGGAAAAGTTAAGCTGAACCGTGGTGGTTAAAGCTTAAGACAATCTACATAATTTCATAATATGAAATTATATACTAAATACTTTGAAGTTAACAAAAATACAAACACATATGATTTTAAAAACGTGTTTTTATTGTTGAATATTATCCATTTTTAAATATATAACTAATATGGAAGAAATACTTACATCTGCAAAATTATTTTTCGACTTCCTTGTTGCTATTGAGGCATCAAGGAAATTCATTTCTTCAAACCAGTACAATGAAGACTGGTACACGCTTTCAGCGCCACTGCCAGACTTCTTGCTCTGGTCCACCTTCTTCTTTTCCTGCACATATGTTCCGCGTAGGTTTTTTATTCTCCTTTTAATGCTTTCTTCGCAAGTCTTTAATTCCTGTGCAATCTCTTCGTAAGCCTGTTAAATGAATGACAATAATGTGCCTACATTATTAATTAAAGAGTTTTACTTGTATTGCAAAGTAAATATGCTTCCTAGGAACAAATTTTAATTCAGCATTCTGTGAATAAAACAATTTGTATCATTCTTGTGTATGTAACCCTCTAATATAAAGGATGTTTTGTTTAGACAAAATGCTGAATTAAAATTTGTTCCTAGGAAGCATATTTACTTTGCAATACAAGTAAAACTCTTTAATTAATAATGTAGGCACATTATTGTCATTCATTTATTTGTATTTTTGCAATGGCAATATAAAATAAATAAATTCATTGCAAATTCAATACAAATTCACAACTTCAATGGAACCCGGTATGGCAACAACACTTACATGCCGGGTACTCCTCACTAACTCTCACACCGCGAAACGAATAAAAATTAATTAATTGCAATACATACCTTTTTCTTTAAGTCATTTCGACGATAAGAGGAGCTGTACGTGTTCCACAGACACTCATGTTGCCGGTATAGTCCGATTAGCTTCAGAATTTCCGCCTGCTTCTTTTTTTCCATTTTAATGGTCAAGATCTGAAGGACGCCTACATAGATGAAGTAAACACATTTAAATTAGCTCCCCATAAAACATTGGGACCCAAAAGCCATATGTTACAGCCTCAGGGATACATACATACCAACCTCCTTGTGGTTCCAATATATATATATACAGCTACAGCACGCGATCAGTGTTTAATTTTAGCAAAAGTTTTATTTAGTTCAATTAACTTCTATGCACAACAAAAGTTTAATTTATCTTACAATTTCAATTTATGTTTTTTAATTTATTTTCCAAATTTGATTCAATTAAATAGATTTTCCACAAAATACTCCGAGACGTGAATGGCGTTTGTTTGTTGTGAAATTCCTCTAAACGTCAAACACTATCCACGAAATGTAAACAACTAGCAACGCAGCTATCTTCAAAAAATCAAAGATAGTAGCGAAGATAGTAGCAAAAGTGTGAGTGTATTAGTAAAAATGTTTGAATGTATTGCTACTATCTAGGCAAAACTAGCAGATGTAAACGCCGGGTTAGCGACTGTTGCGGCGGGCAAAACCGTAATTGGAATGTTATGTTTTTTGTGATGTTTATTCTAAATACTTTACCTAACATTAGCGAAATATAGGTTCACTACCTTGTTACGAGACATACATATTTGCCAAATGAAAGCAAATTATACGCAGAGCTCAAAAAAACAAAGCCAATTATATATACCTAATGAGTGGGAAGAATTAATCAAGAACTGTAGAAAACCTAAACCTTTTGGTGTTAATAACATGGTGGGTAATTTTGTATCATTTATCAACTGCAACCAATGTTCAAGGATTATCAGAATTTCGTGGCCGATGGTGCTATCATTTCCAAAATAAGGAAAGAAAAATTTGCAAAAAATCAATCTGAGATGCATTATAATGGTAACTCTGAAACCTAAAAATCAGTCGACCTAAAGAGGCGTACTGTAATCTTGGAAGATTTCTTGGTATTTTTGCGGAATTTCATACCAAATAATGACACTAATATCCGTCGATTGTAATTCAAGTAAATGCAGGATATTAAGAAAATGTTGAAATTTGTACCAAATCGTAGAGATGAGACTGAATGTGAATCACAGTATGTTCTGCCAGGACTTCCTGATGATAGATATGATGATGAACAGTTATAAACTGCCTAAAATAAAAATTATAGTTAAAAACTTTGTTAAAACTCTTAAGTATATTTGAATAAAGTGTTTAATTTTAATCACTTATTCCCCTTACGTACTATAAGTATAAGCTCTTCTAAATTACAATAATTCTAAAGTGGTCTATAAAACAATTTTACCATCTTTCACTATTTTGTTTTTGTGTTTGCTATTTTATTGATCACTTAAATTACATAGAGATACTTCAGTTACCTACTTAGCCACAATATAAATACCTATTATCAATATTACATACATTCAAAAGCCCACAATGACTTCAAACGCGTTTCGTTTGTTATCTCAAAATGTGTATTTGTAACTTAGACCAGTTTAGTTCTAGGCTAGCAAAATGTTCTTCAGGTCGAACTATTTGGATAAAGGCGATTATATTGGAATAATTGGTTATATGCATGACATAATCAGACGAAACTAGGAACTGATTAACAAAGTTTGTCCAATTAATTACAATAGTAATAGGCTAAATAAAAATAATGTTTTCATATTATATGCGCATTGTACTTATTGCAAAACTGGTTGCATAAAATATAAATTTAAAATATCGTTGGAAAAAAACGCTTGTAGTACAGATTAACGAAAGTGGCAACAAAATTAAACACACAAAGATAATGAAAAAAACATCAATGGGAGATGTTGCTAGAGGTGGGACAAATAACTGTGTGCTCGACCAAAAATGTTGAAAAGACTTGGAAATATTCAACAACTTCTCAGCGGAGACGCAGCTCGGAAACTAAAGTCTTAGAAAAATTTTCCCATTATATGTTCCCCATTTGGATCTTTGCAAGATGTCGGCAGAAGAAAATAGGAAAGATCACATCCAAAGAAACGTATATGTTTTCCAAAAAACCTTTGGCCATTTTCCACAGAAATACAAGACGTGTCATTAAGCTAAGCAGAAATACCTTATTCTTTGATCCTACTGGCAACGTTGTTCTAAACTTTGACCAGGGATCCCAAAGGGTATTTTTGTAACGTTTGGTGGGCCATGTCAGGAGCAGTAAGAATGTGAAAAGGATTTTACCGTCTATTGCCGAAGCAGCCACTACGCCAACGACGTTGCAAGGATTTTGTTGTCGCTGGAAACAGCAATACCATGCCCATTGTCAGGCAGACAGAGTTCTAATAAATGTATGACTCAAAATATTTAATGCAAATACCGCTGGCCGTTCATTGGACACGTACATATCGAAATGTTACGAATTGTGCTCCACCAACACGAAACCGAATATGGTGGTCATGTAAATCTGTTACGCTCACTTTATTAGAATTGTCGATAAGGATTTAAAAGGCCTGAACATTGACGAAGAGACATCAAATAGTTTTAAATGTCAGATGTTTTGTGCTGTAAATATATGTTCCATTTACAGCTATTTCAGTTGGCCTCAATCAATGTTGACAATTTTGTTAAACCCAAAAAAGACCACACAGGTTGCACAGGCCTTAGAAAGTCTTAAAGTGTAGCACAAACTTCGAGATATGGAAGATTTACTTCAAAGGCAAAAAAATAGGAACTCAAAATCCACCACCTGAAGGCATATACAAGAAGACCCCATTCTCTTTACAAGAAGATCCCATGCTCTTTTATGAACATACATAATGGGTGTTTTTTTGGACGACACAGAAACTATTGTCCAATAGTCCCGTTGAAGGTTATTTCCATACATTGAAAAATGTAACCTTAAACGGGAAATCCAATATTCGACCATCCATATACGTCCAGAAAACAAAATGATATATGTATGTGTAGATGCCAAGGTTGAGGAAATAGTAGACACATTTCTAGACGGCTCCGTGACACTCGATTTTCGTGAAGGAATCTTAAAAGCTGCGAAACAAGATGAAGTAACGTGGAAGAAATCGCCACGCATAGCTTAAATGAAGATAAGTGCAAATATGATCCATCAACAGAATTTGGGAAGATTGGCAAAATCGGTATACGCGAAAAATAAATACGTGTTTTTAAAGTCCATAAATGTATATAATGCCACCAAATGCCGTTTTGTCGCTTAAGCAATTACACGGTGTTACAAAAAATAGATTTTTTTCTGTCCTATGAACCAAATGCACATATTCGGAAAGAGGAGAAAAAATAAAAATACACGTGTATCGTCGATTTTCATGTACACGTCAGAATTTTTTTTTTTTAAGTTTGAAGTATAAAGCTCGTAGTGGCCTGTGTGAAAGCCGTTGGACCGATTTTTAACCCATTTTCAGTGATTTTTGCTGGCACTCGTGGAAATGTCTCTTTCACGTCAAATTTTTTAAAAACAATTTTTATCAATTCTCAGATTTTCCCCAATTTTTATTATTTTTGAAAAAAAATATTTTTTTCACTTTTCTTAGCGTAACTTGAAGGGACTCCAAATTTTTAAACTACTTAAGCGTTACGAAAAAAAAATGTTTGTTGACACTTACAACTGGTCTGACAGATGAAATAAGGAATTGCAAAATTGTTTTAAGTTCTGTTTTGCGAAAACGTATTTGTATACATTTCATCTGAAAAAAATGCAGTGTTGGACGCGAAATAACTTTTGTTACATTTGTGGCATATTCGCACCAAGTAAAAATTTGAAAAATATTACTGAAACAGTGGTGAATTCGTTTCAGAAAATATTTAAGACTGCTTATGTTCCTTACTTGTGGTATACTCCGGAAGTCGTGTGCGACTATTGCTATAGCAATTTGTGCAAGTTTACTGATGGAAGGTCAACAATAAAGTACACTGTACCAACAATTTGGCTACCACGCACGGAGCACTGCAATGAATTGTGCTACTTTTGTGTAACTTTTGCTCAAACAAAAGGGTACCAATACATTCACCGCAACAAAATTCGCTACGCTAATGTAGAAACTGTAATTCCAGCAGTTCTATACTCACCAGAAGAGCGTGTAGCGGCTTCAGTGGATATTTTTGATAATGTTCCCGAAATAAGCGATGCAGAATCAACAGTTGTACCAACACTGCTATCAAATTTTCTTGCATCGAATTCGAGATGCGAGAGTCCACAAGTATCGGAATTTGTGGCAACACCCAGTGAAATTGGGACTGCAATGCCGCATTTAATAAACAGTGGAATATAGTGGCGGCTGATTTTAAAACAACAGCCGCTCGTGGTCGAGGTACCACTATTCCATATGACGAATTTTTTAAATTGCACGAAGATCGCGAAAAAAACCTAGCTTATTGTTATGATATTGATTTGATGTTTGCAAAAATTGGTTACCCTCATATTTCAGAGAAGTGGCAACTTTTCATCGATGCATCGGTCAACAGCCTTAAAGTCGTGCTGCTTCATATCGGTAACATACACCCATCTGTCCCGTTCGCATATGCCACAAACCTCATGGAATCATAGGAAGGCATGGAATTAATATTACAGCTGATAAAGTACAAAGAGCATAATTGGAAAATATGCTGCGATCTGAAAGTGGTCGGTTTACTCATGATGGGTGTTAAGCGTGGATTTCCAACCCACCAGTGCTTTTTGTGTACATGGGAAGGTCGAAAAAGAGATGAGCATTACACTGAATTTAAGTGGAAGCCGCGAACATGCTACAAAGTAGGCGTAGAAAGTATAGAGAATCTACCATTGGTGCAGCCGTCTCAAATCATTTTGCCTCCACTACACATTAAGCTCGGTCTCGTATCAAATTTTGTTAAAAAACTGGATCGTGATGGCCAGGCCATTGCAACTTTGCGCAAAATTTTTCCGAAATTGAGCGGCGCAAAGATTCATGCAGGTATTTTTTTTAAGAAGTCATTCAGTAACTTTATGTTTTTTAATGATTTTTTTGATTTAAGGTGTTTTCAATGGTCCGCAGATAAAAAAAATAATTGCAAGTTCTGAATTTTCATCAAAATTAAATGCAATCGAACAACGTGCATGGAAAGGTACAGTTGCCGTTATTGAGCAGTTTCTTGGCAACAAACGAGCTGCCAATTATAGAAATATTGTAGCAGAAATGGTTTCGGCATATGGCGAAATGGGCATATTAATGTCGCTAAAGATCCATTTTCTTCACAATCATTTAGATTTTTTCCCTGATGATTTAGGAGCTTGTAGCGATGAGCATGGCGAAAGGTTCCATCAGGACATTGCGGCTATTGAAAAGCGCTTTAAAGGAAAAGACATTACGCATATGCTTGGCGAATACTGTTGGTCTTTTTGTCGCGATACTGCAAAAATAAAAGGCCTAAATTTCTTTAAAAACATTAAAATTTTTAATGTAACAATTCTTTATTTTTATACAACAAAAGTAATAAAAAAAATAGTTTTTTTAACGAACTGAAACCTTAAAAAAAACGATAACCATTTAAAAAAAAATTTAGGAAAATCTGAGAATTGATAAAAATCTATTTTTTAAAAAACTTGACGTGATACAGACATTTCCACGAGTCTGCCTGCAAAAAATCAGCTCGATTGGACCACTGAAACATTACTTCAAACTTAAAAAAAAAAATTCTGACGTGTACATGAAAATCGCCGATACACGTGTATTTTTATTTTTTATCCCCTTTCCGAAAAAGTAAATTTGGTTCATAGGACAGAATGTGTGTAACACGGTGTTATATCATTCAAAGAAATTCAAAGCTTGGAGAGACGGCAAGAAATATACGATAACATTGTTGATATTTTCATTGCGACAACTATATCTACATATGTCTGGCAAAAGCGCACATTCCACAGATTGCAAAGAAGGTGGAAATGTATTCGTACATGGATTTGTGGAAGGCATGAGACTTCCAATGAACACGAGTGAGCATACATACATATATTCATACCTATAATTGAACCCAGACATTTTACACTTCTTTACATGAACACACAGGAAAACACATTTTTCTATACACAACACAAGTGGAAGACGGGCAAAAATAAGTTAATTTTTCAATTGGGCGCTTCGTTTCCGAGATAATGCCTTATTTACGCTGCCACGAAAGTGACAAATTCGGATTGTAATTGTCGATCGAAATTGAAATCGCTCACACTGCCATTTGAGCAATTTCGTTGAAAAATGACAACTGTTTACAAACATTGCCATTAGTAAAATTGTAGTGCCTGGACACAACAACCAAAATTCTGTTAGGAAATAAATGAAAACAATAAAATAAATTAATAGTATATGAACTTTAACATGAAGCACTGATTCACCACGTTTATAGTTTATTTTCACTACTCTATGTCGATGAAAACTTGAAATTTCAATTTGATGAATTTAATTTTAGTAACCACGTGTTCGGTGAAAGAAGCCGACCAATAATTATCGACGGCGTTGGAGCAACAAAAAAAATTAATCGACGGCGGCAACTGAGTTTGTATTAAATGTAATTTTTCGGCTGACGTTACTTTTAGGCACATCTCGTTGGTTGTGTAAAAAAAATTAGATATTTTTTTTTGTAATTCGGGCCTTTAAATGCGGCTTAGGCGATAATATCGGCCAAGATTTTAAGCCGAATCGTGCCTAAATGACGGCGGCGTGAATTTCAAAAAATTATCTACGACGGCGGCACACCGTAAGAGTTTCTATCGACTTCGTCCTCCTGCATATATGCAACACAGAGTAAGAGTACAACTAACGGGACAGCATGGACGCATGCTGAAAATATTAAAAGGTCAGTCACACAGTTTAAGAAATATATCATGCAAAAATTACTGAATTTATAATTTTATTAGATTTTCTGAGAATTCTGATGGTAGACGTTTAAAACAGCGCAAGACACTCCAACCAGTTGAATACGAAGAATTAGAAAATAAATTGTATGCTTGGTTTGAGGAAAAGCGGGCACGGCATCAAACCATTTCAAGCGAAATTTTACGACAAAAGCAAAAATACTTTATCAAAAAATGTATCATGGATGGTGACAAAAGTTGAAGAAGCGATTCTCTATGCGAAATTTGAAAAGTGCAGCGAATCCTTATCTGCTAGACCAGATCTTGTGCCTGATTTCCAAGAAAATCTCTACGATTATAAAGAAAAATCAGGTCAGCTATCAAAATGTGCAAAGAGAAAGTCACCTTCTTGTGTTGTGCTAAAAAGTCTGGTAGTCACAAGCTAAACATTGCAGTAGTGGGGAAATCAAAAAAAATATTACTCATCGAAGAATGCATGAAATGCATTTATAAATGCATTTATAAAAAAAATATCAAATTGAAAATAGTTTGCCGAAAAAAGCTTTATTGTGGTATATGAAAGTGGGCAATATAAAACAATACCTCCAAATTACGCTAGTATTATACAACCCATGGATCAGAACGCGATACGACTTTTTAGTCAAGATCTGTGTACAAAAAATAACCTCTTGTGTGAATTGGTAAGTTCTGAAACGACCAGTTCACACATCTTTCTGAACAAATTGAGTCTGAAGGACACTTGTGAATTGCTTAAACGAGCCTGGGGCAGGGTGCCCAATTCTACTTTAAAGTCCTGTTAGAAACATATTCATTCTCGGAGAAGGAGATCAGAGGACAACATCCCATTATACTTATTACAACAAGAATCAACTGCGAATGACACGGCGAATTGCGCACAATAAGAAACTTATTTCTCAGCAATAATGACGAGCAAATTTTTAAATTCTTGACTGGATTAATGACTGGCAATTCTTTGTGTACTAGTTCAGAATCAGATATAGAAAACATAGAGGCAGATCCTACTATGATTAAACGCATTAAAAATCGTGAAGCTGTACAAAGGAACAAGGCTTAAAAACAGATTTCTTGTGAGCTCGCACGTTTCGAGCAATCAGCTGTTTTCATTCGAACATAACAGCTGTTGGAAGTTACAATACAATAAATTCTGCAAAAACGTATAGAATTGGAGCGCTTATTCATTTACACAATGAGGAAGAAATGGAAAAGCATAAAGGTGAAAAAATTATGAGATGTAATCTACGCGATGCCTTAAATCCATTGGAGCTTCCAACTACTGAGTAAGTAATAGGTATAATAAAGCAGTCTTCAATTTTATAAAGCCATATGCACTTGCAGATTTTGTCAGCATTATAGAGTAAACAAACCTGCGTTCGCATATATATTGGAATTGCTCACTGCGGCATTGCCGAACACGGAAAGCAAAGTTTAAGATTTTTCGCAGAGGGGTCTTATCAAAAAGGAATTGGTAGAGACTATCACGTGGCAATGGCACAATCAACATTTAGTGAAGTGCTATCGGAGTTCCTGACTACAGTAGAACATTCAATTTGTCTGCAATGGATAACGTATCCAACACGGGATGAGAATAAACAACAAATTTGAAATACCGGGTGTTTTGGGTTGCTTAGACGGCAACCATATCGTTATAATTTCACCGAAGGATGGGAAGCATTTGTATTATAACAGAAAGGGACGATTCAGCTTAAACGTGACACTTGTAATTTAATCCCAAATTGATTATCTATGAAAAACTTCGAAGAAAATCTGTCATATGCATAATGTTACCATGAAATGCTCATACGCTTCATAGATCCCGGAGGATGTCATGACTCTTTTGTCTAGAGTATGAGTCCATTTAGACAAGAAATGGAGAGAGTTCATTTGGAAGAAGGAACACACATGTGATTATTAGGTGTGTGTATATATATCGGCTTCTAATTTTATACTAAATATTAAAACCTAAAAATATGTTTAGGTGATGCAGGTTATCCTCTAGAACCCTGGCTCATGATTCTCTTTAGAAATGCAGATGTTGGAACTGTGGAGACGAAATTCAATGACACACATACGAAGTGCCGGAACATTATAGAAAGAACGAATGGGGTTCTAAAAAATAGGTGGAGGTGTCTACTGGGTGCAAGAGAATTACACTACAATCCAAAAAAGGCTATTCAAATAGCAAATGTTTGCACTGCACTCCACAATATCTGCATTACTTATAAATGTAATGAAGTACCTTGTAACATTCCTCACGAAGACGATAGCAACCCAAGTATGTACACCGACTCAGAGGAAGGCAGCTGTTTCTGCAGGAAGTCGCATAAGAAATAGAAAAGCCAACAGTTTATAAAACGTTACACAAAATTTATTAACATATATTTGTTTAAAAAAAACTTAAAACACTTCACTGTGCATCAACAAAAATAACTTAAATGACTTTACATTTTGCATAAATAAATCATATCTAAAGAAATTGATTCATAATCTTTCCTCATTATAGAACATTTTATTTCTTCAATTTCCATAAATTTATTATTTGTTTCCATTTTGTTCTTTATTTCTGTTCTCCTTATATTTTTCCGTTTCAGCGTGGTGCCTTTCAATTTCTTTAAGCTTCTTTGCCTTAATGTCACCAATTTTTTCCAATGATCGAACCATCCTTTTCATCATTGAATTTTTTTTCTTCTTTGTCCTCCTTTAAGATATTCACCAGTTACGATATTTTCTCATTTAGATGCGTTTGGTTTTTAACTTCAGTCTCTATTAATTTTAATGTAGAATCACTTCTTCGGCTTTTTCAAATTTTTTCTGGCATTTGAGGTATGCGTGGGGGGATCTTCGTCAATTTAATATCATTAATGACAATACTGACCGTCTCGTTTGACATCTCATTTGAATTTGACAATGGAGCACCAAATATGTTGGAACCTTCAACCCCCTCAACGGACTCTTTCATCTTCACAATTTCGTAGATCATCTCTTCTGTTGAACATAATCGATTTTTTTTGGGAGGCCCACCTCCTGTTCCTTCTCTGTAGCGATAATTTTCGGCAGCCTTCTTACGAATATGTCGTTTTTGGTCTTCCCACACATGCATGCACATATTAGGACATTTTAATACAAAATAAATATTAATTTTTACAAAATACTTTCCTTTTTCCATTCGGCCAGCGTTCTTATCGGTGGTCCAGCAGTATTTAAATCACTGTTGGTTGCAGCCCAAAATGCACTTACATCGTCTCTGGAATCTTTGGTGTATCCACCAGCAATGTTCGGGTTCTCCGTCATCTTCTCTATTAAGATAGACAATTGAGTTTTATTTACCGCTGTCCTAAAAAAACAGTAATTATTTGTATTTTTTCCACTTATAATTGGCTAACCCCAGTCTTACATTTGTGTATTTTCGCTTTTCGCCGATCAAAATTCAAGGAAAATTAAATTTTAATTTTGTGAACTCAAACTCACAAAACATGTGTACGCGATAACGCAACATTTTTTCGAAGTTGCCACTTTTATGAAAAAATGTGCATGATTGCATTGTTGGGAACGGGGAATTTGTTTTGGGAAAATTCATTACGCGATAAGGGTGATTAATGCTCAAAGAATTGGGAAATAAAGCCTTAGAAGCATGTGCATTGAAGCAGCAGCATATAGACATTATCTACAAGTTATGTTAAAAACAAAATTTCAGAGTAGAGAGGTATTGATTACTTTTGACCAAGAATGGACCTTTCCACTTCCTCATTTAAATACAGGTGAAGAATGTATATTACTTGATGTAACTAAACATCCTCAATTTTGGCATACATGCTTACCAACATGATTGAGAACGAATTGTAATGAACTTGTGGTATGAGGATACAGGAGCGAGAGGATCGCAAGAAGTCATATCTTCTTTGTATCCTTACTTCAAGACCCATCTTCCTGACCGTGCTACAAATATAAATCTATTTAGCGACTGTTGCGGCGGGCAAAACCGTAATTGGAATGTTATGTTTTTTGTGATGTTTATTCTAAATACTTTACCTAACATTAGCGAAATATAGGTTCACTACCTTGTTACGAGACATACATATTTGCCAAATGATAGCAAATTATACGCAGAGCTCAAAAAAACAAAGCAAATTATATATACCTAATGAGTGGGAAGAATTAATCAAGAACTGTAGAAAACCTAAACCCTTTGGTGTTAATAACATGGTGGGTAATTTTGTATCATTTATCAACTGCAACCAATGTTCAAGGATTATCAGAATTTAGTGGCCGATGGTGCTATGATTTCCAAAATAAGGAAAGAAAAATTTTGCAAAAAATCAATCTGAGATGCATTATAATGGTAACTCTGAAACCTAAAAATCAGTCGACCTAAAGAGGCGTACTGTTATCTTGGAAGATTTCTTGGTATTTTTGCGGAATTTCATACCAAATAATGACACTAATATCCGGCGATTGTAATTCAAGTAAATGCAGGATATTAAGAAAATGTTGAAATTTGTACCAAATCGTAGAGATGAGACTGAATGTGAATCACAGTATGTTGTGCCAGGACTTCCTGATGAAAGATATGATGATAAACAGTTATAAACTACCTAAAATAAAAATTATAGTTAAAAACTTTGTTAAAACTCTTAAGTATATTTGAATAAAGTGTTTAATTTACTCCAGGTTTATTATTTTAATCACTTATTCCCCTTACGTACTATAAGTATAAGCTCTTCTAAATTACAATAATTCTAAAGTGGTCTATAAAACAATTTTACCATCTTTCACTATTTTGTTTTTGTGTTTGCTATTTTATTGATCACTTAAATTACATAGAGATACTTCAGTTACCTACTTAGCCCCAATATAAATACCTATTATCAATATTACATACATTCAAAAGCCCACAATGACTTCAAACGCGTTTCGTTTGTTATCTCAAAATGTGTATTTGTAACTTAGACCAGTTTTTAGCAAAATGTTCTTCAGGTCGAACTATTTGGATAAAGGCGATTATATTGGAATAATTGGTTATATGCATGACATAATCAGACGAAACTAGGAACTGATTAACAAAGTTTGTCCAATTAATTACAATAGTAATAGGCTAAATAAAAAAAAATGTTTTCATATTATATGCGCATTGTACTTATTGCAAAACTGGTTGCATAAAATATAAATTTAAAATATCGTTGGAAAAAAACGCTTGTAGTACAGATTAACGAAAGTGGCAACAAAATTAAACACACAAAGATAATGAAAAAAACATCAATGGGAGATGTTGCTAGAGGTGGGACAAATAACTGTGTGCTCGACCAAAAATGTTGAAAAGACTTGGAAATATTCAACAACTTCTCAGCGGAGACGCAGCTCGGAAACTAAAGTCTTAGAAAAATTTTCCCATTATATGTTCCCCATTTGGATCTTTGCAAGATGTCGGCAGAAGAAAATAGGAAAGATCACATCCAAAGAAACGTATATGTTTTCCAAAAAACCTTTGGCCATTTTCCACAGAAATACAAGACGTGTCATTAAGCTAAGCAGAAATACCTTATTCTTTGATCCTACTGGCAACGTTGTTCTAAACTTTGACCAGGGATCCCAAAGGGTATTTTTGTAACGTTTGCTGGGCCATGTCAGGAGCAGTAAGAATGTGAAAAGGATTTTACCGTCTATTGCCGAAGCAGCCACTACGCCAACGACGTTGCAAGGATTTTGTTGTCGCTGGAAACAGCAATACCATGCCCATTGTCAGGCAGACAGAGTTCTAATAAATGTATGACTCAAAATATTTAATGCAAATACCGCTGGCCGTTCATTGGACACGTACATATCGAAATGTTACGAATTGTGCTCCACCAACACGAAACCGAATATGGTGGTCATGTAAATCTGTTACGCTCACTTTATTAGAATTGTCGATAAGGATTTAAAAGGCCTGAACATTGACGAAGAGACATCAAATATTTTTAAATGTCAGATGTTTTATGCTGTAAATATATGTTCCATTTACAGCTATTTCAGTTGGCTTCAATCAATGTTGACAATTCTGTTAAACCCAAAAAAGACCACAGAGGTTGCACAGGCCTTAGAAAGTCTTAAAGTGTAGCACAAACTTCGAGATATGGAAGATTGACTTCAAAGGGGAAAAAGTGCAACTCAAAATCCACCACCTGAAGGCATATACAAGAAGACCCCATTCCCTTTACAAGAAGATCCCATGCTCTTTTATGAACATACATAATGGGTGTTTTTTTGGACGACACAGAAACTATTGTCCAATAGTCCCGTTGAAGGTTATTTCCATACATTGAAAAATGTCACCTTAAACGGGAAATCCAATATTCGGCTATCCATTTACGTCCAGAAAACAAAATGATATATGTATATGTAGATGCCAAGGTTGAGGAAATAGTAGACACATTTCTAGACGGCTCCGTGACACACAATTTTCGTGAAGGAATCTTAAAAGCTGCGAAACAAGATGAAGTAACGTGGAAGAAAACGCCACGCATAGCTTAAATGAAAATAAGTGCAAATATGATCCATCAAAAGAATGATAAATCGCTTAAGCAATTATATCATTCAAAGAAATTCAAAGCTTGGAGAGACGGCAAGAAATATACGATAACATTGTTGATATTTTCATCGCGACAACTATATCTACATATGTCTGGCAAAAACGCATATTCCACAGATTGCAAAGAAGGTGGAAATGTATTCGTACATGGATTTGTGGAAGGCATGAGACTTCCAATGAACACGAGTGAGCATACATACATATATTCATACCTATAATTGAACCCAGACATTTTACACTTCTTTACATGAACACACAGGAAAACACATTTTTCTATACACAACACAATTTTCTATACAAGTGGAAGACGGGCAAAAAGTAGTTAATTTTTCGATTGGGCGCTTCGTTTCCGAGATAATGCCTTATTTACGCTGCCACGAAAGTGACAAATTCGGATTGTAATTGTCGATCGAAATTGAAATCGCTCACACTGGCATTTGAGCAATTTCGTTGAAAAATGACAACTGTTTACAAACATTGCCATTAGTAAAATTGTAGTGCCTGGACACAACAACCAAAATTCTGTTAGGAAATAAATGAAAACAATAAAATAAATTAATAGTATATGAACTTTAACATGAAGCACTGATTCACCACGTTTATAGTTTATTTTCACTACTCTATGTCGATGAAAACTTGAAATTTCAATTTGATGAATTTAATTTTAGTAACCACGTGTTCGGTGAAAGGAGCCGACCAATAATTATCGACGGCGTTGGAGCAACAAAAAAAATTAATCGACGGCGGCAACTGAGTTTGTATTAAATGTAATTTTTCGGCAGACGTTACTTTTAGGCACATCTCGTTGGTTGTGTAAAAAAAATTTGATATTTTTTTTAGTAATTCGGGCATTTAAATGCGGCTTTGGCGATAATATCGGCCAAGATTTTAAGCCGAATCGTGCCTTAATGACGGCGGCGTGAATTTCAAAAAATGATCTTCGACGGCGGCACACCGTAAGAGTTTCTATCGGCTTCGTCCTCCTGCATATATGCAGAAAAGAGTAAGAGTTGAGTAAAAACAGCGTTGTATACGACAATTTCAAGTCAATTTCAACGAAATTATTGTAAATATCTCAATTTCGTAGTAGTCAAAATATATGCGAAATTGAGCAATTTCAACTCGATTTGAGGCCAAATTGCGAAAGACTTCAATTTCGCGGCAGCGTGAACCAGGCATAACGATATTTTGTTTAATTTTTTCATATATTCGATAAAAAAAAATATTATATTTTCGATAATGTGTAAAGGCTGCCTACATATTCCCCATGTGTAACGCGTAATCGTTATTTTCCACATTACTCTGGGGGTAATCGTGATGGGTAATTCCCCATCGTTGTCGGTAACCCACTATGTTCCCCATACCCTCCCTGTGAGCAATGGGTAATCGTGATGGGTAATTCCCCATCGTTGTGGATATCTACCCTCTATTTTCCCCATACCCTGTGGTTAATGTGTAAACGTTTGAACCCATAGTGTCTGGTGAAGTTGGTGGTTTGTACAACCTAGTTGACTTAGTGTAGTGTTTTGTCTTTAAATTTATGATATTTTCGCAGTGCGCTCACTACCTTTCAATTCGATATCTGGCAAGATAATGAATTTGCCTCAACTAGCTGGAGAGTGTAAGTGCAAAGTTGATGTGAAATAATCAAAGTTGATGTCAACTTGAAGTCGAGCAATTTTGTAAAAATGTAAATAAATGAACCAAAAAATAAATAACATAAACATTATGGAAAAATATGAACTAAATAAAAATAATTTGTTGTGTTATTTATAAATATTAAAAGAATATAATAATGGTGTTTTTTCTTCAAATTGGTGATATTTTCATGGGCTATTAAATTGAAGTTTCCTCAACTAGTGTGAGAGTGTAAGGGCAAAATCGAAGTTGATTTTTCGGGATTGATAAGTCCCGGGATTTTAATAAGTAAATCCCGGGATTTTTCGGGATTATTATTAATGTTGAAAAACATAAAACTAAAAACAATGACAAAAGTTCAGTGTGGTGTTATTTTTTGGAAGAATCGAAAGGTGCACCTCAAGCAAAATGCAAATTGTGCAAAAGGGGTTAAAAACCAATCGCGGCTCTACAAAAGGTTTAATAACACATCTTAACTTAAGCTAATTTTGGCATATGTATTTCTATTATACGGCTTACTCTCCAAAAATTACAAAATTTATTGCGTTGGATAAAACATTAAGCAAGGAAAGTAAAATAACAAAATCGGGGCAAATGCATAGTTTCGGAGTTATGGATCACAACATTTCGGACACTAACGTACCGTGTAAAGCCATTGATATCACTTTTTTGTATAAAACAAGTCATAACTAACTCAAACAATAATGTAGCATTTTTCGATAAGTCGCTCAGCTCAGTTATCGGATGTTTACGTTTCTCAAAACAACATTTAAAAAAATTTTTAAAATCTTTTGTGTTTGAAAAACAAAATATTCGAAAAATCGCGATGTTTTTAAAATAATTTTTGTTTTTGTTTGAGAGACGTAAACATCCGATAACTCGATAACTAAGCGACTTATCGAAAAATTCTATATTATTTTTTGAGTTAGTTATGACTTGTTTTATACAAAAAAGTGATATCAAAATCGATAATTTTTCTAAATGTCAACATCCCATAACTCGATAACTAAGCGACTTATCAAAAAGTGCTACATTATTTTATGAGTTTGTGTTGAATTGTTCTATACAAAAAGCTGATATCAATGGCTTAACACGGTACGTTAACGCCATAACCTTCTCACATATCCGAAATTTCAGGGTCCAAAACTCCGAAACTACGCATTACCATATTCTACCCCCGAAATCCAGGAAAATCCCGGAATCCCGAAAATCACGGGATTTTTTTAAATGAGTCCCGTTTAACATCCCTACTACCAAATAACGTGAACTCCCTTACTGTTACAAATCTATGTACCAAAAGGTGCTACCAAGTTTAAGATATCAGTATCAGCCGCTGCTATCAGTTCAGCAGCAGCATTCAAAGCGTACGGACGTATTTTCTTTGCATAAAATTGTCTCTTTTAAATGGAAAAAAAAATTAAAAATGAGCGAAAACCAAATTACAGTGCCTGAGTTATATTCGTCGGATCTAGATTGTAATACGTGCAAAAAGCAAATTTCTTATTTGAATTATGTGTAGTGCTATAATTGCAATCGAAAATTTTACTTTTCACCATGTACAGTGCTCTCGGAAAGCTCATGGAATAGAATGAGCGCCGTGAGAAAAACAGACTGGAAATGTCAACATTGCAAACCTAGAAACAAATCTCCAAACATTAAATATCAACAATTTGTTTTTGAAGAACCTCTGAATTCCCAAAAACATGGGCGAGATGAAGATGACGAGTCCATGGAAAATAAACGTAGGAAGGAAGTAACAACCCCAACCAACAACCCTCAGATATTAGATGTACACAGCAACGAAAATAATCCCCAACAGTCAGACCTTGCTGAGATCAAGTCCGCTATGAAGGAGTTGAAAGACACTATGCAACAACTTGCAATGAGCGTAATCTCTGTAAGCAAGTCAAATAAAGAGATAAGTGCATCAAATAAAGAGATTAAAGAAGAGCTGGAAAAGAATTTCAAAAAAAATAAATGAAACTCCAGCAAATTTAAATCTGGAGGTTAATGAACTCAAAGACAAGGATAGACACAGAGAGAAGCAGATGCTTAAAATGGACAAACGATTACAACAACTGGAGCATCTGGCCATAAGTAAAAATATTGAGATCGCCAACATACATGACGAAGAGACTGATGGCGCACAAATTATAAAAACAATATCTTCCTCTGTGGGTATTGAGCTAACCGATAATGATATTGTCAGTACATACAAAATAAAAAAACAAAGTTGTAGTCCAATTTGCAGCCATGGATAAGAAACGAGAGTTAATGAGTAGGTTAAAGAGTCGCAGAATTGATACCAGCGTCATAAACGATGAACTTACGGCAAATAATAGCCGCCTTTTGTGGATGGCCAAAACAAAATCAAAAGAATGTGGTTGGAAGTTTGTGTGGACAGGAAATGGACACATATATGCAAAAAAAAACTGAAGCATCTATGGTAATAATAATTTCAAACAGTGCAGACAAAGAAAATATAACCAGCACAATATACAAAAATAAAATAAAAATTCCCAATTACATATTTACAAAAAACTATTAAATAAAGTCAAGAAACTTACACAAATATCACGCAACAAAATTTAGTTTTCTAAATTTCCTTTAAGGGAATGTCTACAAAGACACAATCTAAATTTAAAAAATATATAAACTGTTGTAAACCGAATAGTATATGTAGTAACGACCTTAAGACTTGCATGATCGTACAAAATAGTAGTATATGTATATCAGCTATCACTCATGTATAACTGAATTCAATAAATACTTTTTAGTTCTTCTATAACCATCGAATCGTCAGCTGCGTTTTACTCTTCTTCTACAACAATTGAATTTTCTTTTCATATTTATTAAGTTTAATTTATATCAACTTTATATTAAAATACCAATCAATAAAATGGCTAACCAAACAATACACAGTTTCGATGAAATTGATAGAAATTGGCTAAAAAGTCCTCTAAATAAATAAAACAAGGCTTATAATTCTCACCGAAGCCAACATTCAAGACGAAGAAACTCAACTTTACCAAATTGAGGGTGTTGAGAAGGCAGGTAGGCCGGAGCTAGTGATTTCCACGGGGATTTTGAATAAAACACAGATTGCGTAATAAAAGGCTTGATTTATTCCACAAAATGTATTTAAATTAAAATTCCTATACATATAACCAACAAAATATAAGAATTTGAAATGAAAAAATTATATATAAATTATCACCTACTTTTTGGTATGAAAACCACTAGAAATTGTTTTTAAAATTGGAACTAGCTATTTGTCCCTGAGGCACCGCGTATTTAGCCAACTTGTTTAAAGTACTTTTATGTTGAAAATTGCGAAGCCTTAGGTACGCTAATTGACATTTAAAAGGTTTCGTTAAAAAATAATGAATTGACAATCTGAAAAATGTATATTTATAAAAGTGTTGCCAGATCGTTGCCAAAACTATGGGGATTTTGGAGGTGGCGCTAACATTCCCCCCGCAGTATGGCAAGAAGCTTGTTGGCCACCAGACTTCTGTGGAGGAGCTACATCCAAAATTACCAGCTTGGTAACGGGTATCTCTACTATCCCACGTTGAGTAAGCACTTTTGCACTGTGAACTTGTCCGTCACTTGCCAATCTCGTCTCAAGTACTTTACCACGTAGCCATATATTTCGAGGAAGACAAGGGTCAACAATGATCAGTAAGTCCCCCTGACATAAAGGTTTCGATTTTTCGTGCCACTTCGACCTACAAGTTAACGACGGTAAATATTCAACCAGCCACTTCTTCCAAAATATGTACGCATATTGTTGTGAAATAAGCCAGTTTTGTTTTAATAGTATTCCACTGTCGTTGCATGTAGTCATCGGCTTAAGCCCACTGGAACTTCCTACTAGAAAATGATTCGGAGTTATAGCTTCTGCGGTATCTTCTTCAACAGGAACATATGCAAGCGGTCTCGAATTAATTATATTTTCGACATCTATTAACATGCTTAAAAGAAGTTCATCAGTAGGATGTCTTGATGGCATAATTTTATATAAAATCGTTTTAACCGAGCGTACTAAACGCTCCCATGCGCCTCCCATGTGGGGTGAAGCTGGAGGATTGAAAGCCCATTTCGTCGTTGTATTAGTGAATGTTTTCACCAACTCATTTTGGTCAACTTCCATTAGGGCTTCTCGTAGCTCTCTTTCCGCACCGACGAAATTCGTCCCATTATCGCTGTAGAATTCATGTAGTATTCCTCTACGTGCCATAAAATTGCGAATGGCCACAATGCAGAAACTCGTAGTTAGAGAATGTGCAATCTCAATATGGACCGCCCTAATAGTCAAACATGTAAATAGACACCCATAGCGCTTTTCCTTGTGGCGGTTTAAGGTAACCAGGATTGGTCCAAAAAAGCCTATGCCAGTATATGTAAACGGTGCCGAGTATGAAGCTATTCGAGTACGAGGCAACTTTGCCATTTGAGGGTTTTGAGGAACAGCCTTTGTAATTTTGCACAATTGAGACGAACGAATCGTCGATTTATAAATTGCGCGAAGTCTCGATATACAATATTTTTGCCGTAATTCATTTATTACGGTTTCGTGGTTGCTGTGGTAAAATTTCTGATGGTAATGCAGCAAAATTAATTTAGTTAAATAACTGTCTCTCGGCATTATAACAGCTCGTTTTTGTTCCGGGGACACATCTGCCATGTCGATTCTCCCATCTACACGCAAAATTTCGTCTTCTAAGTAGGGTGACTTAGAATCAATATCGCTTGATCTTGATATGGGAATATTTGACTGGAGTGCTGAAATTTCTGCAGAATATTTTTCATTCTGTACTGCCTTATATAGTAAATATTGAGCACTTAAAATCTCAGCTTGAGTAAATTCGTTTTTGAGTTTCAAAGTTTTACGACAGTTGTTAATAAAGCGCAGAACATATGCCACCGTTCTGACAATACGTGTCCATTTTGAAAAACGATCTACATTAATAAACATTTCAATATTTGTTACTTGGTGTACATGGTGTATACTTTCCTCCTCGGTTGAGTAAGAGGGGGGCTCTGATTGTGGCCACTGGTCTTCAGACTTGAACAGAAAATCAGGATCACTAAACCACCGGCTGGAACTAGAAATGACTGGAACTTTTGACCATGTTGTAGCATCATCAGCCACATTTTGTTTGCTTGGTACCCAATTTCACTCTTTTATTGCAGAGAGCTTCAATATCTCGGTAACTCTAAACGCAACGAATTGAGTGTATTTTCGGTGATCGGAATTAATTATTTCATGGTTTTCCATAATAAATTTGGCAAAACGAGCTCCAATTAGAGCGGCCATCAGCTCAAGTCTGGGTACAGACGTAATTTTCATTGGTGCCACCCTTGTTTTAGCACCAACTAACGGGCAGCAAATAATATCATTTTTCCTCAGCCTAAAGTAACTCACAGCGGCGTATCCATCTTTACTAGCATCCACAAATGTATGCAGTTGCATATCCACATCCTCATAATTTGAAAATGATTTCAAATAACAACGATCAATTTTAATCTTTTGTATATCGGGTAAAATTTTAACCCACTGGTTCCACTTTGGCATCAATTCAGGGGGAATTTGTTCATCCCAATCTATTTTAGAACGCCATACGTCTTGCATTAGCACCTTGACGTACACTATTATATGGCCAATTAATCCAACCGGGTCATAAATTGACATAACAAGCCTCAGCATTTCTCGCTTTGTTGGAGACTTTTCAAAGGATAACAAATTGCTTTCTAATAGCCATGATGCAATTTTAAGTTATAGCATCCTCCTGATGTTCCCAAAAAACTCCCAAAACCTTTTCAACTTGCGTCTCATTTTTAAAATTTATGCACTTTACGTCCATGGAACTTGGTGCTGAGAAGGCTTGCCGTACCAAAATATTGTTAGAAATCCAATTTCTTATATTGAAGCCAGCTTGGCGATGTACATATGAAACATCCGTAATTAGTTTCATTGCATCTTGTGGCGTGTTGACTGAGTCCAATAAATCATCAACGTAATGATTTTGTTTAATTGTCTTTGCAGCCAAAGGAAATTCATCTTGAAATTTATCGGCATTCAAATATATAATGTATTGTGCAATGCTAGGTGCACATGTAGCACCAAATATCAAGACATCCATGACATAAACATCAGGCGCATTGCTTTGATCACCATTCCGCCAAAGAAACCGCTGAACATCACGGTCTTCTGGTCTTATGTGCACTTGATGAAACATCTCCTCGATGTCACCACAAACAGCCACCGCATTTTGGCGAAATATAAATAGAATTGATGGCAGGGAGGCCTACATATCAGGGCCTTTTAGCAGAAATGAATTTAAAGATGAGCCAGATAATTTAGCAGCGGCGTCCCAAACGACTCGCGATTAGCCGGGCTTATTTTTATTAAACACCGCAAAAATAGGCACATACCAAACTTTTCCATCGGCACGCCTAATTTCATTTTCATCTAATTTGCGTATGTAGCCCTTAGACAGATAATTTGAAATTGTATTTCAAATATTTTAAAAAGTTCAAGATTCTGGCCTAATTTTCGCTCAAGACAGGTAAGCCGTTTCAAAGCCATGTCATAACTATCTGGCAGCTTGAAACTGTCAATCTTCCATAATAATGGGACCTCATAATGTCCATTAACTTTAAAATGGGTAAAATTATCCAATAAGTTTAATGCGCGCTTCTCACTTTCAGCAAGCATAGGGTCTTTAGCACATATGCCAACACTATCGAGATTATAAGAACTCCTAACTAACTCGTTCAGTTGCCGATCGCTTCCAGAACAATCACATATATGAAAATTAAATTGCTTACATGAATTGTGTTCTGCTATTGCACCGTAAATAAGCCACCCGAGTTTCGTACACACAGCCACGGGTTCATGTGGCGCACCCTCAAAGATTTTAGACGAAATTCCCAATTTGAAATGATTTAAACCACTTAATAATTTCGGCTTTGCATTTGTGTAGCTTTCTATCGGTAATTTTCGCAAGTGGCGATACCGCTGCGACAATACTTCGTAGTCCAATGTCTCTGTTGGCAAATTTAATGACTCCACTGTACACACATTCATTGCCAAACGTTGGGATTTGGCACACCACTTATTCCTAATTGAGAAGCAATTGACTCGTCCATAAGGCTGATAAATCCAATCGATAAATCCAAAGGTTTTAATTTCCTTATCATTGCCGTAAATAGTAATCGGTATTATTTTAAACAAAATGTTTTGCGAGCTAGCACTGTGAGCATTGTTTATCACTTCTTCTTCTACAACATGGGTGTTGCTTACATTTGTTCTGCTCGTATTTGACGTTTGTTTATTTGTTCCACCATAGCGGTGTAATGAGGGATGAAGAAAATAATCGCACTCCTCTTCACCGCACCTTTTCTTGCGCCTACACTCTCCGCTATGCAAACATAAACAACATTTACATAGTTTGTTCTTTCTCACCACGTTCCACTTTTCACCCCGATCTAACGACTGATATGTTAGACAGTCACTTACTGTTTTACATTTGTTGTTATTGCAGACGACACACATGCTTATCATTATGAGAGTGAACATAAGCTCTCCTACTTGTGGATGGTTTGTCGTCGAATGCGCTGCTGCGTCTGCTGCTGTTAGTGCTGCTACTGTTATCGGTGTTTTGTTTTGTTGCAGTGGGATCGACTGCAATAGAACTGGCTGTTAATCCAAGGGCAAATAACCAATTGTCAAATGCAGACAAATTTGGTTTTTTGTTTTGATTAATAAGCTGGACTTTTAGAGTTGCCCATTCCATTTGATATGACGATGGGAGTTTTAGGAGTAATTTCTGGAGTAAACAAGAGTTGTTTATTTCATCTGGTAAGTTGCTAGCATTAATAGTGGCTATCAAACTACGGACATTAATAAATAGCAAAGGAGGTAAGTGTTTGCAAATTATTTTCATTGACTTTTGGCGATAAATTAATCCTATTTCTAATTGAATTTAGTATCTTTTCAGGTTGGCCGTACAGCATGCGGAGAACATCAATGACGCCAGGGACGTTGGAGGGGTGGACGAGCATTTGTTGAACGCTATGGAGAGCGTCGCCTTTTAATGATTTTTGGAGGCGGATAAGGTTTTCGGCGTCCGTGAAGCAGCAGGTGGCGGTGGACCATTCGAAGGTGGAAATAAATAAGGGCCATTCTTCAGGGTGACCCGTGAAAGTGGGCAATTCCTTTGGGACAGATTGCCTGGCGTGTATGCTGCTTTGTTGAAACTGTGAGTTATTTAAATATTGTGTTTGTGATGGGATTGTACGAATCGTTGAAGAAAGTGGTTCATTATTAATAAACGTTTGGTGATTTTGAAAATAATTCGGCAGTGTTGAGTTTGAATTTATTGGTGGGAGTGGCATAGAGCTGGGTATATATGCAGGTAAGTTGGCAAATGTCACAGCAGTCGGTTGGTGCGTGGAGGTTTGTATTAAAGGGGGTAAAACTCTACTTGAATAACCACTATTAGTGGTAGTAGCCATGGCATAAGTGGGTGCAATGGATGAAATCAGTACGTTGGAGACCGACGACAAGTTATTGTGTTGTGACATTTGATTGGTATGACTGTATACAACGTTTGTGTTGTTATTATTTTCATTTGTTTTTCTGGTGGGAATATCAAAATATGATGTTTCATTGGGCAAGAATGTTGCTTGCGGAATGATAGAATTATTCACATCGTTTGTGGGATTTTGTTGGTGAACAGTGGGAGCAATTTCCGATATTTGTTCATGGAAGGGTAATTCGCTTACCCAATCCCGGACGGACTGTGACTTACTGGACGAGGCGTCACTAATGTTATCAGCCTCTTCTAAAAGTTTATCCTTTTTATTCAAATATTTGCGTTCTAAGTTTCTTTCTTCTTCCAGTCGGTGTAATTGTAGTTGTAGACTACGAGTTCGGGACTGCTGAGAATGAGACGAACGATGACTTGCGGTACTGTGAATGCCTGAGGCTGGCTTTTTGGCCGAACATTGTGGGCATTTGTAGGTTATGTCATTAGCGACATTTGCACCACTTGTGTGGAATTTTCTTTGACACTTGATGCAAATTATCATATTTTTGTCAGGGGAATGGGCCATAGTGAACAATTGTGATCATTTTGTTCGTGTTGTTGTTGACCCTCTGAATTTGATAACTCCATTTTGTACTTACTGCGAGATTGGCAAGGTTGTTGATGACGCTGTAGGTGACCCAGGAAGAGACGAAGTAAGCCGCAAAAAGAATTTTAAAATGTTGAGAAGGCAGGTAGGCCGGAGCTAGTGATTTCCACGGGGATTTTGAATAAAACACAGATTGCGTAATAAAAGGCTTGATTTATTCCACAAAATGTATTTATATTAAAATTCCTATGCATATAACAAACAAAATATAAGAATTTGAAATGAAAAAATTATATATAAATTATCACCTACTTTTTGGTATGAAAACCACTAGAAATTGTTTTTAAAATTGGAACTAGCTATTTGTCCCTGAGGCACCGCGTATTTAGCCAACTTGTTTAAAGTACTTTTATGTTGAAAATGGCGAAGCCTTAGGTACGCTAATTGACATTTAAAAGGTTTCGTTAAAAAATAATGAATTGACAATCTGAAAAATGTATATTTATAAAAGTGTTGGCAGATCGCTGCCAAAAGTCTGGGGATTTTGGAGGTGGCGCTAACAGAGGGTGTCAATGCAACTGTTCTAAACAGAGAAGGCAGAGGAGGAGGAATTACCATTTGCATCCAAGAAGACATACCGTACAAACATATGCAAATTACCAAAACATCACTGGAAACAACAACAATAAATATGAAAATAAACAATAACAGCATAACACTCATATCAGTATATCGCCCTCCACACCAGAACATTAATACATTTGTTAACGAGTTAGAACAGGAACTCAGTACAATAGCAAGTAAACAAGACATACATAATACCAGAGCTCGCAATAATTGGTCAGAAAAAAACCAATCGTCCACTGACACGATGCGAAACTATCGCCAAAAAAACCCTCAAACTTCGTTCTTCTTTGGCTTGATCTTCGCTCAACCGACGACTGTTTTTGTTTGCTCGCTCGGCTCATGTGTTCACTTGGGACACTTTACGTCGTAAAAACTCGGCAAACAGTCTTCTGAGCGTGAATGTGTGCGGCGCCACTGGCTATTACTGCATACGCATATACACACAAATGAGCGCCCTATCCTCCTCTCCCTTCGTCTTTACTGTTTTGCCTGTGACGAAATATCTAAGGCAAACGCAACAATAAAAATAAAGACCTTTTTTGCGGATATTTTGTTGGCTTTGCTCACTTACTGACTCAGTACCTGAGCGCCGAACGGTTCTGTTCATATCGACCGGTTGCGCTCAACCCGAAAACCGAGAGCGAGAACACGAACGAAACGAAAAAGAGGGTTTCTGTTCAGACACTGAGCGATTCCGTCTAATTTTTTCGGCCTTTTGAGTGACCAGACCGCGCAAATAAATTTGGTTGAGCATATTTTGCGAGCCCTGCACAATACTGGTAGGTGATATGAACATACCCAATAAACATTTTTGTTGGATATCAACTTGAGCTACATTTGAGATCAAATACCTTTCTGAAATCTCCAACGTTAATTCTCAATTGCACCTCAACAGTCCGATTATAGTCTTCTCAACTTAATGGGCACATTTTTTATATGGTGATTTTCTTAGTTATCAAATTGAGGTATTTGTGATTCTCAACTTGATATCAAAGTAATTTCTCCAATCGGTATCGAATGGAAGATACGGAATTGCCATATTAAAAAAAATTATTTTTGAATTTTTTATTTTAAAGTGTTATTTATTATATGGGCGATTCTCCAGGACCTTTAACTTGAGCTAATTGGAAAAATTAAATTTCAAATTGATACCAAAACTGTGCCATGACGTTTTTTATGTTTCTTATTTCATAAATAAATGTTGTCTGATGAAGAACATTAAAACATTCAATGGGCATATTTTTTTTTTTATAAAAAATTTTTTTTTCAGTTAATTGAATAATTTTTTCAAATTTCATGAATAATGCATAGGATTTCTAGATTGCGCTGTTTTTCAAGGACAGTCTTCGTTTGAATTCTGTGACTTTTACAACTCGTGGATTGTGATCAGACGAACTAGAAGGTGCATTACGATCATCAACGCTCAGATGAAGGAAAACTTCGGGGGATTTTCTAATAAATTTTTTAATGAAAAATTAATAAATTTCAACTAATGTGTAATTTGCGGTTAATATTTGTTAAGTTTACATCGTAAGCCTTTTGTCCCGCCTTTGTTGATTAAGTTTTTTCTTTTTTGCAATTTCAACTTGACGTTTTTCACGCATTTGTTCTCTTTTCTTTCGATTAACTTCATTGTCGTCCATTTTTTGTAAGTATCACTGCGTAGAATCGAGTGGTTGAAAAAACAACAGAAACAACAACATAAAACCCAAAACGTACAATGTAAAAATTCAGGACCTTAACTCAAATCGAATTCAAGTTGAAAATATCTTTGGTCTCAAGTGGAGAAAAGTGTTGGATATCCAATTGGGAATTAAAATATTTCTCAAAGATTGGAAAAAATTTTAATTCTCAACTTGATATCAACTTGAAAGCAAATAAAGACAAAAATGTTTCACGTCAAGTTGAGAATTACATTGGAAATCAACTTGAGAACTAAACTTTTCTCCAACATTGGAGAAATAATTTTTCAATGCATATTGGGTAAATATACACAAAACCAATACAGCAACAACAACATATTTGGTGATGCTAGCGTCAAACGGCATGCAATGCATGGTGACTAGGGATGCCAAACGGGAAATCCCGGGATTTTTCGGGATTGACGAATCCCGAATCCCGGGATTTTAATAAGTAAATCCCGGGATTTTTCGAGATTATTATTAATTTTGAAAAACATAAAACTAAAAACAATAACAAAAGTTCAGTGTGGTATTATTTTTTGGAAGAGTCGAAAGGTGCACATCAAGCAAAATGCATAATGTGTAAAAAAACCAATGGCGGCTCTACAAAAGGTGTAATAACTCATCTTAACGCAAGTTAATTTTGGCATATGAATGTCTATTATAAGGCTTACTCTCCATCAATTTTAAAATTTATTGCGTCGGGTAGAACATGTTAATTTAAAAATATCGGTGCATAGTTTCGGAGTTATGGACCCCGACATTTCGGATACTTTTTCCACTAACGTACCGTGTAAAGCCATTGATATCACTTTTTTTTAAAAAATAAGTCATAACAAACTCAAAAAATAAAGTAGTTATCGAGTTATTTAAAAAAAAATTTTAAATAATTTTTGTTTTGCTTGGAAAAAATTTATTCGAAAAATCGCGCTATGTTTTCACAATAAATTTTGGTTTTGTTAATTTTTCTAAATGGCAACATCCGATAACTCGATAACTAAGCGATTTATCAAAGTGCTACATTATTTTATGAGTTTGTTTTGAATTCTTTTACACAAAAAAATTATATCAATGGCTTTACACGGTACGTTAACGCCATAACCCTCTCACATATCTGAAATTTCGGGGCCCATAACTCCCAAACCTTGCATTTGACCCGATTTTGTCATTTTACTTTTTTGGCTTAGAATAACGTATTCTACCCCCTTGTGGTTGTGTTTTGGAGTGTAAGTCGTACAATAGACCTGTTCCAAAAAAAAAATTAAAAATAGAATCCCGAAATCACGGAAAATCCCGGGATCCCGAAAAATCGCGAAAATCCCGAATTCCGGGATTTTTAAAATCAGCCCCGTTTAACATCCCAAATGGTGACTGCAACGAAGAGAGAAGACACCAACAATGAGAAACCGAATAAAACAGCGGAATGATTACCCGTGGTTAAATGGAAAATTACTGAAATGCTGTGAAATACGTGACAGTTTATATAAAAAATGGGTGAAAAATAAAAATAATAAACGCAACGAAAATATATACAAAAAATTTAACAAGTGTAAATGAAAAGATTATTTTTGCAAAAAACGCATACAATTTTCTTCAATTCCAAAAAAATGGAAAAAATATACGGGTTACGTGGCAATTAATAGGTAGAATTACGGGGAAAAGAACAGAAAACATTGATAAAACAATAAAGACAAACTTCTCTCACGAAACCGTCAAAGAAATAGCTACTAATTTTGCATTAAAATTTAATTCCAACGTCCAAAAAATACTACACAATTGTACAATAATAACATTACCCGAGACATACCCAAGAACACCGAACTCGATGTTTATGACCCAAGCAGCCGAGCAGGAAATCTACAATATATTGATAAAGCTAAATCCTAGGAAAAGTGCGGGAGCGGATGGAATTCGATCAATTGATCTCAAGAACAATTCCAGACTCCTAACACCAGCCATAACCACATTAATTAACAGTAACTGAGAAGGCTCTACAATACCACAAACTCTTAAATCTTCAATAATTCGTCCGATTAATAAAAGTGGCAAAAAGTCTAACTATAACAATTATCGGCCAATAGCTATACTCTCAGCGGTAGAAAAATTTCTAGAAGAAATAGTGGTGAGGAGGCTAAATGACTTTCTCTCCAAATATAATATTATAAACAGACAACAATACGGGTTGCAGAAAGGCAAAAATATAAACCAGTTGTTAGGTTTATTCGCCAATCATGTCAATAAACGGCTAGACAAAAATCAACATTGCTTTTGATACCATGTCACATGGTAAACTGATAGAAGTACTAGAAAATACTGGAATTAGAGGAAATGGTTCAAAAATTATCTTGATTTCCGACCTTACAAAGTGAAAATTTAAAACACAACGAGCCAAAGTATGCCAACAACACACGGTGTCCCTCAAGGATCTAAGCTAGGACCAATTCTGTACATATTATACGCGAATGATATGATGAAAGTTCTCACAAATAGAACTGTATATGCATATGCAGATGACACTGCTATCATTGTATCCAACAAATGCATCGATACTGCAATTGGTACAATGCAATCAGAACTTGATAAGATAACACGATGGTGCCACGATAGAGGTCTTATCAACGCATCCAAAACAAAATTTTGCGACAAACAAATACATCATTAACATTCCACGACAACAACTGTCTACATAACTCTTACGAAGTACAAAGAGCAAAACTTGTACCAGACACATGCTCGACAAAAATTGAGCTAACATATAAATATAAATATTTAGGAGTTCACTTAGACGCACATTTTAAATGGAAAACATAGAGAATACTTGAAGAAGAAACTGAATAAAGCATCCTACGCACAATACCATCTAAGCAATTGTGCTCATCCCTGTGTTACCAGACAAGTATACTACTCATTAGTCGAATCAAGCTTACGGCATGGGGTAACTGCATTTGGTACCTCAAACCAATATAAAAATCTACAGAGAACACAAACTCGCCTTTTAAAAATCCTACACAAACACGATCAAATAAAGTACACTCAAAATCGAACTTTCCAAAACAATGCGAACATTACTCAACCAAACACAAATCGAACAAATGAAATAAATACCTTTCAAGACAATACAAACATTAATCAACCAAATACAAATGGAATAAATAATCATCTAAACTCACACAACACGAACACTTTAAATAAAATTCTTAAAATACTAAATTTAAAAAACATCTTTAAAATAACAACAATAACGGAGTTATATAATAACCCCACATTGCTACAATGAATTAGCCACAGACACAACACCAGAAGAAGAGAACAAGGACGTTTCGAAATTCCTGCCTTCCGGACAGAGTATGGGAAAAGCTCGCTAGCCAGAACACTGCCATCAATTATGAATGAAATGCCAACATATCTTTTATATATTAAAAATAAAATAAAAAGGAAAAAAACTTATAAAAAATTACAACAATAATATTATATAATATAATTTAAAAATGCTGAACTAAATATACATTGTAAATATTAAAATTTGTCAATTTATGTAGTAATTACACCCGCAGACAAGCCAAAAGCTTCCCGAGGTTTGAACTATTAAATTGTAAAAATGATAATAATAAAAGTTAATAAAATAAACAGTTTTGCAAAATATGAATTCGTAGTGGCATAGCGTCTACAACTGACATAATATCAATTATTTTTATATCAGCAAACGTCAAATTGCATAGCAGAGAGAATTATATTACGTATGGACTTCAATATTAGTGTTATTGCAATATCATATCAAATATGATAATATTGTTTTCATAATATATATTTAGAAAACCATGTCAATGAACTGTCAAAATCGTTTAAAATATACTTACTTACGGATACTTTTGTGCAAAATTTAATTTTAAATAAAAATTTAACATATGCTAACACTACTGCGAATATTAAAAATGTTACCTGAAACTTAGATTTTATTATTATCTTGGAAAGTATTAAATTATTTATTTTATTGAAAAATTTATTTTATTTAAATATATTTTCAGTATTTTTAAAATGTTTTAGAGTACTGTTTTTGTAGTTTTATAAAAATCTTTTTGAAGAACATGTATACATAGGTATGCACGTAAGTACCGGAACTGAAATTAAAAACCAATTATACCAATTATGCATTCGTTTTTATTTAAATAAAGAAAGCATTTTTACGAAATAGTTAAAACAAAAATGTTTGTATTCAAAATAAGAAAAAGAATATTTTATGTTTATTAAAAGCTTAAACTTAATTGACAAATTGTTATTGCAATTTTGTGTCAAAAGACACTGACACAGGATTAGCAACTTGTTTTCGTATCTTAAGCCATTGATATGGGACATCGCCATCAGTGATGAGATATTTTTTTATGTTTCTCTCATTTCATTGGCAAATCTCACTGTAGTATGTTGTTGTGTAGGCAAGGATTTTATAGTTGAAGGCAGTTCTGGTATAGTTGGAACCTGGTTATGTTTCGAGCTTCCACCCACATTCTTACTCAACATGTTGTGCAAAACGCAACAAGCTGTTACAACAAGATCACAAGTTTATATTTTAAGTTCAATGGGTTTGTGGAATATTCGAAATATTCTTGTCAGTCTTCCGAACGCCATCTCAACTGTCATTCTAGCTCGGCTCAGCCTATAATTGAAAATTTCTTGAGCTGTTGTCAATTTTGTATTGCGGTTATAGGCTTTTAACAAGTGCCGGTCGATTCCAAATATGTCGTCGCCAATGAAACAATATGATAAGTTTCCCAGACTTCATTCCTTCGCAGACTTCATTCCTTCATATAATTTGCTGTTTTTAAAGAGAACGACATCAGATGGTCTTCCATTGCCCCCAAAGTCAATGTGGAGGAATCTACTATGAGCATTTAACCCTTTCGATACGGCTTTCGAATTGCAATGATATAATATAATTTAGTTAAGCAATATGTTATACATGAGTCACAGAATTAATCTTTTAGGAAAATGCGGGGGTGCTATAGTGGGGGGACTCAGGGGGGGCTGGTAAACCATTGTACCATCCGTCATGTTAAATGGTACAAATGTGTACCAACCGTCCTATAAATCCTAGATAATGCAAATATATAATAAAACAATCTAAATAAAAAACAAAATAATTTAATTCATTTATTAATTTATAAGGTATCTTTTTTTAAAACTAAAACAATTAATTCATTTAATTCAGTCTAATATTCAGTGGAATAAATAAGTTAACAATTAAGTTATTTAGCCATGCATGTAAAGTTAGGAATGAAAAATTGCAAAGCAGTTTTTGCACAATGGAATTCGGCACTCAGTGCATATCGTATATGTGCGAGTTTGTTTGTTTTGTTTCGAGCAATGAGCACAACGACGTCTTGTATTTCCTTCAGTAGGAAGATGAAGCGATTGTACGGGTTTAGGTATAGGACCTGGTCTAAGTGATCTGCGAACCGCTGTAGTTTTTAAACCTTCTCCGATTAATGTCTCGGCTAAAGTTACCAATAATTGCTTAAAAGGCATCTTATTTCTATTTAGATCGTTGTATATCGTCCATGTATTTACAGCAGCCATCATAATCAAACGATAAAATACTTTTTTCCACCATTTATCCGATTTGCGATCAAATTCGTATAGGCCAGTCATTTGATCTGCTAGATCGACTCCTCCCATTATCTCGCGATAGCATTTTATTTGATTTGGACATGGTACCTGAATTTTAACGCCTGTTTTCAATGTTTTTGACACATTAGTTACGCTGGGTTTGCGGCAGTTACTAATAACCAATACCTCTTTTGTGTCTTGCCATTTTACGCACAAAGGCCTGATGATGTGCTTTTGAATTCAGATTCCCCTCTTTCCATTTTCCGTTTTGAAAATTGAGGAACATTTTTCCTGTTTCCCATTATTGTGCCAACAGGTGGAAAAGGAATAGTTTCTAGTAAATGCACAGATGAGAAAAAGCGATCAAAGCTTACTGTTACATCATTTTCTACAATTGAACTTGTAAGTTTCATAACTACTCGCTCTCCAAGTGTTCCCATGGATGCTGTTAGATCCTTTCCACAGTATATGTTAAAATCGTGCGTGTATCCTGTAATTGAATCGCATCGAAGCCACATTTTTATACCCCTTTTGATAGGCTTGAGAGGCATGTATTGCTTTAGTGTGCTTCGGCCCTTGGATTTGGTCATTGATTCATCAATACTTTGGTAACAACTGTCTTGTCTACACTTTAGAAAAAAAATTTTCAGACATTCTACCAAATCATCTACATATGTACATAGTAAGTTTTAGTACAATTTGGTGGTTTTTCTGGGCTTGCGAAGTATAACTTAGATGAAAGAAATAAGAAACGATCTCGTGCAATTGCTTCATGAATTGATTGGTTACCAAGTGATTTATGAAGTGACCAGTAATCTTTTACACAGGGAAGGCGATTGTATGACATAATAAACATGCATCCAATAATTACCTCTATTTCACCACAATTAGTTGGAGTTATTTTTACTTTCTTGTGTTTCGGTTGAGCATTTTTGAATATTTCAATACGTTCATTTGTGCACTGAGCTATATACATGTAAACCGATTTCGGCAAAAGCTTATGAAAAATGTCTATAATACTTGATGTGTGCGGTATATGTGCTGATATTTCACGACTACGAGGGGTGGATACAGATCTCTTGGGAACAAAAGCTTCATCAGGAGTATTCCAAATGAAACTAATATCAGCTGGTTGTTTGCTGGCTGATATATCTTCAACTAGCTCTTCGAGAGTTTCTTCTTCGGTTTCTTCATCAGAGCAACTTTTTACACTGTCATTGTCATCACTTGGCACATACAGGCAAATCCCGGTATAACGAATACTCAGTTTAACGAAAATCCGATATAACAAACGGCAAAATTTTTAGCATTGACTACCTTATATAACGAATGACTTCGAAAATTAGTACTCGATATAGCGAATGGTCTCCTAAAAAAAGAAAACAAAACACAATCATCTAAAAAAAATAACAACAAGAGTCGTTAAACTACCGTTAGTTTCCAGAACGTACTCATTTTCTGCTGCCGAATACATACACAAAGATCAAAACATTGTGAGTACAGTTGTAGTAATCTTTTATAAGAGTGACATCGAAAATAGAATTTCCTTAAGTCAAAAAATAAAATTTTTAGATGATTGCAAAAAAGGTCTTTCCGTTATTTCTCAAAAATATGGAATTTCTAAGTCATCAGTATGCACAATAAAGACAATGAAAAAAAAAATTGTTTCAAACCTCGAAGCGACTAACAATGGATCAAAAAATCGTCGATCTCTTAAACAAGGTGAATATCCACAGATGGAAAAGAAGCTTTATGAGTGGTTTCTTGACCAAAGAAAAAGACATATTCCTGTAAATGGCACAGGACTTAAAGTTAAAGCCTTAGAGCTACAAAAGAAGCCACATGATGGACATTTTCATGCAAGTGACGGGTGGATGAACAGATTCAAAAAGAGATTTGGTTTACGAATGCTTAAGGAATGTGGTGAGATGTTATCATCGAGAGAAGACTTGGTGGATCCATTTAAAAGGACTTTGCAAAGTGTTATCAAGGAGAACATGTTAACACCTGATGCAATATTCAATGCTGACGAGACGGGCCTATATTGGAAAATGCTTCCAGACAGGACATATGTGCATGCAGGAGAAGCTAATGCACCTGGAAGAAAATTGTCTAAGGAAAGGGTAACAGTTCTCCTTTGCGCAAACGCATCCGGGTCAAAAAGAATAAAACCTCTTCTGATTGGTAAAGCAAAAAGACCGCGGTCATTCCGAAATAAAGAATTGCCTCTAAATTATATGCATTCAAAAAGTGCCTGGATGAATTCTGGAATATTTAAGGTGTGGTTCTTCCAAATGTTTGTACCCGAGGTTAGTATGAGTTAATTATTAACAGCATTATAAAAAGTAAAGCGGTTCTCTCTTCGTAGGTGGAATCATTTTTACAAGCGAACAATCTACCGTTAAAGGCATTATTGATTCTTGACAATGCTCCGAGTCATCCTTCTGCTGAAGAGCTTGTCAAAACTACAAAAGATGGGAAAATATGGACAATTTATATGCCACCAAATGTCACACCCCTTATCCAGCCCATGGATCAAAATGCAATTCGCTTGGTAAAAATGCAATACCGAAGTAGCCTTTCAAAAATTGTGTCATCTGAATCAAATGACATTGTTGGGTTTCTCAAGGGTCATACTCTTTATGATGCTGCATCCATGCTTGGTCTCGCCTGGAATTCGTTAAACACTTTGTCAAAATGCTGGAATAAAATTTTATATGCAACGGATTTAGAATTCGATGAGGAAGATGACATACTGCTGGAGCGGTTCATGCAGCGAGAAGAAATTGTTTGTATGAGACGTGGTATTAGGCTGTTAAGTTCAGTTTTTCCAAACGTAAGCCTACTTTACTTTTTCCAAACTTTGCAACTTTTTATGTGCATTTCGTTCAATTTAGATATGTTTTGCTATGGATGATTTAATCAACTGGAATAGGGATGAAGTTGAGATATTCTCCCCCGATGAAGATGAGGATAACGACGAAAATTTAAATATAGCTGATGAAAACGCAGTAATTGAAGTAAAGGTAAAGCACTATGATGCTATTAAATGCTTGGAAACATGCATACAATGGAGCCAACAAAACAACATTGAATTGTCAAAATCGTTAGTTTTAAGAGAATTACAAGAAGAAGCAGTACAAAAAAGTTTAGAGATTAATGTGAAACAAACATCTATAAATGATTTTTTCAAATAATCAAAATGAATAATGCATAAAAGTGTTTTTTTTTAATTAATGCTAAACGTATTTATTTAATAATAATATAAGTTAATTGTCACGTGTCTAAATTCAATAAAAAAAACTTAATAAAAAAAACTTTGTGGTATAACGAATTATTCGGTATAACGAATGTGCCTGACATTATATCGTTCGTTATACCGGGATTTGCCTGTAATTGTCACTGCTTGAAGCAGAAAAATCTTCCAAACTCTCAGTTTCAGCTTCATCCTCCAACAACTTCCGAATAGCTTCAGGATTCATAATTTTTTGCTGCAACATGCGAAATGTCAGTAAACGATTTTTTAGTACATAGTGGCCTATTGGTACACATGTGTACCACCTGTCAAGACTGGTGGTATATATATGTACCACCACTACAAATTTTTATAAAAATTAAAATAATATGTAAAATAGTCTTACCAGCTCAAAACCAAAAGCGAATCGAACTTTATTTAGTCGAAATTTGTTATTTTAATTTGTTATATAGTTATATCATATATTGCAAAATTTGAAGAAAAAACTCCAATTAAAGAGGAGAACATCCGCCGCTGTCAACAAAATCCATAAACTGAGAACGTGTTTGCAATGATATTTTAAAAGTACCCTTTATTAACAAAGAGAAACATTGCAAAGACGAAATGGTACATATGGAAACAAAAAAGCATTGTAATTACAACTTTTAGGGATGTTTAAAATTGGTGGTACATATGTGTACCATTCGTACCGAAAGGGTTAAGACGACCAACAGCTACGGTATCCCTTTTAATTGTGAAAATCAGAGCCAGCATGTGGGTGCTTTTTATTCTTACATGTTTACCATCAATAGCTCCCAAAGTATGTGGAAATTGCCACAATTTGTTAAAACCATCTCTCCATTCAGCTTGGTTCAAAGGCATTTAAATCACAGTGCCAAAGATTGAAAATGATTTAGGTTGACAAAATGTAATACAAATTGACTTGTTCCAAAAGTCATTTGATAGTAAATTCTCGAAGTCATTTACATTTAACCTACAAACATTTTTGTAGTCGGTGGTATCCCAAAGAATGTCCTTTAAAATGTGGGCTTCGAAGGAATGAAGCTGTCACTTTTCCAAAAAAGGTTTGACCCAACATCCCCGTTGTTGGTGGCATTCTTCTTCATCCACATCATACACAAGCTCCTTAAGAGTTTAAAGTTAAAAGACTAAACCTCTTCATCATGTCCATTGCAAAAGGACTGCTAAAATATTCACTAAATGCACAGCACTAAAAAAAAGTTGCACGAAGTATACAGCCCTAAAAAGCTTACACAAATTTTTTGTTCGGCATTTTGTTTGGCAACCCTTGCTGTGTTTTGACGCGAAAATTAAAGTGCTCGTTGTTATTACTAGAAATTTTATATTTTCCTCGGTTTATAGTGCTTTTCCATATATAATCAAATTGTGTTCTTAAGTGAATTTGGCATTCGAATTGAGTGGTATTGTGATTATTCCAGATCATTTGCGATAATAATCATCGATTTTAATTTGGTCTTGGCAAATTTACAAGATTTCAATTTCTTTATCTTCGGCATTTACCCTGTTTGTTGTTATTGTTTTCATCTGTCTTTTGATCAAGTTTTTGCTATCAAATTTTCTTATTGTTTAAAATTTTGGGGTATACTTTTAGGCACACTCTGAAACTCGTTTTACTACCCACCGCATAATGGCGTGTTTGTATACTAAATGTATAGTGATGGGCAATAGTGATCAACAATTTATATGTTCTAAGTTTTCTGATGCACAGGCTCATTTGAGTTGTGCTGGTTTTAGTGAAGGACAATATGATATGATTTCTGATCGAGAAAATGGACTTCGCTGGTCATGTGTGAAGCGTAGGACCAGGGACATTGATTTGTATAGGATGCAAAGTTAATAATTACACGTGTGAAATCTGATTTTGCAACTGTAATGGGAAATTTGAATTAAATGGAATCTCTTTTTGATAAGTTTGAATATATTGAAGGGTCGCCTAAACGTAAGAAATCGTATTTGAGTGTAGATACTGGTAATTGTAATAGTCTATCGAATCCATCCAATTTGATAAGTTTGCTTTCACCAGTTGTTGAAGATAATGTTGCCCAAAATTCGCTTCCATCTGTTAATGATTCTGTTACTCTTAGTGGTCAACCTATTGGTAATCAATCAGAACTATCTCCTCCTGCTAAGGTTATTCCAATTGATTTTGTTTCCATTTCTCAAACTCCGGGTTTGAGTTTTGCGTCTGTTGTACAAGGTAATTCTACTGACACCATTCCTCAAGATCAAAATCCTGGGCAAAAGGGCATTCATAACTTAGTTGTGGTGCCCCTAGGAGGACAGTGTTCATATCTAGATTGGCATCTGACTGTTTATGATATTGGTGATTTTGTCAGATCTAATTTTTCTATTGTTGGTAATGATATTGGGACATGGGACTGTCCGTGGATGTGGAAAGTTTCTGATTGCCATTCACTTGGGAGTGGCCAGAAATGATTCCTTCATTGGGCAGTCCAAGCAGCTCACTACTTCCACGCAGTATGTCCTGGGCAATGGCTTTTCGGAAACCTCCGTTAGCTAGCTAGAGTGAGAAGGCGAAACAAATGAGCATCAAATCAGGTTTAGTAGGTGACTGATGTCACTGAAGCTCATCAAACAATCGGGCATATTCTTTTGTCCTTAGAAGGCGGATGAGCCAAACATACGGGCCAACGGCGGATAGAAACTAAAAGAAGAAAATCCAGGTTCAACATATCGCATCCTGGTCAGCGTCTGATCCATAATGGGCGGCTGCAATCAAATATCCTGGCAGTAGGTAAAATGCAAAAACCCGGTGGGCTGGGTTTGCGTCCCGCCACCGATCATAATGGCAGTGAAAATACAAAAACGAAACAGAAAACATAAATAACCCCTATTTGTTGACGACCACCGCAAACGTTATAAGGACCACGATTTACGGATATGCACTTGGAATGTAAGAACTCTATATAGATCCGGTGCAAGTATCCAATTGGCAGATGTCCTCGAAAGTTATAAGGCTGACATTACCGCTATCCAGGAAATGCGATGGACAGGACATGGCTGCACAAGAAAAAGAAACTGCGATATATACTACTACAGTTGCCATGAAAAAAAACATGAATTTGGTTGTGGATTTGTAGTTGGCAAAAGACTGCGACATCTAGTCTCTAGGTTCAATCCTGTGAGTGAACGAGTAGCCACAATCCGCAAAAAGCGAAATATTTTTATATTTCCCTAATTTGTGTGCATGCCCCGATAGAAGAGAAAGATGATGATGCCAAAGACATATTCTATGAGCTCCTAGAGGAAACGTATGACCGCTGCCCTGGCCATGACATTAAGATTGTACTAGGAGATTTTAATGCCAAAGTAGGAAGGGAGAATGTGTTTAATCCAACTATTGGCAATTTCAGTCTTCATGCTGACATTTCCGACAACGGTATGAGACTGATTGACTTTGCCGCGGCAAAAAACATGGTCATTAGTGGCACAAGATTCCAGCATAAAGACATCCACAAGGCTACTTGGGTATCCCCTGATCAAAGAACTAAGAAGCAAATTGATCACGTGGTAATTGATGGAAGGCACTCATCCAGTGTAATGGACGTACGAGTGATCAGAGGAGCTAACATCGATGCTGATCACTACCTGGTAGCAGCACAGGTTCGCACAAGATTAAGTAGAGCGAAAATCGTACGAAACCAGGCGCAGAGGAAGCTGGACATCGGAAAGCTGCAATTACCAGAGGTAGCCACAGCCTACTCAAGGAAGCTCTCGCAACTTTTGGCACAGAACCCACCCCCTCCCGATGACGATCCTGATGCGCAGTGGAAGCCCATTTCCGACTCTATAAAAACTGCCGCAACAACCGTACTTGGTTTCGAAAAACCGCTTCGCAATAAACCGTGGTACGATGAAGAGTGTCGTGTCGAGGTAAACCGTCTCTTTAGGCGTAAGAAACGGCAGTGGAGAAAACGCGAGAGTGAGAAAATTGAGACATACAGAAGGAAGAACGAAGCCCGAAAATTCTACCAAAAAGTTAAAAACGGAACTAATGGACATGGTTTAGGGTCCCCCAACTGTAAAGACAAGGACGGAAATCTCGTCGCAGATGTGCAGAGCATGTTGGGAATATGGAGAGAGCATTTCTCCGCGCTACTAGTACCTGAGATATCCGATGACGATGGGACAATCGATCACAATATGGACGACGACGTCGATTGCCCCCCTCCTAACCAAGACGAGGTCAGAACTGCTATTGCCCGGCTTAAGAACAACAAAGCCGCAGGAGCCGATGGATTACCGGCGGAGCTGTTTAAGGCTGGCGGCGATGAGCTGATAAGGTGCATGCATCAGCTCATTAGCAAAATTTGGTTAGATGAATGCATGCCCGGCGATTGGAGTCTCAGTGTACTATGTCCCATATTTAAAAAAGGTGACCCGAGTATTTGTGCCAACTACCGTGGAATAAGCCTTTTATCCATAGCATATAAGGCTCTACCAAGTATAATGTGCGAAAGACTAAAACCAATTATCGCTGACCTGATTGGACCATACCAGTGTGGCTTTAGGCCTGGAAAATCGACAACTGACCAGATTTTCACGCTACGCCAAATCCTGGAGAAGACACACGAAAAACAAATCGACACCTATCATCTATTTATCGATTATAAAGCAGCCTTCGATAGTCCGATACGGGAGAAACTCTATGAAGCAATGTCTGAGCTTGGTATTCCTGCAAAACTCATACGCCTTTGCAGGATGACCTTAACGAACACCAAATCCGCAGTGAAAGTTGGTAAGGATCTTACCGAACCTTTCGAAACTAAGCGAGGCCTCAGGCAAGGCGACACCCTACCGTGCGATCTCTTTAACATCTTAATGGAGATCATTATGAGAAAAGCTGCAGTCAATATGAATAAACCCATCAGCAGCAAAAGTCACATGCTGCTCCCGTATGCTGATGATATAGATATCATTGGGCGCACAATTAGAGAAGTTACTGCGATTTTTTCGAGAATTGAGAAGGAGTCAGCAAAAGTGGGTCTGACGGTGAATGAGGACAAGACAAAATTAATGGTTTCAACGAACAGGGCCTCCACGTGATTAGACCAAAGCGTGAACGTTGATAACCGTTATAACTTCGAGGTAGTGGACGAATTTATATACCTCGGATCTGCCGTGAACAAAAATAACAACGTCAGCCTTGAGATCAAACGGAGAATTGTGCTTGCGAATAAATGTTATTTTGGGCTAAGCAAGCACTTTAGAGATAAAGCCCTCTCTCGAGTAACAAAAGTCCAGCTATACCAGACTCTCATTCAACCTGTCTTGCTTTATGGCGCAGAATCCTGGGTCCTACCGCAAGCAGACGAAACATCTGTAGGAGTCTTCGAGAGAAAAATACTCCGAAAAATTTATGGCCCTATAGTGCACAACGGCGAGTATCGGCGACGCATGAATCATGAGCTGTATGAGCTTTATTCTGACATTGACATAGTTAAGCGGATCAAGATAACGCGATTGCGCTGGCTAGGCCATGTCAGTAGAATGGATGAAGATGAACCAGCGCGAAGGCTTTTCGAAACCTAACTCGAAGGAAGACGAAAAATAGGAAGACCAAGACTCCGCTGGAGGGATCAGGTTGACGAATCCCTGCGTACACTTGGTATTGCCAACTGGAGAGATAAAGCAAAGATCGAACTGGTTGGCGAAATATGTTATCTTCGTTTTGTAAGGTCCCTGACCCCCCGGGGTTGTCCGAGACCGGATAAGTAAGTAAGTAAGTAATGATATTGCTATTTTTAAATTTCATTACTCCCATCTTAGGGATATTTCTTCATTTAAAATATCGGTTGCAGATAAATTTTTTGATGAGATTGTGAAGAAATAATTTTGGCCTGATGGCGTTTGGTTCGCGAGTTTGTTCATAAAGATCGGAATCGTTCCGATGGGTATACTAGATTGACACCCTAGGTCGATGTCTCAAAAAACTGGGTGCTTCAATTATATTCCTATTTCAAAATGTAAGAGGTCTTAATTCTAAACTGAAAGATTTTTATTTGAATAGTATTGATTGTAGTTATGGTGTTATATGGTTATCGGAAACCTGGTTAAAACCTAGTCTCAATGATTCTCAGATTTTTTACAAATTTTATCATGTGTTTAGAAAGTATAGAGTGGGAAAGAAAAGGGGCGACGGTGTTCTCATTGCTGTACATTGCACCATTTCTGCTGAATTGATCACATTATGCGGGGACTGTAAGTCTGAATTCATTTGTGTACGTCTTCGCATTGGTGTAAGATCTGATTTTGTGAATTGCTCATACATTCCTCCCAGTTCTAGTGTTGACATTTATATGGATCACCTTCGATTGACAGAATCAGCTGTTAACTTAATGGATTCAAATTCGGACGTAATTTGTGTAGGTGATTTTAACTTACCATATACAACGCGGGTCTCTGAAGATGACTCTAACGGATATTTACTTCTGTCTTCTACTATAATGAGTAACTATTGGGATGGTATTTTTGATTTAGGTCACCATCAGTTAAATTTTATTAAAAATGTGAACAATAGAATGCTGGATCTCGTATTTGCGAACAGTAACTGTATTTCATTATGTAGAGTTTCTCCTATTGTCTTACCGGAAGATAAACATCATCCAACATTTAAATTGGCTCTTGATGTACAGGTAGAAAATTCAGGATTAATTCGACGGATACAGCCCCGTACTATATATTTTAATTTCGCCAGAACAAATTTTGTCTTTCTAAGATTCTTTCTACATAAAGCAAATTGGAATTATGATGGTGGTCTTGTGTGCAAAATTTAAAATTTATTTAATATCGTGAACTCTGGAATTTCTGCTTCAATACCTTATCATCCTTCAAATTTTGAATCTGGGCCTGCTTGGTTCACAAAAGAATTAAGGGGTCGACGTAATTTAAGAAAAAGAGTGAAAAGTAGATATGATAGTTGTGGTTCATGGTTCATTTGGCGAAATACATAGTTGCCAAGGAAAAATTTAATGTTCTTAATAGGAAATGTTACTCTACTTATATCTCTAAAACGAGAAGAGTTCTACTCACGAATTCAAAGCGGAAAGTAGTTGGTTATCCGCGTAGTATGAAATTCAATGGTTCAGAGTCATCAGATGATGCCGTTATTCCTGATATGTTTGCTAACTTGTTCCGTAAAATATGTTCTCCTTCTCTTGCTTTACTAAATTACCCCTATAATATCAATACGTTTAATGGCATTCCGGATATTATCTCGTCTGAGGATGAAGTTCTTTATGGACTGCAAACTTTAAAACATTCCAATTCGCCTGCACCTGATGGTGTTCCCACATCTTAAAATGTGTGCTCATGAATTGTATATTCCACTGACAAATACATTTAATGAATCGTTGACATCGGGTAAATTTCCCCCTTATTGGAAATCAAGTTTCATAAGCCCACTCTTTAAGTCTGGAAGTCGATCCAATATTGAAAATTAAAGAGGAATTGCAAAGTTGAGAGCAATACCAAAGCTATTTGAAAATTGGTTACGAATAGACTACTTTATTTTGTTGGATATTTGGTTTCGCCATATCAGTACGGTTTTGTTAATGGCAGGTCGTCTACGACTAACTTACTGGAGTTAACGTTTCATGTTTTTGCAGCTTTTCGTGATAAATGTCAGATGTATGAAATATACACAGATTTTAGTAAAGCTTTTGACACAGTTGCTCATAATTTGTTATTATACAAACTTTATGTTATTGGTTTTCCACCTAAATTGCTGCACTGGGTATCTTCTTACCTTAGTGTTCGTACCCAAAAATGCGATTTAAAAATGTATTATCTTCAACTATATCAGTAACATCTGGTGTTTCTCAAGGCAGTCATTTAGGTACCCTACTTTTCGTTCTTTATTTAAATGATCTACCATCTATAGTTAAATCTTATAACATTTTCATGTTTGCAGATGATGTTAAGTTATATATGCCTATAAGCGATACTGAGGATTCCACCTATCTTCAAAATGACTTGGATAATCTCACTAATTCGTGTTTTGTAAATGGTATGTTGCTAAATCAGGGAAAATTTAAAAAGCTTTCGTTTTGCCATAGTATAGCGTTGAATTTTGATTACCTTATTGGCTCTTACTTACATATTGGAAAATTTATCTTCCTTCATGTATTTAGGAGTACTTCTTGATCAAAAATTGCGTTTTGATCTACATAGTGATTCCTGTATAGGCAAAGCCAGATCACTGTTAGCTTTTATGAAAATATGGGCGAAAGAATTTGCTGATCCTTACGTCACTAAAAGCCTTGTTGTCTCTCTCGTTAGACCTGGATTAGAATATGGTTGTATTGTGTGGTGTCCGTATAATGCCTGTGACATAAAGTGCATCGAATGGATTTAAATATATTTTTTACTTTTTGCTTTACGTGGTCTCGCTTGGAACATCGATATACTATGTTAAATGCTATGATTATTGTAAAACTCATTACGGGCTGTATAAATTCAAATTTGTTCTTGAGTCAAATAAATTTTAATGTTCTATTTCTATCCTATTAAAAACGACCGATTGTCCGTTATAATTACGACCACTACAATCCCTTTCGCCGCTTGCCTCATTTACAATGAGATATATAATTCGTTACCCACTTCAGATTCTTTGAATATAATTAAGCAACATTTAATTCGTAATTAATCGGGAACTATTAACCAGCTTGTGTTGCCAACCATTTTCCTCCCATAAACTAGTCCTGCTTGTATTCTTCAATCTTATTACAAATCCTGAATTCTACAACGAATTGTAGCTGACGCTAAATAAATAAATAAATCATTAACGGTTGAGGCCAGATCCTGACATTCATGTTCCTCATCTTTATGTTCCTGCTCTTCATGTACCTACTCTTCATCTTGATCTCCCTTTTTGTTATCTTTATGTTCCTATTTATCGTTCCACACATATTGTTGCGACGTTCCTGCTCCAGATATTACTGCCTATGTTATCTCCTATGATTTTATCCTAAAGTTCCGGTGTATACTTCCACTCAAATTTGTGGAGAATGTTTACCATTTATCTTGTTCCTGCTCGTTCCCCTGTTTCTCTACTCCAGCTGATGTTCCTGTTCCTGCTAATCATGTTCCAGATGTTCCTGGCCCAGCTACTGTATTGTTCACCCTATCGTTGGTTCCTGTTTCTGCTTCTTTTGTTATATAACTGTTTTTATTATAAGTTATTTTTTATTTTTATATGTTTTATTATTATAACTAACATACACGCTAACTATAAAAATTTTTTAACTATGTTATTTCAGTTTAATTATTTGATGTTAATATTTTTATTTTTATATATTTTTTTAATTTCCTATTATTCTATTTTACTTCCTATTATTTTAATTTTATTCTACTCATTTTCTTATGTTAAATGTATTATAATTATATAACATAAAATAATAATATAAAATAATAATATATATTAATATAATTTTTATAATTTAAAATACATTACCGGCTGTATCCTATTTAGGATTTTAGATGTGAGATAAATCAATAAATAAATAAATAGAGGGAAAATATTTGATGACATCGGAAGATCCTAATGCTGATAACATGGCTGAAACTTGTCTATATTGTGGTATACTGTCACATGACCTAATCATGCAATTCCCAGGGAACGAATCACAAGTGAACGCCAACGTACTCACTGAGGGTGAAAAAAGATATTTTATATACCACTTTCTGCCGGCGTTAGCGTTTATTTACCGTAGTTGCCCAATCGACACATTTTTGGTATATTGCCATACAGGGTTGAAAAATAGTACTTTTTTACCCAATCATGTGTGAATTTATTTAGTAAACAAAAAGACAAATATTCAAGGAAATCGCGAAGCTGAAACACCTCGAAGAAAAGTCTCATGCAGGAAGAATTTTTGCATTAATTAACGTTAAAGGTGGTGGACAGAAGCTTCAGCAATTTTTGTCATCTTTCAACGAATATATGTAAGACCAACTCCAAGAGCAGCAACAACAACAGGACCCGCAACTCTACGCAAGGTGATGCTGCTCAACATAAAAGCAGCCAGCACCAGTTGTTTGTCCATCAGAGTGCTATGACCAAGACTAATCCCAACAAATAGTTGATTATTCAATTAAATGAGAAATAGACAGCCGAAATAAATGTCACATATTTTAAATGTGTATTTTGTCCCTAAGTATAATGATAAAATCCTTGGATATTTAATCGTCTTAATATGCCCTGATTTATGATTGAATTTTCACCCTTGACAGCGTTTACAGCATACCCATGACTTTTAAGTAGAACAATATAATAAATAAATTTTAACATTCTCATATGAGTATGTGTCTTCATCAGCATTGTATAAATATTTTGTTAATGCAACTTCGCCAAAAAGGAGGATACGTAATGCATGCAGAAATTGCCCGCAGACCAAATTAAATGTATCGCAAATCACTACCATTTAGACCGCCACCAGTACATGGATTTTGTCTGTCTTCTCAAGCCTGACAAATCCTAAAAAACTCAAATTTACCTTCTTCTAATATTAGTCATGCTCGAAAATATTTACCTTTTTACTATTGTTTCCTGGTTGGGCAAGTCCAGCTTTATTTGACCCATAATTGAGGATACTTCAGGCAACATTTGTTTTTTGTTCCATTTCAGTCTTTTGTGATTCTGTGGAATGTAATAAATCACATTAACATACATTTAATATTTTGAGAAGTATTTCCGCATTCTTACCAAATTATATTTTTATTTTATTTCCTGTCACTGGTCAAACGCTGGAAAATTGACGCTATCAGTTTTGACACTTCAAGTGACGAAAGAATCCCCTCTGCCCATTATAGAATATACTAAAACGCACACGTTCACTTACCTAACGCGTGTAGGCGCAGCGGTGACACACACGATACAAAAACAAATATTCTGGGGAAAGTGATGAGTTGTTTGTTGCGCGATAAGGTCGACAGTCACATAAATTCACCAGTATAGATTGTGGACGACCATCATGTGACGGCTGTTTTAAATGTAAATATAAAGATCTTTTTTTTTTGATGTGTTAACATCTATAGCCGCGGGTACGGCCTAAATTCACAAAGTGAATACATCCAAACACAATTTGTCCGACTGCGCTCACACAGATTGTCCGACAGCGATCACACATTGTCTGCCGTTAAACTCCTCCGAAACGGCTGGACCGATTTGTATGAAATTTTGTGTGCATATCGGGTAGGTCTCAGAATCGGCCAACATCTATTTTTCTAACCCCTAAACGAGAAGGGTGACCCACCCCTATATATTTAGAACACAGATTTGTCCGACTGCGAAACACAGATTGAGAAACTGCGAAAAAAACACACAGACTGATGTAGCGGCAGCGAATAGTTGTATTGTGTGGGTGCGAAGCACTCACAGAGCAAAGAGAATAATGACGTGTTTATACGTATATAAAAATGAGATAGAAAGAGAGCAAAGAAAATTGTGTACTTGTGTAGCGTATGTACGAACATAACAATGTACATGTGTCTGTTGCTTAACATTCTCTTTGCTTTTTTGTGGGAATAAAACAAAAACTATTAATCAGGAAAATAATGACACTTGTCTTTAAATATTTTTCAGTGTTATTAAGTATTAATATTATTTAAATGAAACGTCATCAAATGATTGAACGCCTTTTTAAATTCTTTATAGTTATTAACTTCACCTGTTTGTATGCAAGTATGCCGAAAAAATTGTCGATTGATTTTTAGGCCTTTTCCCGTGATCCAATCGAGCTGAAACTTCGCAGGCAAACTAATGCCGACGACAAAAAAACCATCGAAATATGGGCGGGATTGGATAAAGGGGCGTGGTACGTCCCATACAAATCACAAATTAAAAATCCATTATTTCTGCTTCTGTTAACGGTATTTGAACAAAATTTGGTATGTTGGTTAGGTGTATATATTCTAAGATCTGCTGCAAATATGGGCGGGATTGGACACAGGGGCGTGGTCATATATAAAGAATTTATAGTCAAAAACTATGTTTTTACGGGGTGGTTTTTATTATTGTGAAAGGTAAGTCAAATAAAATTTGGGTGCGGAGCACTTTCAGAGCAAAGAGAATAATGACATATTATACGTATATAAAAATGAGATAGCAAGAGAGCAACGAAAATTTTGTGAACTTGTGTAGCGTTCAGCACAACATTTCTTATTTTTTATCATATTTGTGACTAAAAAAGTATGAATATTTAAAGCTATTTAAAAAATTGTTTTATTAATGTTTGTTTTTGATTTTTCTTCAAAGTTTTTCTTATAACTTCCTCTTGGATTTCTCTCAAGACCAATTCCTTTGGTATATCTATATTATTTTCTTGGCTCCATCGAATACATATATCAAAACATTTTATTGCTTTTGGTGGTGCGTCTGAAGATATTTCACGTTCTTCGTCTTCATTAGTGTTTTCGCTATCATCAGACTCTATTTGATGAATATCATCTTGTACCCATTCGTTCAAATCGTCTACAGTTAGACCGTTCTGCAATTAAAATTAATTATAAAATGCCGTGTACGCAAAATAAGAATGTCAAAAAACTTGCATCTGGAAAAATTGAATTTAGTAAATGTACACCATTATTTACTGAAACAATTTCTTCATCTTGCTGCAAAAGCCTTCCCAATGGTATATCATCTTCATCGTCAAAATTATTATTATTTCTATAAAGTATTTTATTCCAGCAATTATACAATGACGTTTTTGTTATATTTTTTAATGGCAATGTGATCATTGTTGCTGCTTCATGCAGGTTTAATTGTTTTAAAATGTTTATAACATCATCATTTTCTGATGATATGATTTTAGATAGAAGGCTGTTTTTATAATGTAGCTTTACTAGCCGTATCGCATTCTGGTCCATGGGTTGAATTAAAGGAGTAACATTTGGTGGCACAAAATGTACCCAAATTTTTCCATCGCATGTTTCCTTAACCAACTTTTCAGCAGGTGGATGACATGGAGCGTTGTCTAATATTAATAAGGCCTTAAGAGGTAAATTGCTTTGTTTCAAATAAGACTCCACCTAAGAACAAGACTAAATTAATTTTGAACATATTAAAAGAATTCTGAAACATTACATCTGGTACAAACTTTTCATAGAACCAATTTTTGCAAATTATACATGTCATCCACGCGTTTTTAGAATGGGCATAATTTAAAGGTAAATCCTTATTTCTAAACGAACGAGGATTTTGAGCTTTTCCAATTAATAAGGGGCGAATTTTTTTTGAACCACTTGCGTTTGCACAGAGAAGCAGCGTAATTCTTTCCCTTGCCAATTTACGACCTAGGGCACTCTTTTCATCTGGGTGTACATACGTTTTGTCTGGAAGCATCTTCCAAAATAACCCAGTCTCATCGGCGTTGAATAGTGCTTCCTCAGACAGGTTAGTTTCATAAATAATTTGTTGCAGCTCTCTTTTAAAAGGTTCTACAAGATCAACCCTTGAAGATAATTTCTCATCACATTGTTTCAGTAACCTTATGCCAAATCGTTTTTTAAAACGTGTTAAACATCCATCGCTGGCATTTTATTGACCATCGTAATATTCCTTATGGAACTCTATCGCTTTCATTTTCATTATTAAACCACTTACAGGCACATGTTTTTTACGTTGATTTTGAAACCATTTAAACAATCTGTTTTCCGTTTTTGGAAAGACGCCTTCTTTCGAAGCTTTTTTATTCTTATTCCCAAAATTTGCATTATTCAATGTGTTAATAGTTTTTTGCCCACTTTTGAGAATTGTCGATACTGTTGATTTTGATATTCGTCCAAAATTTTCAGTTTGTCTTTTAATGTTAATCTCTTTCTTTTATTCATATTGTTATTTTAAAACTTTACAGCAGCACAAAACTAAATTTTCACTTAAATTATGCGTGGGCACAAAACAACATTCCAAACTTCAATGGAGTTGGTTTTTTGCAACACATTATCTTCTGCGTACAAGCAGCACCGTTATGCAACAGTGATGCACATGAGAAAATTTAAAAAAAATCTCTCTTTTGTGCAACAGTGACAAAAAAAGCCAAAATTGAAAAGAAATTGTAATGTGCGCATTACTTATTCAAAAAATAAAACGCAAAATTCTTTTGAACAAAAATACTGATATTTGAGGGCAAATGTACTTAAATATGCAAGGAAATTTGAGTATACATACATTCATATTTATATCACATTTTCTTATTTGTATGAACATTTTGTTTGGTCGTTAAATCGAGTAGCAAAAAATTGGCTTGTTCGTTATACACCATACCTAGAATACATATTTTACCTGTTCGTTAAATCGCGAATTCGTTAAATCGAGTGTTCGTTAAATCGGGCGTCGCCTATAATGACACATGTGCTTGCACTGGTCTTTAACTAATTTTAAGTAATAATATTATTTAAATAAAACGTCATCATATGATTGAACGCTGTGTTTTATTTTATTTTACTAATGTGTTCATAGAAATCGAACAGGTATCGTGTAGCAAAAAGGTGTTAACGCATCGCCCGTGAGTTCGAACACTCATTGGATTTTTTTTAAATTCATTTATTTTTTCGACCAAGCACTTATTAACAAACATAAAATACGGCTTAAAATATAACCATAAGGGATTAATACGACTTATTCCTAACATTAAAAAATACTTTGAGGACTATCCAATATACTACTTATATACTTTACAGTTCTCAGAATATGGCGCTTACATATCGTTTATACTTTCTTAAATCTATTTGACTGCAACTTGTGCTTAAACCCAAAAAACAGGTCCAGTTAAAACTGGGTTAAACTCAACCATAACAACTTACAAACTAACACTTAACACTACTTAAAACGACTATTTACATTATATACATGGTAAGATGCAGTCACTGTGCGGTATTGTAGACCGTGCTGCTAAGTTCAAACGTCCCTGCTCTCTTATGGTAAAATAAGAGCCTATTGTCAACAAAAACCTCCCCTCCCTATTCAGCGCAGCGAGGCTGGCCGGCGGCCGGTAATTAACTCCTGACAGTCCACCTAGATCCCCGTCATGGTCCAAACTGTGTCTAACTAATACATTATCCAGAGAGGCCGCCCTCTCCAGAAATTCCATCGCCCCCCCTACAAGGAACACGTCAATCCTACCGAAATCAACCATCCCGTATACCTCGGCACAGGATGGGATAATATACGAGCCATCGTCAGCTCTTTGCGTCCGCAAGCCCAAACAGCTCTTAATGATGCGTCTTTCCATTATACAAAGTTTTTCCATCTGATTGGAAGAGATTCCGAACCAGACTGGGAAAGCATAGGCTAAAATGCGCCTGATGATGTTTGTAGACCAACAAGAGAACGTCTGTCGAGAGGCATCCACGGCAGCGAAGCACATGGAGGTATGCGTGAAATATTCTCTTCGCTTTGACCAAAATATGGTCAGCATGGCGATTGAACACGAAGTTCGAACTGAAAACTACACCCAGGCATTTAAGCCTGTCGGTGAAAACAATGGGTCTGTCCCCAATCGAAGGTTGGGTTCAAAAGCCCTAGCCTCCCGGTGCAGCAACCGCCGCAGTCTCAGGAAAATAGTGGTCTCGCACTTTTCGACGTTCAGCCTGAGTCTCCACCTATCGAAGTACTCAGCTAACACCCCCAGGTACTCATTGAGTATGGAGTTCGTCACCCTAGTGCACGGGCCCGTAAGGGCCACAAGGATATCATCAGCATAAACCAGTAGCAGCCCGCCTTCCGGTGGTTCTGGTAAATCGCAGACGAAAATGTTGTGGAGTACAGGACCCAAGAGCGAACCCTGTGGTACTCCTGCTAGAACATCTCTAACGTTCGAGAGTGCATTTCCGACCTTGGTTCGGAATCGCCGCCCCACGAGAAAACTGGCCACCATTCTACAGGTGGCAGTGTCAAATCCTCATCCAGTCATTTTATGAAGGATTCCATATTGCCAGACAGAATCAAATGCCCTGGAGATATCTAGGGGCACCGCAGTGGTGGCTTGCCTCACGTTCAACCCTCGCGTCACATAATCGCTCAAAATCATGAGCACATGAGACGTAGAGTGTCCTCGCCGAACACCAAACTGGTTGTCTTTGAGGACTCTTTTATCCTCCGCTGTGTCGACAATCGTAGTCAAGACAAAATGCTCGAAAAGTTTGCCAATGGAAGACAGCATCGAAATCGGTCTGTACCTACCACACCTTCTTGGGTCAGCGCCCGGCTTAAGGATAGGAGTCGGTACCGCTTCCTTCCAGGCCGCCGGGAAACATCCCAAGTTGAGGCAATGGTTAAACAGCACCGGCAAAAATCGCCAAATAGCAGCATCCACCCGCTTCAGTACCACTTCCGGGACTCCATCCCTTCCGCTGGACTTACGGTTCGGTATCTTCAGCAAAGCCCCACCAATGTCTACAGGTCTAATGAAGCCCTGTTGACGCCAGCAGTCATTATCACCATCCTGTGACCCATCAGCCATGACATTCGTTCCGAATGTTACGGCAAGATCATAGTTGGTCAAGCGCTGAATTTCGCCCTCAACGCCATCAGTAGCGCCAAAATCGTCCGCAGTCGAGTTTCCCTGTATGTGTTTAGCAAGGAGGTTAGCCTTACTCTCATTCACGCCCACCAGGGAGTCATCAGCATCAAGGAGGCCGATATGGGCCTCCTAATTCAGGCGCCGGCCGCGCCTCTGACTGTCGAAAGGGTGCTGCAATTCGCCCTTAAGCCGCGTAGGAATGTCGCCTTCCTATCCTGCTCGAACCTATAAATAGCTCCCTGAATAATCCGGTCAATAATGCGCGCAATATAATCGCCCGACCCGGATCTCCAGTTCTATCTATTATCCTCCGCAGCCGCTTCTTTTCCCGTATAAACTCCTGTACATACGGTGGAAGTCGTCGAAGTCCACTGGGTCCAGTCCGAACCCTAGGGGTCGGGGCCTCTATAGCCTCACCGAAGGCCGTGCTCCTCGAATCAACACATGAGTCGATCTCCGAGCATGACACGTTCCTATAAATCGCCGTCGATTCATCCGGTTATAATCAAAAAACGTCGGGCGCTCCCGATATGCCAAATCGCCTCGTTCCGACAGCAGCTCCACAGCCCTATGGTCCGATCCGAAATCCAATGTCCTCAATCCGTTAACCCCCGAGTCGCGCCTTGTCACCCTCGAGGAAACAATAAATGCATCAATATATGATGCCGATGTGGTGCCAATCCTAGTTGGGCCACTAGTTGGTACCACATCAGGGCATTCAGTAAAAAGTTGCTGAAGTGCCCTGCCCCTATTGCCAGTCGAGTCCCCCCAAGCTAGCGTGTCTAGCATTTAGGTCAGCTCCTATAACAACATCGCCTTGACTAGCCAGATCCAATAAAGGCTCCAGCCAAGAAACATCAAGTCGATCTGAGGTATAAATAACGCTACACTAAGTGTCGAGCCGTTACCCCTACGAATACGCACGCACGTATTCTCAATTTCGCCTAGGTCCAGTACCACCCTGTCGTGGTATATGTTGTCCCTCACGAAGACCGCGGTTCCTCCGCCCCGGCCAGCGCGTCTGTTCTGTCTGTGAATAATAAAGCCGTCATAATTCAGAGTGTGAATATCAGACAGCCTGTGCTCAGCGACAAGAACTATGTCCGGTCTATTGCCGTCCATAAATACCTTAAATCAGTGTATCTTGTGTAGCGACGCAAGAGAATTCACGTTACCAAAAATGCATTTCAGTGGTGTACTAACCATGATGCATTGTTGCGAAGAAACCCATTAAGGCTCGGGTTCTGTCGGCGTCGCTGGTGAGGCGAGCGTAGACCGCAGATAGGCGGCCGATCTCGGTCATGCAGGTAATTAAATCCCTGCCGAAAAGTCGACGACAATCGTCATCGATAACACCAATGCCAGCCTGCTGGCCGACTGGGTTATTTCCTGGCTGGTTTCGCGGGTGCCCGGGGAATGGCGCCTGCTGAGTGAGCGCCTACTGCCGCAGCGTAGGACACCCCACTCACAACGCCCCCACTGTTCTGTGGGAAGGAACGCGCAACTCGCGGGTTGCGTTGTCTTGCCCGCTTGGCAAGAATGGTCTGGCGCTTGGGGCAGTTCCAAGAACTGACCACATGCCCATCGACCTCGCAATTAGCGCATTTCAGCGTGTAGCTTACTGTGCGCGTTACTGCCCTTGTCGAGGGGTCAGTAGTTGGAACCAATGGCACCTCCGCCTCGCGCGAGGGGATGGTGCATTTTCCAGGGCCATGGTTGCCACTGCACTTCACACACCGAAAAGGCATGCCGAAGTTTCCAGAAACATGGCCGAAGCGCTGGCAGTTGTGACACTGTCTCACGCGCTTCTTCTTATCCTTACGAATTGCCACGCGGCAATTCAGGATACCCTTGACGCGATAGAAACCCTCTAGATCAGAGTCTCGCGTCAAGTGGACCAACCATTTGTCATGACCCAATTTGGTCAGACGTTGGATGTCCAACTTCAAGTTGAGGGCCCCAAGGCAGCCTCTCACATCCGACTCATCGTAAGTGCCGGACAACCCACAAATTACCACCGAAATGGGGGCTTGGGTTTTGTGCGTGTACGTAAAGTACTTGAAGCTTCTTTCACGCAGACTTCAATTTTTCGTGGTCGCCTAACGAAAAAACCTTCAAGTTGGTCACTTGCTAATGAGTCGGGCCATAAAATTTACATGGCCTAAGCCATCCCTGACAATGTTAGTCAACAGTTTCACATTAGCATCATACACTGTGACAACTGGCACCTTACCCGCCTTTGAGGTCGGAGCTGCCGCAGCCACCGCTTCCTTCTTTTCTGCCGAAGATCCGTTGGGGCCCTTCAGGCCCTTGCTGGAAGACGCCCTCTCCTCCATCACCAGTGCCGGCTTTGCACTGGTCTTCCGCGCTGGCTTTGCGCGGGGACATCTGATCGTGCTGGCAAGCAACGAGCCTTCTGTACCGGCGGTGCACAGGTCTCCAGTGCTGGCGGTGCACTGGATTCAACATCCATCTCATCACCGAAGTCCGAGAATTGGGCCTAGCCCATATCATCGGCGGCAAGCTGCTCCTTTTCAACTAGCAACTCACCACCGACCCGCTTTGCAACAAACAGCGAGTAGTCTTCGGGCTCAATTCCGGCAACGGCCAAACGCTGAATTAGCCTTTTGTTGTCGGCTAGCACATCGGCGATAAAATTCTCCAACTTGAGAATTTTTTCCTCCATCTCGTTTGCCTTTGCATAGGAAATAAACTCCGGGTCGTATCCCCGTTTCATTCCTACCGCATTAGCCGAATCCATTTTTTTTTGGAATTTAAATTTTTATTGTCCATATGTTCGTTTTACAATTTTCCATGTGTTATTCTGGAATCTTATTTTCCCTCCAACGTCTTATGACTATACTGGGAATATATGTCTTATATATAAATTTAAATGCCTGTAAGACCAGCCCATTTACACTCTTGCGTTAATATATTAATCTCATCTAGTTTAGTTTTCGCGGGAAAAGGACCATAAAACCCGGATATGTCTTGACTTATAACTAACTTAAAACTACACTAAGATTATGTGAACAAAAAACAAACAAAATAAAATAAAGAAACTCAAGAATGAAACTAAAAACAAAAGGTGAAAATAAATAAGTAAAGAGTTCATTTCATAAAGTAATATAAATCAAAATTAAAATTTTATAACAAAGTTTGATATTATCTTCCATATTGAGTTTTCCAGGTATCATCAATAGGCTCATTGGGCCGTGTTATATACCAGATTCTGCAGGTCATACATATTATATCTTCTATTGGAATATATCATTTTCCCTTAACTATTTTTCAACATGTTCCTTTCCGACAATTTTAGGTACGCCATCGGAGTCAAAACCTCCCTAGACAGCAATATGGAGTCGACTTCTTCCATATTAATTTTGCACTTATTAATTAACTCATTTTCATTGTTGCGCTCGCAATGCTCCAGGAAATTGACCGCTAGCTCTGACATCCACACATCAATCCTCTGAATTTTTGCCATGTTGCTCATGCCATATATTTGCCTACAAGAGGGGCTAGTCCATTTGGCCAGACCGCCAATTTTGGCTCTGAGATCCATACAATTTCTCAAAATTCTTCTCTCGGCTCTTCTCAGTCTTTCCATCTGGCATGAGCTTATGGAATGCCATATGGGAAAGGCGTACAATATGACCGGTCTTATTATCTGTTTATATATTAACAATCTTACTTTTGCGCTCAGTTCTTTTTTCTGTGACAGTAAGCGAGAGTGCGAGAAGTAGACCTTTCCTACTTTCTCCAGGATCATGTCAATATGTTCCTTAAATTGCATGTCCTCTGAATAATTCACGCCGAGATATTTCAGGGTCTTGCTATTTGTTATTATATTGCCACCAACGCGGATCTTTGGCACAAATCTTCTGTCTTCACAAATCTTCTGTCCGCAAGGTAAAGGTTATAGAGAGCCGGGCCTAATATTGAGCCTTGGGGTACTCCATTTTCCACTATCATATTTTGTGATACCTCTTCTTCCACCTCAACCATGAATGTCCGATTTTCAAGATAGTTGTAAACCATTCTGGGATGTTGTCATCAAATTTGTATGTTGATATCATTTTGAAAATGATGCCCTGCTACCAAACAGTGTCAAACGCTTTTTCAAAATCTAGGCTCACCGCCAGTGTTGCCCTTTTTCGGTTGAGTCCTCTCTCGACTCCGTCCGAAACTGCCATGAGCGCATGGTCCGATGACAGTCCTCTTCGGAACCCAAATTCGCAATCAGCTAGCACTTCACCTCCTTCCGAGTGGGTCTCCATTCTATTAAATATAAGCCTTTCCAAGAACTTTCCCATGTTCGGCAACAGGGCTATCGGTCTGTAGCTGACTTTGGCTGGGTCTTTTCCCGGCTTCAGGATAGCTTTCGTCCTGGAGTGTTTCCATACTTCTGGGAAGTACCCCAAGTTCATACAATTGTTGAACAATATGGCCAGGTCTTTCCAGCTCCTATTGTCCGTTTGTCTTATGACAGAATTTGGGATGCCATCGGGCCCACTGCTCTTTTTATTGTTCATATGCTTCAGAGCCCCTCCGATTTCTTCTGGTGTTATGAAGGTGATTGAGGAATTTGAATTTGATGATCCATCAGATTTATTTTGTTGTGTAAAATTTGTTATCGGACTGTGATTTCTCAAATCTATTATTGCCGCTAATTTTTCGGAGTCGTTAGCTCTTGCCACTCTTGCCGATTGGATCTCGTTGAATTTTTTGCTAGTATGTTCGCCTTTCCTTTCCCATCATGGACTATTTGCCCTTCAGCATCTGTCAGTTGTGGAATTCTTGTTCTATTTGTGATTCCGCCAAATCTTTTAACGTTCCTAAACATCATAGGGTTAGGTGTTATCCCCTCAAGTTTATCAGTGTAATAGTCGTCCTCGAATATTATTATGCGATCCTCAATTATTCTCTTCAGCATTCTTATTTCAGCCTTTAATGTTATCGTTCGACATGGTCGTTAGATCCGTGAAGTCTTCTTTTTATGCGTTTTCTGGTGTTGATTGTCCCCTTTGATGGCTTGATTTTCGGTATTGCGTTGTCCATTGCCGTCCTGTAGGCATCGCATAACATGTTTGCTGCTATGTTTGTCTCGGTAGTTGTCATGTTCCGGTTATCCGGCACATCTAATGTCCTAAGTCCAGTACGTAAGTTGTCATTAAACGTCTTTCTGTTCATTCTGTTGAAGTCGTATATTTCCCTAATGTCTTGTTCCGTTAGTTCGTCAATGTCGACCCGCAACTCCAGGGCCCTATGATCATATTCATAGTCTAGAGTTACGATTAGGTCCTGTGCTTGGCCTATTGGAACCAGTCCAATAGTCGTCATGAATACATCAATGAACGAAGCGCCTCTTGTCGGTCCTGTCGTTCGTCGAATGTCCATTGTAGGGCAAGTGAGAAGCCACTCGTATAGAGTCTTACCGCTGGCGTTGGCGAAGTTTCCACCCCATGATGGGTGTTTGGCGTTGAGATCCGCCCCAATTAGAATTTCGTCGTCTCCCGCAGCATTCATTAAGGTATCAAGATCATTGGCGTTCAATTTGTCCTGTGGCCTTAGGTAAAGTGCCATCAAAACTATTCTTCTGTCATTTCGGGTTTCCACACGGACTACTGTACCTTCAATCCCATCCAGTTTCACCGACATCCTTTCGCATTTTATGTTTTCCATCACACAGATTGCTGTTCCACCTCCTTTTCGATTCACTCTGTCCTGTCTATGCACGTTGTAACCTTTCAATTCAAATTTATGCCTAGTAGCCAGCTTGTGTTCCGCTATCATTAGTATTTCTGGTTTACTTTCCTCTAGGAAATTCTGCAGATTGTGTCTTTTGTACTTAGACACAACTGAATTGACATTAATGAAAATACATTTGATCGTCTTAACCATCCAGTCTTAGGTTTAAGAGGCCAAATAGGGCCCTTGTCTTTTCCGCTCCGTCTGTAATCTTATAATATTCTTCAGCATAATTTCCGATGTTATCCATGCAGGATACTAGGTCTTTACCTAGGTATCGAGTACAATCGGAGTCTATTTTTCCCAATACCTCGACTGCTCTCATAGATCTTGTTGTTCCCATGGTGCTTCCGGGCATTTCACGTCTGTTTCCATTCCCGTTTCCGGCGACATTTGAGTATGAAATATTATTCTTTCTAAATGACGTGGCTATTCGGGCCGGGACATTGTCCGCTCTTGCCCTTAGCGCTTTACGATCGTCCAATCTTCGTTTAATTTCCTTTCTTTCGGGACATGCCAGTGACCTCGCCAGGTGTCCTTCTTTCTCACAATTTGCACACTTAACTGACAATCCAATCCTTTTTATTATCGTTCCCGTGATCTGGTCTTTGACGAGAAATTTGTCTGTGTTCACCTCCTTATTGGGCACCTTGCAGTTTCCCGGGCCATGATTATGGCTACATTTGACGAATCTGTAGGACATACTGCAGTTCATCGATACGTGTCCAAACCGTTGGCAATTTCGGCATTGGACTAACCCCACTCTTTTATATCGTTCTACCTTTACCTTGCAATGTAATATATATCTTATTGAGAAAATGGCTCTAATGTCAGAGTCATCACTAACTTGGATGAGCCAGCGGTCTCCGTTGAGCTTTATTATACTGCTGATTGTATAGTTAATTTCGAGTATCTCGAGGTAATTTTTGACGTCCTCGATCTCATAGGCGCTAGATAGTCCCTTTATTACCACCGAGATGGGCTTCAGCTCCGACGGCGTATATGTGTAAAAATGTACTTTAATCTGTTTCAGAAAGTTGCAGACTTTCATATGATCCTCATTATTGCTTACCTTTAAATCTATCATGTTACAGTTAACAATTCTTATTGAAATTAGATTGCGATTCAACTGGTCCTTTATTTTAGCCGACATTTCCTTTACGCTAGAGTTATAAATTTTAATGACGGGTGGGCTGGTCTTACCTTTATTATCCTTTTCTCTTTGGTTGATATTGACTCTTCGTCCTTGTTGGCTGGTTGATGGTGCAGCTGCCTCCTGTTGATTGCTGTTATAGCTTTGTTGCCCCTTTGGTGTTTCAAGTGGTGGAAAATTGGCATCGACACCTCCTTCGCTTACGGCATAGCGATTCTTCCTTCCCATCGAAGTGTACCACACTTTTTCATTAGCATTTTGATATTTATTTTGATTATCATTTAGATTTTAATTTTGGTTTTCAATTAGATTTTCATTTAGATTATCATTAAACTCGTAATCTGTAGAGCCTATGATGTCAGTATCCATAATAGATTCTGCGTCGCTTTCATATGCACTACTTTCACCCCTCGGGGTTTTTAGCATGATACGGTATTCCTCGATTTTCTTTTGCTTATTGATTAAATCGGTTTCATGTTCGTCAATTATATTTTTAGAGTTTATTAGTTCATTTGTCAAAGTTTCCACTTTTTCCGATAGGAGTTTAACTGTCTCCTGTAGTTTCGTTAATTTATCATTATAATCAGAGTCACTATCAGTTACCGAGTCTGGCTTTTTCTTTTTCTTTCTTCTGGTTAGTAAGTGTTATTTCCTCAGATTCGAGGTCAGTTTTTTTCAAGTAGTAATCTCGTTCCATTTTGGATTTATTTCATTCGAGAGTATGGATTTCAACAATTTTCGCCACTTCGCTCTACTATAGGTAGGGCTACTTCAAAAATTGTATATGAATTCACTTTTTTATTTTGTTTTTGGATGTCTTTGAAATTATCTTCACTTTGCTGTGTCTATATGTGTCTTATATGTGCTTACTACGCACTTCTCACTTTTCCTAGGCACCTTAGCGAATTTGTGCCACGCTCGTTTCTTTTGAGCCCTTTAGGTTCTATGCGCTTCTCATAAATCCAGCTAAGCTCGATTTTAGCGCGATTTTTCCTTTAGGCAGGGCTATTCGGGACTTTTTGACCGGATGCCCTGACATTTCGGTGGTGCCAACTAGCGGTCCTACTAGGATAGGCACCACATCGGCGACATTTATCGACCTTTTCATGGTCTCCTCGGGGGTGACATATCGTGGCAATGGGGGTAACGGATTGAGGACATTCGATTGCAACTCGGACCTTAGGGCCGTGGAGCTGATACTGGAGCGGGGCGACTTCGAACAGCGGGAGCGCCAGGATTATTTCGATTATGACCGGGTGGATCGACGGCGATTCAAGCGGGTACTCGCGGTCGGATTGACCGGGAGCGAACTCCCGATCAACCAAAATGTTACATGCGCTGAGATCGATTCGTGTGTTGAATCTGTGGGTATGGCTTTCAGAGGAGCTATGGAGGCCTCAACACCCAGGGTGCCAACTGGGCCGAGGGCACTTCGACGTCTTCCAGCGTATATCCTGGAAAAAAAAAATCTCGACAGGATTATCCAGGGATCCATATACGAGTTTGAGCAGCGGACGAGGGCTGACAATCTACGTAAGATTGTGGTCAACAGCCAGACTTTTAGACGAGTTAAGACGGCAACGGGTATTGGGGCTAGACGCCCCATGGCTGACCTTCTGGAAGAAAATTCCGCACTGATTGTAGTCAATGAAAGTAAGGCTAATCACCTTGCTGACTACATTCAGGGACTTCTCCCGGTGACTAACGATGGATCGGACGAACTTGACAACGAGACAGCGCGATTAGCTTATGATGGGTCAGCTGTGATATTCGGACGAGATATCACAGCAGACGGAACATTGGACACGGAGTGCGATAGCTGGTGGGAGCATGGCTTTATTAAGCCTGCTGAAGTCGGCGAGGCACTACGAACAAGAAGGAACCGTAGATCCTGTGGACTTGATGGAGTCCCGGTAGTGGTTATAGAGCGGATTAATGCCGCTATTTTGAGTTTCCTGGCAGTGTTATTTAATCACTGCTTAAACCTGGGGTATTTTCCGGTGGCGTGGAAAGAAGCGGGAAAGGTTCCTATCCCAAAACCGGGTGCAGATCCCAGGCGGTGTGCGAGTTACAGGCCGATATACCTACTATCATCCCTTGGCAAACTCTTTGAGTATTTAATATTGTCAAGGGTCAGGGGTACGGCAGAGGATAAAAGGGTCTTCAAGGACAACCAATTTGGTTTTCGGCGAGGACATTCAACCTCACATGCGCTCATGGTCTTCGGGGACTATGTAACGCGAGCGTTGAATAGGAGACACGCTACGATTGCTGTAAGCCTTGACTTTGCCAAGGCTTTCGACTCGGTCTGGCAAGCCGGAATAGTCTCCAAAATGATAGATTTTGGATCCGATAAGGACACCTGTCGTATGGTAGCCAGCTTCCTGAAGGGACGCAAATACCATACAATAGTAGGAGAAGCGTACTCAAGTGTTAGGGATGTTATAGCAGGTGTACCCCAGGGTTCGCTCTTGGGACCCATGCTATATAATATCTTCCTGAGTGACGTACCACAACCACCTGAGGGTGGGCTCTTGCTGGTATACGCGGACGATATTCTCGTGGCCATGTCGGGCCCAAAGGCTTTGTCGGGATATTTCGACAGGTGGAAACTCACGCTTAATGTTGACAAATGCGAGGGAATGATATTCAAGGGAAAACGTATCCTTTTGTTCCCTAATGCTAGAACGTTCGTACCTAGCCTACAGGTTGGGGGTCGCGTGATCAGGATGGCGGACGGATTTCAGTACCTAGGTGTCTTATTCCGCACGAACTTGGAATTTTACCGACACATTGACCACATTTTGACCAAGGTGAAGGCAATTTTCGGCATTTACCTCCATGCGCTACGTTGCCGTGGAGGCCTTTCGACTGAAGTAAAACTTTTGATCTACCGTCAGATCATAAGACCCATTATATGCGTTCCCTGTATGGTTTGGAATATCTTCCAGCCAGATGGAGAAACTTAGGAAATGGGAAAGACGCATCCTCTTGAGCTGCTTGGGCTTTCGAATGAGGATAGCCGACGATGGTTCGGTTAGGAGGCCATCCTGTGCTACGATGCACAGGAAGGTCGACTTTGACAGGATAGACGTGTACCTTGTTAAAGGTGCACTTAAATTTCTAGAAAGGGCAGCCTTTCTGGAAAATGGACTGGTCGAAAATAGTTTGGTCCAGGACGAGCGACTTCTTGAGTTAGGGTTGGCCTCGCGACCTTGGATAGAGGCGGACTCCTCTTCGTTAATGACAAATTCCTATTCTATCATAGGAGGATAGGATCTTTTGACCTGGACGACACTGTATATATTACGGACCAGTAGTGGCACCTCTTACCGTAGGTAGGGTTGTAAATATGTATATAGTTGTAAACATTTGTAAATAGTAGTTTTATTATATTAGTATTTTAAGTTTTAGTAGTTAGTCTTATGAATTTTCCCCTTTTCATAGTCCATTTTTGGGGAAGCCTCTAGTGGGCAGTAGAATGTTTAGTTTTTTCGTTTATGATTGTTTTGTATGTAGTTGCTACAACTTAAGTTAATGTGAAGTATATAGTTCTGTAATTATTATTAAATGTAGGAAAATACGTAATGATAGATTTGTTATCAGAAACTTTGTCAATATGAATTTTAGGGACCAATAAATATATGAATCGAATTGACTTTTCCTTTAATAATAATAATTAATGAAGGTGTTTTTATTTTTTGCCTATTAAATTTTGGCAATTTTTCAAAAAGTTTTTTTTCATAAAATTTTCACTTTTTTTCAAAAATTTTCTCGATTTTCAGTCACTTTCTATTTCTGTACTTTTTTCTCAATTTTTCAAATTTTTTCCAGTTTTTTCAAAATTTTCTCGAAATGCCAAAGGCAAATCTCAATTTCCACTTTTCAGTTTATTCCGCTTAGGATTTTTCACTTTAGCACAATATGAACACAAATACTGTCAACACTGTAATGGGAATCCATTTTTTTCCTTCTAGGTCCCTTGCAGACATGAGAAGCGGCAAATCGTCTAGTAGGCATGATTTTCTTTAATTACACTAACTAGGGGTCCCTCGCAAAAATGAGAGGCGAGTTTCGCCCTAGTAGTCTTCACAATTTCAATTTCAATTTATTATTCCAAATATTAGACAAAATAATATCCATATAAGATACAGTTATTTAAATACTAAATTCTTCGACATTAAAAATTTTTTGAAGACTAACGTATTTGTATCCTGGCATTTAGATATTGGTCCCTAAAATTCATATTAACAAAGTTTCTTAAAGATAACTTAAATCTATCATTACGTATTTTTACATTTAATAATATTTACAGAACTATATACTTCACACTAACTTAAGTTGTAGTAACTACATACAAAACAATCATAGACGAAAAAACAAAACATTCTACTGTCCACTAGAGGCTTGCCCAAAAACGGACTAGGAAAAGGGTATAGTAGTAATAGTAGTAGTCTTCACTTTTGCCAAATACCTCACTTGTATTTATGAGGAGCGCGTTCTCGTATAGTAGGCACTTTTTATCGAACTGACCAATCAGAGGCCGAGTTGACCAAAATTCAATCGCTCAAGAAAGTGAGACGTGCGTAGTGGCACAATTTAGCTCCTCCCACAAAATTTTGCAAAAATTTCCGAAATGCAAAAATTCAGGAAACTTAGCAAATTACCAAATAATCTCTTTCGTATAGGATTTTCACTTTTTATTTTCACTGTTTAACACTTCACTGTAAAGACACAAATGATCTGATCTCTGATCGTGATCTTCCAAACGCATCTCTATTTAAATGTAACTTTTGCGTTGAAATTAATAATGAAAAGTAATCATAAATAACCAACCGTTGCACATAATTCAACGAATTATCTTTTTCGTAGCGAGTTATATGCATACACATCTTAACACACAAACCGCCTAATTTGCATACCATTTTTCAATGTATATACATTTATCACATATGTATGTATGTACTGAACTGATATTCAATATTTTATATTTACTTTATTCTCATTTTAACCACATGTTAATTAACAATTAATTTTCGTTTTAGAAAGTTTTGAACACACTTGCACACACATGCACATAAATAAATTTGCAGAAAAGAATGCTAGCAACATAAAAAATCAAATTAATTGTTTTTCCTAACACCCCGTTCGATCAAAGGGTCATTGGAATAAAAATATAAATTTTCTACAAATTCCATAAAATACAGAGAATTTTGGTAATTTTTCCAAACAAAACATGTATTTTTATATATTAAAAACATAAATGAAAGACCCACGCAATGAATAAAAAATAAATGGTTTCCCGTCACACAACATGAAGGGACAGGGCAGAGCTTCTCACAATCACTGAGGTGTGCGCTTTCCAGTTTTCACTCACTGATTGGGACCTACAGTGTTACACCGATTCCGAACGGTATTTTGAGAAGCTTTTTCATGGATAAATACTCCATAGTGTCGCCGTCACTATGCGAGGTGACCGCCGCCGAAATAAATTTTAACGTGGTCTGAGCAGAGATTGAACCCAGGATCTCATGTAAAAGAGGCGCGCACACCACCATTGCACTACCGACAGTCAATGAACGCAATGAATAACTAAAGTGGGCCAAAATCAATTGTCGTATATGAATTGAAATATATATTTGGACATTCTGATTAACAGTTTTAGAATGTACTCCTCAAGGGCGGGAAAGTTTCTGATAGCCATTCACTTGCGAGTGACCAGAAATGATTCCTTCTTTGGGCAGTCCAAGCAGCTCACTACTTCCACGCAGTGTCGAGGTTCGATATATAGGATCCTGTTCAGCGTCTGATCCATAATGGGCGGTTACAATCAAATATCCTGGCAAAAGGTAAAATGCAAAAAGCCGGTGGACTGGATTTGCCTCCCGCCACCGTTCATGATGGCAGTGAATATATGTACATAAACGAAAACATAAACAGCCCCTATGTATTTACAACAGGGATATAGATCCGGTGCAAGTATCCAATTGGCAGATGCCTCGAAAGTTATTAGGCTGACGTTACCGCTATCCAGGAAATGCGATGGACATCACATGGCTGCACAAGGAAAGTATGAGGAAAATCATGAATTTGGTTGCGGATTTGTAGTTGGAAAAAGACTGCGCCATCAAGTCTCTAGGTGCAATCCAGTGAATGAATGTACAGCATAAAAGCGAAATAAATTCATATTTCCCTAATTTGTGTGCATGCCCCGACAGAAGAGAAAGATGATGATGCCAAAGACATACTCTATCAGCTCCTAGAGGAAACGTATGACCGCTGCCCTGGCCATGACTTTAAGGTTGTACTAGGAGATTTTAATGCTAAAGTAGGCAGGGAGAATGTGTTTCAAACAACTATTGCCAATTTCAGTCTACATGCTGACAGTTCCGATAACGGTATGAGACTGATTGACTTTGCAGCGGTAAAAAAACATGGTCATTAGTGGTACAAGATTCCAGAATAACTTGGGCTACTTGGGTATCCCCTGATTAAAGAACGAAGACCCAAGTTGATCACGTGGTAATTGATGGAAGGCACTCATCCAGTGTAATGGACGTAGGAGTGATCAGAGTAGCTAACATCGATTCTGATCACAACCTGGTAGCAGCATAGGTTCGCACAAGATTAAGTAGAGCGAAAATAGTACGAAACCAGGCGCTGAGGAAGCTGGACATCGGAAAGCTGCAATTACCAGAGGTAGCCACAGCCTACTCTAGAAAGCTCTCGCAACTTTTGGCACAGAACCTACCCACTACCGATGGCGATGCTGATGCGCAGTGGAAACCCATTTCCGACTCTATAAATGCTGCCGCTTCGCAATAAACCATGGTACGATGAAGAGTGTCGCATTGCAAATGATGAAAAGAACGCTGTACTTATGGCAATGCTTAAATCCATTGCATCGCGAGCAGCGACTGAGCGGTATACGGAAAAAAGAAAAGAGGTAAACCGTTTCTTTAGGCGTAAGAAACGGTAGTGGAGAAAGTGCGAGAGTGAAAAAATTGAGACATACAGAAGGAAGAACGAAGCCCGAAAATTCTACTAAAAGATCAAAAACGATCACAATTGGACGACGGCGTTGATTGCCCCTCCTAACCAAGACAGGTCAGAACAGTTATTGCCTGGCTTCAGAACAACAAGCCGCAGGAGCCAATGGACTGCCGGCGGAGCTGTTTAAGGTTGGCGGCGGTAAGCTAATAATGTGCATGCATCAGCTCATTTGCAAAATTTGGTCAGACGAATACATGCCCGGCGAATGGAGTGTGAGTGTACTAAGTTCCATATTTAAAAAAGGTGACCCGAGTTTGTGTGCCAACTACCATGGAATAAGATTTTTATCCATAGCTAATAAGGTTCTATTAAGTATAATGTGCGAGAGACTAAAACGAATTATGGCTGACCTGGTTGAACCATACCAGTGTTGCTTTAGGTCTGGAAAATCGCCAACTGACCAGATTTTCACGCTACGCCAAATCCTGGAGAAGACCCACGAAAAACAAATCGACACATATCATCTATTTGTCGATTATAAGGAGGCCTTCGATATCCCGATACAGGAGAAACTCTACGACGCAATGTCTGAGCTTGGAATTACTGCAAAACTCATACGCCTTTGCAGGATGACCACGAACACCAAATTCGCAGTGAAGGTTTGTAAGGATTTTACCGAACCTTTCGAAACTAAGCGAGATCATTAAGAGGAAAGCTGCAGTCAACATGAATAAAACCATCAGTAGCAAAAGTCGCATGCTGCTCGCGTATGCTGATGATATACATATATATCTTTGGGATCACAATTGGAGAAGTAACTGCGGTGTTTTCTAGAATTGAGAAGGAGTCAGCAAAAGTGGGTTTGAAGGTAAATGAGGACAAGACAAAATTAATGGTTGCAATGAACAGGGCCTCCACGCGATTAGACCAAAGCGTGAACGTTGATAACCGTTATAATTTCGAGGTGTTGGACTAATTTAAACAAAACAAAAACTACAACGTCAGCCTTGAGATCAAGCGGAGAATTGTGTTGCGAATAGATTTTGTTTTCGGCTAAGCAAGCACTTTGGAGGTAAAGCCATCCCTCGAGTAACAAAAGTCAAGCTGTAGCAGACTCTCCTACAACCTGTCTTGCTTTATGGCTCAGAATTCTGGGTCGTATCGCAAGCAGACGAAACATCTGTAGTAGTCTTCGAGAGAAAAATACTGCGAAAAATGTATAAGCCTATAGTGCACAACGGCGAGTATCGGCGACGCATGAACCATGAGCTGTATGAGCTATGTATATCCCGACATTGACATAGTTAAGAGGATCAAAATAGCGCGATTGGGCTGGCTGGGCAATGTCAGTAGAATGGATGAATACGACCCAGCACGAAGGGTTTTCGAAACCGAATTCGAAGGAAGATGTAAAATAGGAAGACCAAGACTCCGCTGGAGGGATATATCCCTGCGTATACTTGGTATTCCCAACTGGAGAAATAAAGCAAAATACCGAACTGGTTGGCGAAATAAGTTACAAGGTCCCTGACCCCCCCCGGGGTTGTTCGAGATCAGATAAATATAAATACATACTCCACAAGGGTTCTAAGAGCGTATACAGTTGGTCCATGGTTGACGACACATTGGGCCACAGTGGGCCAAATTCGAAAAATGGTCCCGTAATTGAAAATCTTAAATTCCGACATTCTGAAATCGTACTGAAGCATGGGAATAGTAAATTCGAAAAGTCCGCCTCAAGGACTATCAGCGGGTATATACTTGGTTCGTGGTTGAAGCCCCATTTTTCCACAGTGTTTATTACGTACTTTAGTTTTGTACTAAAGTTTTGAACGAAAAAATTATGTACTTTGCAACATGTGTTTGAATTACTACAACAACAATATAAATTCTTAATATATGTATAAGGTTTCTAATTTGTCTATTTGACTTTAAAATATTGTGCTAATCGGCTAAAAAGTGATTCTTTTTATATATTCTCCTTTTTTAAGCGCTTTAACATAGCTTTGTTAACACAATAACAGTGCTCAGCTAATTGAAGTGGTTTGTGTCTTTACTAGTTATATTCGAATTTATCTTCACGTACATGTAAAACTGAAGGTCCCAATCAGTGAGTATAAAACTAGAAAGCGCACAGCTCACTTATTGTGAGAAGCTCTCCCCAATTCATTCATGGGATGTTACGGGAAAACATTTGTAATAGAGCTCTACTGAGGACGTGGTGTGTTATGTAGCGTTGGTGTTGCGAGTAGTGTTGCTGCGGCTGAGTTGTGTTGCTGCAGTTTGGCTTTAAGTCAAAATCCCTAAAAACTTATCACAACAACTTTGTTTTTCCAAAATTTTTTCAAAAACACTTAATCCATCAAGTTTAATCAACCATTTATACATACAATTAAAATGTTCAATTTTACACACAAAAATAATAGATTTATATTTTTTAATTGCATTTTTGTAATTACTTTTCCTAAATTTTAACTTTTGTACTATTATAAATACAGAAAATTATGTTGTCAAAAATGAGTTTGCAAAAAAGATCCTTCAAATATTTGTAATATTTATTTTTATATTGTATATATACGTAAATTGATCGTATTCATATGTTAGGGTAGATTTGGTCGAATAAGGATATTTGTGCTATAATCTGCAACTATTCGCATTATTATGTGCTTCTCTCCCGCTTCTTCTCACGTGATAAGACTTGATTAAAGTCTTCCGTGAACTTTACTGACACTCTGCAGTATCATTAAAGACCTTTAGTTTACTTACAACGTTTCCCCTGCATTGTAGCCGCTGTCGCTATACCATTCCTGTGGATCTTTCCCTAAAAAATTCGGTGATATAGAAAGAAATGTACAGCCAAAGTCATGATCTCGAAAGAAAGCCTAATCCATGCACTCACTTTCGCTTCAAATTGGAAGTCGCTATCTTTCGACTTGTCGTTCGTGTTGTAAATAAAGGCATTTAACCATTGTTAAACGACAAAGCTGCCAGATCTAGAATTCCAAAAAAATCTTAATACCAAAAACAAATCGCTATATTCGTGAAAAAACCCTAAAAATGATTAAATAGGTACGTACAAAATACATCTCTGTGCCACTCAGTGGAAACAATTGACAGCAAAACAAATAAACAAAAAGCATATGTAAACAAACAAATAAATTTATAATTGAAAAAGGTTATTTTGTTTTATTTATTTATTAGACATAAAGTCCTTAATAAATGACGATAGTTGACTCAAAATTTGTGTCTGGGATGAAGCTGAATCGGCACTTATTTTCGCAGCTTCTGTCTGAATTTTTGCCATTCTCCTTACCGCCTCAGCCAATATTTTGGTCGCATTGGCCTGCTCTTTGGCAATGCCACCCTTATTTGGCGACGAATAAGAGTATTTTGCTCGGTAACTCTTTTTTTGGCTGAGGAGCACCAGGCAGCTCATCGTCAATGACAAAACGTTGTCGTTTCTGTCGCAGTTGACTGCGCTGCTGTTGCGGTAGTTCAGTTGGGTGTGGCATTTGTCTGCTGTTGGGCTGTAGAGTGGCGTGTGCCTGTTGTGTAGTGTGTGGCATTTGGATGTTGTTGGTGCGGCTGGCTTCTAACGTCTTCAGTACCGTGCAGATGTTGGCCATTTGTCTGTTGCCTGGAAGGTGTTATCACCGCTACAACTTTTCCACCTCGGGGTTACGTGTCTGTCAGGCTCTGGAAGCAGCAATAAATCGACTTACTTGATTCTTCCACTGTATTTTGAAGGCCGTATACTTTGCCAGTAGGTGCTGCGGCTTTCGACAGAAAAAGTGATCGGTCAATTGATTGCTTCAGCTCCGATAGGGAGTGTTCCCGATAAAGACCGCCACCAGTTTGTAGCATGCTCTGTTTATTCTCCACAATTTTTTTGTTCCGGCATTTCAAGCCGTCCCAGGTGTCAGGTTTTTCCTTTTAATGCCAAAATATAAAAATTTCTTTTTAATTTCTATATCCTTCATAACGATTTTATTTTTCATAATCCGCCTCTTGTGCTTCCATACATATACGTTTTAATTCATTTGAATAAAAAAAATCGGTTAAATAAACAACAACAAATATTTTATTCAATAGTAAATTAAATATAAGTAATAATGCTGTGTGTTTATCGAGCCAAATAATTATGATTGACTAAAATTTTGACATTAGCGTGGTGAGTATTTATTGTCAAAATTTTCACTAGCCCCAGGGCTACACAAAATTTTGACAAGTAGTCAAAATGTTGACGTTTGTCTTTTATGCAGCATTTGAGCGGAAACATGGTTATAGCAGAAGGTGTTGTTGTAGTTGAAGGCAGCAACAATAGGCATTTTGTTTTTGTCTCTTTCGCTTCAGTTGTGAAACTCTACACAAATGCATACTAACAACACAAGAATGCAAGAGTACAAGAACAAAATATCTGAGTTCAACTGGGAAAGGTCTATTTTAAGGTTTGTACTCCGAAAAACAACCATTTTTTGAGGCGGGCAGAACACATTATTTTAAGCAAAAAAAAGTAAAATAACAAAATCCGGGCAAATGCATTGTTTCCGAGTTATGGTAACCGAAATTTCTGATGTGTGAGGGTAATGCGGTTAAGCTATTGTGTAAAGCTATTGCTATTATCTCTTTTTTGTATAAAAGAAGTCAAAATAAATCAAAAAATTAGCTAGCATTTCTCGATAAGTCGCTTAGTTATCGAGTTTTGGGATGTTGAAATTTTGCAAAATAATCGATTTTTTTTCAAAATTTGAACATCCGATAACTAAGAGAGTTCTAGAAAAATGCCATAGAGGTTTATGCGTGGTAGTACTAAGGGACTTTTTTCTCTGGGGTAGGCCCAACACCGGCTTCGGCATTGTATGGGATTTTCTCCTCTGGGGTAGGTCCAATACTGGCTTCGGCATAGTATGGAATTTTCTCCTCTGGGGTAGGCATTCGGCATAGTATTATTTGGGGTATAAAGCTTTATATTTTTGAGAAAAGTAAAAAAAAATTATCTATATTTCAAAATTTCAACACACGGGGGTCCATAACTCCGAAACTATGCATTTGCCCCGATATTGTTATTTTTACTTTTTTTTGCTTAAAATAACATGTTCTATCCGACGGAGTAATTTTTTTTTAATTTTTGGAGAGTAGGCCGTATAATAGACAGTGAACAATTGTGACAGGGAGATACATACATATGTACTTGTGGAAAAACGCATCGCGCTAGATCAATTATTGACAGGAAAGATGGTAAATAGCGGGGAATGCTGGAGGTGCGTAGCTTTGAAAATGTGTGAGTGGTCCGCAGTATTTCATCCACATTTTCTGTGGTTCGTACTTATGTGGAAAGTAAATAGATTTTGAATACATTCAAATCAACCAAATAGACCAATTCAAAATTGTCGGATATCCACATTGATGTCATTTCGGCATTGTATAGTGCAACGCTTAGGCTTCTTTTGTGGCCGCCTTTATGCTGTGTCCCACATTGGTTCCCAGCGAAGTTTTTGATTTGTTACACTGAACTGAAGGTGTGAGCTAGATAAATAAAGTCTATAAAATTCAATTTTTATTGTCAATATAGTCATACAAAATATAAGCATACCTCACGCATTCTTCCTTCTATTTGATACATCCATCACATACATCCTTTGGCGTAATCGCAATTTATTCATTTTGTTTATAATTTGAATAAAAATAGCGAAATATTTTTTAAAAATTATGTTAATTTCAAAAAAGTGCAAGCACATGAATTTAGAGCTGTCAAAATTTTGATTTTTCATTTCACACAGCAAAATCGGAATTGTATCTTCACCACACAAAAATAAATTCAACACAATTTACTACGACCGAAATATTTTCGATGAACACACAGCCTAAGGAACACAAAAATTTCAGAATTAGTTACATATTTTTTTGAATTTTAAAAATGTTTCAAAATTATAATTGAAATACGGCTTTGGAACAAAAAAAGTCTTCTAAAAATTTATTTATAGCACCAAAATTGTCAGATTTGAAAACTATTTGGTAGCAGAGCTCTTTTCAAAGATCGTATAGTTCTGCTAACAAGAGTGTAGGGTCAACATTATTACTTTCAAACATTTTATTTACTCTTTGTACATCAGACAGCAAAGGTTTCAAAAACTTTAAATAAAATAAATACTTATCGCTGTATAAATTTTTTAAAATTGCTTGGTGGCATGATCTTGTCATTGCGGCAATTTCAACATGAGTTTTTACGCTAGCCATTGTTAATCGAAGAAAATTTTAGAGGACGGTTTTACTTACGAGTATAAAAGAAGAATAAAATTAAAATATTCGAGATTTATTAGATTAAAAAGGGTAGAAAATGATAAATGAATAATTCAACAATGCTAAAAAATGCCAAACGCTAAATGGAAAATTTGCGGCTAAATCAAAATAAATAATGCTAAATTTAGCAGCAAAAATGCTAAAATGGTCACACTGCGTACCACTAGAAAATTCAGGATTGTCCTCCATATATCCGACAAATGTTTGCAGCTGCAGCAACGTTGACTTTTTTCTGCTGAAATACATAGATAAACATATGTAGAAACAATAATTACTCTAATAAAACAGAAATAATTAACCATTTATTTTCCATTTTGATGTAGGTATGTATATGTAATAAGAATTTTAAATTCAATTGTTTTATTGGCACTACACGAATACAAAAACACAAGTGACTGTTTTTGACATTTTTGTACGCACAGGTGACAGCGAAAATAATTAGTGTCTACCGATTTTGTACTGAAATGCTTATGTTTCGTTCGCATTGATTTTCTTTCGACTTGTCGTTCTGATGCTTGTTAGTGGCTTCGAAATCAGCTGTTTGTCGCTTAGAAAGCATGCGAACGTTAACGTTCGACATCGTGACTTTGGCTGTTAAAGTTTTTTCTGTAACAAAATCTTCAATACTTTTAGGCATGTAGTGCCTAATGTAATGAGGTTGACTAGTAGACATTTTGTTGTCAGTTATATCGGGTTTCAGTAAAGCAGCCACCATAAGTTTTTTTGATTTATACGTATATTAAATGGTTGCAAGTTTTCCGTAGCAATGTTTTACTTATATTTTCATACACGAGACCATAAATATATATATTTTTTAGTAAATTTAAATTTTAATTAGGGCTTCATCTGCAATTGGCGCCTTCGTCCAAGCTTTTAAATGTATTTTCACACATATGTCTCTAACGATATCCTTTTCAGAAGTATTTAAAGTGAAGTGTTAGTAAAATAAGCATTTATATCTTCAATGTATAAATTGTCTTAGACATCCAACGGGCATGGAGAAAGGCACCCGACTCTCCAAGTAAAACTAACACCAGTTGAAAAGTTCGTTGTAATCATTCGACTGAAAGCAAACAACTATTTCTTTCGTATCCCCAGTATGTTTTTTTAATTTCTGTCCACTCATCTCTAAATTTGCTAAATATTTGTACACTAGGGCCAGAATATTTTTGCATTTTGTCGTGAAATACAATTCTCAAAAGAATTACGCCCCTGTATACATCCTAAATTGGACGCTGTAGTATTGCAGCACAGATAAATTCAAAATAGCTGTGGCCTGTTCCTATCCCGTGCCCGAACAAATTGTTGGAGTCCCACGTAACTGCTCATTTTCAGTCTACCTTTTCTCTACCCAACAACGATGGCAAAACTTTGCCATCCCAATGAACAGTTAATGTTGCTATCGGTTTTTTTAGACGTTGCGTTTATATCGGTTTGGATAGACGTTGCGTTTATGGCTAAATCGTTGCGTTGTAATAAAATAATTTTAAATCTATGTTATTGGGGAAAATATATTCTTTTAAACAGAACTTTTCAAATTTATAACCAGACTTTGACATACCTTGCAAAACAGATTTATGTTTTTCTCGAAAAGTCTTCGCGAAGAAAAAAGCAATCAAGGATAACAGTTATTTCAAATATGACGGCACGTTCTATAGCCAGTTAAAGGGTATGCCAATGGGATCGCCAATATCACCTATAATTGCGGATATTGTAATGGAGGTGATTTTGGACAAATTTATGGAGAACATAACGCGCAAACCCGGACTACTCACCGAATACGTAGATGACATTTTTGCAATTGTTAGGAAAGTGGAGATCGACAACACGCTGGACAAGTTGAACAAGTGTAATGGGTCCATAAGATTCACGAAAGAGGAAGAACGGGAAGGAGCAATGCCGTATCTGGATAATCTAGTCATTGAAATGGCAACACGGTGAAAACGGACTGGTATCAGAAACCCACTGCTTCGGGAAGACTTATCAACTTTCACTCCGAACACCCGGGGAGGATAATTCTCAACACGGCAAAAAACTTCATTCGGAGGGTCTTCGACATCAGAGATGAAGTTTTCCACAATTGTGATGAAGTTTTTTCTCTTGCTCTGACCGGACGTGTTTATTTTACTCTATTAAATTCACGGTTTTCTGAATACACATAGCCTAAGTAGTGACCGCAAAATTAAACAATAAATGTAGTGAACAATCCATCACATCACTAAGTGACAATTACATAAATATATTGGTGATAAACGGAAAAAATCAAAACATTAAATCAAAACTCCTGAATATATGAGTCGATAACACCTCAACAAAAAACCAGAACATCGCGAACAAGAACAAGCACAATATATACTACATACATACATGTATATGAAGATGATAGGCTCATCTCGGAGTACCTAACAAAACACAAAATTTCATCTCGGAGATCCTAACAAAACACCAAAGAGGTGCAAAGAGCTAGAACAGTGACAACGATACAATCGAATGTTGAAAAGGGAGAACACAACACACAAGTTCACGGCAAAATATTGGATAATACAACGGGGAAAATGAGTAAATAAACAGAACAATAGAGCAAGCAAGGGAAGAGAAACTTCAATAACATCAACTCCGATAATAACAACGACGAGAACATCAAATGACATCTCCTGCAGGTAAGCGTAAAATTACCTCGCGTGCTCTCCACAAGCAAGTACTCTCACCCGCACTGAAGAATCAGAGGCTTGACGATGGGTCATCCAGTTTAGGTGGCATTGTAAAAGAGATGAGGGAGATGGAAACGAGATCATAGCGACCATCTATTTGCTAAATTGTCAGCCTCTCTTACCGCAATTGAAACCAAACTGATGCACAAGATAGATGTTGAGATTAAACTCATTACTGAAAGGGCAAATGAAATAGAAGACCGTATTGCGACCATTGAGAGTGAGTTAGGAGTTATCGACAAACTGCGTGCAGAGATTAATGGTTTAAGAGGGGAAATAGAGCAGATGAAAACGACTGAGAAGAATAGCACGTGCACTGATGCGATTATTTTTGGTGAGTCGGAAAACTTGAAAAGTATCTTCAATCAAATCTGCAGATACATTGATTATTTGGCTCCTCAAATCAGGGATATATTCCGAGTACGCTCGAGAAATACAGTGAGTCATAATAATACTGTAGTTATTGTGAAATTTTACACCACTTATGATGGAAATCGTACTCTTAAAGCGTTTTCTGATTATCGTCGCAAAAACAGGGGTATTGTTTCTATGCGCTCAGCTGGCTTTGAGTGCTACACAACATTTCGAATTTATGAGAGCTTGGATACTCCAAATAGAAAAGTTCTTCAGCTACAGGCCTGAAACGTGAGAAGAAGCTGTGGAGCGCATTTTCTATAATGGGCAAGGTTTTTATACGAATCCAACGCAATTCGGAACCAGTACATGTACCTGATGAGGGACACATTATTCCAAATAACTCAGAGTCATTGACATTATATAATATTCTATTTTTATTCATTATTATACTTTTTCAAATTAAAATATTGTTTTTTTTTATTTATTTATATACCTACTTTTAGCATGATGATTGTAAGGCTGATAATTTTCTTTGTTCTATCTATTTTTTCTCTTCTCCTCTCTTCTAATTTACACCGAATCAAACTTTATAAAAATGTTTTTTCTTTGAAGTGTTATGAATCATCTTGATTTTGGCGATGGCGTTCGCGGGAACCATTCTGTTATGTTGAATGTATTGTGCCGGCAACGATCTGGACTTAATGTAGTCCATTTTAATACCAGAAGTCTAAATGGGTCGAAACTGGATTATGTTAAATCTGTTTTTGAAAATTCAACAGTCGATATTGTCTGTGTAACGGAGACATGGTTCCGCCAAGTTGCGGACAGCCACTATTTTATAAGGGGGTATAATCTATTCCATAGTAGCAGAAATTGTAGAAGAGGTGGTGGTGTTGCCGTATATTGCAAAAATAATTTAAAAACTGAATTTGTCAATAAATCAGAGGAATCTGAAATTGAGTTCATTAATGTTGTAGTGTATGATCATCAAACAAAAGTTCTTGTATCCTGTGTTTACCCATAAATCGTTCAGTCTTGAACCATTTTTCTTAGATTTTAGTCAGCATGCCATAGACTATGATTTTTTTGTTACATAAGGCGATCTTAACATAAATTACTTTATTGAAGATAAAACCAAAAACGATTTATGTGATTCTGTTTACTCTGTTGGTCTATCGTTTGTTAATGAACGTTTACCTACCCGTTTTTTCCTAATTGTAGTCCTAGTGTAATAGACTATATTTTACTTTCTGATTTAAAATCCATACTTCTGTTTGATCAAATCTCCTTTGTCTCTGATCATGATCTATTGTTTAACTTATCGTGATTATTCATCAGTTAATTATCCTTCCCTGTTGTCTGAACTGTCACGACAAAGCTGGAATGACTGTTGGTACCAGCCAACAGTAGATGATAAGTTGGATGTTCTGATGGCAAAAGTTCAGGACGATTATGACCGACAATTCATGTGAAAAATAACTCATGCCCATGGTTTGAGTTTAATTTTGTCTCTGAAATCGACGTTTATGAAGCTATTTTGTAAGTAAGATCAAATGCTCTTGGTGTGGATGGTGTCTCTATAAAGTTTCTTAAAATTATTTTACCCTTTGTCTTAAAACCAATTACATACATTTTTAATCATTGCGTGACTACATCTGATTTTCCACGTTTATGGAAAATTGGGAAAATAACACCTGTAGCTAAGATATCTAATGCCCAAAGTCCCAATGATTACAGACCAATAAGTATTTTATCAGTATTGTCGAAAGTGTTTGAGTCTTTAATGTCGAAACAGATAACAGATTATTTAAACAATAATATGCTTCTCTCCCCATTACAATCCGGTTTTCGTACTGGTCACAGTTGCGCGACGGCTGTTATGAAAGTTCTGGATGACATAAGACAAGAGCTGGACAAGTGCCATATGTCCATAATGTGTTTTTTAGACTTTTCAAAAGCTTTTGATATGGTAAACCATTATATTCTCTGCCAGAAGCTTAAATATTACTACGGTTTTGCCGACTCTGCACTTTTACTTATTAAAAATTATTTAACTGATCGCTTTCAGAAGGTTGTAGTTGGTGATAGTGAGTCATGTCTCAAAAGTGTTACGTCTGGTGTTCCTCAAGGGTCGGTTTTGGGCCCGCTACTATTCAGTGTCCTTGTTAATGATGTTTTTCAGGTGTGTAGTAGTTGTAATATTCATGCTTATGCAGATGATATACAATTGTATATATCAAATCGGATTGCACTGGTTGAAGATATGTGCTGTCGCATGAATGAGGATTTGAATGAAATATGGAAATGGTCAACGGAAAACAAACTTTTGCTGAACCCTACGAAATCGTATGTTCCAATAAGTTTGTCTGATATTTCCTTAACTCAACTTCCCATAATACAGCTTGGGAACACTGTTCTGCAATTTGCTGCCAAAGTTAAATATTTAGGCTTTTACGTTAACTCCTCTATAACGTGCAAAGATCACATCAATAATTTCGTCAAAAATTTTTACTTTGTTCTTAGAAATTTGAGAATGTCTTCCAATTGTATCCCTACTGAGACAAAGAGGCGCCTAGTAGTTCAATTAATATTACCTCGAATGAACTATTTTACGGATGTATATAATAAACTAGATTCCCAGTCACATCATAAAGTGCTACTATCGCTAAATAATGCAACGCGATATGTTTATGGCATAAGTAGATTTAGCAGTATTTCAAATTGGAGAAAAATTATTCTTGGCTGTGACCTAGTGGATTACTGGCAGATGCGTAACTTACTCTTCTTACATAAGCGTCTTAATACCAAAACACCTTTATGTCTGTATGAGAAATTAATATTTGGCCAGTCTTCGCGAAATATGACACTTATAATCCCAAAATATACTTTATTGACTACAACCAGATTATTCTTCGTCAACGCTATCAAGCTTTGGAACACATTGCCCACGGCAATAAAATCCATTTCAGGAAAAAACATTTTAAAAAAATATTCTTGATTCAATAAATATCTCTTATATATATCTCTCTCTTCGCTTAATATTCTATCTTTATATACTCTCTCCTCTACACCAGTATTTATTATCTTCTTATCTTCTTTTAGGAAATTATTAGTCATAAAATTTTGAAATCTTAAATAATTCTTAACAATTGAGTAGAATCGAAAATTTTAATTGTACTTAACTTTTAAGCTAGCTGAACATTGATATTTTTATATATAATTTATATACATATATACATAATATTCGAATAATTACTCCCAATTATGATATTGAATTGAACTATAAAAGAATTGTATTCTTATTGTTCTGACAATGAAATAAATAAATAAAAAAATAACTCGAAGGACGAATCACACGAATATTACTGACTGACGATTTTCCGCTGCACACCGTTGACCACTGCTTGGACAATGGACAATCTGAGGACCCGAGGATCTATAGGGCTATCACGTACGTACCTGGTTTCACGGAGAAATTTGGGGAATCGGATATTTATGACGACACAAATTTTGCACTTGCACCGAAGACCGGCAACACACTAAAATCGTTCCACGGCAAGGTTCAGGGCGAATTGGATGAGATGGATAAGTGTGATTTGGTATATCAGATAAAATGCAAAGGCGACGAGTCCCACATATGCAAAAAAGTATATGTAGGGACGACAAAATTGAAACTGAAGATCAGACTTTCGGCACACAGATCAGATTTAAAATAGATTTAAAACAGCACTCGCGGCCCATTGTCTTCAGGACGGTCACTCTCCTGACTTTGGGAACACCAAAATTCTCCAACGGGAGAAAAATTATGTGAGGAGATACACTCTGGAGATGCTGCACATTATCAACACACCCACACACACACGACTTGACTATAAAACAGACCCAGAGGAGATGCTCCACCGTCTCCTCCTCTTCTGCGTCATCGCAGGCACGGCAGTGATCATTATATGGTAGCTTCAACCATCTTGCGTGATTACCGATTGGCCAGTGCCCGGTCAGCACGCCATTTAGCCCAGATATGTCTCCCCGTTTATGGCTGATAAGTTAGTTAGTCCGGTGAATGTTATATTCTGGCCATGTGTTTCTGGATATGCGGCACGTTTCCGTCCTATCCCATCTGGTCTTCGCTCGTTCAAGGTAATGCGAGGGCAGGGTTGCGACTGACAGCATGTGGAGTTCGGTGGAAGAGGATCCTGCCCTAGCCATTTCGTCTGCCTTTTCGTTCCCCAGGAGACCCGGCGTAGCGAAACAACTCCCCATGAAATAACTCCCATGAAAAAACTCCCAACGAAATAATTCCCACCAAAAATGAAATAACTTCCAATAACGAAAAAATGAAATAAGTCCCACAAAAAATGCAAAAACTCCCAATAGCAAAGTGAAATAAGTCCCAAGACTTCTCCTACAGCACTTGTTATATGGGCCTTGTACAAACGGTAATTTTTTTTGGGAGTTATTTCATTGTCATAACATTATCATAATGAAATAACTCCCACCAGGAAAAATGAAATAACTCCCAAAAAAAAAACGAAATAAGTCCTACTAAAGTGGGAGTTATTTCATATGAATGTATGGAAATTTTTTGGGACTTATTTCATTTTTCTGGTGGGAGTTATTTCATGTGGGAGTTATTTCGCTACGCCTAATTTGTGTACCCACACTCGCTTGTTCTGAGATGTACCTAGGTGCACCCGTTTTTTGGAGCCTAGGGGCCTAATGGGCCCGCTCGTTAAAAAGTTTTTGGTTTCTGAAATTGCTATATTTTACACGATGTTCGGTTTTTTGAGCCGGGCCCGGACTCATGCATTTCAGCCAAAAAACATTTTCTCTCCTAGGGACGTCTTCCTCCGAGCTGTTTAATCGGGGCTCGATATGTAATTCAGCAGCTATATTTGTAAGGAGGAAAACGAGAAACTTTTCATGACATATGTAATCAGCTGTTTTCTTGAAAGAAAATTTAAACACTCCACTTTAAAGAGAAATTGAAAGCAAGTTCCTTTCAATTTTTAAAAGTGTGAGTGATTAGTAAAAAAGTATGAATGTATTGAAACTTGAAAAGCAAAAATTGACCGTGTAACCCCCGTGTAAGAAAAAAAAATATTGTGTCGATTTATGTGTTGAAAAGCGGCAAAAAACACATCGTTTCCGTGTTGGAAACAGACAAAAACACGTAGTCAACTTTGTTTTCAGCTTCACAACACTAGTAGTGTTTTCACGACGAAAAAATGGTTGGGCGTATTTTTTCCCCGTGAAAAACATAGTACCCACCTTAAAGGTGGGTACTATGCTGACTTTCCACGGTGGAAATCCATATAAAAAAATGGTCGTGAAATTGTAGCGAATTTTTGGTTTTTACAACACTGGTTTGCAAGCAGCTTTCTGAGAAAAAATGACAGGGGGAAGGAAAAAGTAAGTATTTAGTATTTAAATTTTTTGAGTTTTATACTTCACAGATTATCATGTTTTAGATATTTCTGTAAACTTGTTGGCAATGGCAACATTCAACGGATGCCGTTAAATATCCAGCCATTGACAAAGAATTCAAAATCTCTAACATTGGTGGGCATTGGACCTGTCTCCATTGTCTTCGTTACAATCTCAGTCATCCCTAAACTATGGGTAATCAACACAAGTGCAGCAGCAACAACTATTGGCTTTACCTCAATCCCAGGAGGCAACAAAAACAATTCAGCCACAACAACAGCAGATGCCACCACCGCTACCTTCCATGCATCACCAACATCATAATCAAAAACAACTTGCTGCTTTAAAACTATAACCATTGCATCAGCATTAAAAATAGGCACTTCAAAATACATTACATTAATAAATAGAATAATGTTGAATAACTTCAGCCAAAGTATCGCGCATTAAAGTGGACCCCCCTTTACTTCGTAAACTAAATATTATTTGTCTACACAGCAAATTTATTAACATAAGGTGAAATTTATTATCCTTTGACATTACAAGTATGCATGAATATCTTAAAGGCCGTGCCGAATTCTGTACTGTGGCTGTTACGATTTCCCGCAGTACATTAAGAAATCTGTAGAGGATATGGGTAAGTAAAGTAACTCAGCAACGACAGCATAAACATAAATTGATTTCACTTCTGTTTGGTGATTCCTCTCTAGGTGTTTCGCCGGAACGCGTTATATTTTCAATTGTCGCTTGCAAGGAAGAACATGTGCGCCGTGGCCAATTGGCTGATGTGTGCCTTGATACGATTTGTGCAATGGTCACACCACTGCAATGGGTGTTTTGTGTACTAGCACACCTGTTGTTACATTGTCGTCAAGATATGCTTTGTTTATGCTTTTTTTACAAATGTTTGAGATTATTAACATGTTTTGTATGATTTTACAGAGTGGCTGCTTCCCAATTGGGTACTTTGGGTTGTCCTGAACTAATCGCCAGTGCCCGCTAAGAATACCAAGATATTTTCATTCGCTTGGGCACCGATCGTGAATATGTCGAAGGACTGCGGGCAAAAGTGTGGAAGGCGCGAGATGAAAGCCCACTTTTTGATTACCTAGAAATTATTAACATAAGATGATCAGATATCAATAGACTCCAGTGGGTCTGAAAGTGAAAACACATGTACTCGACGTTTTTTCTGTGTGCATTCGAAGAATGTATATATAATTCAACAAATGCGGGATTTTTATACAATTTTCAATAAGATATTGTAAAGAATGAACTAAGTAATAATTTCATTCAGTAAATAACTACGTTCAATACCTGAAGTAATGAAATGAAATACTATGCAATGCAGTCAGTTAAAACGGGTATTAAATTGTCTTCATAGTTACTGTGGTATAGAATTTAACATTACCCGCCTGGGACGTTCCACATTTCTCTCCAATTTTCAAATTGATGTAGTTACTCTTCCTCAAGACTAACTTCAGGTAGTTTGGAACCCCATTTTATATTTTTATTTCACAAATATTATATATATATTATTATATTAACAAAAATTGCTTCTAATATGTTTGTTGATCGATTAGTTAAGTGAATTTATTATAAAAATATATTTAGTTAATATTAAAAAAAATTGGAGAAGAATGTGGAACGCCCTAGGCGGGTAATGTGAATTTCTATGCCGCATTATCTTTGATATCAATTTAATACTATGTTAACTGATTTTGCACAGTATTTTTCAATATTGACATTTGTCAATACTTTAAATATTTATTTTTCTACCTTTCTCTCTTTAAGCCACCATTTTATATACATACTTAGAAAAATGTACACTATTTTCACATAAAACATAATTAATGTAAGCTGCATGCACGTTGGTGTTTAAAAGTTTAAATAGTTTACAGTATTAATATAAAATCAAATAACTGTTATCTATAAATGTAGCTTTATATTCTGCAGTTCATTTAAAATTGCAAATAAAACGTTTAAATTTTTTAAAAATATAAATTTTAGTTCCACCTAGATCTGAACTAAAGGCACAATAACTACTTCAACCTCCTCAAGTGCGTGAACTACTAGTTTGAGTAATGTGGAACCCCGCTTTATTTCGGAAACTAAATATTAGCTTACCAAAAAATATTAACATAAGGCGCTCAGCTATCAATATGGTCATACTGTTAGATTCTAGTTGCCCTGATAGTAAAAAACGCAGGTACTCGACTTTGTTTTTGTGTGCATTTGAAGTGATGTACAACTCAACATATGTATTTAGGATTTTTGTACTATTTTGAATAAGACATTGTAAAGGGTGAACTAGGTAATAACTTCATTCAGTACATATGTTGATTTAATATACCTTATAATTTTTTTATGTTTTGTTGTGGATTGTTTGCTAATCAGGTAATGTTTAATACGCGAAGTTGGTGGTTGTTGAACTCTATTCCACCTTACCCGCCCACTAAGTTTGTTTTTTTTACTACTACTCCACATTATCCGCTCAAGCAAAATTAGTGAGCGGATAAGGTGGAGTAGTGCCACAACCACCAACTTGAGGTATTTTATATTAGCAAATAATCCACTTGTGGCCGTCGGTGGTGCAATGGTTAGTGTGCGCGGCTCTTGTACATGAGATCCTGGGTTCGAACCCGGCTCTGACCACCTTCAAATTTTCTTTCGGCGGCGGTCACCTCGCATAGTGACGGCGACACTATCGAGTATCTAGCCATGAAAATGCTTCTCAAATTACCGTTCGGAATCGGTGTAAAACTGTAGGTCCCAATCAGTGAGTGAAAACTGGAAAGCGCACAGCTCAGTGATTGTGAGAAGTTCTCCCCAGTCCCTTCATGGGATGTAATGGGAAACCATTTATTTTTATTATTTATTAAATAATCCACAACAAATCTTATAAAAATTATAAGACATACATACATATTAAATTAACGTATTTACTGAATGAAATTGACACCTAGTTCACCCTATGCAATATCTTATTGGAAATTTTAGAAAAATCCTAACTATGTTGAATAATATAACACTTCGAATACACATAAGAAATACTAATACGTGTTTTTACTTTCAGGCTAACTGAAATCTAACACCTTAAGTTAATATTTTCTAGTAAGCTACACAAAGACGGAGTTGTAAAACAACATGTATTTAGTTTCCGAAATAAAGGGGATTCCACATTTCCCCCACATTCTATAATTCCCGAAGTTACTCTACCTCATATTTTTCGAATATAACCAAACCTATTTATTGTTTGCAATACATTCACTTTACCAATTGTTTGTAATACATTCATTTTACCAATTGATCAACAAACATTAATATTTTTCGTAGAGCGACAGAATAGAAAATATAGCTTTATTATATAACTTGAAAACGTTTTTATTCATTTAAGTACTACACCTTTTCCAATTGAAATTTGAAAAATATCAATTTAATTTTGAAAAATATCAATTGGAAAATTCTATTTGAAATACATTAATTGAAATTTAAAAAACATAACTGAAATTTAAAAGGCATCAATTGAATTTTGAAAGATATCAATTAAAATTTAAAACACATCAATTGAAATTGAAAACTCATCAATTAAAATTTAAAAGAATCAATTGAAATTTGAAATACATCAATTGGAATTTAAAAGACATCAATTAAAATTTAAGACATCAATTGAAATTTCAAATTCGTCACTTGAAATTTAAAAATTATTAACCCATTTTATGTATTAGATTTTTAAATTTCAATTGATTTCTTTTTAATTTCAATTGATGTATTTAAAATTTCAATTGAGTGTTTTAAATTTGAATTGATGTATTTTAAATTTCAGTTGATGTGTTTTAAATTTCAATTGATGCTTTTCTAATTTCAATTGATGTATTTAAAATTTCAATTGATGTGTTTCAAATATCAATTAATTTTTAATTTCAATTGATGTTTCAAATAACATTTTTAAATTTCAATTGACGTGGCCGTCGGTGGTGCAATGGGTAGGGTGCGCGCCTCTTGTACTGGAGATCCTGGGTTCGATCCCTGCTTTGACCACCTTAAAATTTCTTTCGACGGCGGTCACCTCGCATAGTGACGGCGACACTGTCGAGTATTTAGCCATGAAAATGTTTCTCAAAAATACCGTTCGGAACCGGTGTAAAAGTGTAGGTCCCAATCAGTGAGTATAAAACTAGAAAGCGCACAGCTCACTGGTTGTGAGAAGTTCTCCCCGATTCCTTCTAGGGAGGTAATGGGAAACCATTTATTTTTTTTTATTTTTAATGGATGTATTTCAACTTTAAAATAGAATTTTGAAAAATCGATTAATTTTTTTAAAATTTAATTGGAAATGGTGTAGTTGAAAACCAAAATAAATAGTATGTTTTTACAACATTGATGAAAAGTATTTTATTATTTTGAACGCGAGCGAACCACAGACTTGCCATTGAACATGAACATCAGCTATTGTTCATGTTTGTCGGTAAACCGTCCTTCTTGATGCCAAATACGAATATAATCGAAGTTCGTAACACTATCATGTTTCAATTTTTTTTTGGTAATATTTTTCAAATTCATCAGCCTCATAAAAAGTTATCGACTAAGCTCATGCTCATACATGACAGGTCTGTGGTTCGCTATAGATATTCAAAAGAAACTTGTTGAGAAAGTTATTTAACTTCTGACTTTAAAAAAATGTAGGCAAAAATTCATGAGTCCGGGCCCGGCTAAAAACCCGAAAATCAAGTAAAATATGACAATTTCAGAAACCAACAAATTTTTTAACGATCGGACCCATGGGGCCGACCCTCTGAGTAAAAAAAAGGGAATCGTAAAAGGGGCAAAATCGTGCGATTAAAAAAAATTTTCCCCTTTGTGAAGAGCCGTAATCGGGTAAATTTTGCGAACAAATTTACATTATTTTTTATTTGGAGTTTTTATTTTTGTAATTTCACAAGACCCGCAATAATATCTTAGAATAGTCCAGACACCGCACAGCCGAAATATATATATGACTGAATTCGCGAGGAGAGTACCTTTAATTTGCGTACCTACACTTGCTTGTTCTGAGATGTACCTAGGTGCACCCGTTTTTTGGAGCCTAGGGGCCTAATGGGCCCGCTCGTTAAAAAGGTTTTGGTTTCTGAAATTGCTATATTACACGATGTTCGGTTTTTTTGAGCCGGGCCCGGACTCATGCATTTCAGCCAAAAAACATTTTCTCTCGTAGGGACGTCTTCCTCCGAGCTGTTTAATCGGGGCTCGATATGTAATTCAGCAGCTGCCGTCCTTTCGTTTCTGTCTGTTGATTAAATGCCGGTATATTGGACAACTGCAGCATTGGTGGCAATTCCAACCAGATCGAAAATCTGTATAGAAGTACAAGGGGGTTTCAGCGAGAGTACAGTAGACTGTTAATGAGTGTGCTTACATGGAATGTTGGCCAAACCAACACAGTTGGCATGATAATGAGCACCACAGGTGGAACACAAATGTAGAATCCTTTGTGGAGCACGTAAACAAACAAATGTCTAACGCTGCAGCCACACTTTCAAGTTTTTGTTTCAAGTTTTGTACACATACTGCTTGTCAAAATTTATGTAAATTGATAGCTGTGACGTAGGCTGCACGCAACTTGAAAGCAATATTCATTTTTCATAAACCTTCATGTATTCTGTATTGCTCTAAGAATCGCAAAATATCTTTGTATTTATTACCTCTACTCACACACATTTTTAATTATTTATAATATTTTAATGTTTGTAAAAGTAGAAATCAAAAAATGATGACGACAGAATATTTGTAAGGAGGAAAACAAGAAACTGATCATGACATATGTAATCAGCTGTTTTCTTGAAAGAAAATTGAAACACTCCACTTGAAGGAGAAATTGAGAGCAAGTTCCTTTCAATTTTTAAAAGTGTGAGTGAATTAGTAAGAAAGTATGAATGTATTGAAACTTGAAAGGCAAAAATTGACCGTGTAACCCCCGTGTAAGAAAAAAAATATTGTGTCGATTTATGTGTTGAAAAGCGGCAAAAAAAACACATCGTTTCTGTGTTGGAAACAGTCAAAAACACGTAGTCAACTTTGTTTTCAGCTTCACAACACTAGTAGTGTTTTCACGACGAAAAAATGGTTGGGCGTATTTTTTCCTCGTGAAAAACATAGTACCCACCTATAGGGAAGAAAAAGAAATGGTTTTGGAGGAACATAAAAAAGGTTCTTGCAGAAATTGTATTGTTGTTATTTCTTTTGGTTTCTATTCAGATTAACTGTCGTTCCTATATTGATGGATTTGGTGGCCCGCGACAATGAGAAACATTGTAAAATCAGTTGTTGAAATAATTTGAAACGAGAAGGGAAATGGGGCTTCTAGATCAGTGGTAGGCGAAACCGAACGCACGCACTCAAACGTATTATGTACTTGTCTGCGGTCGCAAACCCACAGCCATAGACTGATGCTTCGAATCATGGTAGAAATATAATGGTAGATGCAGTACGGCAACAAATACAACAAGCCAAAAACAACAGGCATTTTGTTTTTGCTCAGTGTCTGTGTTGTGTCAAGTCAGCTGATAGAAAAATGATGAAAATGTAAACAAATTGGCAAAAAGTGCCATTTAGAAAATGATTGAGTGTTATTTGATATATTGAAAGTGTTTAAGTGTGAAAATTAAAACGTTTCTATGTAATTTTTGCAGAGAAATATTTCAAAAACAGCAGTTGCTGGCGAACGGGAGTTGCAAACAAACAAATGTAAATAAACTTTGACATAAGAGAAAAACTTACTCACACTCAGTCCAGAAAAAAGTTCAAATCAGCTGGGCTAGTGCTTCTACCATTTCTTTGTACCATGCTTCGAATCAAACAAAGTTGTTGTGTACATGTGAGTTGCCGATCGTGTGTGTGTGAAAAATACGATTATTGACTTCCACGCGTGGCTACGGAGTGACAATCACTGTTCTAGATCAATTAAAACTTTACTTTAATGGGTTTGGTGGCAATTATGGATGATGTACTTTAATGCCCATAAATTATATATTTTAAGTGTCATAAATTGTAAGTTTTATGACCACGTTTCAAATCGGCAATTAAAAATTTTACTTTAATTGTTTTGTATCAAATTACATACTTTAAGTGCACAAAATAGTATTCTTTAAGTGTCATAAATTATATGTTTTGTGAACACGTGTTCATTGTGTGTAGGGGGTAAAATGAATGACCTACATTCTACAAGTGGATAATTGGTTTTGAGGGTCTAGTTTCTGTCCGCCGGGTTAGTTTTCATACAAAGTGTGGTTTGTGCCCTTGTAAATCCAGAGGTGTACAGTGACATGGGTTAAAGGAAAACGCTGACGCCTTGCGTTCAGGCTAGTTTACATATAAATTCACTGGTGAAGTGATTTTTTAATTACACCACCACTTGGTACGAACTGCCATATGGAAAGTGAATGTGGGGGATCGTGATATACATTGTACAATTGCAGTCAAGTATTTTCGACCCCTGTCAACTTCACACCTCCCTGATTCGGAGCGGCAAGTCGTATTTTGTATGTAAAACGGATTGACGGACATAGTTCTTTACACGATCCTACATACCACCACATGGAATGTGGTTGAGAGGGGGTAACTCATACATATACTAATGACCTACAGTTTATGATTGCAAGTGGCGTGGACCAAATAATAGTGGGGAGGTCATATATTGGTTCTGATCGCCCTGGCTTTGAGTGCGTCTTAGTGAGTTAAACGTATGGACGGACATAGTTCTTTATACGATCCTACATATCACCATATAGAAGTAGTTTCTGTCCGTGGGGTTAGTTTTCATAAAAGGGTGTGTTGTCCCCTTGAAAATTCGGAGGTGTAGAGTGACATGGGTTAAAGGCAAACAATGGCTCGTTGCGTTCTACACTGTCGGACTAGTTTACATACATACATAACCATTGGTGAAGTGGTTTCTTTTTGTAGGATCGCAACCGAACACACACTTAAGATTAGACCATAAATCATATACTAATGACCTACAGTATGAACACATGCCAAATCAATACATTTCATTGTGTATAAGGGATACAATGAATGACCTACATTGTACAATTTGTTTTGATCGGGGTTTTCTATTACATCTATTTTTTCTTATGTGAAATGTTCTTCAAGTGGTTGAAGTGTGAAGTTGACATGGGTTGAGAGTACAGCTACAAAGAGATTCTGATCACCCAGGCTTTGAGTACGTCTTAGTGAATATATTTGTTTTGATAGGGGTTTTGTATTACATCTATTTTTTCTTGCGTGTAATGATTTTTTCAAGTGGTTGAAGTGTGAAGTTGACATGGGTAGACAGTTCAGCTACTAAGAGTTTCTGTTCGCCCAGGCTTTGAGTACGTCTTTGTGAATATGTTTGGTTGGGTTTTCTATCCGTCTCTCTTCCAATGATATTATTTCAAAAAATCTAGGTCATATTAATTCGATAAATCAAGGTAAATGTCTCTGTTTCTCTATTCGTCCGTCTGTCAGACCCCGTTGCGCGGGAGGCATTTATCTCTTTCGCTTGAGTGACTCCTTAGAGTTTGCCGTTGTGAGGGAGGCTTTGGCGGTTCGTCCGACGAAAATTTTTTGGAGACACGGGACTACATCCCAAACAATCAGATGGGATACTATGGTTTGACTGAATTGGTGGAAGATGCAAATATCATCATTATTTATGATTTCGCACCCGCCGCCTTTAGCGAGATCACGATATAAGAATCTCAACTTGCTGTACTGGAACCGGACGATGGTGTGGACGATGGCGCTAGGGTAGAACCAGAAATTGTAGTTATAGATGACGATAGCTTTGATTCTGTCGGCTGTGAGCAAAATTTTTTCAACCTAACACAGGAAGCGGAAGGGATATGCGAATTGGACTCCGTATTATTCAAAGCTGTGGCTCAAGAAAATGTAGATATAGTAAAGGCCGAGTTTGAAAGCTCATACCACGACTACATTTTCAGAGAATTAAATTTAGCCGATTTAGATGGAAAAAATATAAAGGCGGAGTTTGAAAGCTCCCAAAATGATGAGTTATTTAAAAATTTAGATATAAGTTTATATCATAATAATTTAAATCATATAAAGGCGGAATTTGATAGTTCCCAAAATGACGTAATATTTAGAAATATAAATATATAATGAAATAAATATAAATGTAAAATATATATTTTCTTCACATTAAAAAGAAAAAAACAACAAATGAATTTTTGGAGTTTCTTTAACTATTTATATTGATTAAGAGATTAATATAAAAACTAAAATTATTGGTATGTAAAAAAGACAAAGTCTTAATTAGAAAGAGATAGAGGGAATTATGTATTAGAAAGAGATGTAGGAATATTGTGGAATATAATGGAAGGAGTGGTAGAAAAGTACAACAGCATACAAAATCAACCCGCTTAGTATGACTTTTTAGAATATTTTTTGATATAAATAGTGCAAAAATTCATATAAAATCAACAGTTTCAACATGGCTTCGAACGCAAACGTGGTGTCAACATTTTATTCATTAAATTTTAAGAAAATCCTTAATATTAAGGAAATGGATAAAAATAAAAATTATGTGATTGATGGCGCTTATCGGACAACCACTAAATATGGGGATGCTGTCGTTTTGCAGTTGGGAGAAAGGATATTATATCTTCCTAAAAGATTCAACACATTAAATGATGAGATAATTGATAGCTTGTCCAGTGAATCTTTCACAATTTCCAAGATTCCTTTGAAGGACGATGAAGACAAGTCCCTTTGCAAGTTGGAGATACATGAACATTTACCTCAAAATGCATTTTATCCATCTTACTCTGACTACTAATTTGATTATAGAGAATATAAATAAATGTGTATATAATTTTATTGATAAACAATCTGTGTTTTTTTTTTTATTTTCAAAAGTTTGGTCAATGGGTACAAGGGACTCAGGACTCAGTTATGTTTTCATTCAGTAAATAAAGCTAAATTAATTTATTTTTTTATTTGCTTATCCTATACAACAAGATTTAAATCTTATAATTATAGTACAGGAATTTAAAAAAAATAAGTAAAAATTGAATAATAAACAAGATCATGTTAAATAGAAAAGATAAATATACATAAAATATAAGTGGTAGGAAGTACAATCGCATCAACAAAATAAATAACAAGGATATTGAAAAAAAAATAGATAAAAATTTGAACATCAAAAGAAAGTAACAGATAATTTTGCATAAAGGTTATTATTTTAAAATGTAAAACCTGTAAGATAAATATTAATATTAAAAATAGCATCGAAAAATTTTATATATTTTGTGAGAAATGATTGAAGAAAAGCATCTTAAATTTAATAATGTTGCTGGTTCTTTGAATTAAGTGTGGTAAAGTGTTCCAGAGAGGCATGACGTTTATGAAAAATTGCCATTCGGATGTCAATGTTTTATATCGAAAGGGAATAAGTTTGTTTCCTCTATTTGATCTTGTAAAAGTTAAGCGTCAGTAGATAGGGATTGAGAGTTCAAAAGTTGTGCATGAAAAACAATTAAATTGTGAGGAAAAGCAATTAAGAAAAAACATTTTTAATGATTTTGTATGAAAAAGGTAATTAAAATTAAATGGAAATCAATTAAGTTTAAAAACTGTAAAAATATCTACATGGGAAACACTTCAAATCAAAATAAAACCCATTAGGTTTAAAAACTGTGAAAATAATGACTGAAAAAAACAATTAAATCCAGAAAAAAATCAATTAAGATGGAAAACTAAGAAACTAATGGGAGAAAAAAAAGCTATTAAACTCATACCAAAAATAATTTGGATTGACAACTAAGAATATGTGTGGGGATGAGGAGTAAATAAATATATTGTGTGAAGGTCATTTGTGTTATGTTTTAATATGGACTGCAGTGTGTACGATCTAGCATAAGAATATGACATTATAAAGTGTGCATCACAGACAGTCTTTTCTTTATACTGCATGTTACATATGGAACGCAGACTGTTATGGTATGTTGTTGTAGTTTAGTTATCAATATGTTTCTCCTATGGTGGATGTCATGGGCTTTTGTACTGCATGTTACATGTCATGGGCTTTTGTACTGCATGTTACATGGAACGCAGACAGACTGTTATGGTATGTTGTTGTAGTTTAGTTATCAATATGTTTCTCCTATGGTGGATGTCATGGGCTATTGTACTGCATGTAATATTTACTGCATGTACATTTTTCCCTACTCCCACTATTTTCTTAGTTTTCCATCTTAATTGCTATTTTTTCGATTTTAATTACCCTTTTCATACAAAATCATATTAAATGATATTTAAATGAAACTAAGGGTACAATGGCTAGTGTGCGCGGCTCTAGTACATGAGAACGTGGGTTCGATCCCTGCTCCGACCACCTTACATTTCTTTCTACGACGGTCACCTCGCTTAGTGATGGCGACACTATCGAGTACTTAGCCATGAAAATGCTTCTCAAAGTACCGTTCGGAACCGGTGTAAAACCGTAGGTCCCAGTTAGTGAGTATAAAACTAGAAAGCGCACATCTCACTGATTGTGAGAAGCTCTCCCCAATCCCTTCATGGGATGTTATGGGACACCATTGTTTTGTTTTAAGGGAATTTATTTTCGGCTGTAATTTATGAAGTGGACACTGCGCACAGACAGACAGAGATAGACTTATTATGGTGGATGATACATATAACACATGCATCGTAGCCAGATAGACTTTTCTTCTGCAATATGTTGTTGTTATAGTTTTGTTAAGTCAATTTGAATTTTATAATATACAAAATTTGCTATAAATTATCAACTTATTGGATGAATCTTTGCAGTCCACTATTAAATATTTAACGATGAGTACAAACAGAGACCTCATTTCTGCTTTCAATTCCCTTAATATTAAGCAGGTCCTCAGCGTAAAAGATATGATTACTGGAGAGGATTATCTTATTACTGGAGCTGAACGTGTAACTACAAAATATGGGGATTCCATTGCCTTGGAGTTGGTGACGAAAAGGCTATATCTTCCTAAGAGGTTTAATGCTCTGACTGACAAGGATGCTGAAAGCTTATCTACTGGCGATTACCTAATTTCAAGGATTCCAATGAATGATGGAAATGATGACACATCCAATAGGTTAGAGATAAAGAAATCCACTCCCATTAGAGAATATTATTCTTATGATAGAAATGTTAGTACTTTCAAGTAAACCCACTTTAAATAAACACTCAGAATTTAATAAACTGTTGTTTTACTTACACAGAAAATAAAATTTTATGGGGTTTTATAATATAAGACCTTAATATGAACATTATGTATTCTGTTTTAAAGGTTACCTAATACAAGGAAGATGGAGATTATTGAAGACTTTCTACAGAAGTTTGAAAATATGATTTTTGAAGAACATTTAGAATTAATACGTGTATTTAAAACACAGTATTCAAATTTTGATGCATACAATATACCCTGCTCCCATAAAAGTTTGGATGGAGGTGTAGTAGGAATGTGTGGATGCTATTTTTTCCATTTGAGAAAAGGAAAGATTATGAAGATTATCGAAAAATATCAAAAATTATTAAAGTATTTCACATCGTCCTACACCACACAATTAAATGCAAGAAACAAAGAATGAGAATAAAACTGTAATTAAAATTGTAATATTTTATATTCAATAAAGCAACAAATGATTTTTTTTTATTTAAAGTGCAATAAAATGTTTTATTTTAAAATTTTACTAATTTACAAAATTCATATACAAAACTATTTTATTTTCATACATCTATTTAACTTAGTGAAACTAATTCTTCAAGATTATTTTCATTTTCCTCCAAAAATATGAAAAGTTTAAACAGATTATTAAGTGAGCATTTGAAAATCATACTGTTATAATGTACTGGGCAGTTAGTAGTATAGTTTCTTAAATTTTTAAAACTAATCTTATTTTCAAGGTTGATAACGTTTAAATTAAAATTTTGCAATAGGAAATCTTTCTTGTTGTTTCCAAAAACAAAGATATATTTATAATCCTTCAATGGCGTCAGTATATCATCAAGACAATTGTAATTCACTTCTCCATCAACCCAGTCCACGTTATGTATATAGGTTTTATTATAAAAATTCTGCTTAGCTGCTTGTTTCGTTAGTATACTACTACTAAAGGGAGGTTTTAATATGTGATGAGTTGGTATGACTGACGTTCCGAGCATATAAGCTAATTCCTTCACTTACAAAGTATTATTATTACCATTACAGAACTGTAGGTCAATCAAAGCAATGTCCGACTTATCAATTTTAAACATGACTGATTAAAGAGTAATTATGAAATAATAGTAGTATTGTTTTGAAGTTTATCTTTTATAGTGGATTATACTAAACTTTTTCTATATAAAGAGATTTTCAGAGTAGCAAACGAAAACCCCAAATTTATGATGTTGTATTTGAGCTTGAATACTTCCTTAATTTGAAACTAAAGATATCCTGCGGATTTTCGACATCATTTGGATTTAAGCCAGTTATATACCTACATTATACAGACAAACATTTTATTGGATTAGATCGAGATGAGTGGATACGTCTCATGAGCTATAAGGAGTATATTAACGCTACGCAGAACGAATATGATTTTATAAATTCAATGAATCTTATTAAGAACGATTGTGAGAGAGATATTGAATATTCTTTTCAAATAAAGCTGGGATATGTTACTTAGTTTTGAAACAAGGAACATATAAAATTAAAATTGATTCTGAGACTTGGAGATCAATATTCGTCGAAAACAAATTCAACACTTCCACAACTATTACATACCAAAATGTTCTGAGTTAAACAAAACAAATATTCAATTATGTGAAATTGAAGGAATGTACGAAAGAGATGTAGCGATTGATTTATCACGACTTTGTTATGAGTTCGGTATAAAACTCCAAAACCAAATTAAAAATGATGTAAAAATTTATAGATTATTATTAAGAGCAGATAATAAATGAATATATGTATATGAACAAATTATAAGCGTTTTATTTCTTGATTTTAAAATGTGTTAAAAATTTTAAACATAAATGACCACAATTAAAAGAATTAAGTTTCTGATTTCTTTTATAGTTATAATTAATATTATTTCTGTAATAAATGAGACACACGCGTTGAAGGTGTAAATGGAACTGATGATTTATTCAAATATTCTTAAAACTACTATTTACAAGGTTGTAATATGAAAGGAATGTTGGACAATGTTGCAATTCATTTCACTGTACTAATATATTACATTACTCCTCCCTAAATTTTCAAAACAGTATGGAAATTTAAAGTAAAACATGAATTCATTTAAATATTAATTTTTTTTTAAAAAATTATATGAAATTATATTAGATTTTAAAAACAGTAATATAGAAAATGAATGTAAATTAATTTTGATAAAATATAGAAATATGTACATAAAAATTTCATCTGTGTCTTCGAAAATCTGCTGGTTCGTAACGTGATACTTCTCGACGTGATCTTGTTGTTCTACGCAGTTGATAATCTTGTTGACTGACGTTCGAATCTGTTGGATTCCTTGGAATTGTAGTCGGAGATGTTACAGTTGTAGGAGGACTAGTCGAAGTTTGTGCTGTTGAAGGTGAGGTATCAACATACGAAGGGAAATACAAATTATCGTCGTTTTCTTCAGAAAAGTCCGGATTAATATTTGCAGAGCTTCGAGGCTTCATTTGGTTTACATGGCGTCTGCAAACCCCTTTGTTTGTATTTACTAGGAATATGATGTTACCAACTTTCGTCTGAATAACACCTGGTATCCATTTATTCTTTCGTCTGAATAACACCTGGTATCCATTTATTCCCCTTACCATAATTTCTGATAAAAACGTTATCATTTACCTGGTATTTAGTTGATTTTGAGCAATTGCGATGAGGCTTTTGCGAAGGTTCTAAAAGCTGAGACCAAATTGTACGTACTGGTCTACCACGCATAAGCTCCGCGGGAGATGTACCTTCTGAATTCGGCATGAAACGGTAGGTCGAAAGAAATTTATGAACGGCATTTTTGATAGGCATATCGTCGTCAATGTTTTTACGAACTGATGTTTTAAAAGTTCTGACGAAACGTTCTGCTAAACCGTTGGATGCTGGATGGAATGGCGTGGTTGTGATGTGCGTAATTCCGAGTTTAGTGCAAAATTGATCGAAGTCTTCAGATGTTAGCTGTGGTCCATTGTCACTGACAATTGTATTTGGAATGCCCTCACTGGAAAAAATGGCAGATAGGGCTGAAATTGTGTCTTCTGTTGTTGTTTTAGACATTGATGAAACATACGGGAACTGTGAAAATGAATCAACACATATGAGCCACATTGAATTAAATATTGGCCCAGCAAAATCGATGTGTATTCGCTCCCAAGGCTTGGTTGATTTTGGCCAGCTTTCGTATTGCCTGGATGGAGACTGATTCTGAACTTTACATGTTTCGCAGTCAGAAGCTATTTTTGAAATGTCGGCATCGATATTGTTCCACCATATGTACTGTCTTGCAAGTTGCTTCATTTTAATAATACCCCAATGTCCGTCATGCAAAAGTTTCAGCGTCTGTTGTTTCAAAGCATGAGGTATTACAACACGAACGTAATCCGTTTGAAGACAAAGCAAATCATTGTAAATTGTCATATTGTCCCTGCGATTAAAAAATGGTTTCAAGTTCGTTTGTTCTGCAGGTAGTTGCTCTGGCCAACCATTTTTCACAAAATGATAAACTTGTCGTAATGTTTTATCAGTTTTGGCGTGCTTTTGAATAAGTGTGGTATGTATAGGAAAATCGTCAAATGATATTTCGAGGCATGAATCTTCCTCTTTGTCGAAATCGTCGTCAGGTCCAAGAGGTAGACGGGACAGTGCATCTGCATTACCATGGTCAGAAGTCTTTCGATACTTTATTTCAAACTGATAGGCCATGAGCGTTATAGCCCATCGCTGAATTCGCTGCGCAGTCATGGATGGTAGATGTTTGTTTGGATTAAAAATGCTTACCAGTGGTTTATGGTCTGTAATCAGGATAAACTTATGACCATACAGGAACTGATGAAAACGCTTTACTCCAAAAACAATTGCAAGACCTTCTTTGTCGATTTGGCTGTATTTTTCTTGATGTTTGTCTAATGTTTTCGAAGCAAATGCGATTGGCCTTTCAGTACCGTCTGGATAAAGATGTGAGATGACTGCTCCAATTCCGAAGGGCGATGCGTCTGTAGCAAGAACAAGCGGCAAATTTTCTTGAAAGTGTGCAAGTTGTGTTGCGTTCACTATTTGGGATTTAAGCTTGTCGAACGATTTTTGTTGACTTTTGCCCCACCGAAAAGGAACATCTTTTCTCCGTAGCATGTTGATTGGAGCTGCGACGTTTGCAAAATTTGGCACAAAGTTGTGGTAATAATTAACTTTGCCCATAAAAGCTTCCAATTGTTTAATATCCTTAGGCGGCTTTAAGTTTTTGACTGCGAGAACACCTGATTCATCCGGTAAAATACCTTCAGAACTTATACGACGGCCAAGGTATGTAATTTGGTTTTGAAGAAATGCACATTTCTCTTTCTTACATCTGATACCATTGTCTTGTAAAATTTTAAGTACTTGGTCAAGTCGCCGTAAATGTTCTGGTAGAGTTGGAGCTGATATTATGATGTCATCCAAATAATTTGCACAACCTTCTATGCCATGTAGAAGTTGTTCAATATACCGTTGGAAGATAGCTGGGGCGCTAGCAATGCCGTATGGTAAGCGTTGATATTGGAAAAGTCCCAGAGGCGTATTGATTACCATTACTTCTTTCGATGAATCGTCCAACTCCATCTGCAGATACGCATCTTTCAAATCGATTTTTGAAAAGTATTTTCCGTTGCGAATTGAATGAAACAAATTGTCACGGGTAGGAAGCGGATACTGTTCTATGTCAATTTGCGCATTGACAGCTACTTTAAAATCACCGCATATACGAATACAATTATTCGGTTTTCTTGCTAAAACGATGGGAGAAGCCCAGTCACTGAATTTAATTGGATTTATTATTTTTTGTTCAATTAGTCTGTCTATTTCTGTTTTAAATTGAGGCATTTGAGCAAAAGGTATAGGACGGCTTCTAAAAAACTTGGGTTGAGCATCTGGTTTTAAACGTATATTAGCTTTAAAATTTTTTACCGTACCGAGAGCTGTTTGGAAAATTTCACAATACTTCTGACAAAGTTCGTATACTTTTGAGGTTTCGTTTCCAGAAATTGTATTAATTTGTTTAATTTGGAAACCAAACGCGTTAAACAAGTCATATCCAAACAAATTGTCACCCGAACTAACATTAACGACAATTAATACCACCTCTTTTTCGCGATTTCCACATTTAACACTCGTATGCAGTTCACCCAAAATTGGAATTTCTTTTTTGCCGAATCCGTACAAAATTCTATTTGTTTTCACTAATTTTGGTTTATTTAAGTATTTAAATGTTGGTAAATTTATGATCGAAATTGACGCGCCAGAATCCATTTGAAAACTTATAATTTTATTATTTATTTCAACGTCAATAAAACTTTTTGAATTTTTTGCTTTCACTTCACCGGTAATGTCATAAATTGTCTCGATCGCATCAATGTTATTTTTTTGCTTTTGTTTTCGGTTCTGATTTTGTTCGGTTTTGTTACTGTTCACACTTTTAGACATACACACGGGCGCTATATGCCCCTTTTTTCCACACTTGTTGCAAATTGCGCTCTTAAATTTACAATCTTCTCTCTTATGAGAGCTAAAACATCCCGAACACGATTTGTATTTGTTATCTTTATTGTCTCTTTTAACAAACGACGATTTTTTCTTCACTACATTGATTTCGATTGTCTTTTCGTTTGCTGTTTCTTTGATTGCTGCCACCGTTTTTGTTGTTGCCTCATATGATTCCGCAATGAGTAGTACATCAGTGAGTGTTGCTTGTTGTTTTTGAAGGGCAGCGGTTCGTACAGAGTCGTGTGGTGTGTTGACGATGATGTGATCGCGAATCATATCATCCACGTAGCTGGTTGCACAGGGGTTGGAGTTGCAAACGAACTTGCATGTTCGCGCCAAACCCCGAAGATCTGCGACCCATTCCTTGTACGATTGTGTGTTTTTCATTTGCCTTTTGAAAAATTCGTACCGTGCTGCCACTTTATGCTGGCTTACAGTAAAATGTTCCGTAAGTTTTTCATGTAGTTGTTGGTATGTTTGATTTTCGAGGCTTGCTACGCCGAAAAGATTTTTAAGCAAATCAAACAATTCTGCACCACACCATGATAAAAAGAAAGACTTTTGTTTTTCTGCTGACGTCACGGAATATGCGAGAAAGTGTTGTTCTAGTTGTTGTAGATATGAGTCCCATTGTTGTTGTTGTTTGTAGAATTTGTGGAATGCCGGCACCATTAACTGATCAGAAGTGTGTTTGGATTCCTTAGAAGCGTCCGTTTTGGTGTTCATGATGGCCTGCATCCACTGCTGTTGTTGAGTAAGCAAGTTCTTGGTAAATTCTTGCTGTTGTTGTAAAAGCATTTCTATGCCTTTGAGATCGTTTGCCATTGTGTTTGTTGTTGCGTACACACACGAATATATAAAAAAAAAGAAAACGACCGCACGATTTATCACTCGTCGCCAATGTAATAAATGAGACACACGCGTTGAAGGTGTAAATGGAACTGATGATTTATTCAAATATTCTTAAAACTACTATTTACAAGGTTGTAATATGAAAGGAATGTTGGACAATGTTGCAATTCATTTCACTGTACTAATATATTACAATTTCCTAAATATTTTAGTACTTCTAGAGGCGGTTGAAGATTACCAAAACTATCAAAATATTCTACATTATCCTTATATTTATAAAAAGTAATGTGTGCCATTTCCTTTGTTGGAGTCCAAGTTGATAATTCCACACTCTATCTCTCGTGAAGTTTTAGGAAGTTTATCTCTCATATATACTCCTCTAAAATGGGGAATATTCTTTTTTCCAAACATTTTTAAATCCACATCTGTAAGAGCTCTATTAGGTAGCAGCTTTATTTGTTTTTTGTCACATTATTATAAAATATTCCATATCCCTTTTTGTATGGTTTAAGGTATAGCCCTTTACCCACCGCTATAGATTCTATTGTTTTGCTATGTCGTTGGTTTTCTTCAAGCTGCTTTCTACCATTTTTAGCAGTAGTTATTGCTCTAGCGATTGCTGATCCACCCGAGGCTTATGCACCCAATGCACCATGTGCAGTGAGTATGGGTACTAGTGGTAAAAATCCTACAATTTTAGGAACCCTGATAATTTTTGGAATTTTAACTCCAGATTTCTTTCCAAGAAATATAACTTGAATTACTTTCCGTGTGGTTTTAATGGCGCTTTTAATGTCGTTTACATATATATTTAAGGTTGTTTGGTTTAACACCTAAACCAAATTTCACTTTTCATTGCGTTAGTAACAAGGTATGCGTTTGCTTTTTCTCCAAATGTGCTGTCTTTGGCTTTAACCCTTTCCCAAGCTCTATCTGCTAGCTCTCTGTCTGCTTGATGTCGTTGGGTAATATCAGTATTCTGTGAATAAGCTATATCATTTATTCTACAATCTGCAACCAATTGATTTATTCCTCTATCTCCCCTTTTCAATCGTTTCTCAAGCTTTGTTCCTGGTCCACAAAATTGGTAACCAGGAAGGTGAAGTTCAACTGGTAGTGAATTAATTAATTTATTCACTAATCCTCGTCCATGAACGTTTCTCTTGGGAATAGGTTTATTTTCCGTGTATACAATCATTTTATAATTTTTTTCTGCAAACAAATCATATATAAATCAGTTTTTTTAAATACTTAGTTGTAAAGATGCGTTTAATAAAGCAGCGTAGTAATATTTTAGTAAGAAATCTAGATTTCACATATAGTAATCAAAAAAATACAAAACATAGCTCTTTGTTACCCAATTCTATACGGGCTTTAATAGTGGGCCCATCTAATTGTGGAAAAACTAATGTTATGATAAGCTTAATAGAAAGCCCCAATGGATTAAAATTTGAAAATATTTATTTATACTCCAAGTCATTATACCAACCAAAATATGATTACCTACGACAACTTATTACTTCATTCACATTCTCTGATAATGAAGATATTATATCTCTTGATAAAGCCAAACAAAATTCAATAATGATATTTGACGATGTGGCATGTGAGAAACAAAATAATATCCGATCGTATTTTTGTATGGGACGGCACAAGGATATTGATTCATTTTATTTATGTCAAACATACACACACATCCCTAAACACCTTTTGCGTGATAATGCAAACATACTAATCGTCTTTAAAAAAGATGAAATCAATTTGAAACATGTCTATAATGATCATGTTGGAAGTGATATGGGATTCAACGATTTTTATAACATATGTCGAGAGTGTTGGAAAGAAAAGTACGGATTTTTACTGATTAACAAAGATGATGAAATTCAACATGGACGTTATAGAAAATGCTTTGAGGTTTTTATTTTGATTTAGTTAAACTTAAACGTTCAACAATAACAGACTTCTGTATCAATACTGTTCTATACCGTTTCCAAAGCTGTTCTGTCCTATTTCAAAACTGTTCTGTTCTATTCCAAAGCTGATCTGATTCAAAGCTGTTCTATACCAGTTTCACAGCTGTTCTATACCGGTTCCAAACCTGTTATATACCGGTTCCAAAGCTGTTCTGACCTGTTGCGACCTATTTCAAAACTATTCTCTTCCAAAGTTGATCTGCTCCAAAACTCTTCTATACCGCTTCCAAAGCGAAAAATTCTGATAGAAGCTATATCAATTTGAAATGGAGGAAAATATTCTAAAAGATTTGATCAAATCGCGTAAAGTTTTACAAAGAAAATTTGAAAGTATAAAGCTCGGAGAGGCTGAAACATCTGAGAAATTGGAAAAAACATTCAAACCTTTAACAGACCCCTTAAATACCCTTGTTAAATTGTCAGACGAGAACAGATATAGACCAATCCCAAATGCTTCTACCCTTCTAGATGATGATGTAGTAAAAGGTGAAGAAGATGTTAACAACGATATATTTAATTCACAAACAGATGATAATGATTTATCATATTTGGAAAGAAATGAAAACTTTGATAAAGTATTTGGTCCTCATAAAGATGAAAATGGTATATGGAAACTTGGGAATGTGGATATAAAAGTAAATAAAGACAAAATAGTCGTAGGTAATCAGAATTGGGCACTTACACCAGGATTATATGAACTAATTTTTTATCAAAACCCTAAACATTATGATGCATCCGAATTGGAAATATACAAAAAGATTCTGTTAAATACAAATGCACATAAAAGAAACTATGATCCTAATGGACAACTTAAAGGAAACAAGGGGAATAAATATAAAAAAATAATTCAGAAAATATTTAATATTACCCACACCGGCAAAGGCTTAATGAGCGTTAATCTTCAAAAACCTAACTATGTATATATACTGGGACGACCCTAACGAACTAGTAGATCGATTAAAGCTGTTAATAGCATCACAACACGCTGGCAACAATAATCATACTAATGAAATTTTATCGATAATTGAGGAATTAAGAGAAGCAAATATAATTGAGTAATATTAATGAAGTTATAGTATGACTGTGGACAAATTTGGTCATTACTACAATCAAAAGTATAGTGGTGAATTAAGGAGAAATATTTCTAAAAATATTTCCACTAGAAGGAACAGATGCCGTTAACAAAACATATATGAATTCACTAATCAATCATATGCAAGAATATTTAAAGAGAGGTATAAGCACAGAAGTTTTAATTGTTAGAAAAGAAATCAAAGAGTTGAATAAAAAAATTTCTGATATATATGAGGTAATGATAATGAATGCTTCAACATACAATGGAAAAAAGAAATCAAAGATTTGAATAAACAAAATTATGATATATATGAAGTAATGATAATGAATGCTACAACATACAATGGAAAAACGAGCGATTGTTAATGAGCTTCAGTCCCAAGCACGGAAGAATTTCCAACGACGTAGAGTTATTATGAAAGGAATTGATGATCTTTGGCAAGCAGATTTAGTAGAAATGGGTAATTATTCAATTTTGAAAAACGGATATAAATATTTGTTAACAGTTATTAATACATTCTCAAAATATGCTTGGGCAGAATCATTAAAAACGAAAACTGCATCTGAAGTGTCCAGAGCATTTCGAAAAATACTTAATATGAGGCGAATACCTAAAAATTTACAAACTGATGATGGTAAAGAATTTTTTAATAAAGAGTTTGGCTTGCTAATGCGAAAATATTTAATTAATCATTACTCTACGTATAGTGTAATGAAAGCCTCAATTGTCGAGCGTTTTAATCGAACATTAAAAGGAATAATGTGGAAAGAGTTTAGTAATAACGGAACATATCATTGGATTGATATTTACAAAAGCTTAGTTGAGCAATATAATAAAAATAGACATAGAACAATTAAAATGGCTCCCATCTATGTAACTGCTAAATACGAAAAACTTCTTTTAAATACTGTTTATAATCATCTTAAAATATTTAAAAATTCACGGTTTTTCATGTCCGCATCAGTAAATATAAAAATGTCTTTGAAAAAGGGTATACACCGAACTGGACCACAGAAATATTTAAAATTTTGGATTTGTCAAGTCAACATAATTCTTGGATAAGTAAAACAAATATTATAATGTCGGGAAAGAAAAAATTTTAAAAATAAATTTATTTAATTGAAAAAAAAACACCACAGACTTTTTATTTCATTAACGGACCAAACTTCACAATGTCAATTACTCTAGCATTAAGCGGAAATTCTTCAGTTTTAAAAGCAAATTAATTCCCATCAATAGATTTTTCAGAAGACTATGAACGTTCTTTGATTGATTTTCACTCATTTAACTCTGTTCCCAACGTAGATTATGACAATAATTTATTCCATATTGGAGATAAAGTGATTGAAATTCCAATTGGATCATATGAGTTACGAGATATTGTTGAGTATATTACTGCTCAATATAAAGCAGAATATTTTAATAAATCGATTGTGATTGAAGCCAATAATAATACTTTACAAATTGAAGTAACCTCCTCACACGACACAATTTTTTTCGATCGTGATCGCTCTATTGGAAAGTTATTTGGTTTTGGAAACGGATTTTTAACGGCTGGTATTAAACATACATCAACTCTTCCTATAAATATTTTAAAAGTTAATGGCATACAACTACAATGTAATATAGTAAGAGGAGCATTCATGAATAACTCTCCAGCACATATACTTCACGAGTTTGCATTGGATGTTCCTCCAGGTTATAAATTAGATGTTATCCCAAAAAATCTAATTTATTTGCCAGTAAACGTCAAAGAAATAACATGTCTTACAGTGTGGATAGTTGATCAAGAAGGTCGCTTAATAAATTTTCGAGGTGAAGAAATAACTCTTAGATTGCATCTCAGACCATAGAAAAAATGATAATTTACAATAAATCTCAGCAGAGAAAAATTAATAAAGACACTCCTATAAAAACTATCAACGCTATAAGACCACAATTAACAGAAGAAAATAAAGCATTTTTAAAATTGCTCAAACTAAAAGTAGAGAAGAATGTCTGATATACTCAATGTAATTGAGAAACCGTTTTCGGATGGAAACATAACAAAAAAAGATTATAATGGCTATGTTCCATATATACAATCATTTAAAAATAATGATGAAATTCGAATTACCCTACAAAATCAAGATTTATATGTTCTTCCATCTGAAAGTTATTTATACATAGAGGGAAATATAAAAAATATCAAAGGCGAGGGATCCCCAAATACTCGTCTGAGAAATAATTGTATTGCACACTTATTTGATGAAATACGTTATGAGATTAATGGTGTTGAAATTGATCGAACCCGATACTTGGGGATGTCTAGTACAATGAAAAATTATGTATCATTAAATGAATTTGAAAGCAATATGATGCGAAATGCTGGCTGGAGTATTTCTGAAGACCTACCAATGCATTCATTTAATTTTTATATACCCCTTAAACTATTAATGGGAGTTGCTGAAGACTAACAAAATAATATTAAATAGCAAACACGAACTTATTCTTTTGCGGAGCTCAAGTGATGTGAATGTATATTACTCAACAGATGCAACTGAAAATCTTCAATTGTCAATTACAAATATAACATGGAGAATCCCACGTTCATCTACCCGATAGTAGAAAAATTCAAATTATGAAGATTATTAACGATGGAACTTCTCTACCCATAGCATTCCGCAGTTGGGACTGTTATTTTAACCCCACATTTCCAGGTGGAAGAAGTCATAACTGGAATGTTAAACTTTCAATTAACAGAGAACGACCGCGATTTATTATATTTGTTCTGGAGAATAATGCTAAATATATACATTCTGATTTAAAAAATATAAAAGTTCATTTTAATTCAGATTCCTATCCATATAATGATTTAAATTTAAAGTTCGGAGAGAATAGATATGCCATTTTATATGATATGTATGCAAGATTTCAACAAAATTACTATTTAAAGGAATGTCAACCACTTCTTTCCACTGAACATTTTAAAAAAACTCCAATAGCTGTAATAGAAGTTAGCTATCAAAATGAGATGATTAAAAGTGGACCTATTGATGTAAAAATTGAGTTTGAGACAAGTAGTCCAATACCCGCAAATACAAATGAGTTCTGTTTAATTCTTCACGACCGTTTGATTGAATATACACCTTTAACTGGCATCGTTCGGAAAGTTATATGAGATGTAATAATCTAATTATATATAAAAATTATATAAATGTATATAAAACAAAAGATGTAATAAAACATGTTCTTTTTATGTTTAAATTTAAACAATGTTTTTTATTTATTTATTTCTTAAAGACAATAGACTTAATTTCTATTATATAGTTTTTTACATAATTTATATATTATTTGAGTGCTGCTGTTTTCTAATTCTAATTCATTTATTAACATATTTAATTCACAGTAACCATTCCCAGTATCCAATTGGTAATGATGCCAAGCATATGTATTTACATTATCTGCCATTACATTACGCTTGGTGTCATTAAAACTTAAAGCTACTTTATTTACTTCATTAGTTAATATTGTATGTAATTTAGATGTAAATGTATACATACATGCTCCGACTACTTCTTTTGTAAATAAAACATGTTTATAAATATCTATTTCATAGGTGTTTACAACGCACTTCTTAACACCCTTAGCCTTTTTAACATCTTTCTCGCCTTCAACTGTATACGAGTATACTCGTATAGACCTACATATTCTGTAATGAATTTGCCTTCAGTTTCATCTTTCATCATTCCCAACACTTTTTTTATTCAAAAGAGGAAAATTGAAAGGGTTATTTTCGGAGTAGGCTGAGGTATCAAACCGTTCCTTGACATCATCTCTAATGTCATTATAAAAATAATCCGTTTTTATGGAGTATATGAATGAGTCTGTGTCCATATACATAATTAAGATTTATGTTATTACCAAATTTTGGTTTCATGTATACGTAATGAAAGTCATACATTTTCCATTTTGATTGTTCCAGAACACAAAATACTAAATAGATCAGCTTATTGTAATACGTCAGAGTTTTATTCATTTGAATAGCCCATAACGAATTAGTAAATTGTGAGATGCTATGGAAATTTGGTTTCGAAATTAGTTCTCCTACCCCCAAATGGTTCCGATTAGTACGATTCCATTCGGTAACTAAACGCACATCTTTCCTTTTGTCTACATTTTCCATTGTCTTCCCATATACTGCATTATTAAGGAATTTATAGAAATCTTTTTCAAACGTATTCCTAGCTTTTGTTCTATATTCTGTATTTAAATCAATGTATGATTTCAACCATGGTCTCTGCTTGAATTGAAGAATACGATGAACTTTTTTTAAAACCAATCCATTTTTTAAACATTGATCTAATGTTTTATAATGAATAATATAAATAGTTTTCGATATTTTTAACTTGGCTGTACTGGCCAACAATTTCCAATGCAAATTAAACAATGTTAATTTCAATTTTCTCCAACGTTTCTCCGGATTTTCCCGGCTTCTTCAGGGAGATGTTTATTTTGATCTACAAAATTATGTTTTACAATGTTTTGTTTATTTTAAACTTTTACATTTTATACTTACTTTTAGCCACAGTCAACCTACACTGTCTATGATCAAATTATAATTGGCGCTAATTTTGTCTATGTCCTCTTTGCTGTTTATTGTTTTGTTTGCTTTTTGTCTTATTCGTAAACTTTCCAGTGTCATTCGTTTTCTGTGTTTGTTTTCTATATCTAATATTTTTGTGTTATCAAAGTCAGGCGTGTGTTCAGTGTCTAGTGCGTGTTGTGATATTCCTGTCATCGCTTTTTTCTTTTTGATGTCCATTTCGTGTTCTGCCAGTCGTACTCCAAGTGTTCTTTTTGTAGTACCAATGTAGACTTTGTCGCATTTGCTATTTCCCACTCCTTTACATGGTATTTCGTATACTACGTTGCATTGTTGTTTTTTTTGTCGATTTTGTCTTTGGTGTTCGTGAATATTGCTTTCAATGTTGTGTTTGATTTGTGTGAAAATATTATGTTATTGTTAGGGATTAATAGTTTTAGTGATTTGTTGTCAGTTAGATGGTTAATGAAAGTTGTACTAAAATATCGTTTTTCTTCATTGTTATTAGTGGCAGTTTTGGCGTTGTACAAGTTTTTCTGGTTGATTTTTTTGTTAATTAATGACTTGATTAGTCTTAGTGGGTAGCCGTTTTGTTGTAAATTTTTAGTGAGTTTATGTATGTTTTTGTTCCTAAATTGTGCGTCAGTTGTATCTAAGACTTTGCTTATGAGGCCAAAAGCTGTGTTCATCTTCGTTTGTTTTGGTTGTGCAGAAAAGTAGTTAATGATTCTGCCTGATGACATTGGTTCCAATCAAAGAAGATGGTATTATTTCGTCTGTGTATGCACATAACCAAGAAGGGGAGTTTGTTGTCTTTTTCCATTTCCACAGTGAATTGTAGCTTATCGTGTTGTTTGTTAAGTTCAGCTAGGATTTTTTCCACATCATTTCTATTGACAATTGCAAAGATGTCGTCCACGTACTTGACTATAAATTTAATATTTAGTCCCTCTACCCTTAGGTTCGTCATAGCACGGGTTAGAAGGTCGTCCAAGACAATATCAGCTATTGTTGGGGACAGCGGATTTCCCATGGGCATTCCAAATGTTTGCGAGTAAAGATTTTGGTCATATTTGAAATAATTATTGTCTTTAAGACAAAATTCTAATATTCTTAAAAATTTTGATCTTGGAATTTTCGTCCTACTTTCGAGTTGTGCCCATTGTGTCATAATCGTCCTCATTGCATATTGCGTAGGAATATTGGTGAATAATGAAATGGCATCGAAGGATACCAATATGTCGTCAGGTTCGATAATCATGTTCCCGAGTTTTCCCATAGTGTCAATACAATTCTTTGTATTCAAGTCGTCAGAAATGAGGGTTTTCAGGATTTGCCCGATGTGCTTAGCCAGGTTGTAGCAAGGGACATTAGTCGATGACGCTATTGGTCTGAGTGGTGTGCCCTCCTTGTGAATTTTTGGCAAATTTGGTACAATTGCCGAAGAACCATATAGCTGCAATTTTTGCCTTTTGTCTATGTGTTCATTCTCAAAAAGTTCGTTGACTATATCGTTGTCAATTTTCTGCAGTTTAGAGGTAGGGTCTATTCTAATTTGTCTGTATGTGTTTTTGTCATCTAGGAGTTGGTACATTTTCCTGTTGTATTCCTCCTTGTACATTATCCCGGTTTTGTTACCTTTGTCTGCGGTTGTTACGATTAAGTTGTCCTTATGTTCTTCCAAAATGTCCTTTGTCGTGTTATACGTTTGAAGGATGAATTTTTCCAATCCGTTGATTCTCCTATTCCTTTTAAAGTTGAAGATTTTTCTGGACAGGTTAGTCCGAATATTATCCTTGTCATTATCTGGGCTCTCCTGGATGCACTGTTCGATGTCGGCGATGATATGAATAGTTGAAAGGTTTTTGTTTGTCGTCGGTAAAGCGAATTTTTCTCCCAGTGAGAGTAGCCATTTGCATTCAATGGGAAGGTGTATGTCTGTCTTATTTATCAGCCGGTCCTCGTTATATGTTATTTCAAACTTATCCAAAAATTTAAGTTTCAGTTTGTCAATTCTTCTTTTGTTGTCAGTCTGTATTTGTGTTGCGAGTTTGTTCTTCTGATGTGTTTGTCTAGAGATGAATTCTTTAGCCTCTTCGCTATTCATTGTCCTAGTTTAGTTTTATTTGAAAGATCAGCCACCAGTTTTTCATGCTTACTTCCACCAATTATTTTGTTTTCTGTACAAAATGGCAAATCATTATGACTGTCATGACAATTGTGGGGATAAGACAAATCAACTTCAAAAATGTAGCCAATTTCTGAAATATCTGGAATGTCGCGTGGATGGACGAAATTGTTAGTACAATTGAATTCCCCATATGGAAGTGATTCTGACATTGCCCATCCATATAAATTGTTTGCGTCTAAATATAAAATATATTCAGAAGGTTTTGTACGGTCATAACTATTTAAATACTTATGGTTGGCTTTACAATATCTCTTACTACATTGAGTAAGACCACCTCGAATACCTCGTTTGATAAAGTTATACATTTCCAAATCTGTAAATAACTCTAGTTCAATTTTCGTATACTTCAACATAGCATCCCACGAAAGCCCTGGAGCAGTATAATAATGTGTTGGATCTAAGTTGTAGATTTTCTTACAAACCTTTCTGAAGTTTTCGAAAACATCTGTAAGTATTAATACATCAGTCTTCAAATATAACTTCATGTAATCCCGAATACTGGCACAATTAAATGTATTCCAAATCTTCTGTGCGAGCACATAATCTTCCTCTGAGCATTTTTTATCATTTAATTTGCTATAAAATGCTTCGATTGGAGGAAGATGAGTCTCATCAAGTTTTTCAAATGTGTTAACGTACTCATACGGAAAAACACCCTTTCGCCTCATTAGATTAAACTCTTCAACAACTGGAAAACTTTTTCGAATTGATTCTAAATCACTATCAGACAAATTTCTAGCCAATGCATCTAACCCAGCTGCCATAAACCTATACGAGTCTAAAAATCTTAGCTCAACCTTTTGCTGTGTTTTTTCATATCGTATATTTTCTAGTTGGTTTCGAATATGAGACTCAGGAATGTTTTTCTCCATTTTCTCTCTACGCAAAACATCTAATGAAAGGTCAATCTCCTCATCACTATACACTCGAACTGTGTGTGATAAGGAAATATATAATTGTTTATTAAGGGGTAAGATTTTTGTCTCCTTTAATATTTACTAAGTCTTTGATGAACAGATGACAATCATAAGACGAAAAATTGTGAAAGAATATTGGAATAAAATTTGGAACTTTATAATTTAAATTACATGAGTTATGTGCAGGTCCCCTGTATTTCCCTGATAAATGACAATGATCTCTTACAGCTGTTTCATCACCACAGATATGACAATCCTTTGAATTTTGTAAATTTTCTTTTTCTAAGGTTGTTAAGGGTTGCATAGGCACAATTTTCTCAAAATGATTTTTATAAATATCTTTACATTCCTGAACCAAATTTTTAACAAAATGCTCCCCTACATTTACACTACTATCACTATCCGTAAATATTTTAAATCTATCTAAATTTTCTTTAAAATGACACTGAACATTATATGCATATGCACATGGTATATGCTTTTTTACAAATGTTGCAAGTAAACAAAGTAGAATTCATTTTAGATTTTTTTTAAAACCACACAGATCGATGAAACTCGAAAGACTGATTTGAGGTTCTATGCTCAACACGACCTTAACTTTATGAATGTAGAAAAACTCTAGTTTCAAGTGTTTTCTGTAAGAAAATATTGTGTTTTGGATTTTAGCACCATTATCGAAATCAACTACCTAGATATTATTTTCTTTACAAGAAATGTAAAGTTAAACTAAAGTGGAAACAAATTTGTATACTCCTTAGGATTTTAGTTTGGATTTTTAGTTTTGGGTGTTTGATCCCGCATTTTGTTTTAGTTTTGGGTGTTTGATCCCGCATTTTTGGATAAAAGACTCCAAGTTTTAAGTTTAGTGTGTTTGATCCCGCACTTAGTTTTAATTTCGGGTGTTTGATCCCGCAAGACAGTTTTTGGGTGTTTCATCCCGCAATTCAGCTTAAGTATTTTGGATGAAAGACTCCAAGTTTTAAAATTACGTTTTTGGATGAAAGATTCCAAGTGTTAGTTCTTAAGTTTTTGGATGAAAGACTCCAAGTTTTAATTTTAAGCTTTTTGGATGAAAGACTCCAACTTTTGAATTTATATTTTGAGCATAGACTCTAGTGAAGATAGTTGAAGTATGGAAATTTTTCAATATCTTCTATATATTTCTGTTTTTGCATCATCTTGTTAAAGATTAATGCAGTTGATTTCATTACGCAATATACTATAGACATTCTTCTAAGGTTGATGTAAGCTTAGAAGTGGTGTCTGTTTTCAGTTTTTACATTTGAAATTATATTATCTTAAATTATATTTTCTTTTAGACTAATCTTTGATTTTCAGCTCATTTATTTTTTTTGCTTTTTCTACGATTTTTGCTTTTCTTTGTTTTTGGACCTATAGTTTTTCTTTCCATCGCAAGCTTTTGTTTACAGACAACACTCGGTGAACATTTTTAAATTTTTACGATTTGTTGATAATTCTCGTTAATTCGTTTACCTTTAAGAGGTTATAATATTGCATTGTACCCCCAGTTAGGGGAAGAAATTTTCATTTTGTCATTTTTATTCGTTTGATTTTCGGTTAATTAACCATGCCTGTTCGGCGATCACCGCGCGTTAGTGGAACTGGAGGTGGTAACCTACCATTAGAGTCCACCGTGGAAGCATTATTCACTCAAGCAGCTTCCGCACCTCTCACCTACACTACTGCGGCAGGATCAGCAGCAACAGTAGTGACAACAGCCCCTATGACGACCAGTGTGCCAGGAGGCAGGATTTATCCAGCGAGTTTGGATCAGATTACCAGCGACCGTAACTTGACTGATCAAGAGGAATCGCCAGAATCTCCAGAATATAGCACGCTTACAGCCCGTCGTGCATTGGCTGGTCATAGGCGAATGGCAGATGCAACACCATCCGTTTATGGAAATAATATGGAACGGCAACCGAATCATCGAATGGAGACGGATCAACAAAGAGACGACGAAGCCCTTGTACGACGTATTTTGCCAGCGATCGTGAAAGCCACTAGGCAATTGTTAGCAAGCAGTATGGGAAGTCAACCTGAGGCACGATTACCATCGCCACTGATGCCAACACAGGCAGATAATGGACCAAATAGGCGACAAGATACGGCAGATTACTTAGAGCAGGAGCCGAGAAGTAGAGGAAATCAAGGAACAGTTGAAGATAGTGAAATACGTTTAGAGGTAGAGCAACCCTCGCGGAATACTAGACCTGAAATGGTTTCTTTGATGGAGTTAGCGACGACCACAGGACGGCAGCGGCCAACCGATGGTTTTACGGCGCCAACGCCACGATTCTGGCCAGCTCGCGAGTCAACACCACCCCAGGAAGCAGAGCGAGAAGGAACGATACACGCCAGCGACGCAGTCCGAGTTCTGGTGGCCGTGAGGAGTATTCTAGTCGAAGCGGACGCAAACCAGATGTAACTAAATGGGGAATAAAATTTGACGGAACGAAGAAAACCGCGTTGATGTCATATGTGCAGACAAAGAATGTGATATAGCAGAACTGCTGAAAGATTTGCATCATTTGCTAGAAAAAATCCAGAAAAAAATCAATTAAGATGGAAAACTAAGAAACTAATGGGAGAAAAAAAAGCTATTAAACTCATACCAAAAATAATTTGGATTGACAACTAAGAATATGTGTGGGGATGAGGAGTAAATAAATATATTGGGTGAAGGTCATTTGTGTTATGTTTTAATATGGACTGCAGTGTGTACGATCTAGCATAAGAATATGACATTATAAAGTGTGCATCACAGACAGTCTTTTCTTTATACTGCATGTTACATATGGAACGCAGACTGTTATGGTATGTTGTTGTAGTTTAGTTATCAATATGTTTCTCCTATGGTGGATGTCATGGGCTTTTGTACTGCATGTTACATGTCATGGGCTTTTGTACTGCATGTTACATGGAACGCAGACAGATTGTTATGGTATGTTGTTGTAGTTTAGTTATCAATATGTTTCTCCTATGGTGGATGTCATGGGCTATTGTACTGCATGTAATATTTACTGCATGTACATTTTTCCCTACTCCCACTATTTTCTTAGTTTTCCATCTTAATTGCTATTTTTTCGATTTTAATTACCCTTTTCATACAAAATCATATTAAATGATATTTAAATGAAACTAAGGGTACAATGGCTAGTGTGCGCGGCTCTAGTACATGAGAACGTGGGTTCGATCCCTGCTCCGACCACCTTACATTTCTTTCTACGACGGTCACCTCGCTTAGTGATGGCGACACTATCGAGTACTTAGCCATGAAAATGCTTCTCAAAGTACCGTTCGGAACCGGTGTAAAACCGTAGGTCCCAGTTAGTGAGTATAAAACTAGAAAGCGCACATCTCACTGATTGTGAGAAGCTCTCCCCAATCCCTTCATGGGATGTTATGGGACACCATTGTTTTGTTTTAAGGGAATTTATTTTCGGCTGTAATTTATGAAGTGGACATTGCGCACAGACAGACAGAGATAGACTTATTATGGTGGATGATACATATAACACATGCATCGTAGCCAGATAGACTTTTCTTCTGCAATATGTTGTTGTTATAGTTTTGTTAAGTCAATTTGAATTTTATAATATACAAAATTTGCTATAAATTATCAACTTGCTATAAATTATAAATTATCAATCTTTGCAGTCCACTATTAAATATTTAACGATGAGTACAAACAGAGACCTCATTTCTGCTTTCAATTCCCTTAATATTAAGCAGGTCCTCAGCGTAAAAGATATGATTACTGGAGAGGATTATCTTATTACTGGAGCTGAACGTGTAACTACAAAATATGGGGATTCCATTGCCTTGGAGTTGGTGACGAAAAGGCTATATCTTCCTAAGAGGTTTAATGCTCTGACTGACAAGGATGCTGAAAGCTTATCTACTGGCGATTACCTAATTTCAAGGATTCCAATGAATGATGGAAATGATGACACATCCAATAGGTTAGAGATAAAGAAATCCACTCCCATTAGAGAATATTATTATTATGATAGAAATGTTAGTACTTTCAAGTAAACCCACTTTAAATAAACACTCAGAATTTAATAAACTGTTGTTTTATTTACACAGAAAATAAAATTTTATGGGGTTTTATAATATAAGACCTTAATATGAACATTATGTATTCTGTTTTAAAGGTTACCTAATACAAGGAAGATGGAGATTATTGAAGACTTTCTACAGAAGTTTGAAAATATGATTTTTGAAGAACATTTAGAATTAATACGTGTATTTAAAACACAGTATTCAAATTTTGATGCATACAATATACCCTGCTCCCATAAAAGTTTGGATGGAGGTGTAGTAGGAATGTGTGGATGCTATTTTTTCCATTTGAGAAAAGGAAAGATTATGAAGATTATCGAAAAATATCAAAAATTATTAAAGTATTTCACATCGTCCTACACCACACAATTAAATGCAAGAAACAAAGAATGAGAATAAAACTGTAATTAAAATTGTAATATTTTATATTCAATAAAGCAACAAATGATTTTTTTTTTATTTAAAGTGCAATAAAATGTTTTATTTTAAAATTTTACTAATTTACAAAATTCATATACAAAACTATATTATTTTCATACATCTATTTAACTTAGTGAAACTAATTCTTCAAGATTATTTTCATTTTCCTCCAAAAATATGAAAAGTTTAAACAGATTATTAAGTGAGCATTTGAAAATCATACTGTTATAATGTACTGGGCAGTTAGTAGTATAGTTTCTTAAATTTTTAAAACTAATCTTATTTTCAAGGTTGATAACGTTTAAATTAAAATTTTGCAATAGGAAATCTTTCTTGTTGTTTCCAAAAACAAAGATATATTTATAATCCTTCAATGGCGTCAGTATATCATCAAGACAATTGTAATTCACTTCTCCATCAACCCAGTCCAAGTTATGTATATAGGTTTTATTATAAAAATTCTGCTTAGCTGCTTGTTTCGTTAGTATACTACTACTAAAGGGAGGTTTTAATATGTGATGAGTTGGTATGACTGACGTTCCGAGCATATAAGCTAATTCCTTCACTTACAAAGTATTATTATTACCATTACAGAACTGTAGGTCAATCAAAGCAATGTCCGACTTATCAATTTTAAACATGACTGATTAAAGAGTAATTATGAAATAATAGTAGTATTGTTTTGAAGTTTATCTTTTATAGTGGATTATACTAAACTTTTTCTATATAAAGAGATTTTCAGAGTAGCAAACGAAAACCCCAAATTTATGATGTTGTATTTGAGCTTGAATACTTCCTTAATTTGAAACTAAAGATATCCTGCGGATTTTCGACATCATTTGGATTTAAGCCAGTTATATACCTACATTATACAGACAAACATTTTATTGGATTAGATCGAGATGAGTGGATACGTCTCATGAGCTATAAGGAGAATATTAACGCTACGCAGAACGAATATGATTTTATAAATTCAATGAATCTTATTAAGAACGATTGTGAGAGAGATATTGAATATTCTTTTCAAATAAAGCTGGGATATGTTACTTAGTTTTGAAACAAGGAACATATAAAATTAAAATTGATTCTGAGACTTGGAGATCAATATTCGTCGAAAACAAATTCAACACTTCCACAACTATTACATACCAAAATGTTCTGAGTTAAACAAAACAAATATTCAATTATGTGAAATTGAAGGAATGTACGAAAGAGATGTAGAGATTGATTTATCACGACTTTGTTATGAGTTCGGTATAAAACTCCAAAACCAAATTAAAAATGATGTAAAAATTTATAGGTTATTATTAAGAGCAGATAATAAATGAATATATGTATATGAACAAATTATAAGCGTTTTATTTCTTGATTTTAAAATGTGTTAAAAATTTTAAACATAAATGACCACAATTAAAAGAATTAAGTTTCTGATTTCTTTTATAGTTATAATTAATATTATTTCCTAAATATTTTAGTACTTCTAGAGGCGGTTGAATATTACCAAAACTATCAAAATATTCTACATTATCCTTATATTTATAAAAAGTAATGTGTGCCATTTCCTTTGTTGGAGTCCAAGTTGATAATTCCACACTCTATCTCTCGTGAAGTTTTAGGAAGTTTATCTCTCATATATACTCCTCTAAAATGGGGAATATTCTTTTTTCCAAACATTTTTAAATCCACATCTGTAAGAGCTCTATTAGGTAGCAGCTTTATTTGTTTTTTGTCACATTATTATAAAATATTCCATATCCCTTTTTGTATGGTTTAAGGTATAGCCCTTTACCCACCGCTATAGATTCTATTGTTTTGCTATGTCGTTGGTTTTCTTCAAGCTGCTTTCTACCATTTTTAGCAGTAGTTATTGCTCTAGCGATTGCTGATCCACCCGAGGCTTATGCACCCAATGCACCATGTGCAGTGAGTATGGGTACTAGTGGTAAAAATCCTACAATTTTAGGAACCCTGATAATTTTTGGAATTTTAACTCCAGATTTCTTTCCAAGAAATATAACTTGAATTACTTTCCGTGTGGTTTTAATGGCGCTTTTAATGTCGTTTACATATATATTTAAGGTTGTTTGGTTTAACACCTAAACCAAATTTCACTTTTCATTGCGTTAGTAACAAGGTATGCGTTTGCTTTTTCTCCAAATGTGCTGTCTTTGGCTTTAACCCTTTCCCAAGCTCTATCTGCTAGCTCTCTGTCTGCTTGATGTCGTTGGGTAATATCAGTATTCTGTGAATAAGCTATATCATTTATTCTACAATCTGCAACCAATTGATTTATTCCTCTATCTCCCCTTTTCAATCGTTTCTCAAGCTTTGTTCCTGGTCCACAAAATTGGTAACCAGGAAGGTGAAGTTCAACTGGTAGTGAATTAATTAATTTATTCACTAATCCTCGTCCATGAACGTTTCTCTTGGGAATAGGTTTATTTTCCGTGTATACAATCATTTTATAATTTTTTTCTGCAAACAAATCATATATAAATCAGTAAACTGTTTTTTTAAATACTTAGTTGTAAAGATGCGTTTAATAAAGCAGCGTAGTAATATTTTAGTAAGAAATCTAGATTTCACATATAGTAATCAAAAAAATACAAAACATAGCTCTTTGTTACCCAATTCTATACGGGCTTTAATAGTGGGCCCATCTAATTGTGGAAAAACTAATGTTATGATAAGCTTAATAGAAAGCCCCAATGGATTAAAATTTGAAAATATTTATTTATACTCCAAGTCATTATACCAACCAAAATATGATTACCTACGACAACTTATTACTTCATTCACATTCTCTGATAATGAAGATATTATATCTCTTGATAAAGCCAAACAAAATTCAATAATGATATTTGACGATGTGGCATGTGAGAAACAAAATAATATCCGATCGTATTTTTGTATGGGACGGCACAAGGATATTGATTCATTTTATTTATGTCAAACATACACACACATCCCTAAACACCTTTTGCGTGATAATGCAAACATACTAATCGTCTTTAAAAAAGATGAAATCAATTTGAAACATGTCTATAATGATCATGTTGGAAGTGATATGGGATTCAACGATTTTTATAACATATGTCGAGAGTGTTGGAAAGAAAAGTACGGATTTTTACTGATTAACAAAGATGATGAAATTCAACATGGACGTTATAGAAAATGCTTTGAGGTTTTTATTTTGATTTAGTTAAACTTAAACGTTCAACAATAACAGACTTCTGTATCAATACTGTTCTATACCGGTTCCAAAGCTGTTCTGTCCTATTTCAAAACTGTTCTGTTCTATTCCAAAGCTGATCTGATTCAAAGCTGTTCTATACCAGTTTCACAGCTGTTCTATACCGGTTCCAAACCTGTTATATACCGGTTCCAAAGCTGTTCTGACCTGTTGCGACCTATTTCAAAACTATTCTCTTCCAAAGTTGATCTGCTCCAAAACTCTTCTATACCGCTTCCAAAGCGAAAAATTCTGATAGAAGCTATATCAATTTGAAATGGAGGAAAATATTCTAAAAGATTTGATCAAATCGCGTAAAGTTTTACAAAGAAAATTTGAAAGTATAAAGCTCGGAGAGGCTGAAACATCTGAGAAATTGGAAAAAACATTCAAACCTTTAACAGACCCCTTAAAAACCCTTGTTAAATTGTCAGACGAGAACAGAGATAGACCAATCCCAAATGCTTCTACCCTTCTAGATGATGATGTAGTAAAAGGTGAAGAAGATGTTAACAACGATATATTTAATTCACAAACAGATGATAATGATTTATCATATTTGGAAAGAAATGAAAACTTTGATAAAGTATTTGGTCCTCATAAAGATGAAAATGGTATATGGAAACTTGGGAATGTGGATATAAAAGTAAATAAAGACAAAATAGTCGTAGGTAATCAGAATTGGGCACTTACACCAGGATTATATGAACTAATTTTTTATCAAAACCCTAAACATTATGATGCATCCGAATTGGAAATATACAAAAAGATTCTGTTAAATACAAATGCACATAAAAGAAACTATGATCCTAATGGACAACTTAAAGGAAACAAGGGGAATAAATATAAAAAAATAATTCAGAAAATATTTAATATTACCCACACCGGCAAAGGCTTAATGAGCGTTAATCTTCAAAAACCTAACTATGTATATATACTGGGACGACCCTAATGAACTAGTAGATCGATTAAAGCTGTTAATAGCATCACAACACGCTGGCAATAATAATCATACTAATGAAATTTTATCGATAATTGAGGAATTAAGAGAAGCAAATATAATTGAGTAATATTAATGAAGTTATAGTATGACTGTGGACAAATTTGGTCATTACTACAATCAAAAGTATAGTGGTGAATTAAGGAGAAATATTTCTAAAAATTTTGGTATTAAACTGGATGGGGCGAACTTTAATGCCGATAATAAAAGAATAATAAATTTGGCAACACCACTAGAAGGAACAGATGCCGTTAACAAAACATATATGAATTCACTAATCAATCATATGCAAGAATATTTAAAGAGAGGTATAAGCACAGAAGTTTTAATTGTTAGAAAAGAAATCAAAGAGTTGAATAAAAAAATTTCTGATATATATGAGGTAATGATAATGAATGCTTCAACATACAATGGAAAAAAGAAATCAAAGATTTGAATAAACAAAATTATGATATATATGAAGTAATGATAATGAATGCTACAACATACAATGGAAAAACGAGCGATTGTTAATGAGCTTCAGTCCCAAGCACGGAAGAATTTCCAACGACGTAGAGTTATTATGAAAGGAATTGATGATCTTTGGCAAGCAGATTTAGTAGAAATGGGTAATTATTCAATTTTGAAAAACGGATATAAATATTTGTTAACAGTTATTAATACATTCTCAAAATATGCTTGGGCAGAATCATTAAAAACGAAAACTGCATCTGAAGTGTCCAGAGCATTTCGAAAAATACTTAATATGAGGCGAATACCTAAAAATTTACAAACTGATGATGGTAAAGAATTTTTTAATAAAGAGTTTGGCTTGCTAATGCGAAAATATTTAATTAATCATTACTCTACGTATAGTGTAATGAAAGCCTCAATTGTCGAGCGTTTTAATCGAACATTAAAAGGAATAATGTGGAAAGAGTTTAGTAATAACGGAACATATCATTGGATTGATATTTACAAAAGCTTAGTTGAGCAATATAATAAAAATAGACATAGAACAATTAAAATGGCTCCCATCTATGTAACTGCTAAATACGAAAAACTTCTTTTAAATACTGTTTATAATCATCTTAAAATATTTAAAAATTCACGGTTTTTCATGTCCGCATCAGTAAATATAAAAATGTCTTTGAAAAAGGGTATACACCGAACTGGACCACAGAAATATTTAAAATTTTGGATTTGTCAAGTCAACATAATTCTTGGATAAGTAAAACAGAAATATTATAATGTCGGGAAAGAAAAAATTTTAAAAATAAATTTATTTAATTGAAAAAAAAACACCACAGACTTTTTATTTCATTAACGGACCAACCTTCACAATGTCAATTACTCTAGCATTAAGCGGAAATTCTTCAGTTTTAAAAGCAAATTACTTCCCATCAATAGATTTTTCAGAAGACTATGAACGTTCTTTGATTGATTTTCACTCATATAACTCTGTTCCCAACGTAGATTATGACAATAATTTATTCCATATTGGAGATAAAGTGATTGAAATTCCAATTGGATCATATGAGTTACGAGATATTGTTGAGTATATTACTGCTCAATATAAAGCAGAATATTTTAATAAATCGATTGTGATTGAAGCCAATAATAATACTTTACAAATTGAAGTAACCTCCTCACACGACACAATTTTTTTCGATCGTGATCGCTCTATTGGAAAGTTATTTGGTTTTGGAAACGGATTTTTAACGGCTGGTATTAAACATACATCAACTCTTCCTATAAATATTTTAAAAGTTAATGGCATACAAGTACAGTGTAATATAGTAAGAGGAGCATTCATGAATAACTCTCCAGCACATATACTTCACGAGTTTGCATTGGATGTTCCTCCAGGTTATAAATTAGATGTTATCCCAAAAAATCTAATTTATTTGCCAGTAAACGTCAAAGAAATAACATGTCTTACAGTGTGGATAGTTGATCAAGAAGGTCGCTTAATAAATTTTCGAGGTGAAGAAATAACTCTTAGATTGCATCTCAGACCATAGAAAAAATGATAATTTACAATAAATCTCAGCAGAGAAAAATTAATAAAGACACTCCTATAAAAACTATCAACGCTATAAGACCACAATTAACAGAAGAAAATAAAGCATTTTTAAAATTGCTCAAACTAAAAGTAGAGAAGAATGTCTGATATACTCAATGTAATTGAGAAACCGTTTTCGGATGGAAACATAACAAAAAAAGATTATAATGGCTATGTTCCATATATACAATCATTTAAAAATAATGATGAAATTCGAATTACCCTACAAAATCAAGATTTATATGTTCTTCCATCTGAAAGTTATTTATACATAGAGGGAAATATAAAAAATATCAAAGGCGAGGGATCCCCAAATACTCGTCTGAGAAATAATTGTATTGCACACTTATTTGATGAAATACGTTATGAGATTAATGGTGTTGAAATTGATCGAACCCGATACTTGGGGATGTCTAGTACAATGAAAAATTATGTATCATTAAATGAATTTGAAAGCAATATGATGCGAAATGCTGGCTGGAGTATTTCTGAAGACCTACCAATGCATTCATTTAATTTTTATATACCCCTTAAACTATTAATGGGATTTGCTGAAGACTAACAAAATAATATTAAATAGCAAACACGAACTTATTCTTTTGCGGAGCTCAAGTGATGTGAATGTATATTACTCAACAGATGCAACTGAAAATCTTCAATTGTCAATTACAAATATAACATGGAGAATCCCACGTTCATCTACCCGATAGTAGAAAAATTCAAATTATGAAGATTATTAACGATGGAACTTCTCTACCCATAGCATTCCGCAGTTGGGACTGTTATTTTAACCCCACATTTCCAGGTGGAAGAAGTCATAACTGGAATGTTAAACTTTCAATTAACAGAGAACGACCGCGATTTATTATATTTGTTCTGGAGAATAATGCTAAATATATACATTCTGATTTAAAAAATATAAAAGTTCATTTAAATTCAGATTCCTATCCATATAATGATTTAAATTTAAAGTTCGGAGAGAATAGATATGCCATTTTATATGATATGTATGCAAGATTTCAACAAAATTACTATTTAAAGGAATGTCAACCACTTCTTTCCTCTGAACATTTTAAAAAAACTCCAATAGCTGTAATAGAAGTTAACTATCAAAATGAGATGATTAAAAGTGGACCTATTGATGTAAAAAATGAGTTTGAGACAAGTAGTCCAATACCCGCAAATACAAATGAGTTCTGTTTAATTCTTCACGACCGTTTGATTGAATATACACCTTTAACTGGCATCGTTCGGAAAGTTATATGAGATGTAATAATCTAATTATATATAAAAATTATATAAATGTATATAAAATAAAAGATGTAATAAAACATGTTCTTTTTATGTTTAAATTTAAACAATGTTTTTTATTTATTTATTTCTTAAAGACAATAGACTTAATTTCTATTATATAGTTTTTTACATAATTTATATATTATTTATGAGTGCTTCTGTTTTCTAATTCTAATTCATTTATTAACATATTTAATTCACAGTAACCATTCCCAGTATCCAATTGGTAATGATGCCAAGCATATGTATTTACATTATCTGCCATTACATTACGCTTGGTGTCATTAAAACTTAAAGCTACTTTATTTACTTCATTAGTTAATATTGTATGTAATTTAGATGTAAATGTATACATACATGCTCCGACTACTTCTTTTGTAAATAAAACATGTTTATAAATATCTATTTCATAGGTGTTTACAACGCACTTCTTAACACCCTTAGCCTTTTTAACATCTTTCTCACCTTCAACTGTATACGAGTATACTTTAGGCGCTAGACCTACATATTCTGTAATGAATTTGCCTTCAGTTTCATCTTTCATCATTCCCAACACTTTTTTTATTCAAAAGAGGAAAATTGAAAGGGTTATTTTCGGAGTAGGCTGAGGTATCAAACCGTTCCTTGACATCATCTCTAATGTCATTATAAAAATAATCCGTTTTTATGGAGTATATGAATGAGTCTGTGTCCATATACATAATTAAGATTTATGTTATTACCAAATTTTGGTTTCATGTATACGTAATGAAAGTCATACATTTTCCATTTTGATTGTTCCAGAACACAAAATACTAAATAGATCAGCTTATTGTAATACGTCAGAGTTTTATTCATTTGAATAGCCCATAACGAATTAGTAAATTGTGAGATGCTATGGAAATTTGGTTTCGAAATTAGTTCTCCTACCCCCAAATGGTTCCGATTAGTACGATTCCATTCGGTAACTAAACGCACATCTTTCCTTTTGTCTACATTTTCCATTGTCTTCCCATATACTGCATTATTAAGGAATTTACAGAAATCTTTTTCAAACGTATTCCTAGCTTTTGTTCTATATTCTGTATTTAAATCAATGTATGATTTCAACCATGGACTCTGCTTGAATTGAAGAATACGATGAACTTTTTTTAAAACCAATCCATTTTTTAAACATTGATCTAATGTTTTATAATGAATAATATAAATAGTTTTCGATATTTTTAACTTGGCTGTACTGGCCAACAATTTCCAATGCAAATTAAACAATGTTAATTTCAATTTTCTCCAACGTTTCTCCGGATTTTCCCGGCTTCTTCAGGGAGATGTTTATTTTGATCTATAAAATTATGTTTTACAATGTTTTGTTTATTTTAAACTTTTACATTTTATACTTACTTTTAGCCACAGTCAACCTACACTGTCTATGATCCTCTTTGCTGTTTATTGTTTTGTTTGCTTTTTGTCTTATTCGTAAACTTTCCAGTGTCATTCGTTTTCTGTGTTTGTTTTCTATATCTAATATTTTTGTGTTATCAAAGTCAGGCGTGTGTTCAGTGTCTAGTGCGTGTTGTGATATTCCTGTCATCGCTTTTTTCTTTTTGATGTCCATTTCGTGTTCTGCCAGTCGTACTCCAAGTGTTCTTTTTGTAGTACCAATGTAGACTTTGTCGCATTTGCTATTTCCCACTCCTTTACATGGTATTTCGTATACTACGTTGCATTGTTGTTTTTTTTGTCGATTTTGTCTTTGGTGTTCGTGAATATTGCTTTCAATGTTGTGTTTGATTTGTGTGAAAATATTATGTTATTGTTAGGGATTAATAGTTTTAGTGATTTGTTGTCAGTTAGATGGTTAATGAAAGTTGTACTAAAATATCGTTTTTCTTCATTGTTATTAGTAGCAGTTTTGGCGTTGTACAAGTTTTTCTGGTTGATTTTTTTGTTAATTAATGACTTGATTAGTCTTAGTGGGTAGCCGTTTTGTTGTAAATTTTTAGTGAGTTTATGTATGTTTTTGTTCCTAAATTGTGCGTCAGTTGTATCTAAGACTTTGCTTATGAGGCCAAAAGCTGTGTTCATCTTCGTTTGTTTTGGTTGTGCAGAAAAGTAGTTAATGATTCTGCCTGATGACATTGGTTCCAATCAAAGAAGATGGTATTATTTCGTCTGTGTATGCACATAACCAAGAAGGGGAGTTTGTTGTCTTTTTCCATTTCCACAGTGAATTGTAGCTTATCGTGTTGTTTGTTAAGTTCAGCTAGGATTTTTTCCACATCATTTCTATTGACAATTGCAAAGATGTCGTCCACGTACTTGACTATAAATTTAATATTTAGTCCCTCTACCCTTAGGTTCGTCATAGCACGGGTTAGAAGGTCGTCCAAGACAATATCAGCTATTGTTGGGGACAGCGGATTTCCCATGGGCATTCCAAATGTTTGCGAGTAAAGATTTTGGTCATATTTGAAATAATTATTGTCTTTAAGACAAAATTCTAATATTCTTAAAAATTTTGATCTTGGAATTTTCGTCCTACTTTCGAGTTGTGCCCATTGTGTCATAATCATCCTCATTGCATATTGCGTAGGAATATTGGTGAATAATGAAATGGCATCGAAGGATACCAATATGTCGTCAGGTTCGATAATCATGTTCCCGAGTTTTCCCATAGTGTCAATACAATTCTTTGTATTCAAGTCGTCAGAAATGAGGGTTTTCAGGATTTGCCCGATGTGCTTAGACAGGTTGTAGCAAGGGACATTAGTCGATGACGCTATTGGTCTGAGTGGTGTGCCCTCCTTGTGAATTTTTGGCAAATTTGGTACAATTGCCGAAGAACCATATAGCTGCAATTTTTGCCTTTTGTCTATGTGTTCATTCTCAAAAAGTTCGTTGACTATATCGTTGTCAATTTTCTGCAGTTTAGAGGTAGGGTCTATTCTAATTTGTCTGTATGTGTTTTTGTCATCTAGGAGTTGGTACATTTTCCTGTTGTATTCCTCCTTGTACATTATCCCGGTTTTGTTACCTTTGTCTGCGGTTGTTACGATTAAGTTGTCCTTATGTTCTTCCAAAATGTCCTTTGTCGTGTTATACGTTTGAAGGATGAATTTTTCCAATCCGTTGATTCTCCTATTCCTTTTAAAGTTGAAGATTTTTCTGGACAGGTTAGTCCGAATATTATCCTTGTCATTATCTGGGCTCTCCTGGATGCACTGTTCGATGTCGGCGATGATATGAATAGTTGAAAGGTTTTTGTTTGTCGTCGGTAAAGCGAATTTTTCTCCCAGTGAGAGTAGCCATTTGCATTCAATGGGAAGGTGTATGTCTGTCTTATTTATCAGCCGGTCCTCGTTATATGTTATTTCAAACTTATCCAAAAATTGAAGTTTCAGTTTGTCAATTCTTCTTTTGTTGTCAGTCTGTATTTGTGTTGCGAGTTTGTTCTTCTGATGTGTTTGTCTAGAGATGAATTCTTTAGCCTCTTCGCTATTCATTGCCCTAGTTAAGTTTTATTTGAAAGATCAGCCACCAGTTTTTCATGCTTACTTCCACCAATTATTTTGTTTTCTGTACAAAATGGCAAATCATTATGACTGTCATGACAATTGTGGGGATAAGACAAATCAACTTCAAAAATGTAGCCAATTTCTGAAATATCTGGAATGTCGCGTGGATGGACGAAATTGTTAGTACAATTGAATTCCCCATATGGAAGTGATTCTGACATTGCCCATCCATATAAATTGTTTGCGTCTAAATATAAAATATATTCAGGTTTTGTACGGTCATAACTATTTAAATACTTATGGTTGGCTTTACAATATCTCTTACTACATTGAGTAAGACCACCTCGAATACCTCGTTTGATAAAGTTATACATTTCCAAATCTGTAAATAACTCTAGTTCAATTTTCGTATACTTCAACATAGCATCCCACGAAAGCCCTGGAGCAGTATAATAATGTGTTGGATCTAAGTTGTAGATTTTCTTACAAACCTTTCTGAAGTTTTCGAAAACATCTGTAAGTATTAATACATCAGTCTTCAAATATAACTTCATGTAATCCCGAATACTGGCACAATTAAATGTATTCCAAATCTTCTGTGCGAGCACATAATCTTCCTCTGAGCATTTTTTATCATTTAATTTGCTATAAAATGCTTCGATTGGAGGAAGATGAGTCTCATCAAGTTTTTCAAATGTGTTAACGTACTCATACGGAAAAACACCCTTTCGCCTCATTAGATTAAACTCTTCAACAACTGGAAAACTTTTTCGAATTGATTCTAAATCACTATCAGACAAATTTCTAGCCAATGCATCTAACCCAGCTGCCATAAACCTATACGAGTCTAAAAATCTTAGCTCAACCTTTTGCTGTGTTTTTTCATATCGTATATTTTCTAGTTGGTTTCGAATATGAGACTCAGGAATGTTTTTCTCCATTTTCTCTCTACGCAAAACATCTAATGAAAGGTCAATCTCCTCATCACTATACACTCGAACTGTGTGTGATAAGGAAATATATAATTGTTTATTAAGGGGTAAGATTTTTGTCTCTCCTTTAATATTTACTAAGTCTTTGATGAACAGATGACAATCATAAGACGAAAAATTGTGAAAGAATATTGGAATAAAATTTGGAACTTTATAATTTAAATTACATGAGTTATGTGCAGGTCCCCTGTATTTCCCTGATAAATGACAATGATCTCTTACAGCTGTTTCATCACCACAGATATGACAATCCTTTGAATTTTGTAAATTTTCTTTTTCTAAGGTTGTTAAGGGTTGCATAGGCACAATTTTCTCAAAATGATTTTTATAAATATCTTTACATTCCTGAACCAAATTTTTAACAAAATGCTCCCCTACATTTACACTACTATCACTATCCGTAAATATTTTAAATCTATCTAAATTTTCTTTAAAATGACACTGAACATTATATGCATATGCACATGGTATATGCTTTTTTACAAATGTTGCAAGTAAACAAAGTAGAATTCATTTTAGATTTTTTTTAAAACCACACAGATCGATGAAACTCGAAAGACTGATTTGAGGTTCTATGCTCAACACGACCTTAACTTTATGAATGTAGAAAAACTCTAGTTTCAAGTGTTTTCTGTAAGAAAATATTGTGTTTTGGATTTTAGCACCATTATCGAAATCAACTACCTAGATATTATTTTCTTTACAAGAAATGTAAAGTTAAACTAAAGTGGAAACAAATTTGTATACTCCTTAGGATTTTAGTTTGGATTTTTAGTTTTGGGTGTTTGATCCCGCATTTTGTTTTAGTTTTGGGTGTTTGATCCCGCATTTTTGGATAAAAGACTCCAAGTTTTAAGTTTAGTGTGTTTGATCCCGCACTTAGTTTTAATTTTGGGTGTTTGATCCCGCAAGACAGTTTTTGGGTGTTTGATCCCGCAATTCAGCTTAAGTATTTTGGATGAAAGACTCCAAGTTTTAAAATTACGTTTTTGGATGAAAGATTCCAAGTGTTAGTTCTTAAGTTTTTGGATGAAAGACTCCAAGTTTTAATTTTAAGCTTTTTGGATGAAAGACTCCAACTTTTGAATTTATATTTTGAGCATAGACTCTAGTGAAGATAGTTGAAGTAGGGAAATTTTTCAATATCTTCTATACATTTCTGTTTTTGCATCATCTTGTTAAAGATTAATGCAGTTGATTTCATTACGCAATATACTATAGACATTCTTCTAAGGTTGATGTAAGCTTAGAAGTGGTGTCTGTTTTCAGTTTTTACATTTGAAATTATATTATCTTAAATTATATTTTCTTTTGCTTTTTCTACGATTTTTGCTTTTCTTTGTTTTTGGACCTATAGTTTTTCTTTCCATCGCAAGCTTTTGTTTACAGACAACACTCGGTGAACATTTTTAAATTTTTACGATTTGTTGATAATTCTCGTTAATTCGTTTACCTTTAAGAGGTTATAATATTGCATTGTACCCCCAGTTAGGGGAAGAAATTTTCATTTTGTCATTTTTATTCGTTTGATTTTCGGTTAATTAACCATGCCTGTTCGGCGATCACCGCGCGTTAGTGGAACTGGAGGTGGTAACCTACCATTAGAGTCCACCGTGGAAGCATTTTTCACTCAAGCAGCTTCCGCACCTCTCACCTACACTACTGCGGCAGGATCAGCAGCAACAGTAGTGACAACAGCCCCTATGACGACCAGTGTGCCAGGAGGCAGGATTTATCCAGCGAGTTTGGATCAGATTACCAGCGACCGTAACTTGACTGATCAAGAGGAATCGCCAGAATCTCCAGAATATAGCACGCTTACAGCCCGTCGTGCATTGGCTGGTCATAGGCGAATGGCAGATGCAACACCATCCGTTTATGGAAATAATATGGAACGGCAACCGAATCATCGAATGGAGACGGATCAACAAAGAGACGACGAAGCCCTTGTACGACGTATTTTGCCAGCGATCGTGAAAGCCACTAGGCAATTGTTAGCAAGCAGTATGGGAAGTCAACCTGAGGCACGATTACCATCGCCACTGATGCCAACACAGGCAGATAATGGACCAAATAGGCGACAAGATACGGCAGATTACTTAGAGCAGGAGCCGAGAAGTAGAGGAAATCAAGGAACAGTTGAAGATAGTGAAATACGTTTAGAGGTAGAGCAACCCTCGCGGAATACTAGACCTGAAATGGTTTCTTTGATGGAGTTAGCGACGACCACAGGACGGCAGCGGCCAACCGATGATTTTACGGCGCCAACGCCACGATTCTGGCCAGCTCGCGAGTCAACACCACCCCAGGAAGCAGAGCGAGAAGGAACGATACACGCCAGCGACGCAGTCCGAGTTCTGGTGGCCGTGAGGAGTATTCTAGTCGAAGCGGACGCAAACCAGATGTAACTAAATGGGGAATAAAATTTGACGGAACGAAGAAAACCGCGTTGATGTCATATGTGCAGACAAAGAATGTGATATAGCAGAACTGCTGAAAGATTTGCATCATTTGCTAGAAAAAATCCAGAAAAAAATCAATTAAGATGGAAAACTAAGAAACTAATGGGAGAAAAAAAAGCTATTAAACTCATACCAAAAATAATTTGGATTGACAACTAAGAATATGTGTGGGGATGAGGAGTAAATAAATATATTGGGTGAAGGTCATTTGTGTTATGTTTTAATATGGACTGCAGTGTGTACGATCTAGCATAAGAATATGACATTATAAAGTGTGCATCACAGACAGTCTTTTCTTTATACTGCATGTTACATATGGAACGCAGACTGTTATGGTATGTTGTTGTAATTTAGTTATCAATATGTTTCTCCTATGGTGGATGTCATGGGCTTTTGTACTGCATGTTACATGTCATGGGCTTTTGTACTGCATGTTACATGGAACGCAGACAGACTGTTATGGTATGTTGTTGTAGTTTAGTTATCAATATGTTTCTCCTATGGTGGATGTCATGGGCTATTGTACTGCATGTAATATTTACTGCATGTACATTTTTCCCTACTCCCACTATTTTCTTAGTTTTCCATCTTAATTGCTATTTTTTCGATTTTAATTACCCTTTTCATACAAAATCATATTAAATGATATTTAAATGAAACTAAGGGTACAATGGCTAGTGTGCGCGGCTCTAGTACATGAGAACGTGGGTTCGATCCCTGCTCCGACCACCTTACATTTCTTTCTACGACGGTCACCTCGCTTAGTGATGGCGACACTATCGAGTACTTAGCCATGAAAATGCTTCTCAAAGTACCGTTCGGAACCGGTGTAAAACCGTAGGTCCCAGTTAGTGAGTATAAAACTAGAAAGCGCACATCTCACTGATTGTGAGAAGCTCTCCCCAATCCCTTCATGGGATGTTATGGGACACCATTGTTTTGTTTTAAGGGAATTTATTTTCGGCTGTAATTTATGAAGTGGACATTGCGCACAGACAGACAGAGATAGACTTATTATGGTGGATGATACATATAACACATGCATCGTAGCCAGATAGACTTTTCTTCTGCAATATGTTGTTGTTATAGTTTTGTTAAGTCAATTTGAATTTTATAATATACAAAATTTGCTATAAATTATCAACTTGCTATAAATTATAAATTATCAATCTTTGCAGTCCACTATTAAATATTTAACGATGAGTACAAACAGAGACCTCATTTCTGCTTTCAATTCCCTTAATATTAAGCAGGTCCTCAGCGTAAAAGATATGATTACTGGAGAGGATTATCTTATTACTGGAGCTGAACGTGTAACTACAAAATATGGGGATTCCATTGCCTTGGAGTTGGTGACGAAAAGGCTATATCTTCCTAAGAGGTTTAATGCTCTGACTGACAAGGATGCTGAAAGCTTATCTACTGGCGATTACCTAATTTCAAGGATTCCAATGAATGATGGAAATGATGACACATCCAATAGGTTAGAGATAAAGAAATCCACTCCCATTAGAGAATATTATTCTTATGATAGAAATGTTAGTACTTTCAAGTAAACCCACTTTAAATAAAAACTCAGAATTTAATAAACTGTTGTTTTATTTACACAGAAAATAAAATTTTATGGGGTTTTATAATATAAGACCTTAATATGAACATTATGTATTCTGTTTTAAAGGTTACCTAATACAAGGAAGATGGAGATTATTGAAGACTTTCTACAGAAGTTTGAAAATATGATTTTTGAAGAACATTTAGAATTAATACGTGTATTTAAATCACAGTATTCAAATTTTGATGCATCAATATACCCTGCTCCCATAAAAGTTTGGATGGAGGTGTAGTAGGAATGTGTGGATGCTATTTTTTCCATTTGAGAAAAGGAAAGATTATGAAGATTATCGAAAAATATCAAAAATTATTAAAGTATTTCACATCGTCCTACACCACACAATTAAATGCAAGAAACAAAGAATGAGAATAAAACTGTAATTAAAATTGTAATATTTTATATTCAATAAAGCAACAAATGATTTTTTTTTATTTAAAGTGCAATAAAATATTTTATTTTAAAATTTTACTAATTTACAAAATTCATATACAAAACTATTTTATTTTCATACATCTATTTAACTTAGTGAAACTAATTCTTCAAGATTATTTTCATTTTCCTCCAAAAATATGAAAAGTTTAAACAGATTATTAAGTGAGCATTTGAAAATCATACTGTTATAATGTACTGGGCAGTTAGTAGTATAGTTTCTTAAATTTTTAAAACTAATCTTATTTTCAAGGTTGATAACGTTTAAATTAAAATTTTGCAATAGGAAATCTTTCTTGTTGTTTCCAAAAACAAAGATATATTTATAATCCTTCAATGGCGTCAGTATATCATCAAGACAATTGTAATTCACTTCTCCATCAACCCAGTCCAAGTTATGTATATAGGTTTTATTATAAAAATTCTGCTTAGCTGCTTGTTTCGTTAGTATACTACTACTAAAGGGAGGTTTTAATATGTGATGAGTTGGTATGACTGACGTTCCGAGCATATAAGCTAATTCCTTCACTTACAAAGTATTATTATTACCATTACAGAACTGTAGGTCAATCAAAGCAATGTCCGACTTATCAATTTTAAACATGACTGATTAAAGAGTAATTATGAAATAATAGTAGTATTGTTTTGAAGTTTATCTTTTATAGTGGATTATACTAAACTTTTTCTATATAAAGAGATTTTCAGAGTAGCAAACGAAAACCCCAAATTTATGATGTTGTATTTGAGCTTGAATACTTCCTTAATTTGAAACTAAAGATATCCTGCGGATTTTCGACATCATTTGGATTTAAGCCAGTTATATACCTACATTATACAGACAAACATTTTATTGGATTAGATCGAGATGAGTGGATACGTCTCATGAGCTATAAGGAGTATATTAACGCTACGCAGAACGAATATGATTTTATAAATTCAATGAATCTTATTAAGAACGATTGTGAGAGAGATATTGAATATTCTTTTCAAATAAAGCTGGGATATGTTACTTAGTTTTGAAACAAGGAACATATAAAATTAAAATTGATTCTGAGACTTGGAGATCAATATTCGTCGAAAACAAATTCAACACTTCCACAACTATTACATACCAAAATGTTCTGAGTTAAACAAAACAAATATTCAATTATGTGAAATTGAAGGAATGTACGAAAGAGATGTAGCGATTGATTTATCACGACTTTGTTATGAGTTCGGTATAAAACTCCAAAACCAAATTAAAAATGATGTAAAAATTTATAGATTATTATTAAGAGCAGATAATAAATGAATATATGTATATGAACAAATTATAAGCGTTTTATTTCTTGATTTTAAAATGTGTTAAAAATTTTAAACATAAATGACCACAATTAAAAGAATTAAGTTTCTGATTTCTTTTATAGTTATAATTAATATTATTTCCTAAATATTTTAGTACTTCTAGAGGCGGTTGAAGATTACCAAAACTATCAAAATATTCTACATTATCCTTATATTTATAAAAAGTAATGTGTGCCATTTCCTTTGTTGGAGTCCAAGTTGATAATTCCACAATCTATCTCTCGTGAAGTTTTAGGAAGTTTATCTCTCATATATACTCCTCTAAAATGGGGAATATTCTTTTTTCCAAACATTTTTAAATCCACATCTGTAAGAGCTCTATTAGGTAGCAGCTTTATTTGTTTTTTGTCACATTATTATAAAATATTCCATATCCCTTTTTGTATGGTTTAAGGTATAGCCCTTTACCCACCGCTATAGATTCTATTGTTTTGCTATGTCGTTGGTTTTCTTCAAGCTGCTTTCTACCATTTTTAGCAGTAGTTATTGCTCTAGCGATTGCTGATCCACCCGAGGCTTATGCACCCAATGCACCATGTGCAGTGAGTATGGGTACTAGTGGTAAAAATCCTACAATTTTAGGAACCCTGATAATTTTTGGAATTTTAACTCCAGATTTCTTTCCAAGAAATATAACTTGAATTACTTTCCGTGTGGTTTTAATGGCGCTTTTAATGTCGTTTACATATATATTTAAGGTTGTTTGGTTTAACACCTAAACCAAATTTCACTTTTCATTGCGTTAGTAACAAGGTATACGTTTGCTTTTTCTCCAAATGTGCTGTCTTTGGCTTTAACCCTTTCCCAAGCTCTATCTGCTAGCTCTCTGTCTGCTTGATGTCGTTGGGTAATATCAGTATTCTGTGAATAAGCTATATCATTTATTCTACAATCTGCAACCAATTGATTTATTCCTCTATCTCCCCTTTTCAATCGTTTCTCAAGCTTTGTTCCTGGTCCACAAAATTGGTAACCAGGAAGGTGAAGTTCAACTGGTAGTGAATTAATTAATTTATTCACTAATCCTCGTCCATGAACGTTTCTCTTGGGAATAGGTTTATTTTCCGTGTATACAATCATTTTATAATTTGTTTCTGCAAACAAATCATATATAAATCAGTAAACTGTTTTTTTAAATACTTAGTTGTAAAGATGCGTTTAATAAAGCAGCGTAGTAATATTTTAGTAAAAAATCTAGATTTCACATATAGTAATCAAAAAAATACAAAACATAGCTCTTTGTTACCCAATTCTATACGGGCTTTAATAGTGGGCCCATCTAATTGTCGAAAAACTAATGTTATGATAAGCTTAATAGAAAGCCCCAATGGATTAAAATTTGAAAATATTTATTTATACTCCAAGTCATTATACCAACCAAAATATGATTACCTACGACAACTTATTACTTCATTCACATTCTCTGATAATGAAGATATTATATCTCTTGATAAAGCCAAACAAAATTCAATAATGATATTTGACGATGTGGCATGTGAGAAACAAAATAATATCCGATCGTATTTTTGTATGGGACGGCACAAGGATATTGATTAATTTTATTTATGTCAAACATACACACACATCCCTAAAGACCTTGTGCGTGATAATGCAAACATACTAATCGTCTTTAAAAAAGATGAAATCAATTTGAAACATGTCTATAATGATCATGTTGGAAGTGATATGGGATTCAACGATTTTTATAACATATGTCGAGAGTGTTGGAAAGAAAAGTACGGATTTTTACTGATTAACAAAGATGATGAAATTCAACATGGACGTTATAGAAAATGCTTTGAGGTTTTTATTTTGATTTAGTTAAACTTAAACGTTCAACAATAACAGACTTCTGTATCAATACTGTTCTATACCGGTTCCAAAGCTGTTCTGTCCTATTTCAAAACTGTTCTGTTCTATTCCAAAGCTGATCTGATTCAAAGCTGTTCTATACCAGTTTCACAGCTGTTCTATACCGGTTCCAAACCTGTTATATACCGGTTCCAAAGCTGTTCTGGCCTGTTGCGACCTATTTCAAAACTATTCTCTTCCAAAGTTGATCTGCTCCAAAACTCTTCTATACCGCTTCCAAAGCGAAAAATTCTGATAGAAGCTATATCAATTTGAAATGGAGGAAAATATTCTAAAAGATTTGATCAAATCGCGTAAAGTTTTACAAAGAAAATTTGAAAGTATAAAGCTCGGAGAGGCTGAAACATCTGAGAAATTGGAAAAAACATTCAAACCTTTAACAGACCCCTTAAAAACCCTTGTTAAATTGTCAGACGAGAACAGATATAGACCAATCCCAAATGCTTCTACCCTTCTAGATGATGATGTAGTAAAAGGTGAAGAAGATGTTAACAACGATATATTTAATTCACAAACAGATGATAATGATTTATCATATTTGGAAAGAAATGAAAACTTTGATAAAGTATTTGGCCCTCATAAAGATGAAAATGGTATATGGAAACTTGGGAATGTGGATATAAAAGTAAATAAAGACAAAATAGTCGTAGGTAATCAGAATTGGGCACTTACACCAGGATTATATGAACTAATTTTTTATCAAAACCCTAAACATTATGATGCATCCGAATTGGAAATATACAAAAAGATTCTGTTAAATACAAATGCACATAAAAGAAACTATGATCCTAATGGACAACTTAAAGGAAACAAGGGGAATAAATATAAAAAAATAATTCAGAAAATATTTAATATTACCCACACCGGCAAAGGCTTAATGAGCGTTAATCTTCAAAAACCTAACTATGTATATATACTGGGACGACCCTAATGAACTAGTAGATCGATTAAAGCTGTTAATAGCATCACAACACGCTGGCAACAATAATCATACTAATGAAATTTTATCGATAATTGAGGAATTAAGAGAAGCAAATATAATTGAGTAATATTAATGAAGTTATAGTATGACTGTGGACAAATTTGGTCATTACTACAATCAAAAGTATAGTGGTGAATTAAGGAGAAATATTTCTAAAAATTTTGGTATTAAACTGGATGGGGCGAACTTTAATGCCGATAATAAAAGAATAATAAATTTGGCAACACCACTAGAAGGAACAGATGCCGTTAACAAAACATATATGAATTCACTAATCAATCATATGCAAGAATATTTAAAGAGAGGTATAAGCACAGAAGTTTTAATTGTTAGAAAAGAAATCAAAGAGTTGAATAAAAAAATTTCTGATATATATGAGGTAATGATAATGAATGCTTCAACATACAATGGAAAAAAGAAATCAAAGATTTGAATAAACAAAATTATGATATATATGAAGTAATGATAATGAATGCTACAACATACAATGGAAAAACGAGCGATTGTTAATGAGCTTCAGTCCCAAGCACGGAAGAATTTCCAACGACGTAGAGTTATTATGAAAGGAATTGGTGATCTTTGGCAAGCAGATTTAGTAGAAATGGGTAATTATTCAATTTTGAAAAACGGATATAAATATTTGTTAACAGTTATTAATACATTCTCAAAATATGCTTGGGCAGAATCATTAAAAACGAAAACTGCATCTGAAGTGTCCAGAGCATTTCGAAAAATACTTAATATGAGGCGAATACCTAAAAATTTACAAACTGATGATGGTAAAGAATTTTTTAATAAAGAGTTTGGCTTGCTAATGCGAAAATATTTAATTAATCATTACTCTACGTATAGTGTAATGAAAGCCTCAATTGTCGAGCGTTTTAATCGAACATTAAAAGGAATAATGTGGAAAGAGTTTAGTAATAACGGAACATATCATTGGATTGATATTTACAAAAGCTTAGTTGAGCAATATAATAAAAATAGACATAGAACAATTAAAATGGCTCCCATCTATGTAACTGCTAAATACGAAAAACTTCTTTTAAATACTGTTTATAATCATCTTAAAATATTTAAAAATTCACGGTTTTTCATGTCCGCATCAGTAAATATAAAAATGTCTTTGAAAAAGGGTATACACCGAACTGGACCACAGAAATATTTAAAATTTTGGATTTGTCAAGTCAACATAATTCTTGGATAAGTAAAACAGAAATATTATAATGTCGGGAAAGAAAAAATTTTAAAAATAAATTTATTTAATTGAAAAAAAAACACCACAGACTTTTTATTTCATTAACGGACCAACCTTCACAATGTCAATTACTCTAGCATTAAGCGGAAATTCTTCAGTTTTAAAAGCAAATTACTTCCCATCAATAGATTTTTCAGAAGACTATGAACGTTCTTTGATTGATTTTCACTCATATAACTCTGTTCCCAACGTAGATTATGACAATAATTTATTCCATATTGGAGATAAAGTGATTGAAATTCCAATTGGATCATATGAGTTACGAGATATTGTTGAGTATATTACTGCTCAATATAAAGCAGAATATTTTAATAAATCGATTGTGATTGAAGCCAATAATAATACTTTACAAATTGAAGTAACCTCCTCACACGACACAATTTTTTTCGATCGTGATCGCTCTATTGGAAAGTTATTTGGTTTTGGAAACGGATTTTTAACGGCTGGTATTAAACATACATCAACTCTTCCTATAAATATTTTAAAAGTTAATGGCATACAAGTACAATGTAATATAGTAAGAGGAGCATTCATGAATAACTCTCCAGCACATATACTTCACGAGTTTGCATTGGATGTTCCTCCAGGTTATAAATTAGATGTTATCCCAAAAAATCTAATTTATTTGCCAGTAAACGTCAAAGAAATAACATGTCTTACAGTGTGGATAGTTGATCAAGAAGGTCGCTTAATAAATTTTCGAGGTGAAGAAATAACTCTTAGATTGCATCTCAGACCATAGAAAAAATGATAATTTACAATAAATCTCAGCAGAGAAAAATTAATAAAGACACTCCTATAAAAACTATCAACGCTATAAGACCACAATTAACAGAAGAAAATAAAGCATTTTTAAAATTGCTCAAACTAAAAGTAGAGAAGAATGTCTGATATACTCAATGTAATTGAGAAACCGTTTTCGGATGGAAACATAACAAAAAAAGATTATAATGGCTATGTTCCATATATACAATCATTTAAAAATAATGATGAAATTCGAATTACCCTACAAAATCAAGATTTATATGTTCTTCCATCTGAAAGTTATTTATACATAGAGGGAAATATAAAAAATATCAAAGGCGAGGGATCCCCAAATACTCGTCTGAGAAATAATTGTATTGCACACTTATTTGATGAAATACGTTATGAGATTAATGGTGTTGAAATTGATCGAACCCGATACTTGGGGATGTCTAGTACAATGAAAAATTATGTATCATTAAATGAATTTGAAAGCAATATGATGCGAAATGCTGGCTGGAGTATTTCTGAAGACCTACCAATGCATTCATTTAATTTATATATACCCCTTAAACTATTAATGGGATTTGCTGAAGACTAACAAAATAATATTAAATAGCAAACACGAACTTATTCTTTTGCGGAGCTCAAGTGATGTGAATGTATATTACTCAACAGATGCAACTGAAAATCTTCAATTGTCAATTACAAATATAACATGGAGAATCCCACGTTCATCTACCCGATAGTAGAAAAATTCAAATTATGAAGATTATTAACGATGGAACTTCTCTACCCATAGCATTCCGCAGTTGGGACTGTTATTTTAACCCCACATTTCCAGGTGGAAGAAGTCATAACTGGAATGTTAAACTTTCAATTAACAGAGAACGACCGCGATTTATTATATTTGTTCTGGAGAATAATGCTAAATATATACATTCTGATTTAAAAAATATAAAAGTTCATTTAAATTCAGATTCCTATCCATATAATGATTTAAATTTAAAGTTCGGAGAGAATAGATATGCCATTTTATATGATATGTATGCAAGATTTCAACAAAATTACTATTTAAAGGAATGTCAACCACTTCTTTCCTCTGAACATTTTAAAAAAACTCCAATAGCTGTAATAGAAGTTAACTATCAAAATGAGATGATTAAAAGTGGACCTATTGATGTAAAAATTGAGTTTGAGACAAGTAGTCCAATACCCGCAAATACAAATGAGTTCTGTTTAATTCTTCACGACCGTTTGATTGAATATACACCTTTAACTGGCATCGTTCGGAAAGTTATATGAGATGTAATAATCTAATTATATATAAAAATTATATAAATGTATATAAAATAAAAGATGTAATAAAACATGTTCTTTTTATGTTTAAATTTAAACAATGTTTTTTATTTATTTATTTCTTAAAGACAATAGACTTAATTTCTATTATATAGTTTTTTACATAATTTATATATTATTTATGAGTGCTTCTGTTTTCTAATTCTAATTCATTTATTAACATATTTAATTCACAGTAACCATTCCCAGTATCCAATTGGTAATGATGCCAAGCATATGTATTTACATTATCTGCCATTACATTACGCTTGGTGTCATTAAAACTTAAAGCTACTTTATTTACTTCATTAGTTAATATTGTATGTAATTTAGATGTAAATGTATACATACATGCTCCGACTACTTCTTTTGTAAATAAAACATGTTTATAAATATCTATTTCATAGGTGTTTACAACGCACTTCTTAACACCCTTAGCCTTTTTAACATCTTTCTCACCTTCAACTGTATACGAGTATACTTTAGGCGCTAGACCTACATATTCTGTAATGAATTTGCCTTCAGTTTCATCTTTCATCATTCCCAACACTTTTTTTATTCAAAAGAGGAAAATTGAAAGGGTTATTTTCGGAGTAGGCTGAGGTATCAAACCGTTCCTTGACATCATCTCTAATGTCATTATAAAAATAATCCGTTTTTATGGAGTATATGAATGAGTCTGTGTCCATATACATAATTAAGATTTATGTTATTACCAAATTTTGGTTTCATGTATACGTAATGAAAGTCATACATTTTCCATTTTGATTGTTCCAGAACACAAAATACTAAATAGATCAGCTTATTGTAATACGTCAGAGTTTTATTCATTTGAATAGCCCATAACGAATTAGTAAATTGTGAGATGCTATGGAAATTTGGTTTCGAAATTAGTTCTCCTACCCCCAAATGGTTCCGATTAGTACGATTCCATTCGGTAACTAAACGCACATCTTTCCTTTTGTCTACATTTTCCATTGTCTTCCCATATACTGCATTATTAAGGAATTTATAGAAATCTTTTTCAAACGTATTCCTAGCTTTTGTTCTATATTCTGTATTTAAATCAATGTATGATTTCAACCATGGTCTCTGCTTGAATTGAAGAATACGATGAACTTTTTTTAAAACCAATCCATTTTTTAAACATTGATCTAATGTTTTATAATGAATAATATAAATAGTTTTCGATATTTTTAACTTGGCTGTACTGGCCAACAATTTCCAATGCAAATTAAACAATGTTAATTTCAATTTTCTCCAACGTTTCTCCGGATTTTCCCGGCTTCTTCAGGGAGATGTTTATTTTGATCTACAAAATTATGTTTTACAATGTTTTGTTTATTTTAAACTTTTACATTTTATACTTACTTTTAGCCACAGTCAACCTACACTGTCTATGATCCTCTTTGCTGTTTATTGTTTTGTTTGCTTTTTGTCTTATTCGTAAACTTTCCAGTGTCATTCGTTTTCTGTGTTTCAGTGTCTAGTGCGTGTTGTGATATTCCTGTCATCGCTTTTTTCTTTTTGATGTCCATTTCGTGTTCTGCCAGTCGTACTCCAAGTGTTCTTTTTGTAGTACCAATGTAGACTTTGTCGCATTTGCTATTTCCCACTCCTTTACATGGTATTTCGTATACTACGTTGCATTGTTGTTTTTTTTGTCGATTTTGTCTTTGGTGTTCGTGAATATTGCTTTCAATGTTGTGTTTGATTTGTGTGAAAATATTATGTTATTGTTAGGGATTAATAGTTTTAGTGATTTGTTGTCAGTTAGATGGTTAATGAAAGTTGTACTAAAATATCGTTTTTCTTCATTGTTATTAGTGGCAGTTTTGGCGTTGTACAAGTTTTTCTGGTTGATTTTTTTGTTAATTAATGACTTGATTAGTCTTAGTGGGTAGCCGTTTTGTTGTAAATTTTTAGTGAGTTTATGTATGTTTTTGTTCCTAAATTGTGCGTCAGTTGTATCTAAGACTTTGCTTATGAGGCCAAAAGCTGTGTTCATCTTCGTTTGTTTTGGTTGTGCAGAAAAGTAGTTAATGATTCTGCCTGATGACATTGGTTCCAATCAAAGAAGATGGTATTATTTCGTCTGTGTATGCACATAACCAAGAAGGGGAGTTTGTTGTCTTTTTCCATTTCCACAGTGAATTGTAGCTTATCGTGTTGTTTGTTAAGTTCAGCTAGGATTTTTTCCACATCATTTCTATTGACAATTGCAAAGATGTTGTCCACGTACTTGACTATAAATTTAATATTTAGTCCCTCTACCCTTAGGTTCGTCATAGCACGGGTTAGAAGGTCGTCCAAGACAATATCAGCTATTGTTGGGGACAGCGGATTTCCCATGGGCATTCCAAATGTTTGCGAGTAAAGATTTTGGTCATATTTGAAATAATTATTGTCTTTAAGACAAAATTCTAATATTCTTAAAAATTTTGATCTTGGAATTTTCGTCCTACTTTCGAGTTGTGCCCATTGTGTCATAATCGTCCTCATTGCATATTGCGTAGGAATATTGGTGAATAATGAAATGGCATCGAAGGATACCAATATGTCGTCAGGTTCGATAATCATGTTCCCGAGTTTTCCCATAGTGTCAATACAATTCTTTGTATTCAAGTCGTCAGAAATGAGGGTTTTCAGGATTTGCCCGATGTGCTTAGACAGGTTGTAGCAAGGGACATTAGTCGATGACGCTATTGGTCTGAGTGGTGTGCCCTCCTTGTGAATTTTTGGCAAATTTGGTACAATTGCCGAAGAACCATATAGCTGCAATTTTTGCCTTTTGTCTATGTGTTCATTCTCAAAAAGTTCGTTGACTATATCGTTGTCAATTTTCTGCAGTTTAGAGGTAGGGTCTATTCTAATTTGTCTGTATGTGTTTTTGTCATCTAGGAGTTGGTACATTTTCCTGTTGTATTCCTCCTTGTACATTATCCCGGTTTTGTTACCTTTGTCTGCGGTTGTTACGATTAAGTTGTCCTTATGTTCTTCCAAAATGTCCTTTGTCGTGTTATACGTTTGAAGGATGAATTTTTCCAATCCGTTGATTCTCCTATTCCTTTTAAAGTTGAAGATTTTTCTGGACAGGTTAGTCCGAATATTATCCTTGTCATTATCTGGGCTCTCCTGGATGCACTGTTCGATGTCGGCGATGATATGAATAGTTGAAAGGTTTTTGTTTGTCGTCGGTAAAGCGAATTTTTCTCCCAGTGAGAGTAGCCATTTGCATTCAATGGGAAGGTGTATGTCTGTCTTATTTATCAGCCGGTCCTCGTTATATGTTATTTCAAACTTATCCAAAAATTGAAGTTTCAGTTTGTCAATTCTTCTTTTGTTGTCAGTCTGTATTTGTGTTGCGAGTTTGTTCTTCTGATGTGTTTGTCTAGAGATGAATTCTTTAGCCTCTTCGCTATTCATTGCCCTAGTTAAGTTTTATTTGAAAGATCAGCCACCAGTTTTTCATGCTTACTTCCACCAATTATTTTGTTTTCTGTACAAAATGGCAAATCATTATGACTGTCATGACAATTGTGGGGATAAGACAAATCAACTTCAAAAATGTAGCCAATTTCTGAAATATCTGGAATGTCGCGTGGATGGACGAAATTGTTAGTACAATTGAATTCCCCATATGGAAGTGATTCTGACATTGCCCATCCATATAAATTGTTTGCGTCTAAATATAAAATATATTCAGAAGGTTTTGTACGGTCATAACTATTTAAATACTTATGGTTGGCTTTACAATATCTCTTACTACATTGAGTAAGACCACCTCGAATACCTCGTTTGATAAAGTTATACATTTCCAAATCTGTAAATAACTCTAGTTCAATTTTCGTATACTTCAACATAGCATCCCACGAAAGCCCTGGAGCAGTATAATAATGTGTTGGATCTAAGTTGTAGATTTTCTTACAAACCTTTCTGAAGTTTTCGAAAACATCTGTAAGTATTAATACATCAGTCTTCAAATATAACTTCATGTAATCCCGAATACTGGCACAATTAAATGTATTCCAAATCTTCTGTGCGAGCACATAATCTTCCTCTGAGCATTTTTTATCATTTAATTTGCTATAAAATGCTTCGATTGGAGGAAGATGAGTCTCATCAAGTTTTTCAAATGTGTTAACGTACTCATACGGAAAAACACCCTTTCGCCTCATTAGATTAAACTCTTCAACAACTGGAAAACTTTTTCGAATTGATTCTAAATCACTATCAGACAAATTTCTAGCCAATGCATCTAACCCAGCTGCCATAAACCTATACGAGTCTAAAAATCTTAGCTCAACCTTTTGCTGTGTTTTTTCATATCGTATATTTTCTAGTTGGTTTCGAATATGAGACTCAGGAATGTTTTTCTCCATTTTCTCTCTACGCAAAACATCTAATGAAAGGTCAATCTCCTCATCACTATACATTCGAACTGTGTGTGATAAGGAAATATATAATTGTTTATTAAGGGGTAAGATTTTTGTCTCTCCTTTAATATTTACTAAGTCTTTGATGAACAGATGACAATCATAAGACGAAAAATTGTGAAAGAATATTGGAATAAAATTTGGAACTTTATAATTTAAATTACATGAGTTATGTGCAGGTCCCCTGTATTTCCCTGATAAATGACAATGATCTCTTACAGCTGTTTCATCACCACAGATATGACAATCCTTTGAATTTTGTAAATTTTCTTTTTCTAAGGTTGTTAAGGGTTGCATAGGCACAATTTTCTCAAAATGATTTTTATAAATATCTTTACATTCCTGAACCAAATTTTTAACAAAATGCTCCCCTACATTTACACTACTATCACTATCCGTAAATATTTTAAATCTATCTAAATTTTCTTTAAAATGACACTGAACATTATATGCATATGCACATGGTATATGCTTTTTTACAAATGTTGCAAGTAAACAAAGTAGAATTCATTTTAGATTTTTTTTAAAACCACACAGATCGATGAAACTCGAAAGACTGATTTGAGGTTCTATGCTCAACACGACCTTAACTTTATGAATGTAGAAAAACTCTAGTTTCAAGTGTTTTCTGTAAGAAAATATTGTGTTTTGGATTTTAGCACCATTATCGAAATCAACTACCTAGATATTATTTTCTTTACAAGAAATGTAAAGTTAAACTAAAGTGGAAACAAATTTGTATACTCCTTAGGATTTTAGTTTGGATTTTTAGTTTTGGGTGTTTGATCCCGCATTTTGTTTTAGTTTTGGGTGTTTGATCCCGCATTTTTGGATAAAAGACTCCAAGTTTTAAGTTTAGTGTGTTTGATCCCGCACTTAGTTTTAATTTTGGGTGTTTGATCCCGCAAGACAGTTTTTGGGTGTTTCATCCCGCAATTCAGCTTAAGTATTTTGGATGAAAGACTCCAAGTTTTAAAATTACGTTTTTGGATGAAAGATTCCAAGTGTTAGTTCTTAAGTTTTTGGATGAAAGACTCCAAGTTTTAATTTTAAGCTTTTTGGATGAAAGACTCCAACTTTTGAATTTATATTTTGAGCATAGACTCTAGTGAAGATAGTTGAAGTATGGAAATTTTTCAATATCTTCTATATATTTCTGTTTTTGCATCATCTTGTTAAAGATTAATGCAGTTGATTTCATTACGCAATATACTATAGACATTCTTCTAAGGTTGATGTAAGCTTAGAAGTGGTGTCTGTTTTCAGTTTTTACATTTGAAATTATATTATCTTAAATTATATTTTCTTTTAGACTAATCTTTGATTTTCAGCTCATTTATTTTTTTTGCTTTTTCTACGATTTTTGCTTTTCTTTGTTTTTGGACCTATAGTTTTTCTTTCCATCGCAAGCTTTTGTTTACAGACAACACTCGGTGAACATTTTTAAATTTTTACGATTTGTTGATAATTCTCGTTAATTCGTTTACCTTTAAGAGGTTATAATATTGCATTGTACCCCCAGTTAGGGGAAGAAATTTTCATTTTGTCATTTTTATTCGTTTGATTTTCGGTTAATTAACCATGCCTGTTCGGCGATCACCGCGCGTTAGTGGAACTGGAGGTGGTAACCTACCATTAGAGTCCACCGTGGAAGCATTATTCACTCAAGCAGCTTCCGCACCTCTCACCTACACTACTGCGGCAGGATCAGCAGCAACAGTAGTGACAACAGCCCCTATGACGACCAGTGTGCCAGGAGGCAGGATTTATCCAGCGAGTTTGGATCAGATTACCAGCGACCGTAACTTGACTGATCAAGAGGAATCGCCAGAATCTCCAGAATATAGCACGCTTACAGCCCGTCGTGCATTGGCTGGTCATAGGCGAATGGCAGATGCAACACCATCCGTTTATGGAAATAATATGGAACGGCAACCGAATCATCGAATGGAGACGGATCAACAAAGAGACGACGAAGCCCTTGTACGACGTATTTTGCCAGCGATCGTGAAAGCCACTAGGCAATTGTTAGCAAGCAGTATGGGAAGTCAACCTGAGGCACGATTACCATCGCCACTGATGCCAACACAGGCAGATAATGGACCAAATAGGCGACAAGATACGGCAGATTACTTAGAGCAGGAGCCGAGAAGTAGAGGAAATCAAGGAACAGTTGAAGATAGTGAAATACGTTTAGAGGTAGAGCAACCCTCGCGGAATACTAGACCTGAAATGGTTTCTTTGATGGAGTTAGCGACGACCACAGGACGGCAGCGGCCAACCGATGGTTTTACGGCGCCAACGCCACGATTCTGGCCAGCTCGCGAGTCAACACCACCCCAGGAAGCAGAGCGAGAAGGAACGATACACGCCAGCGACGCAGTCCGAGTTCTGGTGGCCGTGAGGAGTATTCTAGTCGAAGCGGACGCAAACCAGATGTAACTAAATGGGGAATAAAATTTGACGGAACGAAGAAAACCGCGTTGATGTCATATGTGCAGACAAAGAATGTGATATAGCAGAACTGCTGAAAGATTTGCATCATTTGCTAGAAAAAATCCAGAAAAAAATCAATTAAGATGGAAAACTAAGAAACTAATGGGAGAAAAAAAAGCTATTAAACTCATACCAAAAATAATTTGGATTGACAACTAAGAATATGTGTGGGGATGAGGAGTAAATAAATATATTGGGTGAAGGTCATTTGTGTTATGTTTTAATATGGACTGCAGTGTGTACGATCTAGCATAAGAATATGACATTATAAAGTGTGCATCACAGACAGTCTTTTCTTTATACTGCATGTTACATATGGAACGCAGACTGTTATGGTATGTTGTTGTAGTTTAGTTATCAATATGTTTCTCCTATGGTGGATGTCATGGGCTTTTGTACTGCATGTTACATGTCATGGGCTTTTGTACTGCATGTTACATAGAACGCAGACAGACTGTTATGGTATGTTGTTGTAGTTTAGTTATCAATATGTTTCTCCTATGGTGGATGTCATGGGCTATTGTACTGCATGTAATATTTACTGCATGTACATTTTTCCCTACTCCCACTATTTTCTTAGTTTTCCATCTTAATTGCTATTTTTTCGATTTTAATTACCCTTTTCATACAAAATCATATTAAATGATATTTAAATGAAACTAAGGGTACAATGGCTAGTGTGCGCGGCTCTAGTACATGAGAACGTGGGTTCGATCCCTGCTCCGACCACCTTACATTTCTTTCTACGACGGTCACCTCGCTTAGTGATGGCGACACTATCGAGTACTTAGCCATGAAAATGCTTCTCAAAGTACCGTTCGGAACCGGTGTAAAACCGTAGGTCCCAGTTAGTGAGTATAAAACTAGAAAGCGCACATCTCACTGATTGTGAGAAGCTCTCCCCAATCCCTTCATGGGATGTTATGGGACACCATTGTTTTGTTTTAAGGGAATTTATTTTCGGCTGTAATTTATGAAGTGGACATTGCGCACAGACAGACAGAGATAGACTTATTATGGTGGATGATACATATAACACATGCATCGTAGCCAGATAGACTTTTCTTCTGCAATATGTTGTTGTTATAGTTTTGTTAAGTCAATTTGAATTTTATAATATACAAAATTTGCTATAAATTATCAACTTATTGGATGAATCTTTGCAGTCCACTATTAAATATTTAACGATGAGTACAAACAGAGACCTCATTTCTGCTTTCAATTCCCTTAATATTAAGCAGGTCCTCAGCGTAAAAGATATGATTACTGGAGAGGATTATCTTATTACTGGAGCTGAACGTGTAACTACAAAATATGGGGATTCCATTGCCTTGGAGTTGGTGACGAAAAGGCTATATCTTCCTAAGAGGTTTAATGCTCTGACTGACAAGGATGCTGAAAGCTTATCTACTGGCGATTACCTAATTTCAAGGATTCCAATGAATGATGGAAATGATGACACATCCAATAGGTTAGAGATAAAGAAATCCACTCCCATTAGAGAATATTATTCTTATGATAGAAATGTTAGTACTTTCAAGTAAACCCACTTTAAATAAACACTCAGAATTTAATAAACTGTTGTTTTATTTACACAGAAAATAAAATTTTATGGGGTTTTATAATATAAGACCTTAATATGAACATTATGTATTCTGTTTTAAAGGTTACCTAATACAAGGAAGATGGAGATTATTGAAGACTTTCTACAGAAGTTTGAAAATATGATTTTTGAAGAACATTTAGAATTAATACGTGTATTTAAAACACAGTATTCAAATTTTGATGCATACAATATACCCTGCTCCCATAAAAGTTTGGATGGAGGTGTAGTAGGAATGTGTGGATGCTATTTTTTCCATTTGAGAAAAGGAAAGATTATGAAGATTATCGAAAAATATCAAAAATTATTAAAGTATTTCACATCGTCCTACACCACACAATTAAATGCAAGAAACAAAGAATGAGAATAAAACTGTAATTAAAATTGTAATATTTTATATTCAATAAAGCAACAAATGATTTTTTTTTATTTAAAGTGCAATAAAATGTTTTATTTTAAAATTTTACTAATTTACAAAATTCATATACAAAACTATTTTATTTTCATACATCTATTTAACTTAGTGAAACTAATTCTTCAAGATTATTTTCATTTTCCTCCAAAAATATGAAAAGTTTAAACAGATTATTAAGTGAGCATTTGAAAATCATACTGTTATAATGTACTGGGCAGTTAGTAGTATAGTTTCTTAAATTTTTAAAACTAATCTTATTTTCAAGGTTGATAACGTTTAAATTAAAATTTTGCAATAGGAAATCTTTCTTGTTGTTTCCAAAAACAAAGATATATTTATAATCCTTCAATGGCGTCAGTATATCATCAAGACAATTGTAATTCACTTCTCCATCAACCCAGTCCAAGTTATGTATATAGGTTTTATTATAAAAATTCTGCTTAGCTGCTTGTTTCGTTAGTATACTACTACTAAAGGGAGGTTTTAATATGTGATGAGTTGGTATGACTGACGTTCCGAGCATATAAGCTAATTCCTTCACTTACAAAGTATTATTATTACCATTACAGAACTGTAGGTCAATCAAAGCAATGTCCGACTTATCAATTTTAAACATGACTGATTAAAGAGTAATTATGAAATAATAGTAGTATTGTTTTGAAGTTTATCTTTTATAGTGGATTATACTAAACTTTTTCTATATAAAGAGATTTTCAGAGTAGCAAACGAAAACCCCAAATTTATGATGTTGTATTTGAGCTTGAATACTTCCTTAATTTGAAACTAAAGATATCCTGCGGATTTTCGACATCATTTGGATTTAAGCCAGTTATATACCTACATTATACAGACAAACATTTTATTGGATTAGATCGAGATGAGTGGATACGTCTCATGAGCTATAAGGAGTATATTAACGCTACGCAGAACGAATATGATTTTATAAATTCAATGAATCTTATTAAGAACGATTGTGAGAGAGATATTGAATATTCTTTTCAAATAAAGCTGGGATATGTTACTTAGTTTTGAAACAAGGAACATATAAAATTAAAATTGATTCTGAGACTTGGAGATCAATATTCGTCGAAAACAAATTCAACACTTCCACAACTATTACATACCAAAATGTTCTGAGTTAAACAAAACAAATATTCAATTATGTGAAATTGAAGGAATGTACGAAAGAGATGTAGCGATTGATTTATCACGACTTTGTTATGAGTTCGGTATAAAACTCCAAAACCAAATTAAAAATGATGTAAAAATTTATAGATTATTATTAAGAGCAGATAATAAATGAATATATGTATATGAACAAATTATAAGCGTTTTATTTCTTGATTTTAAAATGTGTTAAAAATTTTAAACATAAATGACCACAATTAAAAGAATTAAGTTTCTGATTTCTTTTATAGTTATAATTAATATTATTTCCTAAATATTTTAGTACTTCTAGAGGCGGTTGAAGATTACCAAAACTATCAAAATATTCTACATTATCCTTATATTTATAAAAAGTAATGTGTGCCATTTCCTTTGTTGGAGTCCAAGTTGATAATTCCACAATCTATCTCTCGTGAAGTTTTAGGAAGTTTATCTCTCATATATACTCCTCTAAAATGGGGAATATTCTTTTTTCCAAACATTTTTAAATCCACATCTGTAAGAGCTCTATTAGGTAGCAGCTTTATTTGTTTTTTGTCACATTATTATAAAATATTCCATATCCCTTTTTGTATGGTTTAAGGTATAGCCCTTTACCCACCGCTATAGATTCTATTGTTTTGCTATGTCGTTGGTTTTCTTCAAGCTGCTTTCTACCATTTTTAGCAGTAGTTATTGCTCTAGCGATTGCTGATCCACCCGAGGCTTATGCACCCAATGCACCATGTGCAGTGAGTATGGGTACTAGTGGTAAAAATCCTACAATTTTAGGAACCCTGATAATTTTTGGAATTTTAACTCCAGATTTCTTTCCAAGAAATATAACTTGAATTACTTTCCGTGTGGTTTTAATGGCGCTTTTAATGTCGTTTACATATATATTTAAGGTTGTTTGGTTTAACACCTAAACCAAATTTCACTTTTCATTGCGTTAGTAACAAGGTATGCGTTTGCTTTTTCTCCAAATGTGCTGTCTTTGGCTTTAACCCTTTCCCAAGCTCTATCTGCTAGCTCTCTGTCTGCTTGATGTCGTTGGGTAATATCAGTATTCTGTGAATAAGCTATATCATTTATTCTACAATCTGCAACCAATTGATTTATTCCTCTATCTCCCCTTTTCAATCGTTTCTCAAGCTTTGTTCCTGGTCCACAAAATTGGTAACCAGGAAGGTGAAGTTCAACTGGTAGTGAATTAATTAATTTATTCACTAATCCTCGTCCATGAACGTTTCTCTTGGGAATAGGTTTATTTTCCGTGTATACAATCATTTTATAATTTTTTTCTGCAAACAAATCATATATAAATCAGTAAACTGTTTTTTTAAATACTTAGTTGTAAAGATGCGTTTAATAAAGCAGCGTAGTAATATTTTAGTAAGAAATCTAGATTTCACATATAGTAATCAAAAAAATACAAAACATAGCTCTTTGTTACCCAATTCTATACGGGCTTTAATAGTGGGCCCATCTAATTGTGGAAAAACTAATGTTATGATAAGCTTAATAGAAAGCCCCAATGGATTAAAATTTGAAAATATTTATTTATACTCCAAGTCATTATACCAACCAAAATATGATTACCTACGACAACTTATTACTTCATTCACATTCTCTGATAATGAAGATATTATATCTCTTGATAAAGCCAAACAAAATTCAATAATGATATTTGACGATGTGGCATGTGAGAAACAAAATAATATCCGATCGTATTTTTGTATGGGACGGCACAAGGATATTGATTCATTTTATTTATGTCAAACATACACACACATCCCTAAACACCTTGTGCGTGATAATGCAAACATACTAATCGTCTTTAAAAAAGATGAAATCAATTTGAAACATGTCTATAATGATCATGTTGGAAGTGATATGGGATTCAACGATTTTTATAACATATGTCGAGAGTGTTGGAAAGAAAAGTACGGATTTTTACTGATTAACAAAGATGATGAAATTCAACATGGACGTTATAGAAAATGCTTTGAGGTTTTTATTTTGATTTAGTTAAACTTAAACGTTCAACAATAACAGACTTCTGTATCAATACTGTTCTATACCGGTTCCAAAGCTGTTCTGTCCTATTTCAAAACTGTTCTGTTCTATTCCAAAGCTGATCTGATTCAAAGCTGTTCTATACCAGTTTCACAGCTGTTCTATACCGGTTCCAAACCTGTTATATACCGGTTCCAAAGCTGTTCTGACCTGTTGCGACCTATTTCAAAACTATTCTCTTCCAAAGTTGATCTGCTCCAAAACTCTTCTATACCGCTTCCAAAGCGAAAAATTCTGATAGAAGCTATATCAATTTGAAATGGAGGAAAATATTCTAAAAGATTTGATCAAATCGCGTAAAGTTTTACAAAGAAAATTTGAAAGTATAAAGCTCGGAGAGGCTGAAACATCTGAGAAATTGGAAAAAACATTCAAACCTTTAACAGACCCCTTAAAAACCCTTGTTAAATTGTCAGACGAGAACAGATATAGACCAATCCCAAATGCTTCTACCCTTCTAGATGATGATGTAGTAAAAGGTGAAGAAGATGTTAACAACGATATATTTAATTCACAAACAGATGATAATGATTTATCATATTTGGAAAGAAATGAAAACTTTGATAAAGTATTTGGTCCTCATAAAGATGAAAATGGTATATGGAAACTTGGGAATGTGGATATAAAAGTAAATAAAGACAAAATAGTCGTAGGTAATCAGAATTGGGCACTTACACCAGGATTATATGAACTAATTTGTTATCAAAACCCTAAACATTATGATGCATCCGAATTGGAAATATACAAAAAGATTCTGTTAAATACAAATGCACATAAAAGAAACTATGATCCTAATGGACAACTTAAAGGAAACAAGGGGAATAAATATAAAAAAATAATTCAGAAAATATTTAATATTACCCACACCGGCAAAGGCTTAATGAGCGTTAATCTTCAAAACCCTAACTATGTATATATACTGGGACGACCCTAATGAACTAGTAGATCGATTAAAGCTGTTAATAGCATCACAACACGCTGGCAACAATAATCATACTAATGAAATTTTATCGATAATTGAGGAATTAAGAGAAGCAAATATAATTGAGTAATATTAATGAAGTTATAGTATGACTGTGGACAAATTTGGTCATTACTACAATCAAAAGTATAGTGGTGAATTAAGGAGAAATATTTCTAAAAATTTTGGTATTAAACTGGATGGGGCGAACTTTAATGCCGATAATAAAAGAATAATAAATTTGGCAACACCACTAGAAGGAACAGATGCCGTTAACAAAACATATATGAATTCACTAATCAATCATATGCAAGAATATTTAAAGAGAGGTATAAGCACAGAAGTTTTAATTGTTAGAAAAGAAATCAAAGAGTTGAATAAAAAAATTTCTGATATATATGAGGTAATGATAATGAATGCTTCAACATACAATGGAAAAAAGAAATCAAAGATTTGAATAAACAAAATTATGATATATATGAAGTAATGATAATGAATGCTACAACATACAATGGAAAAACGAGCGATTGTTAATGAGCTTCAGTCCCAAGCACGGAAGAATTTCCAACGACGTAGAGTTATTATGAAAGGAATTGATGATCTTTGGCAAGCAGATTTAGTAGAAATGGGTAATTATTCAATTTTGAAAAACGGATATAAATATTTGTTAACAGTTATTAATACATTCTCAAAATATGCTTGGGCAGAATCATTAAAAACGAAAACTGCATCTGAAGTGTCCAGAGCATTTCGAAAAATACTTAATATGAGGCGAATACCTAAAAATTTACAAACTGATGATGGTAAAGAATTTTTTAATAAAGAGTTTGGCTTGCTAATGCGAAAATATTTAATTAATCATTACTCTACGTATAGTGTAATGAAAGCCTCAATTGTCGAGCGTTTTAATCGAACATTAAAAGGAATAATGTGGAAAGAGTTTAGTAATAACGGAACATATCATTGGATTGATATTTACAAAAGCTTAGTTGAGCAATATAATAAAAATAGACATAGAACAATTAAAATGGCTCCCATCTATGTAACTGCTAAATACGAAAAACTTCTTTTAAATACTGTTTATAATCATCTTAAAATATTTAAAAATTCACGGTTTTTCATGTCCGCATCAGTAAATATAAAAATGTCTTTGAAAAAGGGTATACACCGAACTGGACCACAGAAATATTTAAAATTTTGGATTTGTCAAGTCAACATAATTCTTGGATAAGTAAAACAGAAATATTATAATGTCGGGAAAGAAAAAATTTTAAAAATAAATTTATTTAATTGAAAAAAAAACACCACAGACTTTTTATTTCATTAACGGACCAACCTTCACAATGTCAATTACTCTAGCATTAAGCGGAAATTCTTCAGTTTTAAAAGCAAATTACTTCCCATCAATAGATTTTTCAGAAGACTATGAACGTTCTTTGATTGATTTTCACTCATATAACTCTGTTCCCAACGTAGATTATGACAATAATTTATTCCATATTGGAGATAAAGTGATTGAAATTCCAATTGGATCATATGAGTTACGAGATATTGTTGAGTATATTACTGCTCAATATAAAGCAGAATATTTTAATAAATCGATTGTGATTGAAGCCAATAATAATACTTTACAAATTGAAGTAACCTCCTCACACGACACAATTTTTTTCGATCGTGATCGCTCTATTGGAAAGTTATTTGGTTTTGGAAACGGATTTTTAACGGCTGGTATTAAACATACATCAACTCTTCCTATAAATATTTTAAAAGTTAATGGCATACAAGTACAATGTAATATAGTAAGAGGAGCATTCATGAATAACTCTCCAGCACATATACTTCACGAGTTTGCATTGGATGTTCCTCCAGGTTATAAATTAGATGTTATCCCAAAAAATCTAATTTATTTGCCAGTAAACGTCAAAGAAATAACATGTCTTACAGTGTGGATAGTTGATCAAGAAGGTCGCTTAATAAATTTTCGAGGTGAAGAAATAACTCTTAGATTGCATCTCAGACCATAGAAAAAATGATAATTTACAATAAATCTCAGCAGAGAAAAATTAATAAAGACACTCCTATAAAAACTATCAACGCTATAAGACCACAATTAACAGAAGAAAATAAAGCATTTTTAAAATTGCTCAAACTAAAAGTAGAGAAGAATGTCTGATATACTCAATGTAATTGAGAAACCGTTTTCGGATGGAAACATAACAAAAAAAGATTATAATGGCTATGTTCCATATATACAATCATTTAAAAATAATGATGAAATTCGAATTACCCTACAAAATCAAGATTTATATGTTCTTCCATCTGAAAGTTATTTATACATAGAGGGAAATATAAAAAATATCAAAGGCGAGGGATCCCCAAATACTCGTCTGAGAAATAATTGTATTGCACACTTATTTGATGAAATACGTTATGAGATTAATGGTGTTGAAATTGATCGAACCCGATACTTGGGGATGTCTAGTACAATGAAAAATTATGTATCATTAAATGAATTTGAAAGCAATATGATGCGAAATGCTGGCTGGAGTATTTCTGAAGACCTCCAATGCATTCATTTAATTTTTATATACCCCTTAAACTATTAATGGGATTTGCTGAAGACTAACAAAATAATATTAAATAGCAAACACGAACTTATTCTTTTGCGGAGCTCAAGTGATGTGAATGTATATTACTCAACAGATGCAACTGAAAATCTTCAATTGTCAATTACAAATATAACATGGAGAATCCCACGTTCATCTACCCGATAGTAGAAAAATTCAAATTATGAAGATTATTAACGATGGAACTTCTCTACCCATAGCATTCCGCAGTTGGGACTGTTATTTTAACCCCACATTTCCAGGTGGAAGAAGTCATAACTGGAATGTTAAACTTTCAATTAACAGAGAACGACCGCGATTTATTATATTTGTTCTGGAGAATAATGCTAAATATATACATTCTGATTTAAAAAATATAAAAGTTCATTTAAATTCAGATTCCTATCCATATAATGATTTAAATTTAAAGTTCGGAGAGAATAGATATGCCATTTTATATGATATGTATGCAAGATTTCAACAAAATTACTATTTAAAGGAATGTCAACCACTTCTTTCCTCTGAACATTTTAAAAAAACTCCAATAGCTGTAATAGAAGTTAGCTATCAAAATGAGATGATTAAAAGTGGACCTATTGATGTAAAAATTGAGTTTGAGACAAGTAGTCCAATACCCGCAAATACAAATGAGTTCTGTTTAATTCTTCACGACCGTTTGATTGAATATACACCTTTAACTGGCATCGTTCGGAAAGTTATATGAGATGTAATAATCTAATTATATATAAAAATTATATAAATGTATATAAAATAAAAGATGTAATAAAACATGTTCTTTTTATGTTTAAATTTAAACAATGTTTTTTATTTATTTATTTCTTAAAGACAATAGACTTAATTTCTATTATATAGTTTTTTACATAATTTATATATTATTTATGAGTGCTGCTGTTTTCTAATTCTAATTCATTTATTAACATATTTAATTCACAGTAACCATTCCCAGTATCCAATTGGTAATGATGCCAAGCATATGTATTTACATTATCTGCCATTACATTACGCTTGGTGTCATTAAAACTTAAAGCTACTTTATTTACTTCATTAGTTAATATTGTATGTAATTTAGATGTAAATGTATACATACATGCTCCGACTACTTCTTTTGTAAATAAAACATGTTTATAAATATCTATTTCATAGGTGTTTACAACGTACTTCTTAACACCCTTAGCCTTTTTAACATCTTTCTCACCTTCAACTGTATACGAGTATACTTTAGGCGCTAGACCTACATATTCTGTAATGAATTTGCCTTCAGTTTCATCTTTCATCATTCCCAACACTTTTTTTATTCAAAAGAGGAAAATTGAAAGGGTTATTTTCGGAGTAGGCTGAGGTATCAAACCGTTCCTTGACATCATCTCTAATGTCATTATAAAAATAATCCGTTTTTATGGAGTATATGAATGAGTCTGTGTCCATATACATAATTAAGATTTATGTTATTACCAAATTTTGGTTTCATGTATACGTAATGAAAGTCATACATTTTCCATTTTGATTGTTCCAGAACACAAAATACTAAATAGATCAGCTTATTGTAATACGTCAGAGTTTTATTCATTTGAATAGCCCATAACGAATTAGTAAATTGTGAGATGCTATGGAAATTTGGTTTCGAAATTAGTTCTCCTACCCCCAAATGGTTCCGATTAGTACGATTCCATTCGGTAACTAAACGCACATCTTTCCTTTTGTCTACATTTTCCATTGTCTTCCCATATACTGCATTATTAAGGAATTTATAGAAATCTTTTTCAAACGTATTCCTAGCTTTTGTTCTATATTCTGTATTTAAATCAATGTATGATTTCAACCATGGTCTCTGCTTGAATTGAAGAATACGATGAACTTTTTTTAAAACCAATCCATTTTTTAAACATTGATCTAATGTTTTATAATGAATAATATACATAGTTTTCGATATTTTTAACTTGGCTGTACTGGCCAACAATTTCCAATGCAAATTATACAATGTTAATTTCAATTTTCTCCAACGTTTCTCCGGATTTTCCCGGCTTCTTCAGGGAGATGTTTATTTTGATCTACAAAATTATGTTTTACAATGTTTTGTTTATTTTAAACTTTTACATTTTATACTTACTTTTAGCCACAGTCAACCTACACTGTCTATGATCAAATTATAATTGGCGCTAATTTTGTCTATGTCCTCTTTGCTGTTTATTGTTTTGTTTGCTTTTTGTCTTATTCGTAAACTTTCCAGTGTCATTCGTTTTCTGTGTTTGTTTTCTATATCTAATATTTTTGTGTTATCAAAGTCAGACGTGTGTTCAGTGTCTAGTGCGTGTTGTGATATTCCTGTCATCGCTTTTTTCTTTTTGATGTCCATTTCGTGTTCTGCCAGTCGTACTCCAAGTGTTCTTTTTGTAGTACCAATGTAGACTTTGTCGCATTTGCTATTTCCCACTCCTTTACATGGTATTTCGTATACTACGTTGCATTGTTGTTTTTTTTGTCGATTTTGTCTTTGGTGTTCGTGAATATTGCTTTCAATGTTGTGTTTGATTTGTGTGAAAATATTATGTTATTGTTAGGGATTAATAGTTTTAGTGATTTGTTGTCAGTTAGATGGTTAATGAAAGTTGTACTAAAATATCGTTTTTCTTCATTGTTATTAGTAGCAGTTTTGGCGTTGTACAAGTTTTTCTGGTTGATTTTTTTGTTAATTAATGACTTGATTAGTCTTAGTGGGTAGCCGTTTTGTTGTAAATTTTTAGTGAGTTTATGTATGTTTTTGTTCCTAAATTGTGCGTCAGTTGTATCTAAGACTTTGCTTATGAGGCCAAAAGCTGTGTTCATTTTCGTTTGTTTTGGTTGTGCAGAAAAGTAGTTAATGATTCTGCCTGATGACATTGGTTCCAATCAAAGAAGATGGTATTATTTCGTCTGTGTATGCACATAACCAAGAAGGGGAGTTTGTTGTCTTTTTCCATTTCCACAGTGAATTGTAGCTTATCGTGTTGTTTGTTAAGTTCAGCTAGGATTTTTTCCACATCATTTCTATTGACAATTGCAAAGATGTCGTCCACGTACTTGACTATAAATTTAATATTTAGTCCCTCTACCCTTAGGTTCGTCATAGCACGGGTTAGAAGGTCGTCCAAGACAATATCAGCTATTGTTGGGGACAGCGGATTTCCCATGGGCATTCCAAATGTTTGCGAGTAAAGATTTTGGTCATATTTGAAATAATTATTGTCTTTAAGACAAAATTCTAATATTCTTAAAAATTTTGATCTTGGAATTTTCGTCCTACTTTCGAGTTGTGCCCATTGTGTCATAATCGTCCTCATTGCATATTGCGTAGGAATATTGGTGAATAATGAAATGGCATCGAAGGATACCAATATGTCGTCAGGTTCGATAATCATGTTCCCGAGTTTTCCCATAGTGTCAATACAATTCTTTGTATTCAAGTCGTCAGAAATGAGGGTTTTCAGGATTTGCCCGATGTGCTTAGCCAGGTTGTAGCAAGGGACATTAGTCGATGACGCTATTGGTCTGAGTGGTGTGCCCTCCTTGTGAATTTTTGGCAAATTTGGTACAATTGCCGAAGAACCATATAGCTGCAATTTTTGCCTTTTGTCTATGTGTTCATTCTCAAAAAGTTCGTTGACTATATCGTTGTCAATTTTCTGCAGTTTAGAGGTAGGGTCTATTCTAATTTGTCTGTATGTGTTTTTGTCATCTAGGAGTTGGTACATTTTCCTGTTGTATTCCTCCTTGTACATTATCCCGGTTTTGTTACCTTTGTCTGCGGTTGTTACGATTAAGTTGTCCTTATGTTCTTCCAAAATGTCCTTTGTCGTGTTATACGTTTGAAGGATGAATTTTTCCAATCCGTTGATTCTCCTATTCCTTTTAAAGTTGAAGATTTTTCTGGACAGGTTAGTCCGAATATTATCCTTGTCATTATCTGGGCTCTCCTGGATGCACTGTTCGATGTCGGCGATGATATGAATAGTTGAAAGGTTTTTGTTTGTCGTCGGTAAAGCGAATTTTTCTCCCAGTGAGAGTAGCCATTTGCATTCAATGGGAAGGTGTATGTCTGTCTTATTTATCAGCCGGTCCTCGTTATATGTTATTTCAAACTTATCCAAAAATTGAAGTTTCAGTTTGTCAATTCTTCTTTTGTTGTCAGTCTGTATTTGTGTTGCGAGTTTGTTCTTCTGATGTGTTTGTCTAGAGATGAATTCTTTAGCCTCTTCGCTATTCATTGCCCTAGTTAAGTTTTATTTGAAAGATCAGCCACCAGTTTTTCATGCTTACTTCCACCAATTATTTTGTTTTCTGTACAAAATGGCAAATCATTATGACTGTCATGACAATTGTGGGGATAAGACAAATCAACTTCAAAAATGTAGCCAATTTCTGAAATATCTGGAATGTCGCGTGGATGGACGAAATTGTTAGTACAATTGAATTCCCCATATGGAAGTGATTCTGACATTGCCCATCCATATAAATTGTTTGCGTCTAAATATAAAATATATTCAGAAGGTTTTGTACGGTCATAACTATTTAAATACTTATGGTTGGCTTTACAATATCTCTTACTACATTGAGTAAGACCACCTCGAATACCTCGTTTGATAAAGTTATACATTTCCAAATCTGTAAATAACTCTAGTTCAATTTTCGTATACTTCAACATAGCATCCCACGAAAGCCCTGGAGCAGTATAATAATGTGTTGGATCTAAGTTGTAGATTTTCTTACAAACCTTTCTGAAGTTTTCGAAAACATCTGTAAGTATTAATACATCAGTCTTCAAATATAACTTCATGTAATCCCGAATACTGGCACAATTAAATGTATTCCAAATCTTCTGTGCGAGCACATAATCTTCCTCTGAGCATTTTTTATCATTTAATTTGCTATAAAATGCTTCGATTGGAGGAAGATGAGTCTCATCAAGTTTTTCAAATGTGTTAACGTACTCATACGGAAAAACACCCTTTCGCCTCATTAGATTAAACTCTTCAACAACTGGAAAACTTTTTCGAATTGATTCTAAATCACTATCAGACAAATTTCTAGCCAATGCATCTAACCCAGCTGCCATAAACCTATACGAGTCTAAAAATCTTAGCTCAACCTTTTGCTGTGTTTTTTCATATCGTATATTTTCTAGTTGGTTTCGAATATGAGACTCAGGAATGTTTTTCTCCATTTTCTCTCTACGCAAAACATCTAATGAAAGGTCAATCTCCTCATCACTATACACTCGAACTGTGTGTGATAAGGAAATATATAATTGTTTATTAAGGGGTAAGATTTTTGTCTCTCCTTTAATATTTACTAAGTCTTTGATGAACAGATGACAATCATAAGACGAAAAATTGTGAAAGAATATTGGAATAAAATTTGGAACTTTATAATTTAAATTACATGAGTTATGTGCAGGTCCCCTGTATTTCCCTGATAAATGACAATGATCTCTTACAGCTGTTTCATCACCACAGATATGACAATCCTTTGAATTTTGTAAATTTTCTTTTTCTAAGGTTGTTAAGGGTTGCATAGGCACAATTTTCTCAAAATGATTTTTATAAATATCTTTACATTCCTGAACCAAATTTTTAACAAAATGCTCCCCTACATTTACACTACTATCACTATCCGTAAATATTTTAAATCTATCTAAATTTTCTTTAAAATGACACTGAACATTATATGCATATGCACATGGTATATGCTTTTTTACAAATGTTGCAAGTAAACAAAGTAGAATTCATTTTAGATTTTTTTTAAAACCACACAGATCGATGAAACTCGAAAGACTGATTTGAGGTTCTATGCTCAACACGACCTTAACTTTATGAATGTAGAAAAACTCTAGTTTCAAGTGTTTTCTGTAAGAAAATATTGTGTTTTGGATTTTAGCACCATTATCGAAATCAACTACCTAGATATTATTTTCTTTACAAGAAATGTAAAGTTAAACTAAAGTGGAAACAAATTTGTATACTCCTTAGGATTTTAGTTTGGATTTTTAGTTTTGGGTGTTTGATCCCGCATTTTGTTTTAGTTTTGGGTGTTTGATCCCGCATTTTTGGATAAAAGACTCCAAGTTTTAAGTTTAGTGTGTTTGATCCCGCACTTAGTTTTAATTTTGGGTGTTTGATCCCGCAAGACAGTTTTTGGGTGTTTCATCCCGCAATTCAGCTTAAGTATTTTGGATGAAAGACTCCAAGTTTTAAAATTACGTTTTTGGATGAAAGATTCCAAGTGTTAGTTCTTAAGTTTTTGGATGAAAGACTCCAAGTTTTAATTTTAAGCTTTTTGGATGAAAGACTCCAACTTTTGAATTTATATTTTGAGCATAGACTCTAGTGAAGATAGTTGAAGTATGGAAATTTTTCAATATCTTCTATATATTTCTGTTTTTGCATCATCTTGTTAAAGATTAATGCAGTTGATTTCATTACGCAATATACTATAGACATTCTTCTAAGGTTGATGTAAGCTTAGAAGTGGTGTCTGTTTTCAGTTTTTACATTTGAAATTATATTATCTTAAATTATATTTTCTTTTAGACTAATCTTTGATTTTCAGCTCATTTATTTTTTTTGCTTTTTCTACGATTTTTGCTTTTCTTTGTTTTTGGACCTATAGTTTTTCTTTCCATCGCAAGCTTTTGTTTACAGACAACACTCGGTGAACATTTTTAAATTTTTACGATTTGTTGATAATTCTCGTTAATTCGTTTACCTTTAAGAGGTTATAATATTGCATTGTACCCCCAGTTAGGGGAAGAAATTTTCATTTTGTCATTTTTATTCGTTTGATTTTCGGTTAATTAACCATGCCTGTTCGGCGATCACCGCGCGTTAGTGGAACTGGAGGTGGTAACCTACCATTAGAGTCCACCGTGGAAGCATTATTCACTCAAGCAGCTTCCGCACCTCTCACCTACACTACTGCGGCAGGATCAGCAGCAACAGTAGTGACAACAGCCCCTATGACGACCAGTGTGCCAGGAGGCAGGATTTATCCAGCGAGTTTGGATCAGATTACCAGCGACCGTAACTTGACTGATCAAGAGGAATCGCCAGAATCTCCAGAATATAGCACGCTTACAGCCCGTCGTGCATTGGCTGGTCATAGGCGAATGGCAGATGCAACACCATCCGTTTATGGAAATAATATGGAACGGCAACCGAATCATCGAATGGAGACGGATCAACAAAGAGACGACGAAGCCCTTGTACGACGTATTTTGCCAGCGATCGTGAAAGCCACTAGGCAATTGTTAGCAAGCAGTATGGGAAGTCAACCTGAGGCACGATTACCATCGCCACTGATGCCAACACAGGCAGATAATGGACCAAATAGGCGACAAGATACGGCAGATTACTTAGAGCAGGAGCCGAGAAGTAGAGGAAATCAAGGAACAGTTGAAGATAGTGAAATACGTTTAGAGGTAGAGCAACCCTCGCGGAATACTAGACCTGAAATGGTTTCTTTGATGGAGTTAGCGACGACCACAGGACGGCAGCGGCCAACCGATGGTTTTACGGCGCCAACGCCACGATTCTGGCCAGCTCGCGAGTCAACACCACCCCAGGAAGCAGAGCGAGAAGGAACGATACACGCCAGCGACGCAGTCCGAGTTCTGGTGGCCGTGAGGAGTATTCTAGTCGAAGCGGACGCAAACCAGATGTAACTAAATGGGGAATAAAATTTGACGGAACGAAGAAAACCGCGTTGATGTCATATGTGCAGACAAAGAATGTGATATAGCAGAACTGCTGAAAGATTTGCATCATTTGCTAGAAAAAATCCAGAAAAAAATCAATTAAGATGGAAAACTAAGAAACTAATGGGAGAAAAAAAAGCTATTAAACTCATACCAAAAATAATTTGGATTGACAACTAAGAATATGTGTGGGGATGAGGAGTAAATAAATATATTGGGTGAAGGTCATTTGTGTTATTTTTTAATATGGACTGCAGTGTGTACGATCTAGCATAAGAATATGACATTATAAAGTGTGCATCACAGACAGTCTTTTCTTTATACTGCATGTTACATATGGAACGCAGACTGTTATGGTATGTTGTTGTAGTTTAGTTATCAATATGTTTCTCCTATGGTGGATGTCATGGGCTTTTGTACTGCATGTTACATGTCATGGGCTTTTGTACTGCATGTTACATGGAACGCAGACAGATTGTTATGGTATGTTGTTGTAGTTTAGTTATCAATATGTTTCTCCTATGGTGGATGTCATGGGCTATTGTACTGCATGTAATATTTACTGCATGTACATTTTTCCCTACTCCCACTATTTTCTTAGTTTTCCATCTTAATTGCTATTTTTTCGATTTTAATTACCCTTTTCATACAAAATCATATTAAATGATATTTAAATGAAACTAAGGGTACAATGGCTAGTGTGCGCGGCTCTAGTACATGAGAACGTGGGTTCGATCCCTGCTCCGACCACCTTACATTTCTTTCTACGACGGTCACCTCGCTTAGTGATGGCGACACTATCGAGTACTTAGCCATGAAAATGCTTCTCAAAGTACCGTTCGGAACCGGTGTAAAACCGTAGGTCCCAGTTAGTGAGTATAAAACTAGAAAGCGCACATCTCACTGATTGTGAGAAGCTCTCCCCAATCCCTTCATGGGATGTTATGGGACACCATTGTTTTGTTTTAAGGGAATTTATTTTCGGCTGTAATTTATGAAGTGGACATTGCGCACAGACAGACAGAGATAGACTTATTATGGTGGATGATACATATAACACATGCATCGTAGCCAGATAGACTTTTCTTCTGCAATATGTTGTTGTTATAGTTTTGTTAAGTCAATTTGAATTTTATAATATACAAAATTTGCTATAAATTATCAACTTATTGGATGAATCTTTGCAGTCCACTATTAAATATTTAACGATGAGTACAAACAGAGACCTCATTTCTGCTTTCAATTCCCTTAATATTAAGCAGGTCCTCAGCGTAAAAGATATGATTACTGGAGAGGATTATCTTATTACTGGAGCTGAACGTGTAACTACAAAATATGGGGATTCCATTGCCTTGGAGTTGGTGACGAAAAGGCTATATCTTCCTAAGAGGTTTAATGCTCTGACTGACAAGGATGCTGAAAGCTTATCTACTGGCGATTACCTAATTTCAAGGATTCCAATGAATGATGGAAATGATGACACATCCAATAGGTTAGAGATAAAGAAATCCACTCCCATTAGAGAATATTATTCTTATGATAGAAATGTTAGTACTTTCAAGTAAACCCACTTTAAATAAACACTCAGAATTTAATAAACTGTTGTTTTATTTACACAGAAAATAAAATTTTATGGGGTTTTATAATATAAGACCTTAATATGAACATTATGTATTCTGTTTTAAAGGTTACCTAATACAAGGAAGATGGAGATTATTGAAGACTTTCTACAGAAGTTTGAAAATATGATTTTTGAAGAACATTTAGAATTAATACGTGTATTTAAAACACAGTATTCAAATTTTGGTGCATACAATATACCCTGCTCCCATAAAAGTTTGGATGGAGGTGTAGTAGGAATGTGTGGATGCTATTTTTTCCATTTGAGAAAAGGAAAGATTATGAAGATTATCGAAAAATATCAAAAATTATTAAAGTATTTCACATCGTCCTACACCACACAATTAAATGCAAGAAACAAAGAATGAGAATAAAACTGTAATTAAAATTGTAATATTTTATATTCAATAAAGCAACAAATGATTTTTTTTTTATTTAAAGTGCAATAAAATGTTTTATTTTAAAATTTTACTAATTTACAAAATTCATATACAAAACTATTTTATTTTCATACATCTATTTAACTTAGTGAAACTAATTCTTCAAGATTATTTTCATTTTCCTCCAAAAATATGAAAAGTTTAAACAGATTATTAAGTGAGCATTTGAAAATCATACTGTTATAATGTACTGGGCAGTTAGTAGTATAGTTTCTTAAATTTTTAAAACTAATCTTATTTTCAAGGTTGATAACGTTTAAATTAAAATTTTGCAATAGGAAATCTTTCTTGTTGTTTCCAAAAACAAAGATATATTTATAATCCTTCAATGGCGTCAGTATATCATCAAGACAATTGTAATTCACTTCTCCATCAACCCAGTCCAAGTTATGTATATAGGTTTTATTATAAAAATTCTGCTTAGCTGCTTGTTTCGTTAGTATACTACTACTAAAGGGAGGTTTTAATATGTGATGAGTTGGTATGACTGACGTTCCGAGCATATAAGCTAATTCCTTCACTTACAAAGTATTATTATTACCATTACAGAACTGTAGGTCAATCAAAGCAATGTCCGACTTATCAATTTTAAACATGACTGATTAAAGAGTAATTATGAAATAATAGTAGTATTGTTTTGAAGTTTATCTTTTATAGTGGATTATACTAAACTTTTTCTATATAAAGAGATTTTCAGAGTAGCAAACGAAAACCCCAAATTTATGATGTTGTATTTGAGCTTGAATACTTCCTTAATTTGAAACTAAAGATATCCTGCGGATTTTCGACATCATTTGGATTTAAGCCAGTTATATACCTACATTATACAGACAAACATTTTATTGGATTAGATCGAGATGAGTGGATACGTCTCATGATCTATAAGGAGTATATTAACGCTACGCAGAACGAATATGATTTTATAAATTCAATGAATCTTATTAAGAACGATTGTGAGAGAGATATTGAATATTCTTTTCAAATAAAGCTGGGATATGTTACTTAGTTTTGAAACAAGGAACATATAAAATTAAAATTGATTCTGAGACTTGGAGATCAATATTCGTCGAAAACAAATTCAACACTTCCACAACTATTACATACCAAAATGTTCTGAGTTAAACAAAACAAATATTCAATTATGTGAAATTGAAGGAATGTACGAAAGAGATGTAGCGATTGATTTATCACGACTTTGTTATGAGTTCGGTATAAAACTCCAAAACCAAATTAAAAATGATGTAAAAATTTATAGATTATTATTAAGAGCAGATAATAAATGAATATATGTATATGAACAAATTATAAGCGTTTTATTTCTTGATTTTAAAATGTGTTAAAAATTTTAAACATAAATGACCACAATTAAAAGAATTAAGTTTCTGATTTCTTTTATAGTTATAATTAATATTATTTCCTAAATATTTTAGTACTTCTAGAGGCGGTTGAAGATTACCAAAACTATCAAAATATTCTACATTATCCTTATATTTATAAAAAGTAATGTGTGCCATTTCCTTTGTTGGAGTCCAAGTTGATAATTCCACACTCTATCTCTCGTGAAGTTTTAGGAAGTTTATCTCTCATATATACTCCTCTAAAATGGGGAATATTCTTTTTTCCAAACATTTTTAAATCCACATCTGTAAGAGCTCTATTAGGTAGCAGCTTTATTTGTTTTTTGTCACATTATTATAAAATATTCCATATCCCTTTTTGTATGGTTTAAGGTATAGCCCTTTACCCACCGCTATAGATAAGCTGAAATTGTAGGGTCTTAGGACATAGCTTCAGAGATTGCCCGTCAACGGTGAGAAATGCCTTCTGTTACAAGTGTGGCCGTGGAAACACTGTAACGCCCAAGTGTCCAGTGTGTCAGGGAAACCAGCCCAGGAACCCACCTCAGACTGGGGAGGTGAGGTCCACACAAGTTTAGACCCAGCCGTACCCACTTCAACTTTGGACGACCCAGCCAGGAATGATTTAGTCCAAAATGACATCAGCAATAATATCGACAGTAATAACACCGTCAGTAACGACATCAGTAGTCATATCAACAGTAATAACATTCTTCTTTAAAACGATACAACAGACAACGACACCATAAAGGATTACGATTTAGCTGAAAACAATCTAACCGTCAATAGCAAGATAAATAATGATGCAGAGAATATTCCTGTACCCATTGGAGAAGCAGTGGTTACAATTTTAAGAAACAACGATCGCGGAGAAGTTCCACGACCGATTCCAATTTTGAAAAGAATCCGGCCAATACACCAGCGTATGAAGGAATATCGCATAGTACGAGAAAGAATTTTTGGAGAACCTTCAGACAGAATCGATAGAGCACGAATCCGATACCAGAAACGACGATTGGTGCGGAGAGAGATTGCCACTACCACTCTATTCGAAGGAGAAGACAATAGATTCTATGCAAAGGTCAACATAGGTGGTATAGAAGTAGAGGGCCTCGTCGACAGCGGAGCATCGGTGACATGCCTAGGCAAAGGATGTCAGGAGTTAGTTGCCCGAGCTGGATTGGAGATCCACCGATTTGGTTCCTCTGTGAAAACCGCCGATGGTAGTGCGCATAGGATTTTAGGCAGAATACGCGCAAAGATTAGTTTCAACAAGCGGGTAGAAGAAATAAACCTTTATCTCGTACCATCACTAGAACGCGCTTTGTACCTAGGCGTTGATTTTATGCGATCATTTAAATTGTTAACATGCATTGAGAGTATCACCACTCAAGGAGTAGACCTATGTGAGGACGTCGTTTCCTCGGAGGAGGTCCGAGCTCATGCCTTGTCACCACGGCAGAACGAACAATTGGAAGCGGTAATGGAGGAATTTCCGTGCTATATGAAGAAAGGTCTTGGCAGAACAACATTGGAAACACACACGATCGATACTGGAGATGCAGTGCCAGTGAAGGATCGGTATTACCCTGTTTCGCCGGCAGTGCAGACTCTTCTGTAGGCAGAAGTGGACCGCATGCTCGACCTAGGAGTTATTTAAGTCAGTAAAAGTCCATGGAGCCATCCCGTAACGTAGGTAAGAAAGGGGGCCAAGAATCGGCTGTGCCTGGACGCACGAAAACTTAATGCTCTGACGGTCAAGGATGCGTACCCACTTCCGCATATAGAGGGCTTGCTTAGCAGGTTAGGCGATACACACTACATCTCCAGTGTCGACCTAAAAGACGCTTTCTGGCAGATACCATTGGAGCCATCCAGCCGGGAGAAGACTGCTTTTACGGTGCCCGGAAGGCCACTCTACCATTTTAAGGTAATGCCTTTTGGGTTGTGTAATGCAGCTCAAAGGCTTTGCCGATTAATGGATAGGGTGATACCTTCCGCTATCCGTGATCGCGTCTTCGTCTATCTGGATGATCTTCTGGTGGTATCTCCAGATTTCTAGACTCACGTAGAGTTGTTGAGTCAAGTTGCCAAGTGCCTCGAACAAGCAGGATGCTTTAAGGAGTTGAAATATTTGGGATATCTCGTCGGCGGCGGCCAAATCAAGCCAGACCCTTCAAAGGTAGAATCAATAATTGGCTACAAGTATCCGAAAACCCTCAAGCAGGTTAGGAGCTTTTTAGGTGCCACAGGCTGGTATCGCAAATTTATTTCCGAGTATGCCACTATCGCGTGCCCGATATCGGACACGCTGAAAAAGAGTAAGACATTTTGTTTTACGGAAGAAGCTAAAGCGGCATTCGACGAGTTAAAGAACGCATTGGTGACAAGTCCAGTTTGGTGCATCCTGACTTTTCGAAACGCTTTTACATACAGTGCGACGCATCAGATTTGGGAATTGGCGCTGTACTGTTTCAGAAGGATAATGATGAAGGAGAACATCCAATCTAAAAAGTTCAGACCCTTCATCGAGTTAATGGCCTTCACTGTGATCACGGACCACAGCAGCCTTAAATGGCTGATGTCACACCGTGATCTCAGTGGGCGATTAGCTCGATGGAGTCTACATCTGCAGTCGTTCGATTTTGTGATAGAGCACAGAAAAATAAAACTCAACGTTGTGCCAGACACATTATCGTGTTATGAAATGGAACAAGTTTCAGCGGAAGTAATGCGTCTGATCGATCTAGACGATAAAGCTTTTAAGAGCGAAGAATATAAGGATTTAGCTAAAACCGTGGAAGACAATGCAAGTAGGTTGCCCGACGTAACTGTGATCGATGGAATCGTATACAGAAGGACGATGCCTTACGACGGCGGGCCTATACACGAAGATTTCGCTTGGAAAGTATGGGTACCAACGGAGTTGACATCTGGCGTAATTAAAAAGGCTCACGATCCACCACATGTAGCTCATGGAGGTTTCCACAAGACCTTGAAACGTATTAAGGAGTACTTCTATTGGCCACTCATGAACGCACAAGTGAAGAATTATATAGACGCGTGCCAAGTGTGTCGTGAAGCTAAAGCAGCTAAGCAAGTCTTAAGACCACCACTGTTGAAGGAAATTATTTCCCAGCGACCTTTTCAGAGAATCTTCGTTCGTTCCCGTAATGGTAACACCTTTATCTTTATTATTCTGGATCATTTGACTAAATTCGTAATATGGAAGGCGAAATTTTTGATAAACGAGATCTGCCATAAATTCGGCGTACCAGAAACAATAGTTTCTGACAATGGTAAACAATTTATCAGCTGAGAGTTCAACGATTTCGTGAAAAAGTTTGGAATTCAACACCATCGGACGGCAGTACATTCGCCGCAGGCAAACGCGTCTGAAAGAGTAAATCAGTCGGTTTTGGCAGCAATCCGGTCATATATGAAAGAGGATCACCGCGAATGGGATCGTCATCTATCGCAGATCGAATGTGCATTAAGATTTTCGGTGCACAGTGCGACAAAAGTAACACCATATTTCGCGTTGTTCGGTATGAATATGATAACGCATGGAAGCATGTATCAGCTTGCAAGACGATTACAAAGTCTAACTGACCTTGGTGAGGAAAGATTGCCCAAATCACTGGCGCAAGAATTGGTACGAACTAAAATCCAAGAAAGTTTGCACAAAATGAGCGAACGTAAAACACCAAGTGCAGACAGGTAAAATTTATTCCTGGTCAAGAAGTATATATAACAAAGCTCGTTTAAAGATAATTTCAACGCCAAGTTGGCGCGAAAATTCCTGAAATGTAGAATTTTGAAACCAATCGGGAGCAGCCTATATGAGCTCGAAGACTTGAGCGGCAAACGTCTGGGAGTATTTCATGCAAAGGATCTGAAGCAGTAGTGTATGTGAGAAAACAACTTATTAAGAGATAAGAGATTTTTCTTTCATTCTATGAATATATTTTTTCCTTTAGTTAATCGAAGATGAGAGAATGTAACGACAAATTTTGGTTATGTATTCTGATCTTTTTGGAGAAGTATCTAGTATACCTAGATCTCTAGTGGTTCTAGGCCCAATGTCGGATGCATACAGGTTACCCCTGCGTAGCCGAGTATACTCGGGAGCAGAAGACACATTGGGATAGGAATGGATGACATTCAGTACTGGATAAATGTAGTTGATTCAAGTAAATTTTTGTTTCGTTCATGTCATGAGAGTGTGAGAAGCGACACCTTGCGAAAGGAAGATACTATTAGTTAGGGCACGGACAGCAGTTTATATAGTCCTTTGGCTAGTCGTTTAAAGTACTATTTTCTTTTGGTATATTTGCAGCACGATAGTATCAAGACCCCGACTCACACGATCCCTGTTAGGCAAACCGAAACAAGACATGTCATCCGCAGCCGAATGTAGCATCTGCTTATCGATGCTGACCGATGCCAACCCCCTAGTTTTTGCAACAGATTGCGGTCACGTTTTTCATCAGACCTGCCACGAAGCCTGGCGCGCTGAAGAAAGGAGCGATTGCACTGTTTGCAGACACGCTGGTTATAATGTCCATGCCGTGTTTTTACGCTATGGAGCAGCAGAGCCAGGCCCTAGTCCCCAAGAGGTAGAGGCACTTCGTGAGGAGCTGCATACCAGCGTAGTCCAGCGAGCAGCTGCCCAGGCTGAGGCACTGCGAAACCAGGAAGAGGTGGTACGGCTGCGCGTGCAATACGACCTGCACCTTACTACTCTTCGACGCGAGGAAGAGTCGGCTCCCCTAATCAACACGTAATTGCGAGAGGAGAATCGACGGGCACGAACACGCTACGAGGCGGAAAATGCCGCTCTTAGACGGCAGCTCAACGGAGCGGACAAGGCTTATCGTCAGCGAATAGTCAGTTTGGAGCACAGTGTCAAACAACTTCAGACACAAGTAGCAGGATTGAGCGCAAAGAACAAGGAGTTGAACGTACGGCAATTAGACCATGACCTCCAGCTTCACGACCTTAGGCAACAGAACCTCGATTACGCGCGGGGTCACGAAGTAGCTAAGGCAAATTATCAGGAGAGCATCCTGCGAAAAAAGCAAATCGGACATGCGGATACCAAGGTAGCGATCAGGGGCTTCCCGCAAACCGTGACCAATTACCCTCGAGCGGAGATTGTGAAAGTATTGGACCGGTTAGGGATCCCCTATGCTCCGCACGATTTTGCGATTTTCGCATGTTCTCAACTAGTGGCGCATTCTGGGCACTATCAGGTGATCGTGGACTGTAAGTCTCCCGGTCTTAAATTCAAACTCCTCACAAACTTTCCGAAGTTACAGAACAGCGGACGTGCCGTTCTACGTCAACTCCATGTTAGGGATAGCGTAGCGGTGTCCGACTTGTATAAGGCAGTTGGGAACCGAATTTCTGGTAGAAAGGGTGTCCAGTACCTGCGAATCGTTGAAGACCAGATTTTAATCAACATATGCGGCGAATTTAACCCCCGCGAAATCGAGGACATGGAACAATTGGAGGAAGCCGAAGCTCAGCTACCAAGTTCTTCGCAGCTCCAGACCGGCTCTCGCAGACGAAGACATTGAAGGACAGAACTATACGATACGTTACGATACAATACGATACTCTACTATACGCTACTATACCACACATACGATACTACCTAACACCTTACAACACAATGGCAAGGGGAATGGGAGTTGAACTAGTTAGACTAAGTGTAGGGAGAAGTCCACAGGATTCGTTCCACCGAGTTTCCCAGTACCATTCCTCGGAGTAGTCTCTGGTACCTCTGGTGGCGATACCCCGTCCGCAAAACCCAAAGTTCACTAGCCTTCCAAAGTCAGCTTTCCCTCCCATCAATTGCCATGGCTGTCATCATGATGGTTGGGTTTGTGGCGGCTCCATACCGGCGCTAAATTACCATGCCAACACAATCTGGCAACCACCCTACCATTCTGACAAAACTGACCTAAGAATGACATCAATTACTACGCATTATGTTATACGTAATAGACGACAACATTAGTGTGTGTGTATGTGTGCGCAAAACTACAAATTATCTCAACCATCGGTTGCTTTGGCGCACGTCACTCACAATTACGTGCCAAAATTTTACAACGCAATTAGCATACACACATGCGTAAAGGAATGCAGAATGACGGCCGGCAACATCACGTTGAAACCAAAATCCAATTGCATCGCTCATTGATAAGTTCATCATCGAACTGGTTGGTTGACTATTTTACATACGTGAGTGAACGCGGAAAGTTGTGAGTAATTAAGACAAAAAGTGAAGTACAGCAACGCGAGTCAGTGTTAAAGAATTCAGTAAACTTTGCAAGAACAAGATAAGGAATCCACAGCAATTACGTAATCACAAGGTAAGTGATGAAAGTGTGCAGAGGAGAATCAGGAGTAGGGTCATTCTAATAAAGTGTTTTTCCCTTCTCGACGTTTAGCCATACATTTGCTCGGTATTCCGGCAATTTTAGTGGGTACAGTACCCGACAGTCATTGCGTCACAAGGCAGGCCCAATATCCTCCCGCGACCAAGGTTAGGAACCACCGAGGATACGCGTTTCCCCCACACCAATCAGTTTCCACGAAACGTAGGGGAAGGGCAGTGCCTTGCGCAGAATCCGGCTTTGCGGCAACGACGGCTTTCAGGCTCATATAAAGAATTATCCCTCCCAAACTGGCTATTACAGTATTCTTGGCCATATCCAAAGCGTTTGGTGAAGGGCACCTTTAGTCATTCATTTCGTCTCGCACTCCAACATCAGTAAAGTCCCTTCTTCAAGTAAGAATATCCACCCTGATTAAGGACAGAAGGTAAGTCCGATGTTTTATTACCCCCGAACTTGCAAGTATTCCTCGACAAAGTTAGGGTTATAACTCAAGGAAAGTATAATCAAGGAAAATAGCAAAAGCACGTATAACAACGCTGTGAAATTAAAAGAAAAAGTCATCGTAAGGCTGAAAAGCGAGCATAAAAAGGCAAATACGCTACCGCAAATACATCAAATATCCAGAAAGTTAAATAAAAGAAGAATATTATCGGCGAAGATGAAATTTATCATCCTATAGATTAAGTGTTAAATATTTAGATTCCGTACATAGTAAGATGGAAAAGTAAAATTAGAATCAGTGCATGCATAAAATAATCGGAGAATTCAAAGCTGCAAATTGCAAAAATTATAATTTAAGCGCGATTTTAGAGTAAAACATAAAAAATTAAACGGCGCATCACGAATGTTGAAGTTAAGATATTAAGTTGCACGAACCATTTAGTAAAATCTCCATTTGAAATCGTGCAGATATTTAAGAATAAAAGTATTGGAAGAAAAACGTAATAACCAGCAATTAAAAAGTGAAGACGTGAAATCTAAATTATAATACAGAAAGTGAGAAACGTAGTCTTTCGAAACGTTATGTCAAAAAGCACTTCCGTTTCAAGAATTGGCAAGTGCATTTCGTGTAAAATTAGCTTTCTGAAACAATAATCTGAGACCTTTCGGAGAAGAGTCCAGTTTAAATTTTGATAAAGTAAACTTTGGTTCGATTTCATTCTCGTATTCAGTTTTTCATGCGTTTTGTGGTGACATCAAATGTCTAGAATTGTCCAACGCATCTTTTGGTCTTGGGCCACCGTTTAATCCCTATCAAATAGTGAAGATTTCAAAGGCAAAAGTAAGAGCATAAAATTCTTGCCAGTAGTTTGAAACGTCGGAAATTAAATACATATTACGTTTTTGTTCGCAATAAAATCAACTGAAAAGAATTGAAAATTGTAAAAATTAAGCCTTATAGAGGCTAAGATATGAAAAGAGATAAAGGAGATAATATCAATTATGATAAGTTGTTGAAAATTTGTGAGAACCAAGGCGAAGTGAGAAAATAAACGTGAAAATTTTCGCCGGCTATGAATCTGCTATTTTAAGGGTATAGCGAAATTTTACGGACAGACATACTTACCCTCTGACATTTTATTATACTAAAACATAACTTTTGATTATATTACTATATTATATTTTTATAACCAATGGCCATTTCATTTTATATTTACTACATTTACATATATTCAATTAATTTTCAGCTTACATACATTATACGAGGGTAGCCTGAGTAATTTTCGGGCCAATATATAAATTTTATTGGGATTCAATTGATAATTTTTCAATCGGCTTTTGTCAATTACCCACAATGGGGTACCTTGGAGAACATTAGGTTCGTTCCAACGAAGGTTTATATTCTCAAGTTGCAAAAGGTTCAGATAATTAAGTTCTTTATTTAGTCCCTAAGTGTAAATATTGATAGAAATTTTAGATAATGTTAAATTTTATTAAGGACACCATTGAGGGGTGCTCCCATATCTCAGTTATTTTGTTAACGATTTATTTTAACTTCGCCCTAGAGGCACCATTAACATTAAGTTTTTGAAATTGTGATTGATAGTTGCCTTTATACGAGGTGAATAAATTTTGTATTGAAAATCTGAACTATGGTCGTCGTTAGTATGGCTGAGTAGTTGGACAAGTTGGTAATATGAGGGGTAAGTGGAGTTAAGTTTCTTTGGGCTACACACATATTGGGACTCTGAGAAGGAACAGAGTCATGGTGAAGCTGTAGGGGCTTCGTGAGGGTGGGCCACACTGACATCTACACCAGTCGCAGAACACCATTCTTTTGATGTTACACTATCTAATCAATTCGGTTTGATGATCGCATTTGTTTCGTTTTTATCTAATGACGTATCTGTTCGGGCTCCGTTTTTTTATTTTTATTATGTCGTAGGATATTGTGTGCTTTCGGTTCGTTATTTTTTTTAGCCTTGGTATGTATTCTTGATGTTCGCCATGTCAGATTGTGTCGATGTCATTAAGTGGAAAGATCCCCCCCGTCCGGCGAGTTTACCTGCCCAGGCTTAAGCATGGCATACCAAGCAAGCCGCTTAATGATGTGCGACAGTAGGGAAATTGACGTTAAAAAACCTCAGCAATCTGGCCTGCGCATGAGACATAATGGTGCCCAACTTTATGTATTCAGCTGGGATGCATTTAGATGGAAAACTATTTGTCTTGTACGCGGCGGTGACATAATTGGCGCCCAACGTGGGGCCCGAGCGGTTATGTTCATTAGACCGTAATTTAGTATGAAAATGTATTTTTGTTCCTACGCGATACGTAAGTCCCGTTTAAGGAGTTATTAAGTTTCTTGACGCGTTGCGACGGATCTGCTTAGGGGCAATATCATTTTCGTTTGGTTTTTGTTTATTGATCGGTTCGTGAAGTCTTGTTTTGGCATTTTAGTCTGAGACAAATGCTCATAATCGTGAATGACCTTAAATTTTTGTTTGATCCATTTTTGATAAAGTAAAGTAGAGTAAATAGTTTCACGTTTCGTTCATGTTAATGTAGTTAAACTTAGCGTAAGTCCCGGCGAAAAATTTACATTTTAACCGCGTTGCGACGATTTGTTTAACTCATGACTGGCAAAGCTTTTATTTTTCATTTATAGGCATTTTCGTTTCGGTAGTGTTTAAGGACAATGCGTAAGTCCCGGATGAGATTTCATAATCGAACCGCGTTGCGACGAATTGTTTAGGGCATTCTCGGCGAAAGATTATATATATATTTTTTTTTTTGAATTAGTAGTTAACGGTTAAATTAAATTAATAAGTTTAAGGTTACTACTAGTTATCTAGGCTGAACCCAATGAAAGTGTTCAGGAGAATCTGGAGGAGTGAGACACGTTAGGTGGCCTCAGGCCTATAACGTTTGCCCTCATCTTGGTTCTCAGTAAACCTATCAGTTCAGCGATGAATTTTTATGATTTTGTTGTTTTTGAAGAAAATTTTTGCGAAGCTTATTTGTCACAAGTTGCCCAAGGTAACTTACCTTTACTTACCCCAAATTACCATCTACGACGATAAGATTTTAGTTTGGATTTTTAGTTTTGGGTGTTTGATCCCGCATTTTGTTTTAGTTTTGGGTGTTTGATCCCGCATTTTTGGATAAAAGACTCCAAGTTTTAAGTTTAGTGTGTTTGATCCCGCACTTAGTTTTAATTTTGGGTGTTTGATCCCGCAAGACAGTTTTTGGGTGTTTGATCCCGCAATTCAGCTTAAGTATTTTGGATGAAAGACTCCAAGTTTTAAAATTACGTTTTTGGATGAAAGATTCCAAGTGTTAGTTCTTAAGTTTTTGGATGAAAGACTCCAAGTTTTAATTTTAAGCTTTTTGGATGAAAGACTCCAACTTTTGAATTTATATTTTGAGCATAGACCCTAGTGAAGATAGTTGAAGTATGGAAATTTTTCAATATCTTCTATATATTTCTGTTTTTGCATCATCTTGTTAAAGATTAATGCAGTTGATTTCATTACGCAATATACTATAGACATTCTTCTAAGGTTGATGTAAGCTTAGAAGTGGTGTCTGTTTTCAGTTTTTACATTTGAAATTATATTATCTTAAATTTTATTTTCTTTTAGACTAATCTTTGATTTTCAGCTCATTTATTTTTTTTGCTTTTTCTACGATTTTTGCTTTTCTTTGTTTTTGGACCTATAGTTTTTCTTTCCATCGCAAGCTTTTGTTTACAGACAACACTCGGTGAACATTTTTAAATTTTTACGATTTGTTGATAATTCTCGTTAATTCGTTTACCTTTAAGAGGTTATAATATTGCATTGTACCCCCAGTTAGGGGAAGAAATTTTCATTTTGTCATTTTTATTCGTTTGATTTTCGGTTAATTAACCATGCCTGTTCGGCGATCACCGCGCGTTAGTGGAACTGGAGGTGGTAACCTACCATTAGAGTCCACCGTGGAAGCATTTTTCACTCAAGCAGCTTCCGCACCTCTCACCTACACTACTGCGGCAGGATCAGCAGCAACAGTAGTGACAACAGCCCCTATGACGACCAGTGTGCCAGGAGGCAGGATTTATCCAGCGAGTTTGGATCAGATTACCAGCGACCGTAACTTGACTGATCAAGAGGAATCGCCAGAATCTCCAGACTATAGCACGCTTACAGCCCGTCGTGCATTGGCTGGTCATAGGCGAATGGCAGATGCAACACCATCCGTTTATGGAAATAATATGGAACGGCAACCGAATCATCGAATGGAGACGGATCAACAAAGAGACGACGAAGCCCTTGTACGACGTATTTTGCCAGCGATCGTGAAAGTCACTAGGCAATCGTTAGCAAGCAGTATGGGAAGTCAACCTGAGGCACGATTACCATCGCCACTGATGCCAACACAGGCAGATAATGGACCAAATAGGCGACAAGATACGGCAGATTACTTAGAGCAGGAGCCGAGAAGTAGAAGAAATCAAAGAACAGTTGAAGATAGTGAAATACGTTTAGAGGTAGAGCAACCCTAGCGGAATACTAGACCTGAAATGGTTTCTTTGATGGAGTTAGCGACGACCACAGGACGGCAGCGGCCAACCGATGATTTTACGGCGCCAACGCCACGATTCTGGCCAGCTCGCGAGTCAACACCACCCCAGGAAGCAGAGCGAGAAGGAACGATACACGCCAGCGACGCAGTCCGAGTTCTGGTGGCCGTGAGGAGTATTCTAGTCGAAGCGGACGCAAACCAGATGTAACTAAATGGGGAATAAAATTTGACGGAACGAAGAAAACCGCGTTGATGTCATATGTGCAGACAAAGAATGTGATATAGCAGAACTGCTGAAAGATTTGCATCATTTGCTAGAAGGTCCAGCTTTGGAGTACTATTGGAGCTGTAGAAGATTTACACCCGATCTTCGATGGAGTGAGCTTCGGCAAGCGATGTCAGTGCAATTCCAACGTTATGATAATGAGTTTCAAATTCAGAGTCAAATCCTGAGTAGACGTCAACAGCCACAAGAAACCTTCGAAGAATTCTACAACACTGTTATGCAATTGAGACACCAACAGCGAATTCCCTATACTGAGGCGCAGTTAGCGAAGATCATGAAGGGGAATTTGAAACCTGCCTTAGCTCAATTAATGTTCCCAATACCAGCAACATCACTCAGTGAATTTTCACGCGAAGTACGAAGAGCTGAGACGTTGTTATCAACACAACGGCAACAGTATCCTACGCGGCAGTTTAACCAACCGCGAGTACATGAGGTGAATCTAGAAGGAGATGGAGTTGGAGTTGAAGCCGATGCAGAAATATATGCTATTGGGAGTTTGATAAGCTGAAATTGTAGGGTCTTAGGACATAGCTTCAGAGATTGCCCGTCAACGGTGAGAAATGCCTTCTGTTACAAGTGTGGCCGTGGAAACACTGTAACGCCCAAGTGTCCAGTGTGTCAGGGAAACCAGCCCAGGAACCCACCTCAGACTGGGGAGGTGAGGTCCACACAAGTTTAGACCCAGCCGTACCCACTTCAACTTTGGACGACCCAGCCAGGAATGATTTAGTCCAAAATGACATCAGCAATAATATCGACAGTAATAACACCGTCAGTAACGACATCAGTAGTCATATCAACAGTAATAACATTCTTCTTTAAAACGATACAACAGACAACGACACCATAAAGGATTACGATTTAGCTGAAAACAATCTAACCGTCAATAGCAAGATAAATAATGATGCAGAGAATATTCCTGTACCCATTGGAGAAGCAGTGGTTACAATTTTAAGAAACAACGATCGCGGAGAAGTTCCACGACCGATTCCAATTTTGAAAAGAATCCGGCCAATACACCAGCGTATGAAGGAATATCGCATAGTACGAGAAAGAATTTTTGGAGAACCTTCAGACAGAATCGATAGAGCACGAATCCGATACCAGAAACGACGATTGGTGCGGAGAGAGATTGCCACTACCACTCTATTCGAAGGAGAAGACAATAGATTCTATGCAAAGGTCAACATAGGTGGTATAGAAGTAGAGGGCCTCGTCGACAGCGGAGCATCGGTGACATGCCTAGGCAAAGGATGTCAGGAGTTAGTTGCCCGAGCTGGATTGGAGATCCACCGATTTGGTTCCTCTGTGAAAACCGCCGATGGTAGTGCGCATAGGATTTTAGGCAGAATACGCGCAAAGATTAGTTTCAACAAGCGGGTAGAAGAAATAAACCTTTATCTCGTACCATCACTAGAACGCGCTTTGTACCTAGGCGTTGATTTTATGCGATCATTTAAATTGTTAACATGCATTGAGAGTATCACCACTCAAGGAGTAGACCTATGTGAGGACGTCGTTTCCTCGGAGGAGGTCCGAGCTCATGCCTTGTCACCACGGCAGAACGAACAATTGGAAGCGGTAATGGAGGAATTTCCGTGCTATATGAAGAAAGGTCTTGGCGGAACAACATTGGAAACACACACGATCGATACTGGAGATGCAGTGCCAGTGAAGGATCGGTATTACCCTGTTTCGCCGGCAGTGCAGACTCTTCTGTAGGCAGAAGTGGACCGCATGCTCGACCTAGGAGTTATTTAAGTCAGTAAAAGTCCATGGAGCCATCCCGTAACGTAGGTAAGAAAGGGGGCCAAGAATCGGCTGTGCCTGGACGCACGAAAACTTAATGCTCTGACGGTCAAGGATGCGTACCCACTTCCGCATATAGAGGGCTTGCTTAGCAGGTTAGGCGATACACACTACATCTCCAGTGTCGACCTAAAAGACGCTTTCTGGCAGATACCATTGGAGCCATCCAGCCGGGAGAAGACTGCTTTTACGGTGCCCGGAAAACCACTCTACCATTTTAAGGTAATGCCTTTTGGGTTGTGTAATGCAGCTCAAAGGCTTTGCCGATTAATGGATAGGGTGATACCTTCCGCTATCCGTGATCGCGTCTTCGTCTATCTGGATGATCTTCTGGTGGTATCTCCAGATTTCGAGACTCACGTAGAGTTGTTGAGTCAAGTTGCCAAGTGCCTCGAACAAGTAGGATGCTTTAAGGAGTTGAAATATTTGGGATATCTCGTCGGCGGCGGCCAAATCAAGCCAGACCCTTCAAAGGTAGAATCAATAATTGGCTACAAGTATCCGAAAACCCTCAAGCAGGTTAGGAGCTTTTTAGGTGCCACAGGCTGGTATCGCAAATTTATTTCCGAGTATGCCACTATCGCGTGCCCGATATCGGACACGCTGAAAAAGAGTAAGACATTTTGTTTTACGGAAGAAGCTAAAGCGGCATTCGACGAGTTAAAGAACGCATTGGTGACAAGTCCAGTTTGGTGCATCCTGACTTTTCGAAACGCTTTTACATACAGTGCGACGCATCAGATTTGGGAATTGGCGCTGTACTGTTTCAGAAGGATAATGATGAAGGAGAACATCCAATCTAAAAAGTTCAGACCCTTCATCGAGTTAATGGCCTTCACTGTGATCACGGACCACAGCAGCCTTAAATGGCTGATGTCACACCGTGATCTCAGTGGGCGATTAGCTCGATGGAGTCTACATCTGCAGTCGTTCGATTTTGTGATAGAGCACAGAAAAGGAAAACTCAACGTTGTGCCAGACACATTATCGTATTATGAAATGGAACAAGTTTCAGCGGAAGTAATGCGTCTGATCGATCTAGACGATAAAGCTTTTAAGAGCGAAGAATATAAGGATTTAGCTAAAACCGTGGAAGACAATGCAAGTAGGTTGCCCGACGTAACTGTGATCGATGGAATCGTATACAGAAGGACGATGCCTTACGACGGCGGGCCTATACACGAAGATTTCGCTTGGAAAGTATGGGTACCAACGGAGTTGACATCTGGCGTAATTAAAAAGGCTCACGATCCACCACATGTAGCTCATGGAGGTTTCCACAAGACCTTAAAACGTATTAAGGAGTACTTCTATTGGCCACTCATGAACGCACAAGTGAAGAATTATATAGACGCGTGCCAAGTGTGTCGTGAAGCTAAAGCAGCTAACCAAGTCTTAAGACCACCAATGGGGAAGGAAATTATTTCCCAGCGACCTTTTCAGAGAATATTCGTTCGTTCCCGTAATGGTAACACCTTTATCTTTATTATTCTGGATCATTTGACTAAATTCGTAATATTGAAGGCGAAATTTTTGATAAACGAGATCTGCCATAAATTCGGCGTACCAGAAACAATAGTTTCTGACAATGGTAAACAATTTATCAGCTGAGAGTTCAACGATTTCGTGAAAAAGTTTGGAATTCAACACCATCGGACGGTAGTACATTCGCCGCAGGCAAACGCGTCTGAAAGAGTAAATCAGTCGGTTTTGGCAGCAATCCGGTCATATATGAAAGAGGATCACCGCGAATGGGATCGTCATCTATCGCAGATCGAATGTGCATTAAGATCTTCGGTGCACAGTGCGACAAAAGTAACACCATATTTCGCGTTGTTCGGTATGAATATGATAACGCATGGAAGCATGTATCAGCTTGCAAGACGATTACAAAGACTAACTGCCCTTGGTGAGGAAAGATTGCCCAAATCACTGGCGCAAGAATTGGTACGAACTAAAATCCAAGAAAGTTTGCACAAATCGTACGAAAAAAATGAGCGAACGTACAACACCAAGTGCAGACAGGTGAAATTTATTCCTGGTCAAGAAGTATATATAACAAAGCTCGTTTAAAGATAATTTCAACGCCAAGTTGGCGCGAAAATTCCTGAAATGTAGAATTTTGAAACCAATCGGGAGCAGCCTATATGAGCTCGAAGACTTGAGCGGCAAACGTCTGGGAGTATTTCATGCAAAGGATCTGAAGCAGTAGTGTATGTGAGAAAACAACTTATTAAGAGATAAGAGATTTTTCTTTCATTCTATGAATATATTTTTTCCTTTAGTTAATCGAAGATGCGAGAATGTAACGACAAATTTTGGTTATGTATTCTGATCTTTTTGGAGAAGTATCTAGTATACCTAGATCTCTAGTGGTTCTAGGCCCAATGTCGGATGCATACAGGTTACCCCTGCGTAGCCGAGTATACTCGGGAGCAGAAGACACATTGGGATAGGAATAGACGACATTCAGTACTGGATAAATGTAGTTGATTCAAGTAAATTTTTGTTTCGTTCATGTCATGAGAGTGTGAGAAGCGACACCTTGCGAAAGGAAGATACTATTAGTTAGGGCACGGACAGCAGTTTATATAGTCCTTTGGCTAGTCGTTTAAAGTACTTAGGAGTATTTTCTTTTGGTATATTTGCAGCACGATAGTATCAAGACCCCGACTCACACGATCCCTGTTAGGCAAACCGAAACAAGACATGTCATCCGCAGCCGAATGTAGCATCTGCTTATCGATGCTGACCGATGCCAACCCCCTAGTTTTTGCAACAGATTGCGGTCACGTTTTTCATCAGACCTGCCACGAAGCCTGGCGCGCTGAAGAAAGGAGCGGTTGCACTGTTTGCAGACACGCTGGTTATAATGTCCATGCCGTGTTTTTAGGCTATGGAGCAGCAGAGCCAGGCCCTAGTCCCCAAGAGGTAGAGGCACTTCGCGAGGAGCTGCATACCAGCGTAGTCCAGCGAGCAGCTGCCCAGGCTGAGGCACTGCGAAACCAGGAAGAGGTGGTACGGCTGCGCGTGCAATACGACCTGCACCTTACTACTCTTCGACGCGAGGAAGAGTCGGCTCGCCTAATCAACACGCAATTGCGAGAGGAGAATCGACGGGCACGAACACGCTACGAGGCGGAAAATGCCGCTCTTAGACGGCAGCTCAACGGAGCGGACAAGGCTTATCGTCAGCGAATAGTCAGTTTGGAGCACAGTGTCAAACAACTTCAGATACAAGTAGCAGGATTGAGCGCAAAGAACAAGGAGTTGAACGTACGGCAATTAGACCATGACCTCCAGCTTCACGACCTTAGGCAACAGAACCTCGATTACGCGCGGGGTCACGAAGTAGCTAAGGCAAATTATCAGGAGTGCATCCTGCGAAAAAAACAAATCGGACATGCGGATACCAAGGTAGCGATCAGGGGCTTCCCGCAAACCGTGACCAATGACCCTCGAGCGGAGATTGTGAAAGTATTGGACCGGAGATCCCTATCCTATGCTCCGCACGATTTTGCGATTTTCGCATGTTCTCAACTAGTGGCGCATTCTGGGCACTATCAGGTGATCGTGGACTGTAAGTCTCCCGGTCTTAAATTCAAACTCCTCACAAACTTTCCGAAGTTACAGAACAGCGGACGTGCCGTTCTACGTCAACTCCATGTTAGGGATAGTGTAGCGGTGTCCGACTTGTATAAGGCAGTTGGGAACCGAATTTCTGGTAGAAAGGGTGTCCAGTACCTGCGAATCGTTGAAGACCAGATTTTAATCAACATATACGGCGAATTTAACCCCCGCGAAATCGAGGACATGGAACAATTGGAGGAAGCCGAAGCTCAGCTACCAAGTTCTTCGCAGCTCCGGACCGGCTCTCGCAGACGAAGACATTGAAGGACAGAACTATACGATACGTTACGATACAATACGATACTCTACTATACGCTACTATACAACACATACGATTCTACCTAACACCTTACAACACAATGGCAAGGGGAATGGGAGTTGAACTAGGTAGACTAAGTGTAGGGAGAAGGCCACAGGATTCGTTCCACCGAGTTTCCCAGTACCATTCCTCGGAGTAGTCTCTGGTACCTCTGGTGGCGATACCCCGTCCGCAAAACCCAAAGTTCACTAGCCTTCCAAAGTCAGCTTTCCCTCCCATCAATTGCCATGGCTGTCATCATGATGGTTGGGTTTGTGGCGGCTCCATACCGGCGCTAAATTGCCATGCCAACACAATCTGGCAACCACCCTACCATTCTGACAAAGCTGACCTAAGAATGACATCAATTACTACGCATTATGTTATACGTAATAAACGACAACATTAGTGTGTGTGTATGTGTGCGCAAAACTACAAATTATCTCAACCATCGGTTGCTTTGGCGCACGTCACTCACGATGCAAAAAATCCAATTGCATCGCTCATTGATAAGTTCATCATCGAACTGGTTGGTTGACTATTTTACATACGTGAGTGAACGCGGAAAGTTGTGAGTAATTAAGACAAAAAGTGAAGTACAGCAACGCGAGTCAGTGTTAAAGAATTCAGTAAACTTTGCAAGAACAAGATAAGGAATCCACAGCAATTACGTAATCACAAGGTAAGTGATGAAAGTGTGCAGAGGAGAATCAGGAGTAGGGTCATTCTAATAAAGTGTTTTTCCCTTCTCGACGTTTAGCCATACATTTGCTCGGTATTCCGGCAATTTTAGTGGGTACAGTACCCGACAGTCATTGCGTCACAAGGCAGGCCCAATATCCTCCCGCGACCAAGGTTAGGAACCACCGAGGATACGCGTTTCCCACGTAGGGGAAGTTTCCACGAAACGTAGGGGAAGGGCAGTGCCTTGCGCAGAATCCGGCTTTGCGGCAACGACGGCTTTCAGGCCCATATAAAGAATTATCCCTCCCAAACTGGCTATTACAGTATTCTTGGCCATATCCAAAGCGTTTGGTGAAGGGCACCTTTAGTCATTCATTTCTTCTCGCACTCCAACATCAGTAAAGTCCCTTCTTCAAGTAAGAATATCCACCCTGATTAAGGACAGAAGGTAAGTCCGATGTTTTATTACCCCCGAACTTGCAAGTATTCCTCGACAAAGTTAGGGTTATAACTCAAGGAAAGTATAATCAAGGAAAATAGCAAAAGCACGTATAACAACGCTGTGAAATTAAAAGAAAAAGTCATCGTAAGGCTGAAAAGCGAGCATAAAAAGGCAAATACGCTACCGCAAATACATCAAATATCCAGAAAGTTAAATAAAAGAAGAATATTATCGGCGAAGATGAAATTTATCATCCTATAGATTAAGTGTTAAATATTTAGATTCCGTACATAGTAAGATGGAAAAGTAAAATTAGAATCAGTGCATGCATAAAATAATCGGAGAATTCAAAGCTGCAAATTGCAAAAATTATAATTTAAGCGCGATTTTAGAGTAAAACATAAAAAATTAAACGGCGCATCACGAATGTTGAAGTTAAGATATTAAGTTGCACGAACCATTTAGTAAAATCTCCATTTGAAATCGTGCAGATATTTAAGAATAAAAGTATTGGAAGAAAAACGTAATAACCGGCAATTAAAAAGTGAAGACGTGAAATCTAAATTATAATACAGAAAGTGAGAAACGTAGTCTTTTCGAAACGTTATGTCAAAAAGCACTTCCGTTTCAAGAATTGGCAAGTGCATTTCGTGTAAAATTAGCTTTCTGAAACAATAATCTGAGACCTTTCGGAGAAGAGTCCAGTTTAAATTTTGATAAAGTAAACTTTGGTTCGATTTCATTCTCGTATTCAGTTTTTCATGCGTTTTGTGGTGACATCAAATGTCTAGAATTGTCCAACGCATCTTTTGGTCTTGGGCCACCGTTTAATCCCTATCAAATAGTGAAGATTTCAAAGGCAAAACTAAGAGCATAAAATTCTTGCCAGTAGTTTGAAACGTCGGAAATTAAATACATATTACGTTTTTGTTCGCAATAAAATCAACTGAAAAGAATTGAAAATTGTAAAAATTAAGCCTTATAGAGGCTAAGATATGAAAAGAGATAAAGGAGATAATATCAATTATGATAAGTTGTTGAAAATTTGTGAGAACCAAGGCGAAGTGAGAAAATAAACGTGAAAATTTTCGCCGGCTATGAATCTGCTATTTTAAGGGTATAGCGAAATTTTACGGACAGACATACTTACCCTCTGACATTTTATTATACTAAAACATAACTTTTGATTATATTACTATATTATATTTTTATAACCAATGGCCATTTCATTTTATATTTACTACATTTACATATATTCAATTAATTTTCAGCTTACATACATTATACGAGGGTAGCCTGAGTAATTTTCGGGCCAATATATAAATTTTATTGGGATTCAATTGATAATTTTTCAATCGGCTTTTGTCAATTACCCACAATGGGGTACCTTGGAGAACATTAGGTTCGTTCCAACGAAGGTTTATATTCTCAAGTTGCAAAAGCTTCAGATAATTAAGTTATTTATTTAGTCCCTAAGTGTAAATATTGATAGAAATTTTAGATAATGTTAATGGGTGCTCCCATATCTCAGTTATTTTGTTAACGATTTATTTTAACTTCGCCCTAGAGGCACCATTAACATTAAGTTTTTGAAATTGTGATTGATAGTTGCCTTTAAACGAGGTGAATAAATTTTGTATTGCAAATCTGAACTATGGTCGTCGTTAGTATGGCTGAGTAGTTGGCCAAGTTGGTAATATGAGGGGTAAGTGGAGTTAAGTTTCTTTGGGCTACACACATATTGTGACTCTGAGAAGGAACAGAGTCATGGTGAAGCTGTAGGGGCTTCGTGAGGGTGGGCCACACTGACATCTACACCAGTCAGTGAAAATATATTGGCAAGTAAGTTATTTTCCCTACACTCGCAGAACACCTTTCTTTTGATGTTACACTATCTAATCAATTCGGTTTGATGATCGCATTTGTTTCGTTTTTATCTAATGACATATCTGTTCGGGCTCCGTTTTTTTATTTTTATTATGTCGTAGGATATTGTGTGCTTTCGGTTCGTTTTTTTTTAGCCTTGGTATGTATTCTTGATGTTCGCCATGTCAGATTGTGTCGATGTGATTAAGTGGAAAGATCCCCCCCGTCCGGCGAGTTTACCAGCCCAGGCTTAAGCATGGCATACCAAGCAAGCCGCTTAATGATGTGCGACAGTAGGGAAATTGACGTTAAAAAACCTCAGCAATCTGGCCTGCGCATGAGACATAATGGTGCCCAACTTAATGTATTCAGCTGGGATGCATTTAGATGGAAAACTATTTGTCTTGTACGCGGCGGTGACAAAGCAGCGGCTTCAAATCCAAAATTATGATTTTTAGAAAAGTGATTATTTAAATATCGTAATAAACAAATTAATAAAAATGTTGTTCCCATTAATACATGAATTCCATGAAATCCAGTTGTTACAAAAAAAAGTTGATCCATATACAGAGTCTGAAATTGTAGAGGAAGCTTAAATATATTCATAAGCTTGAAATAATCTTTGAGTTGATTGAGAATAATTATTATCTATTAATCTGTGATGATATCAAGTTACAGTAATTCCTGAAATTTGAAATGGGTTAAAATAAATAATTCCTAAAGGGGGTTATATTTAACCTAATTCAATTGATGGAGATAAACTTCTCTGAAAAAAAGTTCAAAAAATTAAAAAATAATATAAAATGTCGGATAAAATAAATAAAATTATTCCTCATCGAAGACCTGTAGTAGCTACTAAAGTATGTAATCCTTGACAAGTACCTTGTCGTGAAATATCTCGTCATCATTGAAAAACAGTTAAAACAGTAATAATATTACCTAAGAAAAATAAAGATGTCATTTTGATAAAATCATTTAGCTATTCCTGACACAGTTGTTATTACTCCAATAGACGATGTTAAAGGTGAAGGACTATAATAATATAAAGTTCTAAGTATACTAAGTTCTTTTCTTCTAAGGTGTCAGTTGACAACGCAACTGAGGTTTGGTTGCTATCGATAATCGACCCATTAATTAAACAGTTTTAAGTGCAAGGTCAGTGTCTGATATATCTGGCAAATACATCTTTCATTTTCTTAACATTATCATTTCAATTATAAATAAATTAAATACATCTTTCATTTTCTTAACATTATTATTTGAATTTTGTTTGGATTTTATTGATTGGAAAGAAATAACTTACTATGTACGATTATTGGCTACAAAATCTCGAATTCTCAATCCTTCGAATGCATCAGAACAAACTGAGTCACCAAATTCAACTAAATCTTCCTCGTCATTTAATGCAGGCCAGTCATTTTTAAAACAAATGCAAATATTGCGAAAGGCACAACATGCATTAATAATTTTGGTCGCCTTTGCTGGAGAATAATGCATGCCTCTTTCACTATTAAGAACCCGCAGTCGGTTTTTTAAAACACCGAAGTACCTCTCCACAGTATTGCGAGCTTTGCGGTGTTTTTTATTAAATCGTTCTTGCATTACTGTCGTAGCTACTCTATATGGCGTCATCATATACGGCTGGCACTGATATTCGCCATCTCCTGTAATTAATATGCATTCAAAAATATATTTAACAATATTATAAGTCGTACCTAGTAGCCATGTATTTTGCTTCCCATTATTATGTTGGATTTGGAAATAATCACGGGTTGTACTAGACTGCCATATAAATGACTCGTGATTGACCCTGGGTTTCGAGAATCAACGTATTGTATGATTAAGTTATTGTTACATATATAGAACAGAGCCTGTCAAAATAATTGTATTCGATAGACATACAAATGTTATTACCACCATAGCGTTCATACTATAAAAACCCTTTCTCCAGTAGTACAAATGACGTAATTCCGGCTTAGGGGCCATTATTTTGATATGAGAGCCATCAATACAACCTACTACTCCTGGAAATCCATATTTTTGGTTGAAGTCCATTTTGGTTTCGATTTCTTCTTCAGGGGACATCTGCAGTCTTATCAATTTCCCACCTACCTTGGTTTCAAAAATGTTTAAACATTCGTCAATGATTTCTGAAACCATGGCCTGTGAGACAGATGACAGGTATTCATTCCCCAAACCTTTTTGGTAACTTCCAGTTGCCAGAATTCTAAGGAAGGTTGGCAATTTAGTTTTTAAAGCGATGCTGGTATAAAATATGGACTCATTTCCTCGAGTATAAAGGATAACATCCGTTTGTTCATACGGAAATTTTTGTAAAATCTAAAATTTGTAACAGAATCTATATTATATACATATGTATGCGATTTTAAGCGGAATACAAAAAACAAATTATCTTTGTTATATAACTTGTTAAATGCGGGTACTCAACAATATTTAATACAGAAGTGTACACACATATTATTTGATATGGGAAAAATTACAATAAGAGTTGGTATTTACTCCCCATGTGTAACCCATAGACATCGTCGTGGGGAATGTGTAATGAACATTTATCCACTTATAGCCACTTTTTTGTTTTAGCGATTTTTTTATTTAAGCTATTTTTGGAAAAAAAAATTCTGCCATAAATTCTTTATGAAAACCCCTTAGAAACCTGCAAAATTTGGTTATTTTTTCGATTGGGCGCTCCGTTTCCGAGATATAGAAATTTGTTCTAACTTTTTCTTATTTTCGATCAAAAGTGCGGATGGGTTTCCCTGGGTAAGCCATTACCCATCATCATGGGTAGCTACCCATTATTTTACCCATTTTCCTGAGGGTAATAGTGATGGGTAATTCTCCATTGTCATGGGCAATAATAATGGGTTATCCACGAAATACGAACCTTGATTACAATGCATAGAAGGCACAATAATAGATGTTTGGACCAAAATTAGTTTGTAACACATTTCCCGAATTCTGTGTGGCTGGCTGGTCAACACGATAACTGTCGTAAATCTTTAACGAACACAATGAAGTTTTTCCGTTAATTGTTATATACGGGAATGAAAATGGTAATTACTGCACCGCTAACAGATCGAAAACTTTATTACAAAATTTTATCGTGAGCCTTTTTTGAGATATAGTACGTACATGTCTATAATTTGCGACAAGTCCGTCATAAATAAAAAAAATTGTTTCGAGTAATATGCTACTTTAAAAATACTAAAAAATAATAATAATTTAATCAGTTTATGTGGTAGAACTCAACAAGGGGAATATTTTGTATTATTCAGGTCAAAAAAAGATAAATTTTGTCATATGGGCATAGACTGCAATTTGACCGAGTTAATCAACGAGTTTAAGTGCTGGTCCAGTAGGGTGCTCAGTATGCCATGCGTTTAAGCCGGGCCTATGGCTCGCCGGACGGGGGGGATCTTTCTACTCACCGAGCACAACAACAGTCTGCCTCTGAACAATAAAATACATACTGAGGCTTACACACACAATATTCTTTGACATAAAATAAAAGAATGAAGCCCGAACAATAGTTGCGTTAGAAGTGGACAAGAGGGAGAAAACACCGAATTGAAAGCCATTACGTGGCTCTGAAGAGAGTCGAGGGCAAAAACCCTACCCTAACGCGCGTCATATGTGCCGACTGGTGTCTCCGTCGGCTTAGCCCACCCTTATGAAGCCCTTGTAGCTTCACCGTGATACTGCGATCCGCACAGTATCCCATGATCGTAGTTACTGGAGAACTCTCTTACCTTGTTAACCCTAACTTACCATGCTGACCTCTCACTCGGCCATATCCGAAGAGAAAACAAGCGAATTTCTAAAAATCATTATAAAATTTATTCTCTCTTCACGAGATTAAGCTTAAATATTTAACAAATTAAAAAGCCGCATGGGCGAAGTGCTCCCTCAGCGGATACAAAAATTCCGTGGGGTAAAATTATAACTTTATAAATGCAGCACACAATATTCTGCTTAAGATCTAAAACTTTTACCTTCATTATATTTTAACTACTAACAATTTAATTTAAGATATATAATCATAATCCAAATGCTGATTAAGATTATTAAATTTTCTCTATAGAACAATAACAAATCTAAAACAATTGGGGTACACCAATAATATTGATATTTGCCCTAGCAGCACCGTTTAATAAAATTCCCGAAATGAAACCTTCCGAAGGCTCACACTCGTAATCCATTACTGTGCCCGAGCACTTATCACGCGACGCTTATCTTATTTCAATCTCGGTGGACTACGGTTCCACACACGAGAGCTACTAGGCCGACCTAGTTTACCGCGCACGAGATTATGTACCCAGAGGCAATTCGCATGGGTGTAAATATATTCAATCAAAATAAATACAAATTACAATATATATATATAGGTTTATCGTCACGAATAGGTCAAAATCTGAAGGTCATTCTGTCCGAAACTGAAAACGAATTGAAACGAACCAAAAACGGCCACTAGGGAGTATGTGGGTCCCCAAGAACCTTAAAAAGTCACTCTTTACAATCGAGGACTACTTATTGGCTTAATATTAAAACTTCAGTTTGGATTTCACTGCTCTTAATTACAAACTAAAGCTATAAATTTTTAATTTCATTACCTTACTATCTTATTCTACTGACTTTATTCTCTTATCTTTATATCTTTTATTTTCTTACTTTCTACTTCCTCAGCCTTGTTTAAATCTAAAATTCCAGATTCCCAGTTTTTCCTAAACTTACAAAGAATACTCAGAATTCACTTCTATTTATATCATAACGACTTTCATTTTTTCTTTAAAAACACAACTTTACTTTAACTTTCAAATTCATATTTCCAAAGCTCAACACTTTGATTCACTTCATCATTTTAAATGAAAGATTTAGGTTGGAACTCTTAAAACTTCAACTTTGAAATCCGAAGACGTTGAATCTTAGAACTTTAGATTTGAATTCTCAAATCCTAAATAGAATTTCTAAAATTTGAAATTTGAATTTCGTAAGTTTTAGATTTGAACTCCCAAAACTTTAACTTTGAAATTCTAAAACGTTAAACCTTAGAACTTTAGATTTGAATTCTCAAATCCATATATATAATTTCTGAAATTGCAACTCTGAAATTCCAAAACGTTAAATTTTAGAACCTTAGATTTGAATTCTTAAATCTCTAAATCAAATAATTCTTAAAAGTTTAAATTTGAATTTCGATAATTTTAGATTTGCACCTCTAAAACATTAACTTTGAATTTTTTGAAACTTAAACTTTTAAACTTTAGATTTGAATTCTCAAATCTCTATATATAATCTATAAAAGTTTAAATCTGAATAGCGCCAGTTTTAGATTGGCACTTCTAAAATCTTAACTTTGGTTTCTTTAAAACTTAAACTTTTAGAACTGTAGATTTGAATTCTCAAATCTCTATATACAATTTCCAAAATTTCAACTTTGAAATTCTAAAACGTTAAATTTTAGAACTCTAGATTTGAATTCTCAAATCTCTAAGTTGAATTCTTAAAAGTTTAAATTTGAATTTTGATAGTTTTAGAATGTCACCTTTAAAACATTAACTTTGAATCTTGAAAATTTAAACCTTTAAAACCTCAGATTTGAATTCTCAAATCTCTGTATATAATCTATAAAAGTTTAAATCTGAATAGCGACAGTTTTAGATTGGCACTTCTAGAATCTTAAATTCGATTTTTCCAAAACTTAAACTTTAAAAACTGTAGATTTGAATTCTCAAATCTCTATATATACTTTCCAAAATTTCAACTTTGAAATTCTAAAACGTTAAATTTTAGAACTCTAGATTTGAATTCTCAAATCTCTAAGTTGAATTCTTAAAAGTTCAAATTTGAATTTCGAAAGTTTTAGATTGGCACTTCTAAAACATTAACTTTGAATCTTTTAAAACTTAAACTTTTAGAACTTTTAGATTTGAATTCTCAAATCTCTATATATAATTTCTAAAACTCCAACGTTGAAATTCTATAACGTTAAATTTTAGAACTCTAGATTTGAATTCTCAAATCTCTAAGTTGAATTCTTAAAAGTTTAAATTTGAATTTTGATAGTTTCAGATTGTCACTTCTAAAACCTTAAATTTGGTTTTTCCAAAACTTAAACTTTTAAAATTTTAGATTTGAATTCTCAAATCTCAAGATTGAATTTATAAAAGTTTAAATTCAAATATCGAAAGTTTTAGATTTGTACTTCTAAAACCTTAACATTGACCTTTTTTTTTTTTAAACTTAAACTTTTAAAACTTGAGATTTGAATTCTCAAATCTCAAGATTGAATTTATAAAAGTTTAAATTCAAATATCGAAAGTTTTAGATTTGCACTTCTAAAACCTTAACTTTAAACTTTAAAAATGTTAAACTTAAATCTTCACAACACTAGCTTTGAATTCTCAAAAATTCTAGATCTGAATCTTCAACGTTATAAACTTGAATTTCTAAGGTTTTAGTCTCGCACTTCTAAACCTTAACTTTGTTTTTTTTTTTTTTTTTATATAATCCAACTTTTCAAAACTTTCTCTAGATCGAAATCTCTAGATTGCATTTATAAAGATTTAAATTTGTCTACCGAGAGTTTTAGATTCGTACTTCTAAAACCTTAACATTGATTTTCTAAAACTTCCAACCTAAACTTTAGAACTTCAGATTTGAATTCTCAAATCGTTAGATTGTATTGCTAAAAGTTTAAGGCTAAATCTCGAAAGTCTTAGATTTGCACTACTAAAAGTCCAATTTCAGAATTTTAGATCTGAATTCTCAAATGTGTATATTCACTTTTTTAGAACTTCAACTTTTAATTCAAAGGTTTTAGATTGGCACTTTTAACCTTAGCTTCGAAATTTAAAACTTTCCAATGGAACTTCCAGAATTTTAAATTTAAATTTCACAACTTGGTATTCCAGTTTCTAAATCTTCAAACTGGAATTTCCAAAATTTCGGATCTTAATCTTTAAGAAATTTACATCTAAGTTTCTATAATTTAATATTCACTTAGACTCTATTTTTCCGTCACTTTTTCATTGGCTCTATTCCGATTAATTTTTCATTTACTTTTCTATTTACAATATAGCTCAAGACTATCACAATTGATATGCCACTTTGGCCATGATTTTATGTCTCAATAAAATTTTTCAGTTACTTTATTCCTTTTTTTTTTTCAATCTCCAATATAGCTCAAGGCTATTAGACTTAATACACCACTTTGGCCATGATTTTAGGACTTTACAAAATTTTCCATTACTTTATTTTTTTAATATAGCTTGAGCCTATAACAATTGATATGCCACTTTTGCTATGATTTTAGGTCTTATTCATATTTCACTTGAGCCAGGTTCCACTTTATAGCCCAGGATTTAACTCAACCTATCCTAACTACTGGAGTCACTACGGGCCTACCCCCTTGACAGGGTTATGTCTGTCCGATGGATGAGGAAAATCGGACTTACCTTCGGCCTCCAACGAGGCTTACCGTGCGGAGTTGGTGGACTGCTACGCTGCTGGACAACCTTTCGGCTGATGCTGAAGCGGGGCTTAATGTTGTTGATGCCGGCGCTTACGTCTTGCTGGAACACACTGGTGGAGGTTTGCGATGTCTAGGTGATATGTTGGCGGCGATACCAGGTGCCTAAGGTCGCCTTTGGGCCTACAAATTCCCGGCTGATGACACACTGCCCGGGGCGAAAGTGGAGTAGGCCAGAAAGGGGCCTTAAGCGTTGGCAGCTCGGTAGTGTTGCTGCCTACGATGTGGACCTGGTGAAAAATCCAAAGCAATTAGCACTTGCTTGGTGGAAAATCTTTCAATGCTTACCTAGTCCCTGGTCTGCTGCCGCTTCTGGGTTGCTGCTGTGCTGACTTTGACTTGCGCCTTAGGGTAACGGGTTGCTGACCGTGCCGGGTGAGGTCCGACGGGTAGTTCCTTTTATGAATAATTGTCTGGATCTAAGACTGCGGAGATGAAAAACTACGTAAATTATCCGGCAGTCTAACTGGGCCGCCACACTGCACACTTACCCGGTAAATATTTGCTGCGGCCGTCTTCGCGACTTCTCTCCCAGTCTCTACTGAGTTGGCGGGCGGATTACTATTTCTTTTCCAAAATCTCCGGGGGTCACTCTGTCGTTGAGGTTATACTTCCTGGATACACTTGTTCGCGGACGCTTCACTTACTAGAATGGCGTCTAATGGCGATTTCTTCTATGACGCCACTTTTCTGATGCCGTTATGCTGCACACTCTCACGTTTTCGCGAACTTTCCGCGTACGTGAGTCAAAATGGTGGCCGCGGATAAAATTTTGTACCGGTGTGCCTTATCAAATGTAAAAATTAACGAAAGTTGTTTACATTTGTGTTGGTGCATTATTGAAGGTGGTGTTGAGACTTTTGAGCCTGGTACAATTACGATAGGTGGTGTACTGAAAGGTTTTCTTTTTTTGTCGTTAGGTGGCGCTACTGAGCCGCCACAAACCCCACCATCCCGAGGGCATCCCATGTCAGAGGATGGGGGGGGAAACCTTATCCTTGGAGGGGCGTGGTTGCGGAAGAAAAGTCACTCAGGTCCCTCACCAGCGGAGTGATCAGCACCACCCCTAGGGGTAGTCCTGATGCACTGCCACAGTGAAGGATGAATGACCCTCCTCCTCAACCTCAGACCTCCGATGGTGGTACCGTTAGTTGTTGCCGGATGCTACCCTCTTGGTTTCAGGAACTGGAACCCATGCCTTGGAGAGACGTGATGGGAGAAGAAAAATCACTCAGGTCCCTCACCAGCGGAGTGATCAGCACCACCCCTAGGGGTAGTCCTGATGCACTGCAACCGTGAAGGTTGAATGATCCTCCTCTCCAGCCTCGCATCTCCGTGGCTGGATGCGTTGCTTTGTGTGCGTGTACTGTTCCTATCTGGGATCTTTGTGTTCACATTCTGGGGCTGGTTTCGGAGCCGCTGGGCAGAAGGTCCAGAATCTCGTCCAGCTGTGCCTCGTCTTCTATTTCGCGCGGGGCATTCTCACCTACTAGGTGGAACAAAATCTGGTCCTCCTGAAGGCGCATAGTCCGAATGCCTCTCCGTCCAAAGGAACGGCTGCCAATTATTTTGTAGAGGCGCCCTATGGCGGCACTGTCGATCACCTTCAAACGGCGGAACGCCGCACGGTCACTGGTTGCCAATCGTGGGAACTTGGCCAGAAATTCAAATTTTAGGGCTGATGACTGGAACGCGACGGTTATCTGAAGCTGGTCTGGATGTAACACCAGCGGGGTGCAGGAGACTACGGTGACTTGTTCTGCCGGGCAGTCCACTTCTAGCCACTGCATGAGCCTCATAACTCGGCCTTTCGGGTCGCCGGCCGCTGTGTTCGAGAAAAACCGTATGGTCAGCTTGTTTGCCGCGTAGCCCTGGGCTGGTCTCAGGAGCGCTACTTCTCGATATTGAGCCCTGGCACCTTGCTGCTCCAGCGTCAGCACCTCCCGTTGCCGCTGCATGTCTTGCAACTGGGACTCCATCTCTTCTTGTTTTTTCTTCCCTTGCTGGTTTTCTTCTCTCAACTTGGACAACTCCAGCTCCATCTTTTGCATTTTCCTGGTCACCTCTGCCATTTGACCAGTATGCTGCGCCTTAAGCTGGGCGACGACTTGTGCCTGGTTGGCCTCCTGCCTGGCGTGGTGGGCCTGCAATGCTTCCATGCGGCCTTTGAGCTCGTCTAGCTCTGGGCAGGGCTGCTCGCGCAACTTGCGGAGCGCCTGACACAGTCGAACATTCTCTTCATGCACCTGGTCGTTCTCGCGAGTTAGCGAGCCTGTGCGGTACTCGAATTGAGCCTGGAGTTCCTCGTGGCTGTAACGGAGCTGTCCTAACTCGGCCTCTGCGGTGAGGTAACGCTCACGGTTGTCACGAGTCTCCTTCCGGAGGGTGACCAGTTCTCCCTGGTCGGCTACTATGTCTCCTACACCGAACCGCAAATATAAAGGGTGTGACCAATAGTTGGGGTGACGGCAGACGGGACAGTCTGATCGGTTCTGCTGTTGCCAAGTCTCGTGACAGGCCAGATGGAAAGCGTGACCACAATCTGCTACTACGAGTGGACCGTCTTCAGCTTCTAAGGTTGCCAGACAGACGTTGCACTCCACCAGATTCGCCATGTCGTTGGTCGTGCCTACTTCTGGGGTTTTGCTAGTTTGTCTTGACTCGTTCTTACCTAAAACGAGAACAGGGAAACTTCCCCTAAGTATTACCGAGAAAACAAGATGAAAAAGGGTATGGGTCAAAAGTTCTAGCTTAATTTTCAAAGGTCGGGTACAGTCTCCTAGCGGATTACAAACAAACTTATATTTTTCACCCATTTAGTCAACAATTAAACCATCAGGTTACGGTGGATAACTAACACAATTACAGGCTTCAGCCTGGCCACATTTTCCCCTTAACCTATTGCTTTAGATCTTTAGCATGGTAAACTCCCAAAGGTTTGCCTTTCATATCCTCAACTTCATATAGGCTGTTCCCAACTGGCTTAATGATTCGGCACTTTAAGAACTTCTGTGCTAATTTCGCGTTAAAGTTGTCTTTAAAACTGCTCTGCTGGAAATTACGCCTATACACTTCTTGCCCAGGGATATATCTGACGGGGCGACATCTGGTGTTATATGAACGCTGATTCCTCTCGTAGGCCTGGTGTAGGCTTTCCTGTATTTTCGATCTAATTAGGTCTTGTGTCACTGACTTAGGAACTTGCTCCTCACCCATGTCGGTTAAGCTCTTTAGATGTCTCGCCAGTTTGTACATACTTCCGTGGGTGAACATGTTGTTGCCGAAGAGCGCAAAGTACGGTGTGACGCCAATGGCGCTATGTACCGAGGACCTCAACGAACACTCGATTTCCGATAAGTGCCGATCCCACTCTCTGTGGTCCTCCTTCATATATGAGCGGATTGCGGAGAGAACTGACTGGTTAACTCTCTCGGACGCGTTTGCCTGGGGAGAATGCACAGCGGTTCGGTAGTGATTTATTCCGAAATTGGCTATAAAAGCCTTGAATTCTTGACTGACGAATTGTTGCCCATTATCCGAGACAATAGTCTCGGGCACTCCAAACTTATGGCAAATCTCCGGGATTAGAAACTTTATTACGTTTTTACTGCTTGCTTTAGACATAGCCTTCAGTATCACGAATTTTGTCAGATGGTCTAATATAATGAAGATATAGCAGTTGCCATTCTTCGAACGCGGGTAAGGACCCAAAAAGTCAATAAAGACGCGCTGGAAAGGCCGATGGGTCACTATCTCTTTTCCCATAGGTGGCCTTAAGGTGATGTTGGCCGCCTTAGCCTCTCGGCAAACTTGACAAGCGTCAACATAACTCTTCACTTGGGCATTCATGTTCGGCCAGAAAAAATATTCCTTGATCCTCTTTAAAGTCTTGAGGAACCCTCCATGGGCCACGTGTGGTGGATTATGAGACTTCTCCACGATACCTTGGGTCAACTCTATTGGTACCCACACCTTCCACGCGAAGTCCTCATGAAGTGGTATGCCGTCATAGGGCATCGTCCGTTTATACACTATCCCTTCAATAACTTTCAGATCGGGAAGGCGACCTGCGTTTTCTTCTATGGTCTTCTTCAAATCCGCATAGTCTGCACTTCGAAAAGCTTTGTCCTCCAAATCGATTAATCCCGTGACATCTGCCGACACTTCTTCCATGGCATATCTGGACAGGGTATCCGGTACGATGTTTAGCTTTCCTTTGCGATGCTCGATTATGAAGTCAAACGATTGTAAATGCAGGCTCCATCGGGCTAGCCGCCCACTGAGATCACGGTGAGACATTAGCCACTTAAGGCTGCTGTGATCTGTAATGACCGTGAAAGCCATTAGCTCGATGAACGGTCTAAATATTTTAATGGCTAGTACCACCGCTAGGCACTCTCGCTCCGTCACCGTGTAATTCCGCTGTGCCGGTGTCAATTTGTGCGAGTAGTAGGCTATCGGATGTTCCTCGCCGTTGTCATCACGCTGGAACAATACGGCGCCCACGCCTAAGTCAGAGGCGTCGCATTGCACATAAAATCGCCTTGAAAAGTCTGGATGTACTAGCACTGGGCTAGTCACCAAAGCATTTTTCAACTTATCGAAGGCAGACTTCGCTTCCTCTGTAAAACAAAAGGTTTTGCTCTTCTTCAAAGTGTCGGAAATAGGTGCCGCAATGGTGGCGTATTCGGATATGAACTTCCGATACCATCCTGTAGCTCCTAAAAAGCTCCTCACCTGTTTAAGGGTTTTCGGATACTTATATTGAACGATTGACTCCACCTTCGCTGGGTCAGGCTTAACTTGGCCGCCTCCGACGAGGTAACCTAGATAACGCAACTCTTTAAAGCAGAAGTGTGACTTTTGGACGTTGATTGTTAGACCTGCGTTTTCCAGACAACTTGCAACTTGTTGCAAAAGCTCCATGTGTGTCTGAAAGTCTGGCGACACTACCAGAAGATCGTCCAAGTAGACGAAGACGCGGTCACGGATGGCGGCTGGTATCACTTTGTCCATAAGGCGACACAGCCTTTGGGCCGCATTGCATAATCCAAACGGCATTACCCTAAAATGGTAAAGTGGTCGGCCGGGTATCGTGAACGCGGTCTTGTCTCTGCTGGATGTGTCTAGTGGTATCTGCCAGAAAGCATCTTTAAGGTCCACGCTTGATATATAATAAGTGTCGCCGAGCCTGCTTAATAAACCTTCTATATGGGGAAGCGGATACGCATCCTTGACTGTGAGAGCATTCAGCTTGCGTGCATCCAGACACAGCCTATTCTTGGCCCCTTTTCGGACTAAAGTCACGGGATGACTCCACGGACTTTCACTAGGCTCAATTACCCCCAAGGCAAGCATGCGATCCACCTCTGCATACAGAAGTGATTGCACGGCTGGCGAAAGCGGATAATATCTGTCCTTAACTGGGACTGCGTCCCCCGTTTCGATGGAGTGAGTCTCCAGATGTGTTTTTCCGAGTCCATTACGCGTATAACACGGGAATTCTTGGACTACCGCTTCCAGGAGCGCGGTCTGTTGTGCCGAGAGAGCATGAGTCTTGACCGCCTCTGAGGCTTGGACTTCCTCACATAGATCTACCCCTTGAGTGGTAAGACCCTCTATGCTCGGCAATAGTTTAAAAGACCTCATGAAATCAATGCCTAAATACAAAGCACGTTCCAGAGTAGGTACCAGATATAAGTTAATCTCCTCATATTTTTTGTTGAAATCTATCCTCACCCGAATCCTTCCGAGGATTCGGTGGGCACTCCCATCTGCTGTCTTCACAGATGAACCAAAGCGATGTATTTGTAAATTGGCTCGCTCGACAAGTTCCTCACATCCCTTACCCAGACACGTTACGGATGCTCCACTGTCTATTAGCCCTTCGACTTCGATGCCTCCAATTTTTATTTTCGCATACAAGCGATTATCGTCTCCCTCGAGCAATGTGGTGGCCGCTATCTCTCGTCGGACTAGTCGTCGTTTCTCAAATCTTAATCTAGCTCGCTTAATCCGATCTGAGGCTTCACCAAATATCCTGGCTCTAGCTTCTTTATACTCAGCCATGCATTGATGCAATGGCTTAAGCGGCCTCTGAGCTGGAGGTGCAAGAATCTTCTCGACAGGGATCTCGTTACTTAAAATGTTCGCAGGTGCATCTCGAACGAGCAACTGATGCGCTGGTACAATGTCTGTTAGATTCTGGGTAGTATTTGTGTCGTTAGTAGATGGATCGTTAATAGTTGGGTTTGTACTGTCGGGGTTAGGAGAGATAGTGCTGGTGGTGGCTGGGCTTATACTTCGGTGGTCCGCACCTCCCCAGTCTGAGGTGGGTGTCTCGGCAGGTTTCCCTGGCAGTTCGGGCACTTTGGTGTCACTGTATTCTCCTTTCCGCATTTGTAGCAAAAAATTTTTCGGGTGGTAGACAGGCAATCGCGAAAAATATGGCCTGGGGCTCTGCAATTCCAGCAGATAACTTTGCTGGGGGCCCCCAGTGCGTCTATTTCTCCAGCGACACTTGCCTCAGCTACCTCCTCCTGGAGAGCTACCTCGTGTACCTTAGCCGTCGGTACTGGTCGGGGTGGGTGCATCTGTCGCTGCATCGACAGAAGCGACTCAGGGAATAACAACTGCGCAAGGGACGTTTTGAGGTTTCCCCTCATAATCTCCACTAGCTGCGCTTCCCTATACGGAGTTCGTTGCTGGTTTCTCAACTTCTTAATAGCGTTATAATATTCCTCAAACGATTCATGCGGCTGTTGTCTCCTGCTCAAAATCTGCATCTGAATCTGGAATTCACTTTCGTAGTGCTGGAACTGCGTCAGCATGGCCCGCTGCAGCTCCCTCCAGCTGAGTGCGGGAGCTGTTTTCCGATAATCCCAATAGAAAACCTTGGCGGAGCCCTCCAATAGGTGATGAAGTCCTTTCATTAAGTCAGACTCGGAGCACTCATTGTCACGACATTGTTCTCCTACTTGGAACAAAAAGTCTTGGATGTTCAGTGTTTTGGGCGTCCCATCAAACTTTAGTCCCCATTTGGTTAGATCTTGCCTTCTCGGGGCATAGTAATCGAATCGGCCCCCACCCTCGGTGTTACGTGGTGCCTCTCGGTGTGTCCTATTTCGCGGTGGGGTGGATTCCTGGGAAGGCCAAAAGTTCCCTCCAGGTACTTGCTGGACATTGCTGGTCAATCTGAATCCGTCCGGGACCATCATATCCTGCATCGAAACTACTTGCGGTCGCGAATAGGTTGGCGGCTGTTCTGCCTCTGATCGTCGAGGATGACCAACTGGGGGTAAAGGGGTTGGTATGACGCTGGGCATCGGGAGCGGACGTCTTACCTCTTCAGGCTGTCGTAGCCAAGATTCATCATAAGAGGTAGGCTGGTACCCTACCGGCGCAGCGATTAGTGGAGGAATTGCCGACGCTGCTGGGTGGTTAGCCCCGCCAACGGCTGCTGCCTGCCTGGTTGCCGCTAAAATAGATGGCAAAATTCGACGTATCAGGGCTTCATCATCCATCTCTGGAGCGGCCCTGTCCCTAGCCTCTGCTCCTGGTCTGGTTAATACTTGAAATCTGGTTGGGCTGGCGGTTGCCGCGCGTCGCCGCGCTGCTTGCGCCTCGAGAGCGGTGAGCGCACTGAAGTCAGGTGATTCGAAAGATTCGGCTTGGTCCACCGAGCCCAAAATCCCCGACTGATGTTGTGTAACCTGAGGGTACACGTGCCCGCTTGATCCCACCACTGGTGCGGGAGCGGTAAAATCTGATGCCGCAGCTGCAGTGGCTGCTGTTGGGTTAGCTGTAGCCGCAAGCGCTGCCTGGGTCTGAGCTGCCCCTGCTGAGGTGCTTTGGGACAAATTGGTCCCTTCGCCGCCTCCTAAAGGTGGCGAACGCCCTACTGGCATGTCCGATACTCACTGACGCCCTTAATTAATTAAGATTGGCAGATCGGTCTACTTCCCCGATGGGGATACCAATCACGATAAAAAGAATAGGTATTACACCGCTGAGTAATAACTCGAAACGGGTTACACGGTGTGGGCGCCTGGCGCCGAAACAAAAATTAAATTCTTCCAAGAATAAGCAAACAAAAAAAACACAAAAGAAAAACCCCAAAAAGCGAAAAATCAGGAAAAGTGGCAATCAACAAAAACCAAGCTAAAGCTGAAAAAGGGAAGTTATGATTAAGAATAAATATCAATTTAAACAATATCGAAAAGTTTCAGTATAAATATAAAATCAGGATCAACTCAAAATGGCTGAACCACAAAGAAAAATTTCGATAATTTTAAAGCGATGCTAAACAATTCGAAACCGAATACAAACTTTCATCAACCTTGTATACGGATTAGAAAAGTATTTTAACGAACGAAAGCCGAAAATAAAACGAATTAAAAGAAAAAGTTCAAATCTCAAAACGCAAAACTTGTACGGTAGATAAACGGTAAGTATGGGTATATCAAGGCAAGTTTCTCCAAGTAACTTCGATTATAATCACATGACGCAAAACTTCTTCAGAACACATAAAACCACAAACACCTTCGGCGAATGGTACCGAAAAGGCAAACTGGAACTCAAACAGAGGGCATACGTAATGAGTCTAATACCACGCTTACGTGACTCACTCTCCCAGAGTTCCCCGAACACTTTCTTCGTGTTCAGCCTAATCATTACTGACTAGTAGCTAGCGAAAATTGCGACTTTAAAAAATAACGAACAAATATGAAGCGAACATTTTGCCGCTCATGTATTCAACCACACGTCGCAACACGGTTAGATCGGAAGATCCTTGCCGGGACCTACGGGTGGCCGAATGACGCTAACGGACAAAACGTGCACAAGTGCGACCGTATGTCTTAACAATCATGTGTCGGGCAAAACGTCGCAACTCGGTTAGACATATAGATCTTCACCGGGACTTACGTGTTGTCCGACAACACAACTGTACAAAACATTTTACTACTGACTCTAATAATTTAAATAAAATGAACTTCCTAAAACTTAAGTCTGTTCTCCACTTGGAGCAATTGCCCCTGACATCGTCGCAGGAACAAGACTTCACAAGTAGAGATGCTCAACAAAAGTTCGCAAAGAAAGTTTCTTTGCCCCGCGGCAAACACGTCGCAACGCGTTTAAGATTCGAAACTTCCCAAACGGGACTTACGCGAAGCGTGGAGGCAACCAAACTTTCTCTACTAATATAACAAACTAACGAACTATTGTTCGGGCCCCACGTTGGGCGCCATTATGTCATATGGGCATAGACTGCAATTTGACCGAGTTAATCAACGAGTTTAAGTGCTGGTCCAGTAGGGTGCTCAGTATGCCATGCGTTTAAGTCGGGCCTATGGCTCGCCGGACGGGGGGGATCTTTCTACTCACCGAGCACAACAACAGTCTGCCTCTGAACAATAAAATACATACTGAGGCTTACACACACAATATTCTTTGACATAAAATAAAAGAATGAAGCCCGAACAATAGTTGCGTTAGAAGTGGACAAGAGGGAGAAAACACCGAATTGAAAGCCATTACGTGGCTCTGAAGAGAGTCGAGGGCAAAAACCCTACCCTAACGCGCGTCATATGTGCCGACTGGTGTCTCCGTCGGCTTAGCCCACCCTTATGAAGCCCTTGTAGCTTCACCGTGATACTGCGATCCGCACAGTATCCCATGATCGTAGTTACTGGAGAACTCTCTTACCTTGTTAACCCTAACTTACCATGCTGACCTCTCACTCGGCCATATCCGAAGAGAAAACAAGCGAATTTCTAAAAATCATTATAAAATTTATTCTCTCTTCACGAGATTAAGCTTAAATATTTAACAAATTAAAAAGCCGCATGGGCGAAGTGCTCCCTCAGCGGATACAAAAATTCCGTGGGGTAAAATTATAACTTTATAAATGCAGCACACAATATTCTGCTTAAGATCTAAAACTTTTACCTTCATTATATTTTAACTACTAACAATTTAATTTAAGATATATAATCATAATCCAAATGCTGATTAAGATTATTAAATTTTCTCTATAGAACAATAACAAATCTAAAACAATTGGGGTACACCAATAATATTGATATTTGCCCTAGCAGCACCGTTTAATAAAATTCCCGAAATGAAACCTTCCGAAGGCTCACACTCGTAATCCATTACTGTGCCCGAGCACTTATCACGCGACGCTTATCTTATTTCAATCTCGGTGGACTACGGTTCCACACACGAGAGCTACTAGGCCGACCTAGTTTACCGCGCACGAGATTATGTACCCAGAGGCAATTCGCATGGGTGTAAATATATTCAATCAAAATAAATACAAATTACAATATATATATATAGGTTTATCGTCACGAATAGGTCAAAATCTGAAGGTCATTCTGTCCGAAACTGAAAACGAATTGAAACGAACCAAAAACGGCCACTAGGGAGTATGTGGGTCCCCAAGAACCTTAAAAAGTCACTCTTTACAATCGAGGACTACTTATTGGCTTAATATTAAAACTTCAGTTTGGATTTCACTGCTCTTAATTACAAACTAAAGCTATAAATTTTTAATTTCATTACCTTACTATCTTATTCTACTGACTTTATTCTCTTATCTTTATATCTTTTATTTTCTTACTTTCTACTTCCTCAGCCTTGTTTAAATCTAAAATTCCAGATTCCAAGTTTTTCCTAAACTTACAAAGAATACTCAGAATTCACTTCTATTTATATCATAACGACTTTCATTTTTTCTTTAAAAACAAAACTTTACTTTAACTTTCAAATTCATATTTCCAAAGCTCAACACTTTGATTCACTTCATCATTTTAAATGAAAGATTTAGGTTGGAACTCTTAAAACTTCAACTTTGAAATCCGAAGACGTTGAATCTTAGAACTTTAGATTTGAATTCTCAAATCCTAAATAGAATTTCTAAAATTTGAAATTTGAATTTCGTAAGTTTTAGATTTGAACTCCCAAAACTTTAACTTTGAAATTCTAAAACGTTAAACCTTAGAACTTTAGATTTGAATTCTCAAATCCATATATATAATTTCTGAAATTGCAACTCTGAAATTCCAAAACGTTAAATTTTAGAACCTTAGATTTGAATTCTTAAATCTCTAAATCAAATAATTCTTAAAAGTTTAAATTTGAATTTCGATAATTTTAGATTTGCACCTCTAAAACATTAACTTTGAATTTTTTGAAACTTAAACTTTTAAACTTTAGATTTGAATTCTCAAATCTCTATATATAATCTATAAAAGTTTAAATCTGAATAGCGCCAGTTTTAGATTGGCACTTCTAAAATCTTAACTTTGGTTTCTTTAAAACTTAAACTTTTAGAACTGTAGATTTGAATTCTCAAATCTCTATATACAATTTCCAAAATTTCAACTTTGAAATTCTAAAACGTTAAATTTTAGAACTCTAGATTTGAATTCTCAAATCTCTAAGTTGAATTCTTAAAAGTTTAAATTTGAATTTTGATAGTTTTAGAATGTCACCTTTAAAACATTAACTTTGAATCTTGAAAATTTAAACCTTTAAAACCTCAGATTTGAATTCTCAAATCTCTGTATATAATCTATAAAAGTTTAAATCTGAATAGCGACAGTTTTAGATTGGCACTTCTAGAATCTTAAATTCGATTTTTCCAAAACTTAAACTTTAAAAACTGTAGATTTGAATTCTCAAATCTCTATATATACTTTCCAAAATTTCAACTTTGAAATTCTAAAACGTTAAATTTTAGAACTCTAGATTTGAATTCTCAAATCTCTAAGTTGAATTCTTAAAAGTTCAAATTTGAATTTCGAAAGTTTTAGATTGGCACTTCTAAAACATTAACTTTGAATCTTTTAAAACTTAAACTTTTAGAACTTTTAGATTTGAATTCTCAAATCTCTATATATAATTTCTAAAACTCCAACGTTGAAATTCTATAACGTTAAATTTTAGAACTCTAGATTTGAATTCTCCAATCTCTAAGTTGAATTCTTAAAAGTTTAAATTTGAATTTTGATAGTTTCAGATTGTCACTTCTAAAACCTTAAATTTGGTTTTTCCAAAACTTAAACTTTTAAAATTTTAGATTTGAATTCTCAAATCTCAAGATTGAATTTATAAAAGTTTAAATTCAAATATCGAAAGTTTTAGATTTGTACTTCTAAAACCTTAACATTGACCTTTTTTTTTTTAAAACTTAAACTTTTAAAACTTGAGATTTGAATTCTCAAATCTCAAGATTGAATTTATAAAAGTTTAAATTCAAATATCGAAAGTTTTAGATTTGCACTTCTAAAACCTTAACTTTAAACTTTAAAAATGTTAAACTTAAATCTTCACAACACTAGCTTTGAATTCTCAAAAATTCTAGATCTGAATCTTCAACGTTATAAACTTGAATTTCTAAGGTTTTAGTCTCGCACTTCTAAACCTTAACTTTGTTTTTTTTTTTTTTTATATAATCCAACTTTTCAAAACTTTCTCTAGATCGAAATCTCTAGATTGCATTTATAAAGATTTAAATTTGTCTACCGAGAGTTTTAGATTCGTACTTCTAAAACCTTAACATTGATTTTCTAAAACTTCCAACCTAAACTTTAGAACTTCAGATTTGAATTCTCAAATCGTTAGATTGTATTGCTAAATGTTTAAGGCTAAATCTCGAAAGTCTTAGATTTGCACTACTAAAAGTCCAATTTCAGAATTTTAGATCTGAATTCTCAAATGTGTATATTCACTTTTTTAGAACTTCAACTTTTAATTCAAAGGTTTTAGATTGGCACTTTTAACCTTAGCTTCGAAATTTAAAACTTTCCAATGGAACTTCCAGAATTTTAAATTTAAACTTCACAACTTGGTATTCCAGTTTCTAAATCTTCAAACTGGAATTTCCAAAATTTCGGATCTTAATCTTTAAGAAATTTACATCTAAGTTTCTATAATTTAATATTCACTTAGACTCTATTTTTCCGTCACTTTTTCATTGGCTCTATTCCGATTAATTTTTCATTTACTTTTCTATTTACAATATAGCTCAAGACTATCACAATTGATATGCCACTTTGGCCATGATTTTATGTCTCAATAAAATTTTTCAGTTACTTTATTCCTTTTTTTTTTCAATCTCCAATATAGCTCAAGGCTATTAGACTTAATACACCACTTTGGCCATGATTTTAGGACTTTACAAAATTTTCCATTACTTTATTTTTTTAATATAGCTTGAGCCTATAACAATTGATATGCCACTTTTGCTATGATTTTAGGTCTTATTCATATTTCACTTGAGCCAGGTTCCACTTTATAGCCCAGGATTTAACTCAACCTATCCTAACTACTGGAGTCACTACGGGCCTACCCCCTTGACAGGGTTATGTCTGTCCGATGGATGAGGAAAATCGGACTTACCTTCGGCCTCCAACGAGGCTTACCGTGCGGAGTTGGTGGACTGCTACACTGCTGGACAACCTTTCGGCTGATGCTGAAGCGGGGCTTAATGTTGTTGATGCCGGCGCTTACGTCTTGCTGGAACACACTGGTGGAGGTTTGCGATGTCTAGGTGATATGTTGGCGGCGATACCAGGTGCCTAAGGTCGCCTTTGGGCCTACAAATTCCCGGCTGATGACACACTGCCCGGGGCGAAAGTGGAGTAGGCCAGAAAGGGGCCTTAAGCGTTGGCAGCTCGGTAGTGTTGCTGCCTACGATGTGGACCTGGTGAAAAATCCAAAGCAATTAGCACTTGCTTGGTGGAAAATCTTTCAATGCTTACCTAGTCCCTGGTCTGCTGCCGCTTCTGGGTTGCTGCTGTGCTGACTTTGACTTGCGCCTTAGGGTAACGGGTTGCTGACCGTGCCGGGTGAGGTCCGACGGGTAGTTCCTTTTATGAATAATTGTCTGGATCTAAGACTGCGGAGATGAAAAACTACGTAAATTATCCGGCAGTCTAACTGGGCCGCCACACTGCACACTTACCCGGTAAATATTTGCTGCGGCCGTCTTCGCGACTTCTCTCCCAGTCTCTACTGAGTTGGCGGGCGGATTACTATTTCTTTTCCAAAATCTCCGGGGGTCACTCTGTCGTTGAGGTTATACTTCCTGGATACACTTGTTCGCGGACGCTTCACTTACTAGAATGGCGTCTAATGGCGATTTCTTCTATGACGCCACTTTTCTGATGCCGTTATGCTGCACACTCTCACGTTTTCGCGAACTTTCCGCGTACGTGAGTCAAAATGGTGGCCGCGGATAAAATTTTGTACCGGTGTGCCTTATCAAATGTAAAAATTAACGAAAGTTGTTTACATTTGTGTTGGTGCATTATTGAAGGTGGTGTTGAGACTTTTGAGCCTGGTACAATTACGATAGGTGGTGTACTGAAAGGTTTTCTTTTTTTGTCGTTAGGTGGCGCTACTGAGCCGCCACAATTTTGAGTTATGACGGTATTGCCACATAGGAGCGATATGTCTGTGATTTCACTTTATCTCAGGTATTGATAATGTGTACGTAGCTTGTTATAAATTGTTCTCCATTTTTTCCTAGTGATGGTATTCTTCCCAACTAGCTACAGCCTGGGCGTGAATTCTTAACCCTTTAACCACCTCGAGAACAAACAACAATAAAAAAACTGACTCTAAATTGACTGATCTTTCCACACTCAAAAACACATCAAGCACAAGTGAATATTTTATTTCTGGGACCGATTTTATTCCCAGATGCGTTACCCTTCCCTACCTTTGTCATTTGATTCCTTTATAATGACCCCATAAATTTAACACTCATCACAACTCACCTTTTTCACTTACTTCATCAGACCTTGTCCTTCACCCATTTATCCCACCTGAAATCCTTTCAAAAATTTAACAACACATTATTTCTTCAAAACACTTAATACATATTTATTAAATAATCACTACTAATACTAACAATTAACAGAAACAATAAACTCAAAATGCAAAACTGAAATTTATTCTGTCTATAATTTTGTTTGAGAATAGGATGACCAGAGTTTCATTAAAAAAAATTTATAGAGAACAAAATACTAAAGAACTTATTACAAAAAAAAACTAACACAACTAGTAGGATCCACTAAATTATCGGATAAAATAGTCTTTCATTTAGACATACGCGTTGATTGGCTTGCTAAATTTTGTTATTTCACCTAAAGAGCTCTCTGGACGAAATTATCAACTCGCAATATTCTTCTAAACAAAAATTTCATTATAAATTTAACAATAGCGACGGTATTTTTACGCACCCAGTATGATCCTTTACAAATAAAATGGTTAACACAAAATTTCTCACTAAAACTTATTCTAACCTAACTCTAATTTACAAATTTCCCTTAATCCGATGTCAGTTTTCTTAAATTTTATGGGTTTTATTATTTTTCTTGCACCTTTGTTTAAAAATTCTTCGATATCCCCCAACTTCCGATACCGAAAAATTATTCTAGTGGAGATAGGAACCCGCAAATTTGGGTATTATTCTCAAAAACTTCCGTTTACCAGAGCCCACTCTATTCACAGGGTTTGGGAGCGCGCTGACTTATGGCCCACAGAGTGGATTCTATTTAAGTTCGAGTGGCCACTGTATCAGGATTTTCCTTGAGTCCGGGAGTTATTTTCTGGTTGGGTCAATGGTGTTTTCCGTACCAATTTCGGTCCGGGATTATTGCCTCAATTATGTGTTGGTAATCCCAAAGTACTGTAGGGGAAAATATGCTGAATTATATTTAGGAACTATTTTCCGCCTAACACACACAACTACTCACTTTATATAAAGGAATGGTTTTTCACATTTAAAAAAATAAAGAATATCCCGTTCAAATCTCCAGATTTCAGCTAAACGACAAAATAATTAACACAAATATTCCCGGCACTCAAAGTAATTGAACTGCGTTCTGTACTCCAGACTTCAATTCGCGCTTACTTTAAAATTTTACGTCCGTTCGACCGATTAGTCACTTTGCCTTTAAATGTTCTCTAACTTTTCGCTTATGCTCAAAGATACTGTCTCGAACATATCCATATGCTCTGCCAATCTAACTGCTGCTATATAACAGAAACCGAAAAACATCAACAAAACGGTTCACGGACTACATATGGGTGATTCCGTGGAAATAACGTTTTCTTTGTCCATCACGTTTATTTCCATGTAATTAAGGGACGGCAAATAAATAATCGCGTAATTTCAATACTTTTATGGTACACCAGATTTTCCACAACAATATTCTCACCTGCGTCGCGCTTATTCGATAGAAACATACAGAAACTAATGAAAATATCAGAACCGTGGCGTGTCCATTTCATAAAAATCAAGGTTTATACTATATTCACTCCCTCATTTCGCAGGATGGATTGATATTTTTTTATGGTCATTGAAATTGCCTAGATAGAGGATATTTACATGTATTTACCGAGCGTAAATCTCCTATTTAGGCCCGACTAACAAGATCTAAACTTTTTCCACGCATTTTTGCCTAATATCGTACATTTACGTTTTACCGCTGTGGCGCCATGTTGGATGGGTATAAAGGCGCCCTCGCTGTGAGAACTCGACCATTGTATATCAAATGTTATGTTTACATCAATGGCTGACAGATTTATCCACATTGAGTCGATTGGAGTGAAGTGTTTTCTTTACGAAGGGTAAGTCACAAAATTAGCAGTCAATACCATGGTACTTTTTCATTGCGCAATATAATACTCGCCCTCCTAGTGACGAAATTTGTTCGATATTTAGTCATCGAAATGTGATTTTCAAAGGAAATTATCTCACGTCAATTTGGCATAGAATGAAGTCAATTTAAATATGAAATGTCAATACCGTGGATGTCAGAATCGTGGCAATTCTGAAAATTATAGTATAAAATATATTGATAAATGTTTGTTGTATTGTAGTACAATAGATGTTGGTATACACTATAGTAGTATATATAAACAAAAACTGTAAAAAAAATCACATCCGAGGTATGTTAAAAACTAATAATTTCACCATCCGAAAAAACGTTATTTCCAAGGAATCACCCATATATTGGGTTAACGACTACATACTTTTGTCCTTGAGCAATTTCAATGTATTTTGTTTTTGTATCTTCAATTCCCTCAGTTCCTCCACTGTATACTGAAATACAACCCTGTACTTGGTTCATTCTGACATCAGGCAACCCTGAGTGGAACGTATTGCCTTCAGCCAAACGTCATAAACAAGTCACATAAACAAAACAATCAAAACGCTCGGCCACTTTGTGAATAATAAATAAATTAATATTCACAAAAGTGGTATCTGCTCCTCAACACATAAGAAGAGGAGAGATTGCCGACAGAGTAACGAGGGAACATTTCAGGTACGTCACGCATCTCACCCAACAACATGTTAAAAGTTCGGTTCCATTGCGGCCGTAGGTACGGGACCATTCTTGCCGCCACAACTACACACATGTTTGTTGCAGCTGGCCAATTCTCAACAATTTCCAATTATTATCCGGAAATATTCATGGTGAGTTGTGTAAAATATTGTTGTCCCCGCCGCTATCAAATATAATCCTTATTTCAGGTACAAACAGTAATAGTCCGAGAGCTAGGGGTCTTTTTGACATAATCATTGCATGCCGGCTGATTTTAAGTGGCGTAATAGATTTAACGTTGGGGATATCTGCAATGACCGTCAGCTGCTCCAGTAGTGGTGGGTGTGGCTGTGGGTAGCCGCGAAACTTGTTAAAAATTTTTTTTTTTACTTATTTTATGCCAACTGAATTTTACAATATCAATTGTTGATGTCAGATAGAGTCGAAAAATAATAGTCAGCTGGTTCGTGGAGGGGGGATTGCACGTCAGCTGCTCGTGCGAACTTGTAAAAAATTTTAAAAATTAAACTTATTGCATGCCGAATGAAATTTTTTTCCATGACTTCTGACACATATAGAAGTATGATAATAATCGTCAGCTACTTGTACAATGGGGGAAAGACCGTCAGCTGGAGTAGGAAAGTATCGTTCCGCTCATAAATCAAAACGGCCTTCGGTAATTTTAATAGACTAACTGAAAGCCTTCCCCTCAATAGGCATTCAACTGATTTGAAATTTGTGCTTTTGCTATAATTGTTTTATGATGTTTTCAAATATCTTTTAAAAGTTTATCGAAAATGCAGGTAGGTATAAATTCAGCATATTATTTATATATAAAGGGTTTTAAGCATTTAATCAATAACATAATTTAATTGAACTGATTTGTAACTTTGTTTGAATTTCGTTGGATTCATCATTATTTTCATCATCATCATCACTGCTATTTATAGTGATATCACATTGATCTTCATTCTCCTCCATTTAATTGTCATCTGTAAAAAATTAATCAATTATAAAAATCATGTCATTCAACATTTTTTGCCCGAAACTGAAACAGAATAAGTTTATAATACCTTCATGGTTGTCTTCAAGATTGGTGATACTTGTGATGGATGGTGGCAATTGATCTCCCTCGAACCATTTAAAATATACTTTCCATCTCTTTCTTCCCATCCATACTCTTCAGGGGATAATTCGGATAGTATTGGAAGATGTGCATGACTCCAGAGATGGGCGATATACGAAGAGCGAAGAAAATTTTGATGGAGCTCGGACTTGCAAGACGGGAACATAGAACCGTCAATTCCTTTCCCTAAGTATAATCTATCTTCATTATCATTCCTACCATGTGCATTAGTGAAAGTTGTTAAACGAGCGACATTGATGTCATTTATTGTTTTAAATCCATACAATTTGCATACATACTCTTCCAGTGTTGCAAATAACTGATCCAAGTTGCGATTCTGTAAATTTGAAATATCAGATAGGGTTTCTATATATTTTTGTGAGTTTCGAAGAATCTGGAACGGTTTTTTTTTCCTTTTCGGTAGAATTCGAACGTAAAGTTGCGACGAATGTAGCTTCCGTTTCTAATCCCTCCAAAGTTGTGTAGCTACAGCAATGTCCGTATTTGTTCAGAATATTTATAATTTTTCGGCTATTAGTTAAGCTTTTCATAGCAAGTCCCAGATTGATGTGTTTTGAAGTTTTAATATTTCCATTAGTGACGGCATAAATCAAGTCTTCTGAAAGGGATCTAGCGAGTCTTTCAACATTTTTACTCATTTTGCCCGGAATATCACATTCTCCTTTTAACAAGGCATCTGTAGTTAATTCATCTGGCAATCGTCGGCGTTCAATATTGCGAATCCGTTTTCTCAAAATTAATACAGCACGGTCCAAAATATCTTCTTCTTCCAAAAGATTTAAATTGGTTTCAACAATCATTCCATTATATGTTTTGACAATTTTTTTCTCGTTCATAGTAACTACGTTTATTTGTTTTGGGAATGTCTTTAACATTCTGCTCTCAAAATTGTAGGGTTCCAAATTTATTGATGTTTTGGGATCAAGATTTGAGGCAAAGTCAACGAATAGTGATTTTAAAAAATTTAAAAAGTAACATTTACTACTTTTTATAATATTTGCAGAGACGAAGCTACACACTTCCTCAAAGGCCAACTTGTGAATATCACGAGCAACATGCCATTCACTTTTTTCAGCTTCAGATCTCATTTTTGATTGTAATGCATTCGAATAATTTAATTTGTAAACTTTATGATACAAAATGACTTCATTTCTCGCACTCATTGATGTGATTTTATTAATAAGCTGATCGTCACCCATTTCAATGGCAATTAACTGTAAATTTTCTAGATTACCTGCTGTGCATGATTGTAGTTGTTGCTCACGACCACTATGTTTTTTGCGCTTTTTCAGACAAAAAACACATTCTTGTTCTGTTAATTTCTCAGCACTTACAGAATGATATTCAAATTTTCTTGTTGCTTCTCGATTTTCAGCATCAGATACTGATTCCGTAGATTTACTATATTTCCGATATTTCGCTGGTAGTGCAGTAAATGATCGATAACACTTGGAGTGATATCGTTGAAAATCATTTATTTCTGATGGTACTATTGCATCACTCATTGCTAATTTATTACTTTGCCGAATTTCTAAGATCTTTTTACACTTATCGACTGCATCACCAGTAAATATTATTAGCTTTTCAGTTTTCTTCATGCAGAACACACAAAATGGTTTCACTTGAGCCATTCTATAAGACAATTAATTTAAAGGCTGGATTCACTGAGCCACAAAACTTAAATAAAAGCAGATTTATTTAATGATCAAAATTCATAAAGAGACATCTCTTTCGCAATAAAGTAGACAAGTCACTGATAGTAATGATTTAATTGCACGCAGCACTGCAGAAAACAAGAAACAAAGAACCACAACAGCAGCAGTGACCGGACCCACGACTATGAAGGCAAACTAACAGTAGTAGGCGGACCGACAAAAATATGTAACGAACTTTACATGATGTTGTTCTTGTGATGTCATAAAATAATATTTGGGTGTTAGGGTGACCCGGTATTTTATCATTTCAAAATTTATCAATTAAATATATGAATATAATTGTAAATAAGTATAAAGTAAACACAAATTGAATAAAAATATACGCAAATAATTTGAACAATGAGCAAATAATACTGAATTATGAAAATACACCAGCTGACGGTCTTTCCCCCATTGTACAAGTAGCTGACGATTATTATCATACTTCTATATGTGTCAGAAGTCATGGAAAAAAATTTCATTCGGCATGCAATAAGTTTAATTTTTAAAATTTTTTACAAGTTCGCGCGAGCAGCTGACGTGCAATCCCCCCTCCACGAACCAGCTGACTATTATTTTTCGACTCTACCTGACATCAACAATTGATATTGTTAAATTCAGTTGGCATAAAATAAGTAAAACAAATATTTTTTTTTAACAAGTTTCACGGCTACCCCTAGCCACCCCCACCACGGATGCGCCAGGTGACGTTCACTTTAGTTGTCAACCAATACTCACCAATGAATAAACATAATAATCCCTGAGGGTAATAGTGATGGGTAATTCTCCATTGTCATGGGCAATAATAATGGGTTATCCACGAAATACGAACCCTGATTACAATGCATAGAAGGCACAATAATAGATGTTTGGACCAAAATTAGTTTGTAACACATTTCCCGAATTCTGTGTGGCTGGCTGGTCAACACGATAACTGTCGTAAATCTTTAACGAACACAATGAAGTTTTTCCGTTAATTGTTATATACGGGAATGAAAATGGTAATTACTGCACCGCTAACAGATCGAAAACTTTATTACAAAATTTTATCGTGAGCCTTTTTTGAGATACAGTACGTACATATCTATAATTTGCGACAAGTCCGTCATAAATAAAAAAAAATTGTTTCGAGTAAAACGACTTTGAAAGTTTCAAGTTGTATAGGATTGTAAGCAATATGCTACTTTAAAAATACTAAAAAATAATAATAATTTAATCAGTTTATGTGGTAGAACTCAACAAAGGGAATATTTTGTATTATTCAGGTCAAAAAAAGATAAATTTTGAGTTATGACGGTATTGCCACATAGGAGCGATATGTCTGTGATTTGACTTTATCTCAGGTATTGATAATGTGTACGTAGCTTGTTATAAATTGTTCTCCATTTTTTCCTAGTGATGGTATTCTTCCCAACTAGCTACAGCCTGGGCGTGAATTCTTAACCCTTTAACCACCTCGAGAACAAACAACAATAAAAAAACTGACTCTAAATTGACTGATCTTTCCACACTCAAAAACACATCAAGCACAAGTGAATATTTTATTTCTGGGACCGATTTTATTCCCAGATGCGTTACCCTTCCCTACCTTTGTCATTTGATTCCTTTATAATGACCCCATAAATTTAACACTCATCACAACTCACTTCATCAGACCTTGTCCTTCACCCATTTATCCCACCTGAAATCCTTTCAAAAATTTAACAACACATTATTTCTTCAAAACACTTAATACATATTTATTAAATAATCACTACTAATACTAACAATTAACAGAAACAATAAACTCAAAATGCAAAACTGAAATTTATTCTGTCTATAATTTTGTTTGAGAATAGGATGACCAGAGTTTCATTAAAAAAAATTTATAGAGAACAAAATACTAAAGAACTTATTACAAAAAAAAACTAACACAACTAGTAGGATCCACTAAATTATCGGATAAAATAGTCTTTCATTTAGACATACGCGTTGATTGGCTTGCTAAATTTTGTTATTTCACCTAAAGAGCTCTCTGGACGAAATTATCAACTCGCAATGTTCTTCTAAACAAAAATTTCATTATAAATTTAACAATAGCGACGGTATTTTTACGCACCCAGTATGATCCTTTACAAATAAAATGGTTAACACAAAATTTCTCACTAAAACTTATTCTAACCTAACTCTAATTTACAAATTTCCCTTAATCCGATGTCAGTTTTCTCAAATTTTATGGGTTTTATTATTTTTCTTGCACCTTTGTTTACAAATTCTTCGATATCCCCCAACTTCCGATACCGAAAAATTATTCTAGTGGAGATAGGAACCCGCAAATTTGGGTATTATTCTCAAAAACTTCCGTTTACCAGAGCCCACTCTATTCACAGGGTTTGGGAGCGCGCTGACTTATGGCCCACAGAGTGGATTCTATTTAAGTTCGAGTGGCCACTGTATCAGGATTTTCCTTGAGTCCGGGAGTTATTTTCTGGTTGGGTCAATGGTATTTTCCGTACCAATTTCGGTCCGGGATTATTGCCTCAATTATATGTTGGTAATCCCAAAGTACTGTAGGGGAAAATATGCTGAATTATAGGAACTATTTTCCGCCTAACACACACAACTACTCACTTTATATAAAGGAATGGTTTTTCACATTTAAAAAAATAAAGAATATCCCGTTCAAATCTCCAGATTTCAGCTAAACGACAAAATAATTAACACAAATATTCCCGGCACTCAAAGTAATTGAACTGCGTTCTGGACTCCAGACTTCAATTCGCGCTTACTTTAAAATTTTGCGTCCGTTCGACCGATTAGTCACTTTGCCTTTAAATGTTCTCTAACTTTTCGCTTATGCTCAAAGACACTGTCTCGAACATATCCATATGCTCTGCCAATCTAACTGCTGCTATATAACAGAAACCGAAAAACATCAACAAAACGGTTCACGGACTACATATGGGTAATTCCTTGGAAATAACGTTTTCTTTGTCCATCACGTTTATTTCCATGTAATTAAGGGACGGCAAATATATAATCGCGTAATTTCAATACTTTTATGGTACACAAGATTTTCCACAACAATATTCTCACCTGCGTCGCGCTTATTCGATAGAAACATACAGAAACTAATGAAAATATCAGAACCGTGGCGTGTCCATTTCATAAAAATCAAGGTTTATACTATATTCACTCCCTCATTTAGCAGGATGGATTGATATTTTTTTATGGTCATTGAAATTGCCTAGATAGAGGATATTTTCATGTATTTACCGAGCGTAAATCTCCTATTTAGGCCCGACTAACAAGATCTAAACTTTGTCCACGCATTTTTGCCTAATATCGTACATTTACGTTTTACCGCTGTGGCGCCATGTTGGATGGGTATAAAGGCGCCCTCGCTGTGAGAACTCGACCATTGTATATCAAATGTTATGTTTACATCAATGGCTGACAGATTTATCCACATTGAATCGATTGGAGTGAAGTGTTTTCTTTACGAAGGGTAAGTCACAAAATTAGCAGTCAATACCATGGTACCGCTTTTTTATTGCGCAACATAATACTCGCCCTCCTAGTGACGAAATTTGTTCGATATTTAGTCATCGAAATGTGATTTTCAAAGGAAATTATCTCACGTCAATTTGGCATAGAATGAAGTCAATTTAAATATGAAATGTCAATACCGTGGATGTCAGAATCGTGGCAATTCTGAAAATTATAGTATAAAATATATTGATAAATGTTTGTTGTATTGTAGTACAATAGATGTTGGTATACACTATAGTAGTATATATAAAAAAAAACTGTAAAAAAAAATCACATCCGAGGTATGTTAAAAACTAATAATTTCACCATCCGAAAAAACGTTATTTCCAAGGAATCACCCATATATTGGGTTAACGACTACATATTTTTGTGCTCGAGCAATTTCAATGTATTTTGTTTTTGTATCTTCAATTCCCTCAGTTCCTCCACTGTATACTGAAATACAACCCTGTACTTGGTTCATTCTGACATCAGGCAACCCTGAGTGGAACGTATTGCCTTCAGCCAAACGTCATAAACAAGTCACATAAACAAAACAATCAAAACGCTCGGCCACTTTGTGAATAATAAATAAATTAATATTCACAAAAGTGGTATCTGCTCCTCAACACATAAGAAGAGGAGAGATTGCCGACAGAGTAACGAGGGAACATTTCAGGTACGTCACGCATCTCACCCAACAACATGTTAAAAGTTCGGTTTCATTGCGGCCGTAGGTACGGGACCATTCTTGCCGCCACAACTACACACATGTTTGTTGCAGCTGGCCAATTCTCAACAATTTCCAATTATTATCCGGAAATATTCATGGTGAGTTGTGTAAAATATTGTTGTCCCCGCCGCTATCAAATATAATCCTTATTTCAGGTACAAACAGTAATAGTCCGAGAGCTAGGGGTCTTTTTGACATAATCATTGCATGCCGGCTGATTTTAAGTGGCGTAATAGATTTAACGTTGGGGATATCTGCAATGACCGTCAGCTGCTCCAGTAGTGGTGGGTGTGGCTGTGGGTAGCCGTGAAACTTGTTAAAAATTTTTTTTTTTTACTTATTTTATGCCAACTGAATTTTACAATATCAATTGTTGACGTCAGATAGAGTCGAAAAATAATAGTCAGCTAGTTCGTGGAGGGGGGATTGCACGTCAGCTGCTCGTGCGAACTTGTAAAAAATTTTAAAAATTAAACTTATTGCATGCCGAATGAAATTTTTTTCCATGACTTCTGACACATATAGAAGTATGATTATAATCGTCAGCTACTTGTACAATGGGGGAAAGACCGTCAGCTGGAGTAGGAAAGTATCGTTCCGCTCATAAATCAAAACGGCCTTCGGTAATTTTAATAGACTAACTGAAAGCCTTCCCCTCAATAGGCATTCAACTGATTTGAAATTTGTGCTTTTGCTATAATTGTTTTATGATGTTTTCAAATATCTTTTAAAAGTTTATCGAAAATGCAGGTAGGTATAAATTCAGCATATTATTTATATATAAAGGGTTTTAAGCATTTAATCAATAACATAATTTAATTGAACTGATTTGTAACTTTGTTTAAATTTCGTTGGATTCATCATTATTTTCATCATCATCATCACTGCTATTTATAGTGATATCACATTGATCTTCATTCTCCTCCATTTAATTGTCATCTGTAAAAAATTAATCAATTATAAAAATCATGTCATTCAACATTTTTTGCCCGAAACTGAAACAGAATAAGTTTATAATACCTTCATGGTTGTCTTCAAGATTGGTGATACTTGTGATGGATGGTGGCAATTGATCTCCCTCGAACCATTTAAAATATACTTTCCATCTCTTTCTTCCCATCCATACTCTTCAGGGGATAATTCGGATAGTATTGGAAGATGTGCATGACTCCAGAGATGGGCGATATACGAAGAGCGAAGAAAATGTTGATGGAGCTCGGACCTGCAAGACGGGAACATAGAACCGTCAATTCCTTTCCCTAAGTATAATCTATCTTCATTATCATTCCTACCATGTGCATTAGTGAAAGTTGTTAAACGAGCGACATTGATGTCATTTATTGTTTTAAATCCATACAATTTGCATACATACTCTTCCAGTGTTGCAAATAACTGATCCAAGTTGCGATTCTGTAAATTTGAAATATCAGATAGGGTTTCTATATATTTTTGTGAGTTTCGAAGAATCTGGAACGGTTTTTTTTCCTTTTCGGTAGAATTCGAACGTAAAGTTGCGACGAATGTAGCTTCCATTTCTAATCCCTCCAAAGTTGTGTAGCTACAGCAATGTCCGTATTTGTTCAGAATATTTATAATTTTTCGGCTATTAGTTAAGCTTTTCATAGCAAGTCCCAGATTGATGTGTTTTGAAGTTTTAATATTTCCATTAGTGGCGGCATAAATCAAGTCTTCTGAAAGGGATCTAGCGAGTCTTTCAACATTTTTACTCATTTTTCCCGGAATATCACATTCTCCTTTTAACAAGGCATCTGTAGTTAATTCATCTGGCAATCGTCGGCGTTCAATATTGCGAATCCGTTTTCTCAAAATTAATACAGCACGGTCCAAAATATCTTCTTCTTCCAAAAGATTTAAATCGGTTTCAACAATCATTCCATTATATGATTTGACAATCTTTTTCTCGTTCATAGTAACTACGTTTATTTGTTTTGGGAATGTCTTTAACATTCTGCTCTCAAAATTGTAGGGTTCCAAATTTATTGATGTTTTGGGATCAAGATTTGAGGCAAAGTCAACGAATAGTGATTTTAAAAAATTTAAAAAGTAACATTTACTACTTTTTATAATAATTGCAGAGACGAAGCTACACACTTCCTCAAAGGCCAACTTGTGAATATCACGAGCAACATGCCATTCACTTTTTTCAGCTTCTGATCTCATTTTTGATTGTAATGCATTCGAATAATTTAATTTGTAAACTTTATGATACAAAATGACTTCATTTCTCGCACTCATTGATGTGATTTTATTAATAAGCTGATCGTCACCCATTTCAATGGCAATTAACTGTAAATTTTCTAGATTACCTGCTGTGCATGATTGTAGTTGTTGCTCACGACCACTATGTTTTTTGCGCTTTTTCAGACAAAAAACACATTCTTGTTCTGTTAATTTCTCAGCACTTACAGAATGATATTCAAATTTTCTTGTTGCTTCTCGATTTTCAGCATCAGATACTGATTCCGTAGATTTACTATATTTCCGATATTTCGCTGGTAGTGCAGTAAATGATCGATAACACTTGGAGTGATATCGTTGAAAATCATTTATTTCTGATGGTACTATTGCATCACTCATTGCTAATTTATTACTTTGCCGAATTTCTAAGATCTTTTTACACTTATCGACTGCATCACCAGTAAATATTATTAGCTTTTCAGTTTTCTTCATGCAGAACACACAAAATGGTTTCACTTGAGCCATTCTATAAGACAATTAATTTAAAGGCTGGATTCACTGAGCCACAAAACTTAAATAAAAGCAGATTTATTTAATGATCAAAATTCATAAAGAGACATCTCTTTCGCAATAAAGTAGACAAGTCACTGATAGTAATGATTTAATTGCACGCAGCACTGCAGAAAACAAGAAACAAAGAACCACAACAGCAGCAGTGACCGGACCCACGACTATGAAGGCAAACTAACAGTAGTAGGCGGACCGACAAAAATATGTAACCAACTTTACATGATGTTGTTCTTGTGATGCCATAAAATAATATTTGGGTGTTAGGGTGACCCGGTATTTTATCATTTCAAAATTTATCAATTAAATATATGAATATAATTGTAAATAAGTATAAAGTAAACACAAATTGAATAAAAATATACGCAAATAATTTGAACAATGAGCAAATAATACTGAATTATGAAAATACACCAGCTGACGGTCTTTCCCCCATTGTACAAGTAGCTGACGATTATTATCATACTTCTATATGTGTCAGAAGTCATGGAAAAAAATTTCATTCGGCATGCAATAAGTTTAATTTTTAAAATTTTTTACAAGTTCGCGCGAGCAGCTGACGTGCAATCCCCCCTCCACGAACCAGCTGACTATTATTTTTCGACTCTACCTGACATCAACAATTGATATTGTTAAATTCAGTTGGCATAAAATAAGTAAAAAAAATATTTTTTTTAACAAGTTTCACGGCTACCCCTAGCCACCCCCACCACGGATGCGCCAGGTGACGTTCACTTTAGTTGTCAACCAATACTCACCAATAAATAAACATAATAATCAAACGGCATAAAAACACTAATCAAAATTGACCCCTAGCTCTCGGACTATAATAACGTCATGAGAGCACACATACACAACGGACATAAACAAAACAAGGGACAGTGGTTCGCATGCACATCATGTGGCATTTTTTTTCACCACAGGTAAGTATATCTCAGATTGTCCCATAAATTAAACATTAAGCTTTTATCCTTCTATCTAGCCCACGAAATAGTACACCCGGCGACCCACACCCTCAACAAGCTAGAAAAACAATTCAAAAACTTATTGGACGGGGGTCTTTTTTAATCGTAATACTATCGATCTTAATCAAATTTTGCATTGCCTTTATTTCATCAAACCACAGTCAAGTAATGAACAAAAATTTAATAACAATATTCAGCACCTCCATACAAAAATTGTGTCGTTGTCTGGTGGGTGGACACGTACCGTAAAACAACTTAGTAAAATGTCACCTAACGTTACGAATTGGGCGGACCAATTGCTTAGTGATATGACGCGCCTATTTGGAAATGCATCAGCTGATGCAGGTGTTTGTTTTTGCGAAATTTGTTTCCAATTACCAACTCTAAACACCTGCAAAGTTGTCAGATGTTGCATGTACGCACGTGCTGCGCACCAGATGCAGAGCAGTGATGTATTTCCGAATAGACCCGTCATGTTTTGTAAAAGTCATTGATTAATATTTTTTTGGTAACCCAAAGTTTCGACCAAAAACTAAAAGATGTCTTAGGGCAACGGTACGATTAAATCAGTTCTCCCGACTGAAATATCTGTAATGGCTATATTTTCACTACTTACTCATTGTTAGGAATGTCCATTATATCGATATTATGACGAAGAATGAGCTTAGTGACCTGGACATATTTAGATGCCTCGTTTTGCGCAGAGGTTTCATCTCTGTCTGCATCCATTAATCCAATAATTCCAAACATTTCTGGAAGGAGATTATTTTAGTACATCTTCTTACCATATGACTTTGCGAAACGCTCGAAGCCGGTCGATTGTACAACGCCGGTAGAAAAAATTCTAACTCAAACGCAGAGTGGCTTATGTGATACCATTATTCACCTACGGTGACAGCTTGTGCGCCTGAGTTAGATTCACTCACTCAGAGTTATGTGATACGATCCTTAAGCTTTTCGGAAAGGCTTATTTTATTTTCAGATTTTGTGGCACACCCTTAATCAATATTAGTTTTTGTTTTGGAGAAGTGGGGGCTAATGTGGATAAATTCCGTGAATAGTCATCCCAACATATGACCTGCATAAAGCAACATAGAGAAGAAAATTTACTTATGGAGTTGAATGCCAACAAAGAAACCGAGGGAAGCGCATCGTTTATCTGCTCGCTTTCTTATGGCCAGTTTTTAAGTGGGTAGTTAACTATGGGATTACTTAATCTTAATTCTAAGTTAATTAGAGGTTAACTTTGCATTTTGTTTTTCAGTGGTGAGTTAATGTAAGTCGCCATATTGTCAACTAATATGGCAACCCTTGTAATCTTATTGGAAAAACCGCGTGTTTTGTGATAAATACCAAAACAACAGACGCATAAACAGCCCTATTCTGTGTATTTGGTAACAGTCAAATTGTAACCTCAAAATTGTTACAAAGTTGTCACCATTGTTTGTATCTGGTATTCTGGCTAAACTGTGACTACAAAAAATTCACCTCGTAACAAATAATTCACCTCACAATAACAGGTTGTCAAAAGCAGTGACAAAAAAAAACAAAAATATGTATATGGTTTTCTGCACAAAATGAACGCGGTAAAAAAAGGAAGAATTAAAATTAATACAATATTATTTAGGGAATTTGAGCGCACCGCAAAGGCACAGCTGGAATGCTATATTGCCTTCCTCAAGGAACATCCAGAGATGCTAAGCGGAAAGAATACTCCTGCACATCCACACCATATATGTAGAAGAAGAACTTTACTTTAGCGTCAACTCTCTGATCTACATCAAAATTTCACCACCGGCAAAAGCTTCTGCGCTGAGTTCAAAAAGTTGTTTTTCCCTCCGCGGTCGATCCAACTTCTTGAGATATAGGCATTTAAAGCTTGAGTATATAATCGTTCGTATCTCCGGGATTTCTACTCCGATCTGGTTGAAATGGGAATCATTAGAAAGGTCTTACTAAGCTCTATAAATCAGTGCATAAATATATTTACTTTTATTAGCCCATAGGGGAGCTAATTAAAAAAACGTTTTTTAACCCCACATTTCTGCTAAAAATTTATATTTTTTTTTGAAAAATATACACTATTATACTAATTTTTGGCCAGGTTTCCATAATGCACAAGACCTTAGCCTTTTTTAAAGTTATATTACTCAATATCCCTTGAAAGACCGGAGATATTTACGTTAAAAGTTTTGTAATATTTTTCGCGTTTTTTCAATATTTCTAACACAAAATCAAGTTCTTTCTTCTTTCTGCTCCATTTCCATAAGACAAAGTAACAAAAGTCCTTCCTTCATTTAATTATGCCCTCTTGTCGTTTTGGTACAAAATATATTATTATTTTTTCCCGTATACAGTTTTATTGTTTACTTGCAGAACTTATAAAATGATTGTGCATCAACTTTCCGGCAAATAAAACAGCTGTCACGCGCTATTACCTCCTCTTTGGCAGGTAACAATTTTTGTTACTTTTGTCACCAAAAAAATGTGTCAGAATACCGATATGTGACAATTGTCACATTGCTGTCAAATAGTAACCGTGGTGACTTTTGTAACCCTGCCAGAATAGGGCTGAAAATCGAAGTCATTTTAACAAAAATGTGTAAAAACCTATACAGAAGCAACAATTTAACGATCTAGACTCAACGTATGTGTACAAATACGCAAATCTGAAACATGTATGTTATAAAATTTTCATTTCTCACTTTGACAGTCAGTAATTTGATTGTCAAAATAATATGGTTCTGACTATAAGTTAACCAACCAACATTTGGTGGTTAAATCATAGTTAAACAATGACTAAAAAACACAATTCGATGTTTAACCAGAATTTAACTAAGAAACGAAGATCACCACTGACTGAAATACTGGCCATTAGGGTCTTATTACATAAAACGATTCCTCACTTTTCACATCAAATCACATAAAACGTAGAAGTGTTCACCTGCGTTGAAAAACTAATTTCGCGTTGGATCACTGTATCACATTTAACGTAGCCATGACTAAACCGTCATATCTACTGTCATAATTCAACACTGGGAAATTTGATGTGAATGTATTAGAAATATGTAGAGAAATTTTGAATTTGTCATGTGATGAAAAATTCAAAAATTAAGAAATTACAAAACACTGAACATTGAAGTCATGTTCAAATGTAATTGAAAATTTATGTTAAAATCTAAAGAAATTTTAACATGAAGAAATGTACACAACAATAAACATTCAAAAAGTAACGTCTAATGTTATGTAAATGAAAATATTGAAATTGAGATATAATAATTTAATAATTTAAAGAAACGATTGATATAAAGAAATGAAATATATAAAGAAATGAATGAAGGAAACGGGTTCGTTCAAAAATAACCGAAGTGATTTTTAAAACCCAGAAATGATTTGAAAATTCATTACCGTCTTTATGCCTTTCATCCGTATGCATCATTGGAATTCAATGCGTCTAATCTGCAAGTGCAGAGATTGTCTTTGGCTGGAATTGCCAGCTTATTTAATTTTGACGAAAGTGGGGAAACGAAGGAATTGATTTTCAATGACATGACGATGGATTCCTTATTTATCTAAGAGAAAACCGTTTCGTTAAAAATTAACTTCCACAGATTTCCTCCTATTCCTTCACCAAGTCTAGGCTGCATTGGCAATATTCATGCTCGACTAGAGCTCATCGGGGTGGAAGTGTATTTTTTAAAAGTTGTTGCCAGGACTTTGGCTGTTCCTCATTTTGGCGGAACAATAAAGTTCTGATTCCTTGCCAGCTGGGTGATTAACCGTTGGAATCATAAAATAAAGCCCGTAGGGCCTAATTACATCTACTCGGTAAACAAAATTTAAATTGATACATCTTTTTACACACACTGAAACGGATTAGCACCTTCCGGATTTCTCTTCGACTGGTCTTATGTCGGCTCCGGGAAATTCTTTACCCACCCTTTAAGAGATCATCGGATCTCACCTTTGACGCCTCGTTCCGAAATGATTTTCGGGCGTCCCAATAATGGTTTAGATTGTTCTTACCTTGTTTTCACCACGTTCACCTGGAGATATCGTACCGCACCACTACCTACCTTATAAATTCTTTAGCCATTCATTTTGAAACCCTCAATTTTACCGTTATATATTATTATTGGAATGGCTTTTATTAACTAGATCTTAAAATTATAACAATTGGTGCTCAATTTGAGTTTTTATTAAATTAACTTGAATAAATTGAACTTTAACTTGAACCGAAACTTTACTTTACTTTACTTGACTCAAAAACTTTACTTGACTAAAGACTTTAACTCAGCTTAAACTTTAACTTTACTAAAACTTTAACTCAACTAAAACTTTAACTTGACTTGAACTTGAACTTGACTGAAACTTTATCTTGACTGAAACTTTGTATATCTGAACGTATATTCGTCGGAAAGACTAAACTCGCAACTTCTAGGACCGCAGTTCGCACAAGCAACTTTGGTCTGAATAAGAATTGTCTAAAGGAACTGAACTCGCAGGGTATAAAAACCCCCAGACTACGTCTGCTGAAGTTGAAAAATTAACCTTTAGAAACTCTAACCGGAAGAAACGAGACCGCAACTACACAAATAGTTTTGGTCAATATTAGCTTTAACCAAAACGAAACGAACTGATATACAAAATGCGCTTCGGCTTACGTCTGCCTCGGCACGATATATTCGGCACACAGCTTACGTCTGCTGTGCACGATAAACGGAGCTGAACTAGAAATTCGGCGCACAGCTTACATTTTCTATGCCCGATAAACGGAACTAAACTATAAATTCGGCGCACAGCTTACATCTGATATGCCCGATAAACTGAACGGGACTAAATTTGATATTGAATTTAATTGACTTGATGGACATGAAATGTAAAACTATCATCTAAATTCTAATCGTCGGTTGATTACCGGAAAATTCTTACTTCTACTAATTTTGTTCCCGTTAAGGGTTATTTTGCTTATACTTTATTGGGTTCTTCTATTTTCAAAATAGGAATTCTTAATACTAAACAATGGGATGAAACCCAAATAGATTGGTCATAAAATCTTTATACTTAATTCTGATAGATTTGCCAAGTTCAAAACTTTGCCCTTTTGACGATAGTCGCCCTAATGTTATTCTATGACTGCACCCGGCGAAAACTGTTCCCACTTTAATCTCTTAGTTGCAATCAGCAATTGTTCGTCTTACTTAGATAACAGTAGAGTGTTCAAAACCGAAACCGAAAACAGAGAAACCGATTTTTTCATGGAAAACCGAATGCCGGTTTTCCAAAAATTAACTTTTCCGAATAACCGGTTTAACCGGTTTTTTCGATTTATAAAAACCGGGATTTTCGGTTTTTACAAATTTATTTATTAAAATACAACTATGTAGTTGAAACAAATTTTCGCCAAAAGTATACTGAACACGGTATGAATTCTGAACACTTCCCAATCAAAACTGCAACCAATGTCGCTTGTTGGCGTGACTGATGCCAGCTGCCGACAAGTGGAAAAAGAAAAATCTAAAAATATCTTGGCCTATCCAGCAAAAGAGGAGAAGACAAATGTAAGTTTAAACCTAAATATACATTTAAACGTAGTTCTCGTGGTGCTCCATGCCGCTTTTTTGAATAAATATATGCATTAATTTTTTCAGCATGAGTATCGTTTGGAAATATTTTAAAAAAGATGAAAAAGATGCTACTAAAGCGAGATGTTCTGAGTGCCCGAAAGTCTTGAGCTGCAGAGGATCCTCGACGTCATCCCTCATCAATCACCTACAAAGAGTCCATAAAATCGAAATTGAAAAAAAAAACAAGTTTCGGAGCCATCAACATTATCAACAGCAGAATCTAGTCCTTTACGAAAGTATGCAAGAAGAATGTCTACGGGATTGAGCGAAATTCTTGCCAGATTTGTAGCTGAAGATGGAATGTCAGTCAAAGCACTTCAGAAATCGAAACAAGTATCAGAGTTTTTAGCGTTCAAAGGACTAGTGATGCCAGCAAGTGACGTTACCGTGTGGAACTTAATAGATGATTTTTACAAAATTAAAAAAGATGAGACTATAAACCACCTAAAGGCAGTTATAGAACGCAACGGGCGTTTTTCTGTGGTGGTTGATGAGTGGACCGATATTTCAAACACCAAGTACGTCAATGTCACGCTGAGAGGTTATAATGCCGAAAATCAAGTGCATGAACTTTATAATCTCGGACTTCAGCAATTAAGGCGCTCAGGAACAGCTGCAAATATACAAAATGTTATTGAAAATAAGTTGCAGGAATATGGGGTTTGTTTTGATACACATGTCGTTGCTTCCACACATGATGGAGCGTCTACAATGAAAAAATATGGTTCTAATATCCTACCAGAATCACAACTTTGCTTTAATCATGCTATCCACCTTTGCGTAGTAGACGTCTTCTATTCCAAAAAGAAAGAAGAAACTGTGTACAGCAGCGACGAAAATGATTCCGAAGACTGCGATGATGATGATGTTGGTGATGGTATAGTGTTGGAAAGCCCGAGCGTTCTTATTGAAGCTGTTTCGGATGTGATCAAAAAAGTTAGGAAGTATGTAAATTTTTTCAACAAATCGTGCGAGAGGCAAAGAAAATTACAAAGTTTTGTACTACAAGAACATAAACAAGAGCTGAGGTTAGTGATTGATGTGAAACACCGGTGGAGCTCCTTAACAACGATGATTGACACATTTTTAAGGATTCACTCATGCGTTAATCATGCACTCCTGGACTTAGGTGAAACTCCGTTTACAGCTAAAGATATCGGTACTCTTCAAAACTTAAGTGCAGTCCTACAACCGTTAACTACAGCTATTAAAAGACTGTCTAAAGATTGCGCCACGCTGATTGATGCCGAAGGTATCTTTACATTCATCCTGAAACAGCTGAAAAATATTAACTCTGTTTATGCTAGAGAATTGCGGGATAGAATAATAACAAGATTTAGTGAGAGAAGAGTCGAAATCCTTAATACGCTGCTCGTTTATTTAAGTTCAGGAAAATGTCCCACAAGTTCGTCCATAATTAAATATTCACAAAAAAACGAAACAGTGGATTTTGCCAGCAGTTTATACAAACGCATTTTCCCTGATAAAAATATGGTTGAATCCATGGCTTCTAGTAGCATCAGCTCTGATTCAGACTTGGATTTAGATGACAGCCTAAATAATGATTTGAACAAAACTATAAATTACATTTTAAATCCATCCAACAAACACAAAAATAAGGACGACAGCAGCTTATATGAGGATTTTGACTACTTCGATAGATTCAAAAAGAGAACAGAAAAGCTAGACAACTTGCTGAATGCGCTTTTAACAATCAATCCAACCTCTACGTTTAGTGAACGAGTCTTTTCCACTTCCAGCTTCATAAAAACGAAACAAAAGAACAGATTAAAATCTGAACATTTAAACTGTATCCTTTTTCTTAAGTATTATTTTAAGCATCAAACATTCTTCGCAAATTGAACTGATTACTTTTCCATAAATTAAATTTAATAATACATTCCATAATTTTTTGTAAATTGAACTGATAACTTTTTCATACATACAATTAAAAAACATTCTAACATGTACAGGAATACCTCGCTTCAAATTCTCAAAAAAAAATGTTCTTGGAAATTAAAAATGAATTAAAACATTAGAATTGAAAGTGAATTGTTTTTGTTTATCTTTTTTAAATTAACTTGTATTGTTTATTTAATTTTATTTACTTGTTTGTTTAATTGTTATTCAATTATTTTTAATAATTTTAAAATGAAATGAATTGTTTTTGTTGGTTTAGTTTTAAAATGAATTGTTTTTGTTTGTTTAGTTATTTTAAATAAATATTAGTTTGAATATGTACTACATACTCTCGTTTTTTTTATTGAAAAGCAGAAAAACAAATTATGTATATGTAACAAATTATCGTTTTTAGACTCGATTATCATCATCATGTCCTTTAACCTCCTTCATAGGGGTATAGGGCCTGTGAATAGGCGCATAGGGCCCGAGTGCCTCGATTAGTCCGGTTTCACATAGTACGGCAAAACGTTTCCACTTTAAGTTTTGTTAAGTGCTAATAAAAGTAATAAATACAATAAACATTGTATGGTTCTATTAAGGTGGGATTATTCTTCAAATATAAAATATGGCTTTTTTTTAATTCCACAGAAACCGGTTAATCCGGTTATTTCTCTGTCGGTTATTCGAAAACCGAGTTTTGAAAAAACGTAGATTTTCGAATAACCGGATATCGATTTTTTGAAAAAGGCGAGTATTTGAATACTCTAGATAACAGTCAGATAGTTTTTCTCCTTATAACTACAAAGCTGTGTTTCCACAGTATATCTTTAGGCGCAAGCGCAAATGTGTAACTAGAAAGAAGATAACAAAAAGGTTATCTATTGGCAATTAAATGTAATTGCGGCAATGACAAATATGATTATATATTATGAAATAGAATAAAAACTACTTTAAAATTTAATAAAAAGGTCTAACTAAATTAAAAAATTTTTATTGATTGATCATAAATATTATGGTTAAATTTACACTTTAGCTGTAGAAAAAAGTTATATGATATATTACAATTTGGATATTCAAAATATAATGTAAGTGTGTAATATAGTAAATTTTAGTAAAAGGATACCAAAAATAACTATCTCTCGGATTTTCTCTTCTAGACCCACCGTAGGGTATCAAAACTTGTTCGTTTAGTTGTTGTTGTAAGAATATTCTATGAATAGTTGTTTTTGGTGCATCTTATGTATAGAATTATCACATTTGGCCATTAAAATTTTGTGTTTAGTTCTATAAAGAAGACATTGGTGTGTATGTTTGGTCTTGTTTCGGAAATGTAAGAATTTGTTCTCACTGTCCTTTCATTAATGATTTTCGTAGTAGCTCGAGCGCTCGTTCCCTATCGATTGACAGTTTTTTACTAGTGCAATGGTGATACCAAATGTCAACCCTTTACAGTAGCAACAACTCTTAAAACGTATCTTATATTAAGGGTTTATCTGATGACTTATTGATAAAGGTCTTGATGTTTTCAGTTTATGGTCGACATTTCTGTGTAAGCCACAACTTTTGAATGATTATCTCAATTCCGTACCCCTTTCCACCTCGGATTAATGGGAGGATTATTGTGGTGGCTTACGGTCAAAATGTACGACGGGTTCTAACGCCTTTTAAGAACTTAATATAATGGTGTTTAGAATCAAATAGGGAAACGTAGAAAATCTAGTGACTGTTCTAATCACCACCGGACGGACAGAATCGCAGGGGGCACGGGTGGTCTGGATAACACAACGTAATAGGAATGAAACGAATTTACTTAGCTTCCGTTGTTTCTTGGAGAAATCCTGTTGGCTAGTGGCGGACTTGCTTGCTGACCGGGATGCTGATGTTGTCGTTTGTATTGTCAGTGGACTATTTCCCTCGCTGAAAGGCTATTTTGGTGAGGCCTTTTTGAACTGTCTGGATACCGATGGACGCAATGGAGTGTCTGCAAACGTTTGATGAAATTGCAGGCTGCTTCGTTGTAGTTATTCTGCACCAATTAAATAATTCGATTTACACACTTTGATCTTCTACTTTTGCTGGAGTTGTTTGGTGTTGGTTAGAATTTCACAAATGAATGAGTTTCTGCTCCTTCTTTTTCGCTACGTGACTTTGAGTGCGCAGTTGGTTGAAGTTAAACACAATAAACACCGCGTTCGCGGTTACTTTAAATTGTGTTTCTTTAAGAGTGCAGATTGTAGAATTGAAAGCAACACATTGGAAACGTGAAGTTACATAAAAAGATGGAACTTTGAATCGATTGAGATTAAGAATATTTGAATTATCGTTATTTTATTTTCCTTTGATTAACTTTTCGATTTCATCCTTTTAGGTTGGAGTTTTTATTCGTATATTCGAAAGGTAGAAATTTATGACAAACATAGAATTTTGAAATGTCGAAATTTTCCGAAATGTAGAAAATTACGATAATTGTAGAAATTTGTAGAAAATTACGAAAATTTTAGAAATTTGTAGAAAATGATGTGAAAGTGCGGTGAATCGTTTTATATGATAAGACCCTTAGATTCACTAACTCAGAGTTATGTGATAAGATCCTTACTCTCTTCGTTAAATATTTCAATACACGAGCAGTTTTCTGATGATGTTATTGTATCATCTAACTATAGAAATTCCAACCATATTTAAATTACATAAAGTAAATCAAGTTATAACGCGGGAAAGAAATGCGTTTGAGTGAATCGCGTCGACTTTTTTGGTTCTCTTCTACTAGGGTTGCCAAATTTGGCCGGTTTTTTTTCTCTAATCAGAAAAATCAAGTTTTCAAGAAATCGGTTTTCGATTTGTTCGAAAAATCAAGTTTTAAAGAAAGTGTTTTTCGATTTTTAATTTTGGCATAACCGGTGCCAAAATTACAATACATTTGTTTATCGATCATTTCATATATTTATTAGTGTTTAAAACTGAAAATTTCACAACTCTATTTAAATATAACAATTAGTTTTTAATTTTAAATAAAACAAATATGCCACATTCCAATTTGGAATGCGTGTTTAATATAAATCAAAATTTTGATCAAATGTACATTAAACTGTACATTTAAAAACTGTACAAATTAAAAAATCATATTCAAAATTTTAAAAAGATTTTCATGTATAAAAATGTTATTAGGTTTAAAACATTTATCTTTATATATATAACTCTACTGCACGTGTGCTTGTGAATGAACCCTCCAAAACTTCTGGACCGATTTGAATAAATTTTTTTGTTCGCGTTTGAGTGGCGCCCTGTGTGGTTTCGATTTACTACTCGGTCCAATTGGACAAAGGGGCGTGGTACCTCCCATACAAACCACAAATTAAAAATCCATTATTTCTGCTCCTGCTAACGGTATTTGAACAAAATTTGCAGGACAACGTCTGCCGGGTCAGCTAGGTTATAAAATATTCATAATTTTTAAATTTGAAAAAAAAATGTTTGGAAAGTTCAATTAATTCTTAAATTCGGAAATTACGTTTTTTAAAATACCGACACACGGTTAAGAGCAATAAACCGGTTTTTGGTTTCGGCCTTGGACACCCTAGTTCAGTTACTGCTAATAGCTCATTCGCACTGGGATATATTTACCTGTAGCCCGTTTCTGTAACTCGTACCAATCGCAGTTACCGATTGAAAGTACCTATTTGACGTCACTCTCACGTCATTCTCACCAGCACTGTTTCTGTAAAAAAAAATTGCGGATCCCTATTCCATTCACTCGTTCCAAATCGGTAATATGACAATTGTTCCGATTCTACTCAATAGGAATCGCTTAAAAACGTGTTTATGTAAGAAACCTGACTCAACTCGAAATCGATAATTTTCTCACTGACTTTAATGGCCAGTTTTTCAGTCAGTGGTGATCTTCGTTTATTAGTTAAATTGTGGTTAAACATCGAATTGTGTTTTTTAGTCATTGTTTAACTATGATTTAACCACCCAATGTTGGTTGGTTAACTTATAGTCAGAACTATATTATTTTGACAATCAAATTACCGACTGTCAAAGTGAGAAATGAAGATTGTATAAAACACATGTTTCAGATTTGCGTATTTGTACACATACGTTTAGTCTAGATCGTTAAATTGTTGCGCCTATATAGTTTTTTACACATTTTTGTTAAAATGACTTCGATTTTATGCATCTATTTCTTATTTTACGTTGTTTTGGTATTTATCCCAAAACACACGTTTTTTCCAATAAGAATACAAGGGTTGCCATATTAGTTGACAATATGGCGACTTACATTAACTCACCATTGAAAAACAAAATTCAAAGTTAACCTCTAATTAACTTAGAATTAAGATTAAGTAATCCGATAGTTAACTACCCACTTAAAAACTGGCCATAAGCCAAGTGAAAACTCTACCGATTGCTATAGTGTTGCAACTATGAGGAAGCAAGTAATCATCAAATATAACTTTGGCATAAACCTAGTTTACGTCGGAAATTCCTGGAAAATATTTTTCAATTGGAGTGGGTAGGAACTGTTATTGTAAGTGAAAAATGTTTAATAAAAAAATCGGTGCAAACCCCTATTTTCGGAGTTATAGGCCCCCAAAGTTCGGACATACGGCTCGATATTACGAGAGTGATGCCGTTTTATAGGACCAATGTTTCAACTTCTTTATGTAGAAAAAGTTGAAATAAGCAAAAAAAATTAAATACATTTTTTCGATAACTGTCTTAGTTATCGAGATATCGAATGTTGAATTTAAAAAAATATGCTCAAGGCCTCAAGCCATTGGTTGATTGGGGATTGATTCGCAGGGAATGCAAATATTTATGCCCCATTTTTTAAAATAATTTTTATTTCTTTTTGCGAAAAATTATTTTAAAAAAATCGCGTGATTTTGTACAATATTTTTTTTTGCGAAAAATTCAACGTTCGATATCTCGATAACTAAGACTATTAAAAAAATTAATTTTTTTTGCTTATTTTTAAATTCCTACTAAGTCTAATACTGTTATTAGTAAAATTATTTGAAAACAAACGATTTTTAAAAAATTAAACATTCGATATCTCGATAACTAAGACAGTTATCGAAAAATGTATTTATATTTTTTTTTGCTTATTTTTGAATTTCCTATTAAGTCATATACTGGTTTTAGTAAAATTATTTTAAAAAAAATTTTTTCAAAAATTCAACATTCGATAACTAAGACAGTTATCGAAAAAAATTATTTTTTTTTGCTTATTTCGACTTTTTTTACATAAAGAAGTTGAAACATTGGTCCTATAAGACGGCATCACTCTCGTAATATCGACCCGTATGTCCGAACTTTGGTGACCTATAACTCCGAAAATAGGGGTTTGCACCGATTTTTTTATATAACATTTTTCTATTGAAATAACAATTCCTACCCATTCCAAAAAAAATAAATTTCCAGGAATTTCCGACGTAAAGTAGGTTTGTTCCGAAATTTACGACAATTTATGAACCGGTTTCAACGAAATCGGTATTCAAAATAAACCGAGTGCAAATGTTTGTTTACTTTAAATATACATCACCAACAGTCAACTTATTTAATTGCTTGTAATTTATTTGTTTTCAAATTTTTAACAAAATGAGTGAGAAGGTAAGTAGTAGTTATGTTGTTTAAATATATGTTATATTAAATAATAAAATGTTTAACAGGTAAAATCCGGCCGTGTTTCAAAAACGCAGCTCCATCGGCTCTTGGAGCTGATGAAACAACACCGGCACGTTGGTAAGGGCCAATTTATTAATAAGGAGTCGAAGAAGGAGCACAACGCTGTGTGGGAGGCTGTGGCGAAGAAGCTAAATGCTATGGGAGGCTCCCATAAAAGAGCTGAACAATGGAAGAAGGTTTGTGATTAATTGAAAATTAATAGAAAATTATTAATGTTTGTATATTTGACGAGTTGGATTGATTGGAAATCGTCGGTGAAGCAGCAATTTGGCCGGCACCGAGCATTTTGCAATAGGACGGGAAATTTACCATCGGCGGAAGGTCCTAAGGAAGTGGATGGCCTTGATAAGGATGTCCCTGATTTTTTTTCGAAGGATGTTGTGGACGGAGATGGCGTTACGCCTGAAGGTGGATTTGTGGTATAGTTGAATTTGGCATAAGTCTAGTGTAACGAAAACTCTCTGATTCAAAAAAATCTTATCAGTTCGCCAAACTTTTTGCGCCGAGTCCAAAAATGTTTTTTTTTTCTCTGGCTGGTCCATGGTTCCCGAGATATGGGCCTCGAATCTTGAAAATATCGTCGGCCATATCTCTGCTTGTACTTGGCCGATCACAATAATATTTATATCGATGGAAAGCTCTCGGAAATCCCTTCAAATCGGTAAAAGAAATATAAAATTTTCTTAACCCATTGGCGACCAATGGTAAATTTATGTTTTTCACCACGTCTTTTTCTAAAAATATGACCCTTATTAACGTATGTATAAATGCTACAATATGTCCCATTAACCCTTCAACGAGCAGAGATATTCAGGTTCAATCTTTATTTTATTTATTCTTTCACTATAAAAACCAATTTTTGCGGATTACACTAGACTTGTTCCTGGAATTTAAGTCTAAAACAAGTAGAGAAACCATGATCGGATTGGATCTCTGTAGGTTAAAAAATACCAAGTATTTTCAAAATATAAAAGTTATAACATAAAATATGTTCTTTTTCATTTTAGCCAACGGTGCAAATTGAAATTCACGATGAAATTGAGTGGTTGGACGACAGCCAAATCGAAGTTGTGGAGGAGAAGGAGAAGGAGAATATAAGCGGTCCACCACCGAAAAAGAAACCCCAAAGTCGTGGTCCTACCTCCCAAAGTTGTTTCGAGGACGCCAAGAAAGTTTGCGGTGATAACCAAGCCCAAATTATGGAAGCGTTGAGGAAAATAATTGGGCTCCTCGAAACTCAAAACAAAACACTGACAGAGGTGTTGCATGCAGTGAATAGAAGCAATTAAAAGTAAATATAATTTATTAAACATTTAAGTCTTACTTACTTTTTATCGTTTTCAGATTATCAACTTAAGACTGTACCTGTGCTATATTTTAATTTTAATTAGTATTTTTTTAATGTATATAAAGCCAATTGAATTAGGCTACTTTATTTTTTGTTGCTTGGATTTTAATTTTTTGTTAAACATAAAAAAAAACATATATAAAATATAAAAAAAACAATATTTCGTTTTTGATTTTTTATTAAGTTTAATAGTTCTCAATGGTTCTCTGTTTTTTCAACAGAAAGAGAAGGTTAATGTATTGAAAAAATACATATGTATAAAAAAGGAAGAAAATGATATTAACATTTGTTAATGATCAAAATTTTTGTTGACCAGTATAGGCGACTATTTTTTAATAACATACATATCGTCATCTTAGAGTGTAAAGGTGCTAAGTCCACATTTTGAAAATTTACAGGAGACAAAAAAGGTTGAAAATGATTTTAATTCAAATATTTTTTCAAAATATGAAATGAAATTTTCTTAGAAATGTGCAAAGGCAGATCATATGGAATGCAATTAATGAGCTATTTTGAAGTGAATATTTTGTTATATTTAACTAGAACATTTTCTCATCACTATCTAACAGCAGGCAAAAACGAAACATTTCGATTTTTTGTTTTGAAATCTGTGTATTAATACTTTCTCTTTCTTACTGCATTAAAAAAACACTTTTCATAAGAAGTGGACTTAGCACCTTTACAGTGTAAGTTGACGATATGTATATATTTATTTCAAATATTCTCTTTCCGAATCTTATTCTCTTTCCAAATCTTAGCCACTATCCTCTGGCTTGCATTTTTTCACACATTTTTTGAAAAATTTTTGATTTTAGACAAATTAACTCATATATTATGATTTTAAAAATAGGTGCGTGTTATTGATTGTCGAGTTGCTCTACCTTCATTTAACACAGAGTTTGAGATAGTCGCATCTTCTATATTTACAGATGGCAAATCATTTATTATGTTTACTTCGGGAATTGGCAAATTATGCTTTCTTCTAAAATTATGTAGAGTGCAGCAAGCATTAATGATGGAGCCGGCGAAAACATGAGAGACCATTCGGCCTCGATCTCCTGAAAGACATGCAAAAACTTTTTTTAATACCCCATTAAGCCTTTCAACGCAATTTCTGGCCTGAATATGTGTAGTATTAAATTGCTCTTGGCTTGCACTCTCCACATTTCTATATGGAGTCATCAACCAGGGTTGTAAAGGGTAGCCTGATCCCCAATTAGCCAACCCTCAGATACCCCATTTTCAGTATACTTGCTGTGGAGAAAAGCTTTTAATCTGCTGCTTTCCCAAATGAAAGCGTCGTGAGTACTTCCACCAAACCTGGCATTGCATCCCAAAATCCGTAAGTCAAAATCGCAAACCAATTGGACATTCTTCGAAAAGAATCGTTTGCGATTCAAGTAGCAATATTCAGTTTCCGTAGGAGGTTTTTTGATTTTAATATGCGTGCAATCAATTGCACCTAAGACACCAGGAAATCCGATAGCATTAAAAAATCTGCAATATATAATAATATTAATTAAAATTTCGGTTTTTTTTTCAAATAAAGTACCTTTCTTTAACCACACGTTGATCTTCATATGTGGTAGGAAACACAATATATTTTTTCATTAAATGATTTTGAATTATCATTGTAATATTATGAACTATGCGGCTTATCATAGTCTTGCTCATTGGACACACAATGTCTTGCCCTATATCTCGCAGGAAGGAACCAGTAGCGTACAAATGCAAGGTTCCATGAATCGCGCTTCAGGAATGTGGAAAGGATCCGTGGTGTCCCTCAAGTGGCGCCTGTGGATTCTCAGCATATTTCTGCGATCATGTAAAGATGCGTACATAATAACAAATATGCTACTCATTTTGTATAAACTTATTAAAGTAAATACGAAACTGAAAAAAAGTGTTTTTAATACGAAATATTTGTAGATGAAAACAAATGCAAATAAACAGCTGCTTGTCATCTGTTTCAATTCTTACCGTTTCTTTCCGATTTGTGTTTCTTTCCATCACAGACCGAATTTTTACCGATTTGAAGGTACAGAAACACCAGTTATCACGAAATCGGTAACTTTCAATCGTGTCGGTATGACATCACATAAATCGGTAACTTACCGATTTACTTACAGAAACGGGCTACTGATTTCGTATCAAATGTCCTATTAAAATCAGAAGTGTTCGCATTGGAGTTTTTTACGTGATTTAATTGAAAGTAATTGAGTAATTGAAAGGTAGTGTTACTAAGAAAACAAACCCGCAACAATACGTATTTCGCTTTGTCTTGTATATTTCCATAATCAAATTGAGCTCAAATCGTTACCTCATTATTGGTTTCACCCACCGACCATTTTCGGAAAAAAATGAGTTAGGAATAGATTACATATAATATAAAAGTGTGTTTCACGATATCTCTTTTCATACCTGAGATATCCAACATCGACTTTGCTCTATATCCGCAAATTTTAACATTTAATGACCATTGTTTTGCTGCGAACGCCTCTGTTTGGCTTATAGATCAAATGTTTAATACAAAAGTGAAACAAATATAGTTCATTATTGGTTTGCCACATTATCATAACAACGAACGTAGATCAAAACAAAAACAGTAATAAGAAAAAAATTGGCTTGACTCACATAAATGGTATTTCAATTAACATTCCAATGGTATACATACTGTCCAAATTGGATTATAAAAGGCGGAGATATAGGCGAGTCAATATTCATACATTGAACCGAAATAAATCCCGAAAAAATAAAAATTTTTTGGTAAAAATTTGAACCCGATCGGAGAGTTTCACCTAAACTCAACTTGAATAGTAAAACGTATGGATATTCGGCATAAACAGTTAAATTTAAAAAAAATTGATATGTAGCACAAAACAAACTAAAACAAAATTGATATGTAGCGCAAAACAAACAAACAAAAAACATTTTTTTAAATTATAATAACTTTTGATTTATTATATTAAAAGTTACGAAAATTTGTAGTTTTATTGAAAATATATGCTACAATAAATAGAAAGGATAAAAAAAATATTTATCACGCAGAATTTGAGAAAACTTAAGTTAGGTTTCATTAGTTTCTTTTTTCTCGTTACAGACTCTGTCGCATATGCGCCAAACTAAGAGTATGGTGACAAAATGTATTCCATGAATAAGTACACAAAATATATGTTTGAGAAACAAGAAATTAATAAATAAATAAGCCGGCTATTCTAGTGGTACCATATACCACCACATCAATGCACCGTGATTTAAATGGTTATAAACAAAAGTACTCTTCGTGCGTAGTGTGAAATAAATCAGCGTCGCATAAAACTAATCAAGAATTTTTTTCTGATTCTCAGAAAAAATACCCGATTTGTCGTCTGTCAAAACGAATGGGAAATCAAGAAAATTTTCTTGATTTCTGCTTAAAATAAAGAAAAGTGGCAAAATCGATGCCAGTGCGAATGGTGTATAAAGTATCTCTCAAATTTGTATAAAACTGGCAAAATCAATAGCCGCCAATTTAATTTTTCTGTTTAGCTGCCGTGTTGAATATTTTTGACTCGGCGCCAAGAACGGAGTTGCCACCTGAAATTAAAATGTAATCTTAAATTGGGTGGTGTGAACGGCAAAGATTAGAGAACAAGGTTATCGCTAACCTGGCCGCGATAAACTGTCCGCGATAAACTGTCCGCGATAAACTGTCCGCGATAAACGTCGGCCTGGAGATAGGAAGGAGAATTGTGCTTGCAAATAGATGCTATTTTGGGCTCAGCAAGCAGTTTAGGAACAAAGCCCTCTCTCGACGGGCAAAAGTCCATCTATATCAGACTCTCATTTTACCTGTCTTGACATATGGCTCCGAAACTTGGGTCATATTGCAAGCGGATGAAAAACACCTGGGAGTTTTCGAGAGAAAAATTCTCCGTAAAATATAGGGTCCTGTTAGAGAAAACGGCGAGTACCGACGTCGCTGAGCTATATAGCCTATATTCTGACGTGGATATAGCTAGGCGAATCAAATTACGCCAATTGCGTTGGGCAGGCCATGTTATCAGAATGAATGAAGATGAGCCAGCGCGAAAGGTTTTCGATAACGTACCCGATGGAAGCAGGAAAAGAGGACGACCAAGACTTCGCTGGCAAGACCAGGCAGAAGAATCCCTCCATATCCTTGGTGTTACCAAGGATAGAGCAAGTTGGAAAAATATGTTTAATTTGTTTGTTTAACTAATATGTATAAGACGTCTGACCTCATGAGGTTGTAAAATAGTCAATAAAAGTAAAGATTATACGGCAGTTACATCGACTAAGATTGGCCTATTTCGACGGTTGACTCAGTTTACCCACGCTAAACCAGAAGATTACTCATATAATATTAATCTGTAAAAGCTGCAGTTTAATTGTTAACCTTATTTTAAACTGGTGTACAATTTTATGCAACTCTGCTAAGCATACAAAAAAGTGCAATCATACATAAAAAACTAACTGTTTTTACAGACGGAAGCCGATCGAAAGTTCTCCGATAAAATTGGCTCTCATCGATTTAAAATGAGTACCGATTTGAACGACTGGCCCGATTTGGCCGACTGATCCAATTTTAAAGATTCAGTTATTTCAAAAAATTTAAAAAAAAACTGGCAAAATCAATAGCCGCTAATTTAATTTTTGTTGTTGTGCCGCCGTCTTCAATAATTTTGTCTCAACGCGGTGTTGGTCTAAGCACGGAGTTGCCACCTGAACTGCCAATTTAATCTCAACTTGGGTAGTGTAAACGGCTAAGATAAGAGAACGCTGTAATGACGCAACTATATCGCAGTTTATCGCGACCGGGTTAGCGATAACCTTGCTCTCTAACCTTTAAATTTACTGCAACCAAGCGACATCTAGTCTCTAGGTTCAATCCTGTGAGTGAACGTATAGCCACAATCCGTATAAAAGCGAAATATATTCATATTTCCCTAATTTGTGTGCATGCCCCGACAGAGGAGAAAGATGATGATGCCAAAGACATATTCTATGAGCACCTATAGGAAATGTTTGGCCGCTGTCCTGACCATGACATTAAGATTGTACTAGGAGATTTTAATGCTGCAGTAGGCAGGTAGAATGTGTTTCATCCAAGTATTGGCAATTTCAGTCTACATGCTGACAGTTCCGAAAACGGTATGAGACTGATTGACTTTGCCTCGCCAAAAAAGATGGTCATTAGTGGTACGAGATTCCAGCATAAAGACATCCACAAGGCTACTTGGGTATCCCCTGATCAAAGAACAAAGAACCAAATTTATCACGTGGTAATTGATGGAAGGCACTCATCCAGTGTAATGGACTTACGAGTGAGTGGAGCTAACATTGACTGATGACTACCTGGTAGCAGCAAAGGTTCGCACAAGAATAAGTAGAGCGAGAGGTGCAATTACCAGAGGTAGCCACAGACTACTCAAGGAAGCTCTCGCAACTTTTGGCACAGAACCCACACCCTCCCCATAACGATCCTGAAGCGCAGTGGAAACCCATTTCCGACTCTATAAAACTGCCGCGACAACCGTACTTGGTTTTGAAAAACCGCTTCGCAACAAACCATGGTACGATGAAGAGTGTCGCATTGCAAATGATGAAAAGAACGCTGCACGCATGGCAATGCTTCAGTCAATTGCAACGCGGGCTGCGACTGAGCGGTATAGGGAGAAAATAAAGGAGGTAAACCGTCTCTTTAGGCGTAAGAAACGGCAGTGGAGAAAGCGCGAGAGTGAGAAAATTGAGTCATACAGAAGGAAGAACGAAGCCCGAAAATTCTACCAAAAAGCCAAATACGGAACTAATAGACATGGTTCAGGGGTCCCCTTCTGTAAAGACAAGGACAGAAATCTCATCGCAGATGTGCAGAGTATGTTGGAAATATGGAGAGATCATTTCTCTGCGCTATTGGTACCTGAGATATCCAATGACGAAACAATCGATCTAAATTTGGACGACCACGTCGATTGCCCCCCTCCTAACCAAGACGAGGTCAGAACAGCTATTGCCCGGCTTAAGAACAATAAAGCCGCAGGAGCTGATGGATTACCGGCGGAGCTGTTTAAGGATGGCGGCGATGAGCTGATAAGGTGCATGCATCAGCTCATTAGCAACATTTGGTTAGATGAATGCATGCCCGGCGACTGGAGTCTCAGTGTACTATGTCCCATATTTAAAAAGGTGATCCGAGTCTCAGTGCCAACTACCGTAGAATAAGCCTTTTATCCATAGCATATAAGGCCGTCGGTGGTGCAATGGTTAGTGTGCGCGGCTCTTGTACATGAGATCCTGGGTTCGAACCCGGCTCTGACCACCTTCAAATTTTCTTTCGGCGGCGGTCACCTCGCATAGTGACGGCGACATTATCGAGTATCTAGCCATGAAAAAGCTTCTCAAATTACCGTTCGGAATCGGTGTAAAACTGTAGGTCCCAATCAGTGAGTTAAAACTGGAATTCACACAGCTCAGTGATTGTGAGAAGTTCTCCCCAGTCCCTTCATGGGATGTAATGGGAAACCATTTATTTTTATTTTTATATAAGGTTCTATCAAGCATAATGTGCGAAAGACTGAAACCGATTATCGCTGACCTGATTGGACCGACCAGATTTTCACGCTACGACAAATCCTGGAGAAGACCCACGAAAAACAAATCGACACCTATCATCTATTTGTCGATTATAAGGCGGCATTCGATAGCCCGATACGGGGGAAACTCTACGAAGCAATGTCTGAGCTTGGAATTCCTGCAAAACTCATACGCCTTTGCAGGACGACCCTGACGAACACCAAATCCACAGTGAAATTTGGTAAGGATCTTGCAGAACCTTTCGAAACTAAGCGAGGCCTCAGACAAGGTGACACCATATCGTGCGATCTCTTTAATATCTTAATAGAGATTATTCTGAGAAAAGCTGCTGTCAACATGAATAAAACCATCAGCAGCAAAAGTCACATGCTGCTCGCGTATGCTGATGATATAGATATCATTGGGCGCACAATTAGAGAAGTTACTGCGATTTTTTCGAGAATTGAGAAGGAGTCAGCAAAAGTGGTTCTGACGGTAAATGAGGACAAGACAAAATTAATGGTTTCAACGAACAGGGCGTCCACGCGATTAGACCAAAGCGTGAACGTTGATAACCGTTATAACTTCGAGGTAGTGGACGAATTTATATACCTCGGATCTGCCGTGAACAAAAACAACAACGTCAGCCTTGAGATCAAACGGAGAATTGTGCTTGCGAATAGATGTTATTTTGGGCTAAGCATGCACTTTAGAGATAAAGCCCTCTCTCGAGTAACAAAAGTCCAGCTGTACCAGACTCTCATTCAACCTGTCTTGCTTTATGGCGCAGAATTCTGGGTCCTATCGCAAGCAGACGAAACATCTGTAGGAGTCTTCGAGAGAAAAATACTCCGAAAAATTTATGGCCCTATAGTGCACAACGGCGAGTATCGGCGACGCATGAATCATGAGCTCTATGAGCTTTATCCTGACATTGGCATAGTTAAGCGGATCAAAATAACGCGACTGCGCTGGCTAGGCCATGTCAGTAGAATGTATGAAGACGAACCAGCACGAAGCGTTTTCGAAACCGAAACCGAACTCGAAGGAAGACGAAAAATAGGAAGACCAAGACTCCGCTGGAAGGATCACGTTGACAAATGCCTGCGTACACTTGGTATTGCCAACTGGGGAGATAAGGCAAAAGATCGAACTGGTTGGTGAAATATGTTATCTTCGTTTTGTAAGGTCCCTGACCCCTCGGGGTTGTTCGTGACCGGATAAGTAAGTAATTTGGGATTAAATTCTCATTTGAGGTGGCAACTTAGTGATTAGAGCAACTCCGTGCCGAGTCCAAATTATTGAGGACAGCGACACTACAGAAAAATTAAATTGGCTGCTCTTGGTTTTGCCAGTTTTGCACACATTCGGAATGTTTTTGACATAACTGAACCTTTAAAATTGGATCAGTCGGTCAACTCGGGCCAGTCGGTGAAATCAGCTCATATTTTAACCCGATGAGAATCAACAATATCATCCGCGGCATTAGCTTCAAAAAAATTAGTGGCGGTGATGCGTCGGATAATGTTTAATCGGCTTCCTTCTGCTAAACAGTTGCTTTTTGTGAATATTTTTATTTTGGTTGAATTTTTTTGAATTGTGTCCCAGTTTAATACGAGGTTAACAATTTAACTTCAGTTTTTACAGATTAAACACACCGGAGATTTTTTTCGGCGTCTATTCGTTTGTAGCGTTTTAAATAAAATACGCACAATACAAATATGTGTTCTCTCCACGATTGACATCCTTATATTAAATACATACATATGACATATAAGTAAAGGAAAATTTGTTTTGATTTTGAAATGTTGGTGACCAAAAACTAAATTGAATCATTAATTTAATAACAAATGTTTTTTTTTAAAGAATTCTGGGAAAGGTTCTGTGTAATACCGAACGTCAATATTACTATCTGATGAGCGTGGGTAAATCCGGAAATATATATAAATCTCCGAAATTGCCAAGGATCAAATAAAAATCTTTTTGAAAAACAGCAGACTCTGCTGACTCGTGTCACAAATCTTCCTGACAATGGATACGAGGTCTATTGCTTGATATGTAGCACATATTTTTTCCTCTTCTGAAAGTTTAAATTAATCGTATTCTTCCTTCTCGGGTGAATTATGAAATTCCGTATGTCAGATTTACTACATTTAAATTTTTACAAATTGTTTTGTTTGCCATTTGTTTCTATAAATATCGTGACGTATGTTGGCGTCAAACCGCTTGTGGGAGAAAGCCTTTGCATATCCTAATGCGTCTGCGGAATTTCTACGCGTCAACGAAAAAACGCACGGTCCAGTGTGTACTCACCTTAATATGAATGAGTAATCTTCTGGTTAACGAAGTTAATCTTCGAAATGCGTTAATCTTGGTCGGTGTAAATACCGTATTATAACGCATTTACACCACCGTTTATCGCGGCCAGGTTAGCGATAACCTTGTTCTATAATCTTTGCCGTTTACACCACCCAATATAAGATTAAATTGATATTTCAGTTGGCAACTCCGTGCTTAGCCAAACGCCGCGCCGAGGCAAAATTATCGGAGACGGCGACACAACATCGTTTAACAGTTTAAACCAATAAAAGCTATTTATATCGGCGGCGGCGTGAGCTTCAAATAAAGTTTTGGTGGCGGCGACGAGTCAGAAAATTTTCGATCGGCTTCCATCTGACAAACAGTTGATTTTTTGTATAATGATTTTATTATGGTTGCATTTTTTAGTAACAAACAGTGTTGCATCGAAATGTACACCAGTTTAAAATGAGGTTAAAAATTAAACTTCAGTTTCTACAGATTAAAATTGTATGAGTAATCTTCTGGGTTAGCGTGGGTTCACGTGTAAATACCATATTACGGTCTAACTGCGATATTAGAGCCAAATTAAAAATAGTGCATTTCGGTTTCTCATCACTATGCCATTTTAATCTGGTAACTCTGAAAAATGCCATATTGAGGGTTGAATGACAGCTAGTGAAAATTTTGTTCCCCGACCATTTTATTTATTGATTTTCTTCTGTGGGATAGGTCGATTTGCTGCTCTTTATTTGAAGATAAATTTGGTGAAAATTACAATTTATTTTTAAATAAATATCATTGCAAATCAATATTAAAGGTAAATTCCATAAGTTATATAATATTTTATTGGAAATTTATGTGAAATATGGTCGAAGAATTGTATTTCCTGAAACTCCTGCCACCCCTTTGCAACTGTCTAGCCTTTTCCTGTGACTTGAAAATTGCAGTTTCTCACTGCTTTTATGTATGTATGTATGTGCGCATTGTATTTAATTTGTTCTACCTCTTTTTACATATCTTTATAACATCGCGAAGACACTGAATACGGTATAAGTTTTTAATTAAAAGACGAACAATGACATCTGTACCAGTTCCCGATATAACGCCGCAGCAGACTGGTTTTGCACCTCGTCGGCAATATGATTTGCCAGTAGGAACTAACGTTGCGACAGCTACCCCCGTAACTATGGCTAATGGCAAGGGACAAGTCAATGCTCCAGCTATGACAACAACTCCGACAATATTGCAACGTCCCAAAGTAAAGAAGGATAAAGTGGCTGAGTTGACTGCTTCTACCAGTAAATTGGCCTTAGAAGAATCTTTGAAGTTGGTAAGTAGGGATCTATGATGTGTAAAGTAGCGCCCACAACAATCACTTCAAAAGTTGAAAACTTTTGATATACACTTGAAAAACAGCAGCAAAATTAGTAGTAGTGTTGCCCACCTCACTTTCACTAGACTTTTGAGTATCCTGTACAGCTTCTACCGTCTCTGTATGCCAACTTCAATTCTCTATAACTTATTTTTTTATATTGCTGCTCTTTTCCTGGATTGTAAGCTATAATGGTATTATCTCAGAAGCGCTAATGGACTATATCCTTGCTAGTTACTTGATTAAAGAAATATTTTATCAAGGAAGCGTGTGCAACCGAGTTAATTAATTCTTAAATGCGAGCTAAAATAGTTAGTTCGTCAATACTGGAATCCACGGCATAACTGAGGATGTGATGATGTAAACTGAATTGTATTGAATATCAACATCACTGACTTACCAAAAATTAATAGCACTTTGTTTTGCACCCAGGAAATATTTTTTTTGGAACTAATCTTTATTAGGGCCAACTCTAAACGAAAAACAAAGTTATGTTAGGATGGGAAGAGAACACATTATTGTAATTAAAAAAATTTCAAACAAAATAATTGGCGGCAAAATGTTGTAAAATGACAGTGATTCGAACAACTTAAATTACAGTGTTTTTTGTATCAAGAAAAGCGGTAAACTGACTACAAACATCAAAATTAGATAGTCATGCTCATGAAAGTCAAGATTTTGGTTCGCTTTAATCAATTCAAAATAAAAGAAAAGTATTCATTTTGAATTTACAATTTTTATTTTGTATGGGAAATTTCTAATATTTTCAACTGGATTTCCTTCAGTTATTGTATTCCAACTTGGGAATTATCTTTTTGTTTTTGAAAACCTTGGCTTCCGAGTGTACGGCCAGGAGCCAACATAGGCTAAATAAATTATATGACGTTCCCAAATTTGCATTATTTTGCTCTGACTTTAAAAAACGTTCTTATTGCTCCAGTAAAGAAAATATGAAAAGGTATTAAATTTAAATAATTTCGAAATCCATATCAGTATAACTGGCGGTGAAATGATTAGCTTGTACGAATCTTTTTCATGAGCTTATTGGTTTAATCAACGCTCTGACCACTTTTCAGTTCTTTCAATATCGTGACGGTGATACTTTTGAGTATTTCGGCTTGTACAAAGGGGGTACTGAATTTCAAACGTGAGGGTTGTATCAAAAGATGCGTATCGAAGAGCTGATTACGGAAACGTCGGAATATTTTCAGTACACCCTATTGGATAAGCTTCTGAATGCGAAATCGTTCAGATTCGGTATGAAACTATAATCGGGAGTCTCAATTAGAAAGTGTGCTACTCTGATTATAAAAAGCTTTGCCCTATAGGTTCAAGGGAAGGTAATAGGAGGCTAAGTATATAATAAAATATATAGACCTCTAAGACTCGCTACAAAATGTAAAAAATTCCACATAATGGGACACTAATTGGTGTGAAATTAAGAATGGCAGCATTTAGGTAAATAAAGGCTCGAAAAATACATTAAACGAATTGATTTTTTTTTCAAAAAATAGCCTAAATAACTAAATCGCTAAAATAAAAGAATGTATATATGTCTATAACTCGAAAGTTGTGCTTCTTATTTCTGGCGAACAAAATATTCTCCGGCGAACTTTATTCGCGAAAATGGTAATTATTTTTTTTTTCATATATATGTACTGTGTGCGTCAAAAGAAAGTGTACACATTTATTAACCCTCTGCAACTGACGTCGTAGTCTGACAGACACCGCAAAAAAGAAGAGTACGGATTTTCAAAAACAATTTGATATTCTAATCTTATTTTAGCTTGGAAACTATTTACTTTTATAACTAAATAAGTCAAAGATGGCGCCAGTCAGAATCTTCAGCATAGGAAATCAATTTAGCAATGGGGTCTGCTAGACAACACGTCAGATATATTAAGCGTGTTTTGGTACATCGCTTGCTTATATAATCGTTTGTTTTGTATGAAGCACTTAACGCAGACTTAGCGAGATCTTAGCGACGTGAATCATTTTCACTAAGTTTAAAGATTTTTTTCTACATCTTTTACCGTTGCAACCAACCCTTTTTTATATTTTTTAATAAAATCACTTATCGCTAAATAACCGTTTTCTTTACAACTTAACAAACGATAATCGATTGCTTGTAACCAAAACACGACTATTGTTACTCTTAGATCACGTCAGTTGCAGAGGGTTAAATATGTTTACAAAAAATAAAAATTCAACTCTGTATACTTTTCTGAACATGGCCTGGTGGGACTCTTTATCAATTTATGAAAAAATAACAAGAAAAATCTTAAAACTACAAAAAATACACAGCTAAAACAAAAATTTATTCCTATTTGTCGCGTCAAAAGGAAGTGTACAATTTATAGTTTACAGTTATTTTTCCGCTACTTTTTTTTTAGCATATCTTTCTATTACTTCGGTAATTGGCTATCAGCGTTAGGAGCCGGATAAAATGTGTAATTTATTTATTTATTTCTCTTTCTATACAACAAGATATAAATCTTAATGTTACAGTATAGAAGTATTATATGTTTAATTGACTTTAATGGATGAAAATATTTAATCTTATTACAATATTAAATTATTAAAGAAAGAAAACATAAGAAGTACATTAAAAGGTTAGAACAAATGAAAATCAGAGCAAAGCAAATAAATTAGACAAAATAAAAATAAAAATGGAGAATTAAAAATTACCAAATTAGTGTCACCACAATAATGCCCGTTTTCAATTAATTGGAAAAATAGAAGTGTAAATGCTTTTTAAAGAGTGTTTGATTGCTGATAGTTTGAATTGTATGCGGTAAATTATTCCAGAGACGAATTGCGTAGATGTAGTACTGCCATTCAGAAACAAGTGTTCGATGCCTGAGAGGGATTAATATTTTCCCTCTGTGCGATCTTCTTAATCTAATGTGGTCAAAAAGGTATGGTGGAGATTTCAGGTACAATATTTTCTGTAGTAGCAAAAGGACTCGAATCTTGTATAAATTCTCAAGAGATACACCGTATAGTATATCACTGAAGTTGAATATATGATCATATTTTCTGATGCCATAGACGTATCTACATACATATATTATTAAAAATAACATAAAGTCTTCTCTTACTTGCCTAGTCGCAACAAGAAAACAATTCACATCCATAGAGCAATGAGGGCATGAGTAAGTAATTCGCAAGTAATAGTCTAATTCGTTGGGGCGTGAAATAATGTGTTGTGTAGCCCTCAATTTGTTGTATGTATGGAATTTACGTGGGTGGACCAGGTTAAAGTGTTATTAAATATAATGCCCAGATTTTTCACACTTTGAACAACTTGAATTTTCTGACCATTAAACATGATACTTATATCGAAATTGTATTTCATAGTCCTGCCATGAACAACAAGACATTTTGACTTTAGAGGATTAAGGTAAAGTCCGTTCGCCGATGCCAAAGCTTGGATATTCTGTAGATCATCATTTACCATTTGGACTGCGCCATCTAGAGAATCTAACTTTGTTCCGAGGCAAATCTGCACATCGGCCGCAAGTGTATTTTGCAGTATCTCAGCTGTAGAGGGAGATTGTTTGCATAACATGAGAACAGTAATGTCCCTAGAAATGACCCTTGGGGCACTCCTCTGGATATTGGCAGTGGATCTGAAATTTGATTTTTCGCATATACTGACTGACTCCGATTTTGTAAATATGAACGTAGAAGCTGGATAGCCGTGTATGAATAATTAAACATATGTTTCAGAGTTTGGAACTTAAAATACCATGATCGACTGTATCGAATCCTTGGAGTGGTCGAGCAGTACTAATATTATGACTTTTCCCTCGTCAACATTTTTCCTTAAGTTTTTAGCAACATCATCAGTTAATGCTGTGATACAACTATGTTTGGGCCTAAACCCGGATTGATGTTCCGATAAAAAGTTATTTTCACTGACATGAGAAAACATCTGAATTTAAATACATACAACAATTTTTCCAATACTTTAGATAAATAAGGCAATATCGCGATTGGTCGATATCACTAGCCAACAGTCGTTTTGTTATTTGTTTCTAGCATACTTTTTCTCATTGATTTTGACCTACTAAACACGAAAATGAGTTTTAAAAATTTTTCTGTTGATTGGTTTTCGAGATACAAATTTTTGAACTTTTTTTTTTAAATTTTTGGAGGTACACTTACAATTTTGAGCATATCTTTCGTCTTCTTTGACGTATTTGATCCTACTACTACTCAAATTAAAGCAAATTGAGCCGTCTACAACTCATTCTTAGAAAATTTTCAAATCGGGTGAGTAGTTTTGATGTTGGCGGCTTAAAAAGGTTAAAAAAGTGCGTTTTTTTAGTAAAAATGTGGCAGAAAAATTCATATAAAAATTCATATAAAATATAAAACGCGATGCTAACAGCGATTTTGGTTTTTTTACGTATAGCTGGCATTTTTCCAAAGAAAATAAGCACTTACTTAACAAAATCTGACAACAAATGGCGGACTTATAATTTTTTTGGTAAAACACCGAAATTCCGCTATTTCACGATATTTTGATTTTCATTATTTGCACAGCTTACCTACCCAACGCAAACGAATAAATACATTTGAACTTGATTTAAAATAAACAAATTAGTCTTAGTATATTATTTTTTAATTTATTTAGAGCACTACATACTCAATGTATGGCACAATTAGAAATGGATGTGCCAGGTTAGCTAAACTAACGAAATTAACCAAATCAACGCCCATAAAAAATGAGTAGAAACAAAGATATAACTGTACATTTTATGCCATGTGGAAAAACAGCTGACTTCTTCTTTGTTTTTTGTATTCGCTGCAATTGGTCTCACGTATTAGGGTCCAAATGTAGTCACCCATCATAGCCGTGTCATAGATGCCCTGATAGCGTCGTTCCATAGCCTTCAATTCCTGATGAAAGCGCTCGCCGTGTTCGTCGCTCACGTCTCCTAAATTCTCAGGGAAAAAATCCAAATGAGAATGCAGAAAGTGTATTTTAAGTGACATGTGCACTCCTACCAAAATGAAAAAAAACGAGAATTAAAACGCTATTTAAATTAACATTTGTTTCAAAAAAAACCTACCCATTGCTTCATAGTTCTTTACCAGATCCTCAACTATGTCCTTATAATTATGGCTTTTGTTGTTTCCTAAAAAGTTTTCCACAACAAGCCTGAAGGAATTCCATGCTGCGGCTTCGATGGGTGATAACAGCTTCGGGAATGTTTCATCTTTCAACATTTTTTTATATCGGGTCCTGCGAAGACTCCTTCTTTAATTTTTGCCAGCGAAAGGTAAGGGAAAATTGACCGTAAATAGGCAAAAGCTTCACCTTCTTTGTCCAATTTTTTGGCAAAATTTTTTATCAAACCCAATTTTATGTGCAGCGGCGGAAGTATTATATTTTCACGGTTCTCTATTAGTGGTTTGCGCTGAACATTCGCTTCTCCAACTACAGGTTTCGTTCGTTCCGGCCATTTTTTTTGAATATAATGCTGATCATCAGCGCGGCTATTCCAAAGGCACAGAAAACAGCAATGTCGCGTATAGCCTCCTTGGAGTCCACACAGAATGGCCACAACTTTGAGATCGGCGCATATTTTCCAATTATATTTGCTATACTCTATGCATTTCAGCAAAATGTTCATAGTTTCATAGTTCTCCTTTGAATGAACCGCATGAGCAATAGGAAGAGATGGCTTTTCATTCCCATTATGTAAGAGAACTGCCTTCAAGCTCTCTTTGTTGCTGTCAATAAACAACCTCCATTCATTGGGGTTGTGAATTTGGTGAAGCTCTTGGAACAAGCCGGAAATGTCGCTGCAAAAACATATTTGGTCTTTCTTTGTATAAAATTTTGCATACTGCTGGTGACGCTTCCTGTACGCTTCACTTCTGAATCCGCAAATCCACACTGTACCATCCGAGACGCAAAAAGTTCGGATTTCTCCTTAGTGAGACCAAAATCGCGCACCCAATCGTTTAGTTCGGCCTGTGACAGTAATTTTCGCTTTCTGCACGCCCCAAATTCGCTTGCACTTGACTCGGACTCTTGATCTGACGATTCTGCTTTTTGAAGAGATGCACCAGGGCACACTGGATATGGTACATCATTCGAATGTGGTACTGGAAGTGCAAACGATCCCACTTGAGCGTAGTTCCATTTTAAAAATCTCCCTACCCCACTGTTTGTGGTGAGGCAAAAGTAACAGTCTGTGGAATGGCATAGCGGCTTTTTCCACATCATTGGTGTATCGAATTTCATATGGCGCCTAAAATTAAAATAAATTACTATATTTGCTTTGCTTAATGTGTTTAAATAAAAATTCTTACCTTCCGCCAGCTGCCCAGTTGGTTAGGATTATATAGCAAAGATCACATAGCGACTTAGGTGTCCATGATTCTGTGATATTTGGTAAAATACCAAAATAATTCAAATAGTGCAATTGCACTGCTGGAGTAAACGTGTGTGCGTGATTATTCTCTATAAACTCGCCACAAACATTGCAGAAATTGTCTGGATTGTTCAAACACTCGAACACACGTAGTCTTTTACTCATTGTCTTACTTGTTGGGTAGGTATTATATGCACTTAAATTCAATTTGTTTCACTTTTTACTCGTACTACTCGCGTTCGTAGACACTTGTTGAATGACAAAAAACGATAAATGAACACCTATAAATACTATACCTGGCTATATACCTGATTCAGCAAGTGTGCGTTTCAAATTGTGGAAAAGTTTCCAAATAATGACCACTCACAAATGTGGGGGGAATTTCTGTAAAAAAATCCAGCCATCGGGAAAACACACATCAATAAAAAAGTGTAATTCCCTTTAATTGACTGTGAACGGAGTAGCAGTCATAAAGGAACACGAAGAGCGTCCACGCACATTCAGAAGCGTATATTACTCTGCAACCACAATCATAAAAATTAAATAACTATTTGTGTATTACTTATTTTTTTTAATTCTGAGAATCATAAAAATTACGTAAACGTTTTTTCCAAACAATTTTGTACATGTAAAGTGGGTTTGCCAAAATTCGTATCGTAAAATGCACCTGTGTTTCTATGTTCTGCATTTTCATTATACCATTTTCTTAAAAACATCGACGAAACGTCCCTACGGTATTGTAAATAGGTTTTTTACAATTATGAAATATTTGTGTTATTAATATTAATTTAAAAATTTTATCAAAACTGCTAAGTGCTGTGACATTTGAAAAAAATTTCCAAAAAAAAAAATTGCTGATTTCACTAAATTTTTGAAATTTCACGTCCCTTGCCAGAACAGAAGACATTAACCCAGGGTGGTGAAATTTTGAACAGAAGTAACTTATGTATAGGAGCAAGATTCGGTTTGAAATATTCAAACGAATAAGACGTGAAAAAATAAAATAATAAAAAATCGAAAAATATATGATGAACTCATCCCTTCCTTGAGATGGTTGCAAATTAATAATTTAGAAGAAAAAAAAAACTCTGGAGGTTTTAATTTCTAACAAAATGTCTTTCATAGACGACTTTAATGGTGAGTTGTTTACACAAGACTCAATTAACAATAGAAGCCTGCTTTAAGCGGCAAAAAAGTAGACAAAAGAAAAGGAATGAGTAAAAGAGAAGAGTATAGAAACTTAAATCTTAAGTAATAACGAAACTAATAACAAAAATGAATGTAATGAAGAAAAGATAAGGAAAGGAGTTAGAAATATCAAGAATATAAGAGAATTGTTGAAACTGCGTTCAACATCCTGGCGGGTTAAAGTTGGCTTCACAGAAGTACACAAGGGGTGCGGAAGTTATGGCCTGTGGGTTGGTTGAGGACCGACATCTGATATGAAATACATATAGGGTAAATTGTCTTCGTCATTAGTGGCAATGTTTGCTGAGGCGCTATCAGCTGATTTGACTGTAGAATTAGTAAATCTTTTATCTCGGTGGCAATGAACAGTGGTGTGATGGCGATGATGGCAATTTTTCGCAACATGCGTTGAGGCAACTAGAAAACCAGCCACTGGTCCTTGTAGCTTCGTAACGTTCTTCTTGAACTGTATTCTGTAATTCGGAGCAATATTTAAGTTGATGATTATGACGCCTGAGGAAGCAACTTGGTTTCATGGAGTTGCTGGTATGAGAGAGAAAAGAAAAAATTAGATAAGCACGGTAACAAATAGTAGGGCTTTTAAATGCGATCAGAATAGAGATAGAAAAATAGAATTTTAAGTGAGATAGCAATTATTCTTTCGGATTTTGAATCGGCAGAACACACAGTTTGACGATTGGCCGTTTTATGACGCCATTTTGGGTCTTTATTTCTGCAACTCGCACTTGGTTATCAGAACCAGTGAACACCTTGATGATGCGGCCTAAGCGCCATTCCGTAGGGGGAAGGAAATCTTCCTTTATTATAACGAAGTCATTTTCTTTCAAATTGTTTTTCGAAGTCTTCCACTTGTATCTTCGTTGTAGCTCGGTGATGTACTCTGATTTCCATCGCTGACTGAAGACATGTTGCAGAGCTTTGAGCCTTTTCCATCGGTTAATATGTGATAGATTTGTATCTAAAGGTTCAAATGGAGTCTCAAGGGGAGCCACTAAAGGACCGCCGCGCAGAAAATGACCTGGAGTCAGTGGTAATAACTCTGAAGGATTCTCAGACATCGGAGATAAGGGTCTCGAGTTGAGAATGGATTCGATTCTCACTAGAATCGTGCTGAATTCTTCAAAGGTGAAGGACATATTGCTCGTTACTTTCTTTAAATGGGACTTCATGCTTTTTACTGCCGCCTCCCATAGACCTCCCATGTGGGGCGCGTGCGGTGGTATGAAGGACCAGGAAAAGCCATGGGTGCTGTATTTCTCGATTAGAGACTCTTCGGCTTTTTTTAAAAACAGGTTGTGCTCTTTTAGCAGATGGTAGCTCGCTCCAACAAAGTTTCGCCCATTGTCGGAAAACATAGTCTTAGGGAGACCTCGACGTCCCGCAAACCGGGTAAATGTGGCTAGAAATGCAGCTGCTGACAACTCCGAACAAACTTCCAAGTGCACTGCTTTTGTGGAGAAGCAGACAAATACCGCTGCATATCCTTTTACTATTTTAGCATTTCGTAATGTTGACGTTTTTAAGTTGAACGGCCCAGCAAAGTCCACGCCTGCATATGTGAAGGGTAAAGAGAAGGTAACTCGTTCAGGTGGAAGTGCTGCCATAACTTGGTTCTGAAATTTACGTTTATAAATGGTGCACGATTTGCATCCTCTTATACATTTTCTAATAAGATTTTTGAGTTTAGGTATATAAAATCCTTGCCTTATAGCTCTTAACATTATGTTGTATTCTCCGTGCATTAGTATTTGGTGAGTGTATGATACTAAAAGTTTGGCAAAATGAGAATGTTCATGGAGAATCACTGGGTGCTTTTCGTTTTGACTTAAGTCGGAGTTTTCTAGTCGACCACGTACACGGAGTAAACTTGTTTTATCCAGGAATGGAGATAAAGTGAGTAAGCGACTCTTATTGTTAATTTCCTCATTGTTGGATAGAGATTCGTATTCCTTGTGAAAGTAGATTTTTTGAGAGATGCACAGCAATCTATTCTTGGTTGAAATAATTTCATCAGCTGACAATTCACGAGTTTTTGCAATGGGGATCTTTCGGTACGAATGTATAAAACGGAAAACATACGACATTACACGAAGGGCTCGATTAAGAGATGAAAACCGGTCAATTATATCCGCATTGATTATAAGATGAAACGTTGAGACCCTTTTCGCTTCCAAGTTAGTTGGATCAAAACTCTTTGGTTTTGGCCAAGAGAGCTGAGGTTTTTGCAGCCATGGGGGCCCATGCCACCACAGATGATGGTTTATTAATTCTTGAGGAGAGCATCCCCTGGTACCCACATCAGCTGGGTTATCTTCAGTACCAACATGTTTCCAGGTTGTTATTGAACTTATACTCAGGATTTCAGTTACACGATTGGCGACAAAAGTTTTTAAGGTTTGAGGTGGTCGTTGCAACCACCCTAGCACAATTGCAGAGTCAGTCCATAAATATATTTCATGCTCTATGTTTAGGGTTTCGGTGGCAGTTTTGACCAAATGTGCCAATAAAACTGCACCACAAAGTTCTAATTTTGGAATTGTTGTTTTCTTAAGGGGAGCCACTCTGGTTTTGGCTACCAGCAAGTGGCTAGAAAGTTTGCCTGCATCATTGACTCTGATGTAGACGGCACCACAGTAGGCTTTCTCCGAGGCATCACAAAAGCCATGTATTTGAACATGGTGTTCGGGAACGTACTCAACATATCTCGGTATCTTTAATGATTGTATTTTCGGTAGGTTTTCACGGAATGTTGTCCATTTATTCATTAGATTTGGTGGGATAACTTCGTCCCAACCTGCCTTTTCTTCCCAAAGATCTTGCATTAGCACTTTCGCCATGATGACAGTAGGTCCTAACCAGCCAAGGGGGTCAAAAAGACGCGCAATGACAGATAAGATTTTCCGTTTGGTTACGGTTGGACCAGGATCGATTTCACCAACGATGTAATAAAATGCATCTGACATCGCATTCCAGCGGATGCCTAACGTTTTCGCACTGCTGGATGAATCAAAGTTTAAGAAATCTTCGTCCAGAAGATCCTCCCGGGCTATATTTTCAAGTAGCGTTTTATTATTTGCGGTAATTTTTTTCAAGGGGAAGGCAGCTGAAGAAAGAGTTTCAAAAAGTTCTTTCTGCTTAATTTTAGCTTCTGCTATAGTGTGTCCTCCTGACAGCACATCATCTACATAAATTTCATTTTTCAGGATTTTTGCAGCAAGGGGCTTTGTTTCCGTGACATCTTCACTTAACCGTTGTAAGGTTCGTATGGCCAAGAAGGGCGCACAATTAATGCCAAAGGTGACGGTTTTTAACTCGTAGGATTTTATGACCTCATTGGTAGAAGGTCTGAACAAGATACGTTGAAATGGTCGATCTTCAGTATGCACAAGTATCTGGCGATACATTTTCTGAATGTCGCCTGTAAACACGAACTGGTAATAACGCCAATGTAAAATGATTTTGATAATATCGGATTGTAAAACTGGTCCAGGAAATAAGATATCATTTAAAGAAAACCCACTCTTGGTTTTCTTAGATCCATTAAACACAACTCTAACTTTAGTAGTTTTGCTCTCGGGTTTTACGACTGCATGGTGCGGCAGGTAAAAAGCAAACTGTTTTTCGTCTTTGGACTCAAAATGATTAACTTGCTCCATATGAGCCAAGTCGACGTATTCATGTAGAACATTTTCATACTCTTTCTGTAATTCAGGGGATTTTTTCAATGTTGCTTCCATCCGATGATATTGCGCCAAAGCCATATTTTTTGAGGGTCCAAGAAAAATTTTCTCCGGAAATTCTGGCCGAAATGGTAGTCGTACCACATATCTACCATCCGGCTGACGATAAGTTGTTTTAGTAAAAAATTCTTCACAATATTTGTCTTGTTCTGTTTCTATCTCGGGTTTCTGAATATCTTCGATTTCCCAAAACTTTCGGATTTGATCTGTTAAGTTAACATCATCTTTGTCGGAAACCAAAGTTGAAAAAGTTTGTATTCCATTAGATGGCAAGGGGCCGGACAAGTACCAGCCGAAGTGGGATTCTCTTGCTTCTAAACCATGTCCAAAGTTGGTTAAAACACCTTGTAAATTGATTAGTGGTAAATAATCACTGCCAATGATCATATCTATTGACGATGGTTTATAAAAGTTAGGGTCAGCTAATTTTAATTTCTTTAAATCAAGGAGATTCTCAATATTCGCAAGTTTTGAAGGTAAAAAGTGCGCTAACTTAGGCACAACAATGGCTTTGATTTTGATTGCAAAGTTTGATGCTCGTGATCTCAAGCTTACCGTACAGCAGTGCGATGAATTACCAATTACGGTACCTCCTAATCCTGATATTCGGGAGTGACGAGTAGACACTGGGATTCCAAGGCTCTCTTGGATTCGTTTTGAAATGAAACTTCTTTCGGACCCGGCATCTAGGAGGGCACGAATTGTAATAAGCTCTCCAGCGTGATCAAGGTTAATTAAGGCTGTCGGTAAGATTGTAGTACCGTCATTTTGTGCAAGATGTGTTTGAATATCATCTACGGTTGTATTAGTTTGGGCACTGCTCGAAGATGGTTGTTGTTGGGTTGAACTTAGAAAACTTTGTCGTTCTGCTCTGGGTTGAAAACCACATCTCTTCTGTGCAGCATATCTCTCTTCTTGTTTTTCGAAATGCAAAAGTGTATGGTGCTTCCTGCCACATTTTGCGCACGAGTGTTCACTGGGGCATTTATCTTTAAAGTGGTTAGAGCCTAAACAGTTTGAACAAATTTTATTAGAATAAACAAAGTTTACTCGCTCTTGAACTGAGAGACCTCTAAAAGAATCGCATCCATGCAATTTATGATCACCTTTTGTGCATTTTTTACAAATAACTTTTGGTCTGTTTGAATCCATGTGGGAGTGAAATGATTGAGCTCGTTGATTTGAATAGTGATTATCGCGTGTAGTGGATTTCTTCATGTCGAAGATAGTCTCTAACATTTCAACTCGTTTCGATAAAAAGTCATTCATTGTGTCCCAAGTGGGAAGTTCTTTGTGATCTGTGAGTGAGTTTTCCCAAGCTCGTAAAGTTTCTTCAGGCAATTTTGTTGAACAATGATATACTAAAAACGGAAACCAATTTCCAGTACTGACGTTATACGTTTTGAAAATTGACAAACTGTCGTTGATGCAACGTTGAATTTGTCTAATAGCTTTAGGATTCTCATGGGGAGCAGCTTGAAGACCAAAAAGATATTTCATCTGTTGATGAACTAATATGCGGGTATTTTCATATCTGTCTTTCAATGCTTTCCATGCAATTTCAAAATTTGTATCTACTAGGTCATATCCTTTCACGATTTGATGGGCTTCGCCTCTAGTTTTCTGCAACAAGTATGAAAGTTTTTGTGCTGGTGATATCTCAGGATGAGATCCGAATACACCCCAGAAGATATCGCGAAATGCTGGCCATTTCGAGTATCCGCCCTCAAAATTTTGAATGTCGCAGGGTGGCAGCTTCAATGATGAAAACCCTTGAAGACTAATTGTTGTGTCCAAGCGGGAACTGTCCTCTGCTTTAGATTGATGTTTTGGTTTCAAACTATTTATTTTAGTTTTGCAGTTTTCATATTTCGAAAATGCCTCATTATACTTTATGACTACAATATCCGTTAAATCTTTAGGGTAAACATCATCATCTGCGGTTGCAATTTCTCGATAATTGTTCATAAAAGTATTCCATCTTTCCTTCAATTCTTCCTCATGTACTTCCAACGCAGCAGCCGTAACTCCAAAGGATGGCTTGTATCCATTACAATATGAGACCACTTGGTCGTAATTAAAAAGAAATTTTCTCCGTGCTGCCATATTTTTATTTATTTAGTTGATAATCAAGGAGATTTAAAATTAGGTATTCTTTGAACACGATACGATTTTGTTTTCGATGTTTAGACACGTTAATTTTATTTAGATTTTATCATAGAATACTCTAGCAAATTATAGTTCAATTTGTATTAAAATGTTATTGGGTTGCGTAAAAAAAAAAAAAATTTTTTTTCAATTTGTGTTACAATGTTTATTGGGTTGTGACGACAAAATTTTGATGATTTTTCCTCGGCAATATGCAAACAAATTTATTCGGTCTATTTTATCACGATTTCTTTTTTTTTTTTTTTTTCAATCATTAATATTAAATTTTTTTTTTTCAGTTCATGTAATAATTTTTGATAATTTTTTTTTCAGTGTTATTGTATGCACAATTATTTTCAGTGCATGGGCACTTTTTTTATTTATTTCTGGCAATTCCGGGTACTTTATATAAACTTACTAGAATCCCGTTTTTGCAATTTGATCTGGCATCACTCGGTTTGTTGATTTGCTAATTCTGTCAAGTGGACAATAGGTGTGTTCTTTACAAAAAAAAAACAGAAAAAAAACATAAATCTTTTTATTGAAGTCTTAAAGTGTATATTGATGCAATTAAATTTTTTTTGTGTTAAAAAAAATAATGATCCACTCTCCGCACACTAAATTTATGACCCCAACTAGTCGATTTTTCGTCCCCACACAAAATTTTCACCTTAATAAATTTTTTTTTCATTTGTACGTACAAGGGAACACGCCTATTGTACGGGCTTGTTGCTGCTCGATCGTTGCTTGCCGGTAAACGTGTATTGTTGTTGTACTGCCCTTGAAAATGCCGCTAATAAATTTGCGTGTTTCCTCTTTGTATGCACTTTTTGATGGCGTTTATATATTTTACATAATTTTACATACAATATAAAAAAAATATCAGCACTCACCTCATGTTTGCTGCTTTAATATTGTTAAATTATTTGTACCAAGGGGGTAAGGTAATTTCTCCTTTGTTTGCCAAAAAAAATGTCCAACCAGGAACTAAGAAAAAAAAAAATTTTCCACACAACTGTTGCTTTATACATATATAATTCTTTTTGTTTGCAGCTTTCTTAAAATTTTTATTTCAGTTTTTGTGTTTGTTTTTATAGATTATGATGTAATCTTTAATTTGTGATATTCTTCACTTTTGTTTTTTTTTTTTTTTTTTCAAGTTTTCATTTATAATTCACAAAATTCTTTTCACTGTTTTTTCTAAACGTTTTGTATCTGATGTCTGTCCGCTTTTGTTTATTCTTTCTTTGCCGTTTGTTTGCTTTTAGATTATCGTCTATACTTAAATTGATTTCGATTACAAACAATCGATGTTCTCGCTATTATAGTAATCGAATGGTTATGAGTTTCATAGCATTGAGCTTTTATTGTCTTGTTTCCAAACTGCTCTGGCCGTTTTATATTTTTTAATGAGAGTTTTAGAACTCGTAGGTTTTCTCTTAATTGTTCTCTCACAATTCAAGTCTCTTTTTTTTTTTTTTTTTTTGATTTTATTGGGATTTATGATCCGTTGATTTAACACAGTTTTTGAAGGGTTTTGTTTGTATGTATGTCAATATTATTTCAACGCTTGTTTCTGATCGTGATATAAAAAACTCTACACAGTCACCGTACTTACCCCTTTTCCCTTTTTACTCTACCTGTTGTTGAGTCTCTTGGCTTGGTGATGATGTTTATGAACGATGATGTTGCTTCCTTCGGGTTGGTTATGGTGACCAGGATTATTCCTCCTCTTGACAATGATATGCGAACAATGATGTTGCTTCTTTTGGTTGCTTAGAGTCCTCGACTGATAAGCATCAGATTTGACGATTGCTGCTCGCGTTTTTTTGAAACTTAATGCGACAGCCCACACAATTCACTGGAATGTTTCCTATCCTAGATTCTGACTAGGATTTTGACGAAGGACCATATGATGAACTCATCCCTTCCTTGAGATGGTTGCAAATTAATAATTTAGAAGAAAAAAAAAACTCTGGAGGTTTTAATTTCTAACAAAATGTCTTTCATAGACGACTTTAATGGTGAGTTGTTTACACAAGACTCAATTAACAATAGAAGCCTGCTTTAAGCGGCAAAAAAGTAGACAAAAGAAAAGGAATGAGTAAAAGAGAAGAGTATAGAAACTTAAATCTTAAGTAATAACGAAACTAATAACAAAAATGAATGTAATGAAGAAAAGATAAGGAAAGGAGTTAGAAATATCAAGAATATAAGAGAATTGTTGAAACTGCGTTCAACAATATATACATATACTGAAAATATTGAGCAAGAAATTTTTTGGACTTCAATGAAGGGGAAAAGACGAATATCGAGAAACTGCAGAAAGACGTAAATACATCGGCAATTCCAAACATGGCGAAGAACTCTGCAAAAGAAAAAGCAAAAGTCATTTCAAATGTCCTAGTTAGAGCGGAAGATGATGCAAACTTCAATGTCATCGATTCAGGAAAATCGATCAAAATATCAGGGGAAAAGGTGAAGGATTTCGAAGAAATTTTTCGGGAGAAATATGCGGCTGCTACAAGACAGGAGAATGAAATACATACGATGGATATAGAAGGTACACCATTCAACGATGAAGGATTCCAAGTAATACACGGCAAGAGGAAGAGAACAAACTCGGATGTTATTGACATATCTGGTGTAAGCGAACAGAGGGACGATATACCAGGTACACAAAATAGATTTAAACTATTAGGAGATTTACTCATCGAGGAAGAGCAGTCTATTCCTGCTGTAGGAGGAAGGAAAAATAGGAATACAAATAGTTTTAATTCTAGAAAAGAGACATTTTGCCCCCCGATATTTTTATTCAATGTAAACATTCCACAGTTAGTTCAGCAACTTAACACTAAGAACATTACATATAAAATTGTGAATAAAAATAAATGGAAAAGCAAACTATATCTTAAACAGTCATCAATTCACTCTGAAATGATGGCTGTATTAAGAAATGCCAACATAGAATCATATTCTTACACCCCAAAAGATCTAAAACGAACATCTGCGGTTTTAAGAGGATTACACCATAAAACGGAGATAAACGATTTAAAGGCTGAACTAGAGAAGTTACTTCCGAACACTATAGACAACGTTTCTAAATTTACCACCGATTATTCTAAGAAACGGAATATTGACACTGGATTGTTTTTGATTACCTTGTGCCCAGGGAAATCAATTAAAGATTTGACTGCACTACATTTTTTACTGAACCAGAGAATTTCATGGGAGCTTCCCAAAATAAATTCGAGGATTCCTCAATGTTGGCGATGTCAGCAATGGGGTCATATGTCCAAAAATTGCAACAAACCCTACGTTTGTATAAAATGTGATGAAAAACACCTTCCGGGCGAATGTAAATTTGTTTCGAGTGAGATTAACTTGCCCTTTTGCGCTAACTGTGGCGAAAAGGGGCATCCTTCGAACTATAGAGGTTGCAAAGCATATACTACATTTATGAGATGAATAGAGAACACGAGGAAACAAGCCTCAGAGAGAAAACGGCAGGCCTCTGTAAATGTTGTAGACGCAGTCAAAAGTTGTGGCTTCATAAATCCGGATAAATCTTTTGCAAGCTTATTTCATAATTCAGCAGGTCTTGAGGGGAAGTCCGTCAAACCTGCAATTATAATTGAATTCTTGAAAATTGCAAATACAATTTGCAATCCGCAGCCTTTAGAGGATAGAATAGAATATTTTATGAAATCATATAAAACAATGCCAAGGCATGAAGCTGTAAGTCAATGTCTAAAACTTATTGATGAAGTGAAACAAAAGTATGAACCGTGAACACCTTACTTTATTGACATTCAATGTAAGATCTCTCAGAGAGAGAAGTAGACGAGTAGAACTACTTAACATCTTAAAGTTCAATGATATCGACATTTCTCTTATACAAGAGACACACTTAAGCGAAGTTCATCGCGTTATTTTGGAAAATTACTGTTTTATAAGAAATGATAATTTGCAAGGGATTGGAATGGCAATTCGTAAACATTTTAAATTTGAAGTGATTAAGATTCCAAACGTTAATTTTCCGAACATATCGATTGAAATAGAAATAATTGAAAATGGAATAAGGAAGAAAATTCTCATTTGTTCAGCTTACTTTCCGTGCAACTCACAGCAAAACCTCATTCATGACGGACTGTCGTCAATTTACCAATTTTCTTTGGATTATCATGGTGTTATCATCGGTGGAGACCTTAATTCTAAACATGTCTCTTGGGGAGATTCAATGAATAACATTAATGGATGCGCTCTTTTTAACTGCCTGCAATTATTCTCTTTAGAATTCGTAAGAATATCAGACAATGTACCCTCATACCCAAATGGTTCTTCATTTCTTGACCACTTTATTGTGAGTTCAAACTTAGTGAATCTTAACTCCTTGAACTTTGATATATGTAGCTTACCAACATTTTCAGACCACTTTCCCCTAAAATTGAATCTGCGACTTCCACTTTTTGATATTATTGTATATTCTCCACCTATTTACAACTCATTTAAAAACACTAATTGGAATATTTACAGGCAAGATATTATTCTAGCATTGTTGGAAGATTATCCGAATGCGGAGATAAATATTTCAAATAGTGAGATAGACTCATACATAATGAAATTTACGGAAACGATAGTTCAGACCATAGAATAACACATACTATAGAAGAACTTATTCTCTCATCTGACGTTTCATTTCACACTCTCTCGGTAGGTCTGTGGAAATGTTTACATACACCAGGTGGAGTTACAAAATATGTTCACTTAACTATTTCCTGTCGTTTTGGCGTAGAACTGAAAAATTTAAATGTATTTTGCACTTTTTTGTTGACTTTTAACGTTGGTATTCATTTGTATTGTATTTAACACAACTAGTTTGCCACAAAAACACGAAATTCGGGTGTAGTTCCTTTGTGGATCGCTGTATACTATTGCCATTATCTGGTATTATTGAACCCATATTTTCCACCCTCCACTGTGTAATTTCCATCGTACCTATGACGTTTAATTTATTGAGCGAATAAAACCTTCTACGTATGTGTTATTCTATGGTTCAGACGATCTTATCTCATTCCGAGAAAATTGAGTTGGGTAGGAGATATTTTAATGTTTCGCAGAATATAAGAAAATTATATAGTATAAAAAACAGATGGCAGAGAGAAACTAAAGGCATCTACAATAGGACTTTAAACCGGTTTGACTCACGATATTTATTGTTATCCAAACAAATTCAACTATTGAACATAATTATTAAAGAACAGGTTCAAATAGAACAACAGAACATCTTCAATAGAAGGCTTCTCAATATTAAACCAGGTCCCAAAGCTCATACACAAATTTATAATATACTAAATTACAAAAGGCAATCTCATTTAACAAAATTATCAGTAGATGGTTCAATAATCTCGGACAAATCGGTTTGCCTTGAAAAACTTCGTGACTACTTTAATAACATTTATAGAGGTTCTCCAATTGGTGATACAGTTAATATTAACCGGACTATCACGGAATTTATTTCATCTGTTCCTGATAATAATATATTATTTAGCACGCAAAATTCCGCACTTAATTTACATAAAGATTCAAAATTAGTTTCATTATCTGAGTTGGAGAATATTATTGGGAATATTAACAATAAAAAATCGTGTGGGTTGGATAATAATATATCAAATTATGTTATTAGAAAATTTCCTACAAAGGCGCTTGAATTTTTGTTGATAATTTTTAATAATTGCATAAGCAATTCCTACTTTCCTAACATTTGGAAAATTTCGAAAATAGTACCAATTAGCAAAAAAGTACACAATTGTGACATAACCAATTTAAGACCAATTTCATTATTGTCTAACTTGGGTAAAATTTTCGAGAGAATAATGAGAACTAAAATGGATTTGGATATGAGTTGTCCGTATACATCAAATTTCCAATTTGGTTTTATTAAAAAACACTCGACTACAGATGCTCTTTTGAAATTCCACAATGATATTATACGCAATTTACGTACTAGAAAATGCACAGTTGCTGTTTCCCTGGATATTGAAAAAGCCTTCGATCATGCGTCACACCAGGGCATTCTATTTAAAATGATTCAACTGAGGTTCAGTGCAAATGTAGTTAAATTGTTTCATAGTTTCTTTTCAAACAGATTCTTTTGTGTTCAATTTAACAAATCTTTCTCAAATTTTGGAAATGTCCACTCTGGTGTTCCACAGGGATCCATTTTAGCCCCACATCTTTATAATATATTTATGTATAACTTTCCTCACGTTGACGAAAATTCTTGCGGTTTGCTTTATGCAGATGACTCTCTTCTATATTCCCATGATGAGTCCCCTCTTATTGCTTTAAATAACGTGAAACAGCATTTAACAAAAGTTAGACACTTTTATGATACTTGGGGTATTAAAATCAATATTTCCAAATCTGAGGCAATTTGCATTAGAAATGCTTCCGGAAAATGCAAGTCCTTTGTTGTCCCGGAAAGTAGAAAATTAAAACTAAATATTGACGGTACGGACATACCATTTAAGAATAGTTTAAAGTACTTGGGCATCCAGTTCGACAAATTGATGAAATTTAATAAACATGCGCGATGTGTGATTAAGAAAACTTACAGAATTTTAAATTTATTCTCGAGGATTCTTTCAAATAAAAATTTACCTATAAAAACAAAATTACTTTTATATAAGACGAGTATTATACCAGTATTTCTTTACGGTTTTCCTATTTGGTTTAGTATTTCCCCAATAGTAATGAAGGAAATGGGTATCCTAGAACGTAAAGCCCTGCGTCATTGTGTGGGGAAATACTATGCATCTGAGAATAAACGATATTCGAATAGTACAATTTACGGGGAATCCGGTATAACCCCCATAGGTCTATATGTTTGCGATATTTTGAATAGATTCATTTCTAGACTTCCTGATCACACGAATCGGATAATCGTCAATATTTTTGACGAGGAGAAACATTTTAGTTGGACGAATACTAACTACTTATCACCAATTGGATTCCTCAACGAGAATTCTCCAAATTTTAACACAAATGCAAATATTTGTTATGATTTTTATTTAAAATCCGTATTGGGTACTCATAGAGGTTAATAATTATTATTTACTTTCCATTTATTTTTATATGTCCCTATATATTTTTTAAGCAAATTTTTTTTATACTTTTTTTTATTTTTTAATTTTATCCTGTCCCGTTATTTATATTTTTTATATAATTTATTTATTTTGAGATCACATACACTCTCACATCAATGTAGTCCCGGGAGCAACGATGTACTTCATTTATTATTTATTGTTTTAAAATAGCATTTCCATTACATCAACAAAGTATGTTACTGTCGGTCTAAATTCATGTTTTTAAGATATTATATTAGTCTTAAGTATACTCTCCTCTCATATGTTTCAAAATCTATCATTGTATTTAGTAAGGCTCAATAAATTATTTGTATAGGAGCAACTGTTCCGTTCTATTCCAAAAGGATTATAAAAAACTTGCTTTTTCGATCCCTCCTAGTAGGTTAGCTGTGCAAATAATGAAAATCAAAATATCGTGAAATAGCGGAATTTCGGTGTTTTACCAAAAAAATTATAAGTCCGCCATTTGTTGTCAGATTTTGTTAAGTAAGTGCTTATTTTCTTTGGAAAAATGCCAGCTATATCGCTGTTAGCATCGCGTTTTATATTTTATATGAATTTTTATATGAATTTTTCTGCCACATTTTTACTAAAAAAACGCACTTTTTTAACCTTTTTAAGCCTCCAACATCAAAACTACTCACCCGATTTGAAAATTTTCTGAGAATGAGTTGTAGAAGGCTCAATTTGCTTTAATTTGAGTAGTAGTAGGATCAAATACGCAAAGAAGACGAAAGATATGCTCAAAATTGTAAGTGTACCTCCAAAAATTTAAAAAAAAAAGTTCAAAAATTTGTATCTCGAAAACCAATCAACAGAAAAATTTTTAAAACTCATTTTCGTGTTTAGTAGGTCAAAATCAATGAGAAAAAGTATGCTAGAAACAAATAACAGAGAAAATTTTGTTATTTGTGACCTAGTGTATTCGGTTCTAGACTTAGGGAGTGGTATAATTTTCGCATGTACCCACCTCTTTGGAAAACAGCTTGACATAAGTATTGTATTAAATAAGTGTGCGATAAATGGTAGTAATTGGGGTAGAATTAATTTTATAAATTTCGGGTCAATATTATCGCAACCTACTGCATTAGACTTTACAGCCAAACAGCTCGAATAAACATCGCATTGATTACCACGCGAGAATTCAAAGGTATTAGAACTTTGTTCCGTGGTAACAAATTGTCTTTCATAAAAAAAAATCAATGAGTGTTTGAATTCACGGGTGATGTGTTAACACCTTTTTGTTACACGGTACCTGTGCGATTTCTACGAACACATTGGTATTTTTTTTGTGCTGAAGGCTCTTTTTACCATTGCACTTTCTTTTTTCTTACATCTGCTTTAACATTAGTTGTAATATTGTTAAAATAAATAAAGAAAAATTTAGCTCACTGAAATAATTGTTTTTATTTTGTCGCAAACAGAGCGATGGCAAAAAGTATTGAATATTATAGACATTTCATTGCACTCTTTTTCCAGTCTCATGTATAGCGTCTAAGTAAAAGAGCATAAACGAATGTTATAACAGAAAACAATACAAAAATCATAAATGTTTTAAAAGGCATTAACGTTTCACATCAAAATTATTAATCGACCAATTATGACAAAAAGAGAGTAATACGTTTTGAATCATTCGCCAGATAACAGACCATAAAGGGTACTTACCTGTTCATACTCGCCGATTCTTTTATACTTAGTTTGAATTTTCATTATGACCTAATATACTCCGTACATATTTATTTACATACAATTATCCATATGTAGTATCATTAGTATATATAAGATTTCAGGCATATAAAACCAATATATATAATAATTCGATATAATTCAAACGATAAATATCATAAGCGAAATTGAATTTAAAATGAGAGGGACAAAACAAGTAACCAAAATGATCATTACCGACTAATGAAATTGTGTATCGCTGTAATGATCATGTTTCAAATGTTAACAAAAGCAGAGCATCGAATGTTGGTGATTGCTAACTAATATGCGATGAGATAAAAAACGAAACAACCAAACACACAACATCACACATACTTTGTCCGAAGTACCTGACGTATACGTGTGTCACATAACCACATGTTTGCCATATCCCAGCTAGCATTTGAATGTTTGTTTCACGATCACGATTGTTTCGCGACTGGATTTCCAATCGTCACCACGATTGTCGGTGCAGAATTATATTTTTCTCTGCTTTTAAGACTTTGTGCTCACGATTTGTTTTTGTGTTTACTTTGTGTCACAGTCTTAGTAGTTTTCTTATTGTTGTCTTACTTCTTCCCGCATACTCCACCGAACTCGTGTTTTGCAAGGAGAATTTAATTATGTCTCTCTGAAATTCTAACGGGTTTTCCAATATCTACCTCAGCAAAAAAAGAAAAAGAAAAAACTTTTTTGCTTCTTTTCATTTGAGTATTTAAGAAGCAAAGAAGCGTCAGAAGTGTAGTGCAGCACAAGTGTTTTGTTCTATGAAAGAAACAAATAATAATAAGCATTTTTGTATAAATTTACCATCGTCTTGGCAATCGCCTGCGATTGGATTTTGCTCATCGTCGACGATTGGAAAGTAAGAGTCGCCGTCTTGACACAGTTACTTCAGTTGCTCTGAAGGTGCGCGATTGGAATACGACATCGCGCATGATTACTTTAATCGTCGGCTCCGATCGTGAAAGAGTCGTGCACGATTGAAAATGCTAGCTGGGATCAACAGCAACGAAACAGCCAAACACACAACATCACACATACTTTGTACGAAGTAGCTGACGTATTTGTGTGTCACCATAACGTCGACACACTACTTCACTTCCGTTGTGTGTGCGAAGAGAGTTACACCCTCGTACCGACGCTTTGCAGTATGAATAGGTACGAGAAGATAACAACGAAAGTACACTGACGTATTCGCATTGGTAATCGCCGGGTAAACCGAAGGAAAAGTTGCCGGCAACTTGTGTACATGAAGCGAATATACGAGTAATATTCGGTTATTATCGAGGTGAATATGGGGAAACGTCATATTTAGAAATTGGTGTGTTAAGAAAGATCATAAGTAAAATAATTAAAATTAAATACCTTTTGTAGATTTTTATTATTTTGTATGGTTCTGACAATATATTGTTGTTTTATATTTGTTTAAAAGTTGCTTTTTACTGTTTAATTTAACAAATATAGTTTTCCATAACCAAACGATTTAACTTACCATTCTATTAACAGTGATATGAGTAAATTTTTATTTTATTTCATCATTTAGATTTATTTACATAGTTCATTACAAAAAATAACAAAAACTAAAATATTTCACATCTTATTTCCTATAGTGAAAGTTACTTTGTATAAGTTAACATTTTGCATTATTAAAATGTGAACATTATTTGCTCAACTGCTTGTTCATGAAAGCTCAATGTAGATCTTTTTTGGGGTAGCAAGTTTTTGGCGGCTGAAAACACTCTTTCTGAAGAAGCACTTGTTGCAGGAGTTGCTAAGACTATGCAGCTTAATTTATAAAGAAATGGGAAATTATTTTTTTGGAGTTCCCACCAATTAAAAACATTAAAATCTTCAACATTTACAACTCTCGTATTTTTATAAAATTGAATTTCTTGCAAAATCATTTCATCACAGTCGCTGGGCCTTTCATCTTCTACAAAACAAGAAAAAAGTTTTTTATATTTGGACATTGGCGATGAAGTACCCGGAACTTCTTCCTGAAGTGTTTGTCCTTGGTTTGGGAAGCCTTTCAAAAGACGAACGCATTCATCCTCAATGGATTGCTTCTCAACGTCAGAAAACTGCAATAGCTTGTTTGTTGGAGGAAACAAAAACAGAGCTACATTATGCAGAATTGTTACATGGGACATCACTATTGTTTCTAAATAATGCAGCAATTTCTCCTTGAAACTCCGCATAAAATCCATATCGGATTCTGGTTTACATTCTACTTTAAGTTGATGCAGATATATAGGGGCCAAATGTAAAGTAGCGTAATTTTCCCCTTCTAAATGTTTGCTTGCTTCTTCAAACGGCTGAAGGATTTTTGTTACAGCTTTCAAATAATTTATATTTACATAATCAATTCTACTAAGCTGGTTTTTGCTTTGCAGCAATTGATTAATTTCTCCCCAGTTTTGTTCAATAGATGTTAGCATATAAAAAGTTGTGGTCCAGCGAGTTGGACAAAAACTTTTTAATGAAACACTTAACTTCGCGTTACGGCCCGACTTTTTAAAGTATTTTACTAATTTTGCACTATGATTGCTTAATTCCGCTACCTCGGCGACTTCTTCCATGGATTTGTGCAGCGTATTGTTGAGTAGATGGCTCATGCAAGCGAAATGTTGCGTGTTTCGAAAAGCTTTCATCATGTTCGAGCCTCTATTAGTTACAATAACTTCCTTGTTATTGAATTTGCACGCGAACTCCATTAAAATCTTTTCAACTTTGTTGAATATATTTTCACCTGTAATTACCAAAGTAATATAATACGGAATATGTAGTAACAGTTTTGGGTGGAAAATATAAAAGTTCATGTAAAACTTGAAATACTTACTGGTGCACCTTTCACCTTCCATTGACTTCAGCCCCAGTAAACGAACCGACAAAACTCCTTCCTTTACAAAATGAATTGTGAGAGCAATGTAGCTTCTCTTTAAGAAGTCATCGGTCCAAACATCGGTCGTTAAGCCAAAGCCATTTCGTTCGATTAAAGCGATTTCCGCTTTTATTTTCGAAAAACACAGTTCGTAAATAGTTGCAACATTCCCCGAAATTGTTGTGGGATGTGGAAGCGCCTTTTCTATATCGACATTTGTACCATATTTTGCTCCAATCAATGTAAATTCTTTTAAGACTGCTTGTAGACCATCGTCTTTCACCAAATTAAATGGTCTGCAATTTTTTATTACCCATTCCGGCATTAGTTTTGTAATATTATTTTTCGTAGCTTGATCAACTTCGACTTTTTGACAACTCTCAGATCTGCTTTTTACCAGGTAGCATTTGTGCTTCACAAGATTTGATGTTGAGTAGTTGTTGTATTTAAGAAGCTTTTTGCAGTGTCTGTAGCTGACGAAGTTGCTCCATTATTTTTGCGAATACATCCCAGACCTTGCTTTTACCCTTTGTTTCGCACAAGGTCATTTCACCGCTTGAAATCTTCTCCGCTATTGCCTGTGATTCACACATTTTTATTGATGATTGGTTTGAATTCTAAACGAATTATTTAGTTTAACGATACAGGTATACTTCATATACATTGATATTTAATGTTACTTCAACTTCCATTTTCGCCTTAATACTCGTATTAATAATTTTATGATTTAATTTATGCTGGAGTGCAAAAAAAGTGTTTTTACTGCTCCCTTCACTAAAACACACTGAGCATTGCAAAGAAAATAAAGTAAACAAACTTACGGTATATTCTACGTATTCGGTGTAGTTTGCTCTGCCTCGTAGTATTTTATCACAATCTCGCTTACAGAATACGAACAAAGCTCTCTTCTCTATTACCGAATACCGAGAACCAGTGTATGTCAATCGGAGCGAGTACGATGATCTGACCGTACCGGTATGCTGTGCTTCTCTTTGTTATTCGTGTTGTTGTTTACATTTCTTCGTTCACAAGGTGCCGGTACAGCATGTACAGCAGTAAAATAACAAACAGAAAATCTTCATGCACTTCATGCACACCACTCTTTCATTGCTCTCTTGCTCGCTCATTTTTGTTTAACACGTCATTATTCTCTTTCGCAGTCGCATAAAATCTGGTTTTAGCAGCAGCATAAAATCTGGTTTTAGCAGCAGCATAAATGTGTTGACTTTGATAGATTTAGTCCCTATACGCCGCTATAGGTGTTAACACATCAAAAAGTTGTTCGGAGTGACAGTAGGAATATTAACGAATGGCTCTGTTCGGGTAGTCATGCGGACCAGTACCTTTACAATGTCCAATATCTTTTATAGTTTGCCATGTATCTTTTGCATCAATAGAGCGACTGAAACAATTGGAGAAGTACTCGCATTTTGCTCTTCTAATTTACGTATTAACCCCTTACGTGCTCGCCTGAAGTCTTCTCTAAACGTTTCAGTTTTAAATCTTTTCCAGCAATAGAAGGCAAAGCCCCTTTTATTTATTGTCGTGTTAAACCAAGGTCTTGATTTCTCGCGTTTACTCATAGTATTCAGAGGTACGCACAAATCATAAAGTTGAAGTATATTGTCCTCAAGAAATTGTAACTGGTCATCCGATGAAGACATGTAGAAAACCCTATCCCATTCTGTATAGTTAAACCTCTCTTGAAGAATGCTGTAATTAATATTGTAAAAGTCTCTAAAAGAATAGGTATGTACTGCAATCTGAATCAGCAAAAAAGTCATATGAAAGAAATATCAAGTCGTGCTTCGAAAAACACGACGCTGAAAGCTGGTCGTAAAGTTGAACTTTGGCCATATCGCTTACAAAGAAAACGTCGAGCAGAATATTACACGTCGGAGTAAAATGAGTTGGCTCAGTTATATTAGTCGGCGATAGACCAAAACCAGACATATTATCCTTTAATGTTGACTAAGATAATAAATTGGAATTAAAATCACCGGCAATAACTATTTCACCGTACTCAACTGCGATCATTTCCAGTTTAACATTGAGATTTTCCAAAGAAATGTTACCATATGGCCTATACCAGTGATTCTCAACCACTGTTCCGCGGCACTTTTGTGTGCCGCGAAATTCTAAAAGTGTGCCGCCAAATTTTAGATTTACAATTATGTTTATATTATTAAATAATATGATTTTCATGATTTCTTATTATATTTCTCTATGATTGAGAGTCTAAGAATTTAAGAGAAAATAGAACGCTCGATGAACACAAAAGAAGACAAAGATAATACAAAAATTCAGTACTAAATTTCATCTGGACAAAAACAGGTTGTTTTAATGACTGTGGATTCCCAACGCGTTGCATAGTAGTTGCTGCACATTTTGTTCCGTTAAAATTAGCAAATGTATGTGATACAGTTTGCTATTAATTTATTTGCTTGCAGTGTCAATTTATAAAATTATAACATATTGGCTTTGCAGTATTGTTTTCTCAAACTTGTATAAATCGAATTTAAATGTAATATTTGATACGCCTTTTTTTAACAATGTTTCGATAACAATTTTTTTATGTTAACAGAAGCTTCCGAATATGGATAAATGGTTAAAAAGAAGAAAGCTTATCGACGATAATAGTGATGATAATAACGTTAGCAACCAAGTTAATGAGCAAACGCCCGGTACAAGTAAAGATACTTCTTGTTCCAAAAAATACGTTGTTCATCGGAAATACAATGATGTTTTTTGAAATTTGGATTTACCTATGCAATGGAAAATGATGAAGTTGTTCCCGAGGGTGTGATATGTGGTTGTAAATTATCAAATAGTGCTATGGTTCCGAGCAAACTCCAACGTCACTTGGTCACTAATCATCCTTCGCTTTCAACAAAAGATGAAACCTACTTTAAAAAGTCTTTATCTTCAAACTCCCAGCAAGTAAAAGTTCTTGAACAACAAATCAGTGTGTCTGAAAAGGCTCAAGTAGCTTCTTATGAAATTGCTGAATTGATTGCTGTTAAATTAAAACCTCACAACTTGGCTGAAGAAATTATATTACCATTGTCGCAAAATTGTAAAAATAATGATTGGTGGATCAGCAGATATTGATATTTGTAAAATCCCACTTTCGAATGACACAATCTATCGCAGAATTCAAGATATGTCGCAAAATATTGAGCAAAATACTGCAAAAACTCTTGCAAATTCAAATTTTGCTCTACAAAATGACGAATCAACAGATATTACAGGAAAGGCTCAATTAATTGCATTCGTTAGATTTATTCACGAAAATGATATAATTAATCAATTTTTATGTTGTCGGGAGTTACCAGATTTTACAACTGGCAAACATATATTTGATGTAATTAGTTCATATTTAGAAGAAATTAAAGTTTCGTTGAAGTCATGTATTGGCATTTGTACAGATGGTGCCCCAGTTATGACTGGGCATCTAAAAGTATTTGTAGCACGTGTGAAAGAACTGAATGGGGATATATTAGTTACCCATTGTTTTTTGCATCGAGAAGCACTTGTTACAAAATATTTGCCATCAGAAATGAAAATAGTTCTGGAACAATGTATTAAAATGATTAATTATATAAAATCAAGACCTTTAAAAAGTCGCTTATTTAGTAAATTATGCCAAGCTATGGAAGCCAAGTACGAATCCTTATTACTGCATATGGAAGTAAGGTGGTTGTCCAGCGGAATAGTTTTATCTCGTGTACTGGAATTAAAAGACGAAATGAAAATATTTTTTGTTGAGTGTTTTTCAGACCAAGTTGTTCGTGATTATTCTGTTCGATGAAAATGTTATATATTCTATAACCTTGCTGGCTTTTTTGGTCGCAATTCCAATGTATTAAATAAAACTATTTAATTCAATTGTTTTCCCTACGTTTCGATGCTTTATTGGCATCCTCTTCAGGGGAGTTTTATTCTAAATAACAATGATAACAATTAATATTACATTTAGTATTTTCCGTTCACTGTTCACACTTACTTCGTTTTTCTATATATTTATTTGCATGTCTATTTAGTGTTAATCTAACATAAATGTATATATGTCGTACATGTATGTTTTCTCCACACTATATATGTAAATATTTTTTCAACAGGACGAAAATTATGATTTTGTTCATTTGTTGGAAGATAAAATATGGAGTACTAACGCGGCTTACTTATCAGACATTTTTGTTATTTTTAATAACATAAATTCAAGTATACAAGGACCTAATGAAAATATTTTGAACTCAACCTATAAGCTGGTAGGATTCCAAAAACAAATAACTTTATGGAAGAATAAAGCACAGAAAGGCAATTTAGAAAAGTTTGAGTCAGTCCCAAAAGACTTTTATAACACTATTAAAATAAATGTTATTGACCATTTGACAGCATTAGAGGAGAGAATTATGCATTATTTCCCAAAATTAGATACAAAGAAATTTGGGTTCGTAATCCATTTCTCATAACGGATACTTCTGTATTTGACTTAATTTTGAATGAAGAGGAAGAACTCATTTTGCTTTCCAATAATCGAGATTTAATTTTAAAACGTTCAGAAGAATCAATTAATTCATTTTGGATTAACATTAGATGCGATAATCCAATGATATCCAAAAAAGGTTTAAATATATTATTACAATTTTCCACATCTTATTTGTGTGAATTCGGATTTTCAGCTTTAACCAACATTAAAACTAAAAAAAAATCAAGATTGTTAAATGTAGAAGACGATTTGAGAGTAGCATTGTCATTTTTAAGACCAAATATAAATGAAATTATTAAAAAACATCAAGCTCAAATTTCACATTAGAAGTATTCTTATCATTAACTTGTAATTAATACCTTAATAAACGTACTGTTATTTTTGTAGTACATCTTATTTTATATCGCACATTTAAAATTAATATTGTAAACTATTTTACGCAGTGTGTTATAGGTAAGTAAATAATTTTTAAACTTATCTTTTTCTTTGTGTGCCGCCAAATTTTTAAATCGTTAAAAGTGTGCCGCAACAAAAACAAGGTTGAGAATCACTGGCCTATACACACATCCTACGAGCAATTTTTCGTCGTTCATGCTGACCTCCACGAATGGGTACTCAATTTTCTCATCTTTCACACTTGTATTTATTTATTTAAGTCTACAGAAACAAAATTCTTTACAGACCTTTAATAGTTATTACATACAAATTCGTAATAATACTCATTTAACATCAATTAATAACTTAAAAATAATTTAAATTTAATATTTAATATGGGACCTTAAAAATTCTTTAAAATTTTCTTTTGATGCACTGAATTATACAGTGTGTTCACGATTTAATTGATTATAATAATTAAGTGGCCCTAATAATTGTGCCAATAACATTCAATGTGAAATATGTTAAATTGCCTTAAGTTATGCCAAGGAATATTGAGTTGTATTTTTTCTAACAAATCTGGGAAATGTAGACTTTTCCATTCAACAAATCATACACAAAAAACAAATTTGCTAATTATAGCTTGTCGTACGTAAATCGCCACACCTCCGCCATGAGTTTTCCTATCCGCTCTGTATACCTTGTATCCTCTTAGATATATCAGACTATCCGGAGTATTTTTATTTGAGCCATGTCTCTGATACACACACTATATAATTTTCAAATGTTAGCCTGAACTCATCAATTTTATTGTTCATGCTTTATGAATTGATATGACACACTTTTATTCCTCGTCTTTGCCTGGCTGTCTTTCTCTGGACATAGATCTGTCATTCACATTCATTACAATAAAAAATTAAGAAAAAAAATTAAAAACTATCAGCAATGATCAAGTTTTGAATTGAAACAGCTGTATTGTGGTCGACACTATGGAAATAAATGAAACAATAAGGATGTAATAATAAATAGATTTTGAAAAAAGTAGGCAGTGTAATTATAAAAACGGGAGAAAATATAGAAGCAATATTTACTAAGCAATATCTGCTAATATTATTGCCGCATTTCAACTTCATTCCCAAATGCGCGAAAAAAAACTTTTTGAATTGGTCGATAAATTCAATACGTATGGGCTGGTCCGTCTCATTTTCCACTACGCGCACAATGCCACGCATGGTAAAAACGGAGATGAAGATCTGTTCCTTTACATTTTATTACATTTAATTACATTTTCCAATAAAAGACACGCGAACACACGAAAATCACTGCGTGAAATTGATTCTGTCATTGTATTTAAAATTAAAAAAATAATTGATATGCATCAAAAATTCCAAAATTAAGAAAATTTGCAAAATCGCCCAAATTCTGGCGCACTGAAACTATTAAATGAAGGCCAAAATCGATCCATTGTACGAAATTTTTTAGAAGTATTCAGCTAAAAGTGCAGTCAACATGTCGATACATATTTCAGCAACATCTGGGACCGAGGTCAGTGCCAGTACAATACGTGGAGTATTACATGTTAATGGACTTCATAGCAGCGTTCTAAGAAGAAAACCATTAATATCCAAAGTCAACCAAAAACGGCGATTTGAGTTTGATATTAAGTACAAAAATCAAGACATTTATTTCTGGAAAAACATAATTTTTAGCGACGAGACCAAATTCGAAATTTTTGGTAAAAGAAGCCCATCAAAATTTGGAGAAGTAAAGACAAAAAAATTTGCTGAACAAAATGTAATATCTTCTATAATGCACGGCAGGAGTTCAGGGTTGCATGACAGGAAGCGGAGTCGGTCTATTACTATTTGTTGAATGACCATGACCTAATCAGAATATTTTCTCCTTTTGAAAGAAAATTTGGCTTCCAATGTCGAAGTGTTGTACTTGGATAGGAATTTTGGTCTATCAACACGGACAATGATCATCAAAATTAATTAAGAAAAGGCTACTTTATGACACTCCTAAACAATTACACCATGTTAGAAAAGTCTACATACGATGTCGATTGTATCAAGTGCGTTTCAAACGGTTTCAAGCCCATTTGTTATTTTTCAAGACTTGTGATTCTGCGAACAAGACATGCACACGATAAAGCTATTGTTTTGTTAAAGAAACAAAACAAAAGCAAGTGAGCTTAAGAGCGAAAAAGTGTCAGTTTTGATCAAAACAGTGTTTTCTAAAACAAATGCACTTGAATATGTTATGCACGACAGTAAATGATTCAAAACAAAATTTGTAATTGCGAAAGCGTTTTGCATTAAAACAACAAAGTGAACTTTTTTATAAACTTCAATTTGGTTTCTGTTTTCTATGTAAGAAAAACTAATAGTATCTATGTAGTAACAGAATGAATGTGTAATTATTAAGTTAAAGTAATTAAGTACAGTAAACAACACTCAGTAATTAAGTTAGTAGTTATAAAGATAATTTAATTAATTCAGTAAGTAAGTACATTAAGTAAGTTTACTTTAGTTTTATATATATTCGAGCCTTTCAAATAAATCATTAATTAAAATAATATAATAACGCTAATGTAATTTCATTTTAATTTTGCTCCTCCCCCACGTACAAAATCGACAGCACTGTTTGTCACTCTATTCTAGAAAAATAAGAAAAAGCGGACTTCAAATCACTCAAATGATTTGCTGCATTCATTGACATAGCAGGTAGTTATTATAGTTTTGGTTTTGAGAGAAGAGAGCAAGAAGTGTTCTTAGTTTGGTTTGTTAATGTAAAACTGTTATATTAGTCTCGAATGTCTTGCAAGCATTGCTCACTGCAGTAACTCATATCTTGTCTTAGTAAAGCAAATGCATTTGTTTAGGGCTCTAATATATAGTAAAAAAATAGGACAATTTTAATATTTTTAATTTTACTTATATTTATAAAATATACCACCTTAATGCAGAGGCCAATTCTGCAATGTCTTTTCTGTCAAATTTTTAAATCTTAAATCTGACAAAGCACCCCAGTAAATATTAATCGAAAGTCTATATACGACAAAGTGAACAATAGTTCCGTTATGTAGCGTGGTCGTTCACTGGCACGTTTTCCTCACTAATAGTTCAATTGCTTTAAGAAAAGTAATACCAAAGTTAAATTGTGTGCTTTTTGTAAAAATTTTGGAAAATATTTGCCTTTAAATGTCTCCTCAACAACTTAAACATGAAGGAAATTCATTTTCAATAGTTGGTGAAATTTTGGGATTGAGTAAATTTTGGGATTAAAAATTACAATATTACTGAATCGTACCGGAGTAAGAAAAGAAGTGGTTGGCCCAGCAAACTTGATGAGCGAATGTAGAGGAAAATAGTGCGAAATAGCGTCGCTGAAAAACCGAAAACTAGTGTTGTCAAACTAGCCGAAACATTGCGTGAGACCAAAGGGACTGAAGTACATGCTCAATGTATCCGGCATTGCTTGAAAAAGGCAGGCTTAGCCTCCAGAATGACAAGGAGAAACCACTAATACGTGAAGTGAACAGAAAAAAGAGACATATACGCCAAATAGCATGAAAAAATCATATGTCAAATGTATAGTCATGCTCTTTTTTAAATTCTTTATATTAACTTCACTTGGCTGTATGCATGCATGCCGAAAAAACTTTGTATTGATTTTTAACCCTTTTCTTGTGATCTGAAACTTCGCAGGCAAACTAATGCCAACGACAAAAATGAACTATCAAAATATGGGCGGGATTGGACAAAGGGGCGTGGTACCTCCCATACAAATCACAAATTAAAAATCCATTATTTTCATTTCAACCAAAATAAGGCCCTATCACCACGCTGTAGCCGATGTTGTGCTGAAACCGAAAAACGTTTCCTCAGGTCATTTCGGAACAAAAACGTTCCGCGTCGAAGCCGATTTCTGAAAGCCCTTTAAGATTTTTTTTTTATTTTTTCAAAATTTTTTATTTTTGTCAAAATTTTTTATTTTATAATTATTTAACTATTTACATTTCTTAATGTAATTATATGATTATAATCAAAATCACAATCTAAAAACTATCTTTGTTAAGTGAAATTAACTTAAGATTAAGAGTTCTGCATTGGGGAAAAATATCTTGTACGACTTCCGCACAAATGTTGATGCTTTGTGTTTTTGGAATTCTTGATTCACCTTTCACCCAATGTCTTAGAAAGCATTTCTGAGCATTAGTAAAGCTCGATAATGATTTGTTTAAGACTTCGAAGTCATTTTTATTGTAACAATGGTCTGAAAACCCAATGTTGTACCAAGGGCCACATATAAATTCGCATATTGCATATAATTTGCTACGATATTTTGGAATTAGTATGTAAGAATTGCTCTAGAATTCCATCTAGCATTACTAATCGGTGGTATAGTTTTAAAGTTTATAAATGGACATTTATTCTGCTCTATATAGTATTTAAAAGCCTGTCCTAGTTCATATAAATATTGCATATCATCACGCCACTTTAAATTTCCAACATATAGCCGTTTCTCGTTTTGCTGATATTCGTGTTTTAATGTATTGTAATTGCTTATCAACTCTGAAACGAATTCATATGCAATATCTGGTGAGGTGGTTTTTCCGTCCAATGATGCATCCATTACATATCGTAGTATTAAATCCAACACATGGTCCTGACACCCTATGTACTGCGGTGGTGGCAGAGAAATTGATTTAAAATGGTTCTGCAGTAGTGTTACAACACCTTTAGTTTTTCCTGTATTAACACTGGTTGTGTCGCAAACTATCATTTTTATTGACTTCATCAAATTAAATTTTTGTAGAGTTTCTTTGATGCCATTGAAAATAGTTATCGCTTTCCCATTTTCCAGAACTAATGCAGCTACTTTGATTTCTTGAGATTAATTTTTTATAACAACTACCTGTACTTCTTGTCGTGCAATTTTTTTACCATCGAAATGCAGACACCAATTCTCATATTGTAAAGACTGTTTCATCATTTCTTCCTTTTTCTCTGCAGATTTATAAACAGCTTTATAAATTGCTTGCTGTGAAGGAGTTGCAATATCGACCCCTGATTCTGCCAGTTCCTTGCATATTTTTGCTGCTTTCCTAGTACTTACTTTGGCAGTATTTACTACCGTTAGTGCTGGATTTATTAATTAATCCCTTTGTTATTCCAAGTCTTAAAGGTGGCATATAATCGTTATCATCTTGAAATGAATCATCGATCATTGAGACAAAGTCGGAGTCTCCATCATTGAGCATTGAGACAGAGTCGGAGTCTGAATCTTGGACACTTATTTCAGGTTTTTGGTGCAATGTTTTCGAACGAAATATTAAAATTGTTATCAAACTTTTCAGCAGTTTTTGAAGTTTTGATACCTTTCTGGTATGCACGAATCAAACATTCAACTTTCCTTCTTATAGATTTGGTAGCCAATTTCGGAATATTTAGTTTAGTCCATAAATCGAATAATTCTTGTGATATAATTTTACACCTCTCTGTTTATAATTTTTCTTTTTCATATACCGCATTAAATCTTCCAATGACTGTTTTTTTTAGGTATTTGGTTCAGTTCACATAACGAAATATCGATACTTGGAATATTTTTACATTTATTTTCATAATTTTTTAAATTTTGGGTCCACTTATCCGCGTTTTTCCGAGCAACAATTTCGCTATGTTTAAAAGACATTTTAAAATTATTATAAAATGAATGCACAACAAACTTACAAATTGGAGTATTATGCAATTTTTGGATATCAAAAGTACAGCGCCTGCTTTATTTATAAAATTTTTCCTTTACAAGTAGTATTTTTACCAAATTTGTTTGTCACTACATTTTTGCTATTGTTAAAAAAGTTTTCGCACCATGTTTAATAAAGTTTAAAATCAATAGGTCTCAAAAATAAATAAAAGTTAGATAAAAAAAATTTTATATATTTTTATACTTTTAGCAATAAATTATAATATTTCGCAAATTTGCATAAGACAGCGTAATAAGTCGCAATATTTTAACACGATTAATTGAATTTATAGACAATATTATTCAATATTTAATGGAAAAACTTATAATTTATTTATCATTTAATGAATTTATAAAGAAAATATTTTTTTTTACAATTTACTGATCCCAAACTTAATTGCATTTGACGCGGAATCTTTTTTAACGATATCGAAAATCTAAAGATGCAGTTCTTATTGTTTTTTTATGCACTACATGGTATGGATAGGGCCATTTTGATATTTTCAAAAATTGTAAAAAAGTTGTATCCCTAGTGTACATATTCTAAGATCTGCTTTTTACGGGTTGGCTTTTGTTATTTTGAGATTTAAGTTAATTCTTGTAAAAGAAATATGTGATTTTTTACTTTTGTATTCTTTTTATATTGAAAATTAAGTTAACTTGGGTATAAACTATTCTAATTGTCTTTTTTTTTAAATATTGAATACATTACAGTCGTATGTAGACTTTCGTAACGTGGTGTAGATCATCCTCCACAGTCGTCGGACCTTAATCTTATCGAACATTTGTGAGAACAACTTGATCGCGAAATTAGAAAGGGAATAATCAGTAACAGAGAATCTCTCAAATCCTTTATAAAGGAAGAATGCCACAAAATTGCACCTGACTTAACCGCAAATTATTTAAATCGATGCCGAAGAGATTACAAGCTGTTATAAAAGCCAAAGTAAAATAAACAATATCTTGAAATATATTTTTTATGAATAATTTTTGCATTGTGCACTTTCTTCTGACGCGACAAATATGAAGCAACTTTTGGTTTAGCTATAGTTGTAAGGAGGTTTTGTTATTTTTTCATAAATTGATAAGGGTCCAAGCCCAGGTTTAGAGAATATAAAGAGTTGAATTAATTATTATTTTTCAACATTCAAATAAATTTGAAAACGTATGTTACTAATTTCGTGTTCACTTTCCTTTGATGCTCACAGTATATCCACGAATTGTTTAATCGGTTTTACACTTTATCTGTTAATCCAAAGAAAATAACTTGATAAATAAAACGACCATCCAATTTTAATTTGTGGTTTAATTTGGTCTAGTGCTGATGAACTGTGAGCGTCAAAAGAAAGTGTACACGTTTGTTAAATATTTTTTGAGACTTATTTAAATGTTAAAAAATAATAATTAACTCATCTCTTTATATTTTCTAAAGCCCCGTATTCAGTTCTTGCGAAAGTTTCGTAAGAAATGTTATAATTTTTCTCCAAACGGAAGATTTTGTTGCAGAGTGTTACCACCTATCTCTGATTATTCGCCTTGCAAATATTTCATTAATAATTCATCTTTGCACTCCATTTTATTTTTAACACATGTGGTATTCCTTTTGTTACCCAAAATAACCGAAATTGTCAAATGAAAAGTGAGCGAAATTTTTGGTTCACGAAATTTTCGTTATTTTTTCTACACGTACTTCTTATAGCAACGAAAATTTCATAAAAACTGAATACCGGGCTTAAACATAGTCTTTTGAACCCTTTATCAATTTATGAAAAACAACAACAAAAATCTAACAAATACAAAAATGCATAGCTAACAAAAAAAGGAACTTCGTTCCAAAAAAATTACTTCATATTTGTCGCGATAAAGGGAAGTTTACAATTTGTTGAAAGTTGTATTTATGGCTCCGTAGAGTTATTTTGTTTTTGCTTATATTTTTCTATTTGTTTTTGCTTATACTTTTCTATTGCTTCGGTAATTGGCTATCAGCGATAGGTACCGGACAGGATACCGGACAAAACATCATTGGATACGCGTGAACTTGCTATAAAATTTCACAAAGAAGGAATATCACTGCGTGAAATTGGTTCTTTCATTGGGAAAAGCCACAACACAGTTAAAAAATAATTGATATGTATCAAAATTAGGAAAATCGTGCAAAAGTCGGTAGTTAAAATACCGATAGAAATTTCAGATACAATAATCCAAAGTTGCCCTAAAGAGGCGGCTTGAGATTGCTATTAAATACAAAAATCAAAATATTTCTTTCTGGAAAAACATAATTTTTAGCGACGACAGGAAATTTGAAATTTTTGGCAAGAAAGCCCGTCAAAATTTGGAGATGTAAAAGCAAAAATTTTGTTAAACAAAATGTACTACGATATCCACAATATAGCACGGCGGGATGTCGGTGATGGTTTGGGGTTGGTTGGCAGCGAGCTGAGTAGGTAAAGTAGTATTTAAAATTTGGCTCCCAGTGTCGGAATATTATGCTTGGAAAGGACTTTGATCTGTCAACAAGATAGTAATCCCAAGAGTACATCGGAATTAGTTACGGATTGGCTACATTACCCCACTCCTAAACAATTTTATCATCCTCCATAGTCGTCGAACCACATTCCAATCGAACATTTGTTGTAGCAACTTGATCCCGAAATATTAAAGAGAGATATCAGTGACAATCTTTCAAATCAGTTATAATGGAAAAATGGCAAAAAAAATATATCCTGACATAACCGCAAATTTAGTTATCGATGCCGAAGATATTACAATTATTTTTTTTGTTTGTCGGCGGCCCATATTTCCCGGATTACGGGCCCCCAACGTTTGAACATATAACCTTCAATATTTTCTACATTTTCGGACGGACCGGAACAATATGGGTATCGTTGGAAAGCTTGCGTATTTATATCCACGATTCATTAACCCATTGCGAGCCAATTCATGATATTCGACTTTTATAACCCTACTTTTGCTGAAAAAACGCTATTATCTCTGAATATTGCAAATGAGAATGTGTTAATTTGACAATGCTGTCAGAAAGGTGGGCCCTGCAGCTAAAATATGACACTTTATTTGTCTTTGTAACCCTTTAAAATCCCGATAAGTTAATAGTGAAACGGCAGCAAAAACAAATTATGTTTTCCTCAAAAATAATTTTTTGTCAAAAAAATAAAAATTCTGGCTGAAGTTTTTTTTAAAAAAAATCCTAAATTGAAGAGTATGAGAAAATGGAAAATTAACTCTTGCAGGGATCTATGGGGCGGTATTCGAAAGGTATTCGCGTCACGGTGGCATTCTTTTTTCGTGGGATTTTATTTTTTTTTTTTAAATAATCGCGAGATTTTTCTGATTTTGCCACGTATCGACTTAAGGTACAGAGGGAATTTGAACCCCCCTGATTGAGCCAGGAGGGCGACTAGGTGGAATATAAATTTAATTTAAATTTAACGCAGCTCCCATTTTCTCACATTCTTTACTTTCTCCTTCTCTTTAATTTTGGTTTTTTTTTTTTTTTTAAATTTTCTTTCCTGCCCCTGGTCCTGAATTTTTACCAAAATTGCTTTTTCCTCAAAAAAATACAAATTATTTTAAAAAAAATCGCGCGATTTTGTTTGTTTGGAAGGACCCAAATATTACAACTTCCCTACTAACTTTTACATGTTTCAATATCCGATATCTCGATAACTAAGCAAGTTATCGAAAATTTTCATTTAATATTTTTCAATTCAACCAATCACTAAAGGCAATTTTCTAAACGTAATACCCCCCATATATCCGAACTTTGGAGGCCCATAACTCCGAAAATATCTGTTTCCGATAAACTTTTAAAAAAAAAAACCGAATTTTGGGCCCAACTGGACTTGCTCCCAATGGAAACTCAAAATATTGAAATAATTTTTTAATGAATAATTTTTACATTGTACACTTTCATTTGATGCGTCAAAAATGATGCAATTTTTGTTTTAGGTGCGTTTTTTTTTTGTAGTTGTAATATTTTGGTTGTTGTTTTTTCATAAATTAATAGGGATCCAACCAATATAAAGAGCTGAATTAATTATTATTTTTTAACATACAAATAAATTTAAAAACATATTTAAAAACATATTTTATTCCCTGCTAAACTAATTCTTCGACCTCTTTGTATGGGGACTAAGTGATTTTAAGTGGCTCCCCATACAAAGTCGTCGACAAATTAGTTTAGCGGGAAATAATAAAACACGCTTATTAGATACTATTAACCTTTATTTGGAACATGACCATGGTACAGTAATATCTACATGGTAATAGCAGAACGGGTTGTTGTAGTTATAGGCACCAACAACACGGATTTTGTTTTTGTTTCATTAGTTTCAGTTGTCAAACTCCACATATATGTATGCCAACAACACAACAATACAATAAAGAGTACGATAACAAAATACCTATGAGTTGGATAACTGAAGCGAAACCCACATGAAAAAAATTAAACCATCTGTCCGAACGAGTTTACCACGTGGATATTATTATACCATGAACATGACGGACGGTTTACAAAGAACGTTTGCTTTATATCGGTTAATGATCGTGATAACTAACAAACCACGGGCAAAATATTGAGAACGAATCATTCGTTAGTGTAAGTTAGTTAGTTCGAAAAGAGGGGCGCGGTGTTGAGTGTTCAGAAGGAGCACTCTAAACCTTCCCATGTCAGTAAGACATACACTTAAGCCGCTAAGTTCGACCTGTTGTGCGCTCTAAGTTTATCCTACTACTTCACTATATCCCTTATAGGAATTCGGTGCTATTCACGAAATTCCTTAGTTTGTTCCAGTCCATACCCACAAGTTTGGTCATGTCCGGTATAATACTATAAAGGGTTTCGCTCCATCCAGGCTCACCGTTTGGAGTTCCCTGGCTTTCTTTGCCAGGAGGTTCGCTCTCTCGTTGCGGAATACTCCGCTGTGCCCCGGCACCCATATGATGTTGAGTCTGCCGTGCATAGAGTAGTCGTTTATCACCTTCTTACAGTCAAGGACCGTTCTAGATTTGACAGTTTCTGATGATATTGCCTTTATTGCCATTTGGCTATCCGTGAATATATTTGCCTCGGATGGGATTGTATTATCGCCGAGCCATTTCATACACTCCGTAATCGCCCGAACTTCCGCCTGAAAGTTCGTATTATGATCCGGGAGGCGTAGGTGGGATTCGGTTGCTGGATTTTCAATAAAGAATCCTAGACCCGTTTTTTCTCCAAGCTTTGAGCCATCCGTGTAGCAGTAAGTCCCATTTGGCATTGGTGTCAGGGTCCCATTCTGCCAGGCGTCTCTAGTTGGCGTTAGGGTCACGCAGTTCGCCTTAACCCTTATCTCGGGTATTCGGTCAGATTCACTCGTATCTTGCGCTTACCCGACTAAGGCCCCAGTTATCCGTTGGTGTTTTGACGTGAGATCCCTGTTGATCCATTCACCTGTAGCTTGTAGGCGTTTTGCCGCAAGGGCAGCCTCGTATTTGATTCTAATCTCGATTGGCTGGATACATAAAATAGTCTCCATGGCTCTTGCCGAGGTTGTCCTTATTGCACCGCTGATACCAATGCAGCACATTCTCTGAACCCTCTGCAGTATTGCGATGTTACATTTCCTCTCAACTGCCGTCCACCATACTACAGAAGCATATGTTAGTACAGGCCTGATTACGCTTCTGTAGAGCCAGTGTGGCATAGTCGGTTTGAGGCCCCATTTGGACCCTATAGACCTTCTGCATAGCGACCAGCATCTGTAGGCCTTATTAGCCCTTTCCTCTATGTGGTGCTTCCAATTCAGTTTCCGATCTAAGATTACTCCTAAGTATTTAACCTTAGCGGATATTTTTACCCATAGGAGTGGTGATATAATCCCTCCCTGTGGGGTTCCACGTTGTACTCTGTCTCTAATATTTACATTATGGGATCCACAGTTTATCCATCTATTCCTTAGCATATGGTTGATCCAGTCTTTTAATGCCCGGTCCACCCTAAACTGGTCTAAGGATTGGATAAGTGTTTCGGTCCGGACATTATTGATCGCTCCCTCAATGTCTATGCATACAGCGAGTGTGTATAGTTTGTCATTGAGAGATTGCTCTATGTAGTAGGTTACCTCATGAAGTGCGGTGTCCACTGATCTGCCTTTGACATAGGCGTGTTGTCTAAACTTCAGCATATCGCTCGGTATTCCACTTTTTACCATGTCGTCCACTATTCTCTCCAAGGTTTTGAGTAGAAACGAGGTGAGGCTAATTGGTCTATAAGCCTTTGCCGTTGCATAGCTTGCTTTTCCAGGTTTGGGTATGAATACTACCCTGGCCTCCTGCCAGTTTCTCGGTGTGTAGGCGTATTTTAAGCATGCGGTAAAAATTCCTGCCAGATGGGTTGTTATTTGGTCAACCCCATGCTGTAGGATAGCCGGGAAAATACCATCCGGTCCCGCCGCTTTATATGGGGAGAAACTCTTTATAGCTTTTTCGACCATTTGGTCCGTAATGATTGGCGACTGATGTACTACATTCTCACCTTGTGACCATTCCCCTGTGGGTTCCGCGTTCCCATTTGGAAAGTGTGTATCCATCAGGTGCCTAAGTGTTTGTTCCATTGTATCCATTCTCTTTCCCGTGTCATCTACTAGCGTTTCCGCCTGTACGTGGGTCTTAGAGAGGAATTGTTTCATCTTCGACATGTCGTTTACGCTATCCACCTGTTCACTGAATAGTCTCCAGGAGTTGCGTCTCGCTTTTCTCAATATTGCGTTGTATATACTGAGACTTCTCTTGTAGTCCTCCCAGTATACTGGTGATTTCTTACGCGTGGCCCTGTTGTAAAGTCTACGGACGTTCTTCCCTAGATTTCGTATTTCCCCTGTAACCCAGGGTTTTTCTTGGGCCGATTTCCTTTCCCGAAGTGGGCAGCTGTCCTCGAAAGACTTTACTAGTGCTTGCGTTGTCTTTGTCACTATGTCGTCTAGTTCGTCCCTGCTAGAGTATTCGAGCTGAGGGTGAACTAGTCGATGCTTAAGTAGGTTTCCGAACTTTGTCCAGTCTGTCTTGGTCCTATTTCGGAAGCATATCGGTTTCGGCGGTGGCCGTGTTATCCTGAATCTAATATATCTGTGATCCGAGAATGAGTGCGCATTTGAAACCCTCCATTCTTGATTCAGAACAGATTGTTATATCTAACACCTCCTCCCTAATCTTGTTGACAAAAGTGGCTTTGTTCCCAATATTCAGTGTGAAAAGGTCGTTAGTATTCAAATATTCTACTAGGGCATGGCCCCTAGGGTTACAGTTAGTACTACCCCACGACGTGTGGTGAGAGTTAGAGTCACTACCTATTAATACTTCGTTACCTGTCTGTTTGGCCCTCTCTACCAGTCGCTATAATTCCGACGAAGGTGGTGGTGTCGGCTAATCGTATGGCATCTCCCTGTTTCAGTACTGTTGCATCCGATGTTGACAACTCTGGGGAGAAGTGAAAACAAAGGTGGAGGTTAATCTGGATGACCTCTAACATTGGTTCTCCAGTAACCGGTCTTCTTGGGAGTTTGTGATGCATTCGGCCACTTCCTCCTTCTTGTTTTGCGGTGTCTGCTCCGCCGAGCCTCCACTCGCTTCGTCATGCTTCGCATCCTCCGGCTGTGTTCCTCCGGGCGTCATGCCGATTGGCACTTTGCCAACTTTGATGTAGACAGCTTTGGTCACAAAGAACACCATACCTTTAGTCTTGGCAAGACCAGCCATGGATGCCGGGTCAATTCTGATCACAAGGAGTGTGCCCTCCTGCCCCTCCTCCTTGTGGAAAACGACCCATTTGTCCATTTTGCTTGCCAATGACTTTAAGTATGGCGTCCGATGCAAACTTGCTGCCCCATCCTTTTATATATACGGTAGCCTTCGTTATAGTCGTTACATTCTCAGTAGCGTTTTCTCCAGAGAAACGAAAAACAGTTTTGCGAACCGTTCGTTTTGGCTATGTCAAGGTGCCATTAGACGACGTGTATTTTACATGTGGCATGTCACATTTCCCACTGTGAAATTTATACATGTGGGGTGATCCCTTTCAAAGAATGGCAAATACTCTTGTAGTTATTGCTGTGAATTATTGCTGTGATCTATAACTTTTTGTGCATTAAATTTAAATATAAATTCAATTTTAGCAGATTATATTGAATAATCTTAGAACGTTTTTGCGAACAAGGACCTAAACTACTTTTGAAGTTTATATTTTTGTTCTTAAATGGCCCCCCACATTCCACTACATTATACTTTTTTTATTAAGTAAATTATTAACATACTATTACCTTTTAATTTGATATGTAACGAATGAACTATGTAATATTTTAATTTGGCCAAAGTTGGCTTTTATATTACAATAATAATATGAAAAAATAATTAATTTAGAGCGTGCTCTATTTTCATGTGTCAATGCATGTGACATCAGCTGTTTTTTGCAAAACCACAAAGCGTTTGGCGGCTTTGTTTTAAATTGGAAATGAAACAATTAATGAGTATTTTGTAACACGGTTTCAGTTGGATTGGATTGACGGAGTTCCAAATAATTTCTATTTTATTATAAAATGTGTGTTACAAAAATTGACGCACGTAATACAAATGCATCTGCCACCAATTGATTTAATCAAAACAACAAAGCGCACATAACGAATCAGCTGTTAATGACAGAGGTTTGGTACGTGTAAACCGAATGTGAACAATAATTTTTGGTTAATGTATGAGAAATTCATACTACAAGCTTACAAGTCATGACCATTTTTCTAATTGAAAAATGGTTGGGTTTTGTTGGAAATAATAGACAATTCAGTTCAACACACACTCCCTGGCATGACTAGTTTCGAACTCCGCGACAAGTTCATCATCAGATGCCTAACTACTAGTCATGTCAGTGAGTGTGCTTAACTGAATTGTCTATTATTTCCAACAAAACTAACAAAAATCGGTCATAAAAATTAAAATTTTCCTATAATTTTATTTCATAAACTTTAAATCAAAGTTTATTTTGGCTGAAAATTAATAAAAATAAAATTAAGCTCGAATTTATTTCAATTTCAGTAATAAATAATTGTTTCTATCTATTTCATTCCAACCAGGAATAATAAAATAAATATTCCCTTGATTTTATTTAAATAGATTTTTTGTACTAAACTGACAGAAAAATTTTCAAATATTTTGAATCTTAAAATTTGTTATGTTTTTCATATTTGTTTACAAAGTCTATTAATAGATTCTTTATTTGCTTACATAGTCGAAAAAATAGATTCTTTATTTTTTACAAACTCAACGAATAGAGACTGTCTTCAAATTGATGAGTATACAGACATAGTCATAAATATTTACACAGATTAAAAATTTTAGTAGTAGTAAGAAATAAAACAAAAATGTTGAGCTTTATGAATAAATATGCAAAAGAAAACTTCTCAATTGAAGTTTAATTGTGCTACTTACAAATTTTTAACAACAAACTTCGCGGCTGTTGATTTAAAATACAAAACAAGTCTACACCTCATCTTTCAAAATTAGTTACACACTTATTTCGTCTGTCAAAAGTATTTACACATTCCTGGAATTTAGTTAAAAGCGCTGCAATATTTAAAAAAACGTCAATTGTGTTGGTAGTTAGCAAATTGATATTGCTTAAAAATAAATATTTGTACAAAAAACAGTTTCCCATTTCATCCCATGAAGGGACTGGGGTATACCGGTATAATTGGAGAATCGTGTCGATAGTATCACCATCACTAAGCGAGGTGGTCGTCGTCAAAGGAAAATGTAAGGTGGTCAGAGCAGGGATCGAACCCACGTTCTCATGCACAAAAGCCGCGCACACTAGCCATTGCACAACCGACGGCCACAAAATATTTACACAAAAGCCGCTAAAAAAAATTGTAACGAAGTTTGGATGGGGTTCCTGGGTATCAGGCTTGGAAAAAGAGAATTTCCTCGGCATCAGACTCGAAAAAAGAGTAAAGAAGAAAGAAACCTACGGAAACCTACAAAATAAGGCCAGAACTGGTCGGAAATATGTGACAAACAAAATAGAAGATCGTTCCGTTCTTAAAATATTCGCAAAAAATCCAGTCACAAGTTCGCTTGAAGTTGCTACAGAGACAGAAAACATCATTGGAAAACAAGTATGTGAATCCACAATTCGGAGAAGATAAACACGTATGATATAAAGACCTATGTCGTGAGAAAGGTATTAGACATTCTGAAAAAAACGTCTAGAGTTTGCCATGGAGTATATCCATAAGCCAGTGGAGTTCTGGCACAATGTATTATGGACGGATTAGTCCTCTTTTCAATTTGAAGGGTTATTTGAAAAAACTTATATGCACCTTTCCAAAGGATCGAAGCGTTTCGGCGGGGGTTCAGTAATGTTTTGGGGATGTGTCTCATACAATGGATTTGGAGATCTAGTGCCAATACAAGGCACTCTAAAGCATGCAGGATACCTAGATATTTTGAATGACCTTGCTATTCCTTCGGCTCAAAGATTATTTCCTGATGAAATTTGGATTTTACAGCATGATTACCAACAATGTTTTTAAATCGAGTTGAACAATACGTTCTGCCATGGCCACCCCAGAGTCCAGATGTACACATTAGTACACAAGAAATTAGTGATAAACGCCAATTAATGAATGAAACACTCAACCGCGATCTCGAGGCCATTGTTGAGTGGGGTCGATTGAATAGAGTAAGTTTTAATGCGGGGAAGACCCAGTGGTGTCTGCTATCGCACAAGCGGACAGCTGACCCAGTCGTATCGTCATTATCTATGGATGGTGTGGATATTGAGGAATCAGACGCTCTTGATGTTCTGGGCATGAAAATACAATGTGATGCTCGCTGGGCAAAACATGTATTTGAAGTGTCGAAAGATGCATCGAAGTGCCTAGGCTTTTTAAAGCGGTGCAAGAAGTACTTCACTCCATCTGATCTCCTTAATATCTACACCACCTACATCAGGCCGCGAATGGAATATAACTCCCATATATGGGCAGGTGCTCCAAAGTCATCTATGGAGTTGCTGGACCGTGTACAAAGGAGAGCAAAGGTGTTGATAGGGGACAGTAGGGTGTCCAGCTCTATGGCCTCCCTTGAGCATCGGCGTAATGTGGGTTGCGTGACACTGTTCTATCGGTATTTTCACGGTGCGTGTTCCTCGGACATCCGTCAACTTATACCAGATGTGAGGACATTTGGCAGAAGTACGCGGCTTTCAAGGAACTCCCATCCGTTTACTATCTATTGGCCAGTCGATCGCACAACACACTACAGAGAAAATTCGTTCTTCAGTCGTACGGTCCGTATGTGGAATAAACTTCCCCCAAGTATATTTCCCGCCAATTGTGACATACAGCGATTCAAGCCAAATGTAAATAAGCACTACTCCCTCTTTCCACCCTCCTCTACCTAAATTTCCGTCGCCAGCACAATGCATTGCATATATAGGGGGTATCCCCTGAGTGCTGGTCTTAAAAAAAGAAAAAAAAAAAAAAAATAGAGAATGTATGGGCATTCATAAAAAGCCAGAGATCTATCCAAATGGCCCGAAAACGAGAGAAAACTTTTGATGAAATAATAAATATATGGATCAGCTTACAATTCGAGTTTGATTGCATATATTCCAGCTAGAGTACAAAACTAATTCTTTTCACAAAAAAAAAAACAGAATTGAATTTCACTGAATTCATTGAATTGAATTTGCAGAATGAATTGCAATTCATTTCCAATTTGAATTGGCAAACTGAATTTCAATTCATTTCCAATTCAATTGAAATGAATTGATTTTGAATTAAATCAAATGAATTAGTAAAATTAATTGCAATTCATTTGAATTTGAATAACTTTTGGCATAAATCGTAGAGCTTGAACTTATGGGACACTAAGTCTCGTATCGTATAAAGAGTTCCATCTTGTTGGTACATGATATTTTAACTGAGCCCCCAAAGATCGCACGATCTGTTCCGATGACTTAGGCCTGTTATCTTTCGGAAAAAGAAAATACATAACACAAAATAATATTAAAATCTGGAATAAACCTAAAAACTGGTAAACATTTTGTCAAACTAAATGTTCAAAAATTGACAAAATGCTTATTTCAACTTGCATTTGACTTACTTGCTTATTATTTTCATTAATAAAGTTCTGTGATTTAAGAATTTCATTAAAGTAGGTTGTCGCGACTAATTTTAGCGTGTGGGTTGCGCATCGAATATGATTTGGTAAAACCAGTTCCAAAGCACGATTTGATGAATATGTTAATTCTTCATCTACACTATTGACCTCGTCGTCGTTAATGACTTCGCTGAGAACGTCGAATTCTTTGAAGGCCTTGACGAAATTCGATCCGTCGTCCGTTGTTGCTACTAAGTTGCTAACATTACGACCATAATCCGCATGAATGTCGTTTATAATTCGACCAATAGCTTCAAAGGAATGTTTACCACCAAATCGTTTGCACGTACAAAAGAAACTTCCACTATGTATTATGGTCCTGATTTTAGCCTTAAAGGTTTCAATAGTTGAGTCAATGAGCTTCATTACGGTTGCCCTACACATGAGTTTAAACGTCGGATTTGCAAAATGCATCAATTCTTCAAATGAATTTGACTCCACAACTGACACAGGTAGCATATTTTTAGCAATAAACTTAAGGATAAGCAAGTCAAATACAGATTGCCTGCTTGCAGTTTGTTTTCTGGCCTTTCATCATCGACACGTACTCATATTTTCTTTTATGTTGCGTTCGTAGATGGCGACGAAATTTTGATGTCACATGCAATGTGCCCTACAACTCCTTATCGCAATTGTTGCACTTTGCCATGATGTTTAATTTATTACGTTTATTTTTGGTCTCGTTATTCTGTAGAAATAATGTGATATTTAATAATTTCTGATTTTCCATGCAATTTCCAAACCATTGTTGTAATTGAAAAGAAATGTTCATAAAGGAAACTCCTACGCGAGCATTTGGTCGATTCTGACGATGCTGATTTCAATACTGTGCTGCTATCTGTCCGATCTGCCGGACCACCACCGGAGATTTTGGAGGAAGATGTGTATCATCACAAGTAAACAATCGACAAGAGTACAGTCAGTTGGTAATTAGGAAGTAAGACGTAAAGTTGTGTCAACGGGAAAATAACCTAAAACCGAGCAAGAAAACTATGGAAACTAAAATAAAAAGCTAAACCCAACATAAAATTACATTAACCACTATAAACTGTTACATAAACAACATCAAATTGTTACATAAAGGACAACAAAATGTTACATATTAAAATTTATAAAATAGTCCCTAACTAAAGAACCGTACTATGCATACGGAAAATATGAATTTAAAACAACATAAAAACAAGAATAAAAATTACATAAATGCATAAACAACAACAAATTGTTACATAAAGGACAACAAAATGTTACATATCAAAATTTATAAAATAGTCCCTAACTAAAGAACCGTGTACTATGCATACGGAAAATATGAATATACAACATAAAAACAAGAACAAAAATAACATAAATGCATAAACCACTACAAATTGTAACATAAACCACAACAAATTGTTACATAAAGCACAACAAATTGATACACAAACAACAAGTTAAAGAAAAAAAAAACATTTTATGGAATCGTTCTTGACTGAAGAACCGTAAATGCATATGGAGAATCCGAATTTATAACAACAAAATTATCATCCTCGGCACCAGCATTGTCCTCATCATCATCCGGAGTTTCACCAAAGGTCAACGTCAACCACACAGTAGCAGCCAACGTATTATACCTCTATGTAAGGTAGTAAGTAAGGTTACTAAAACCATTAAAATTAAGATTTTTCTTGTTATCACACCCCCTGAAGTTTGCTTTAATAATAATGCCAATTAAAACTATGTTTAAAGATTTTTTGATGTGTTAACATCTATACGCGCGCCTCTAGGGCAGTAAACTATCAGTTTAATACACACGCAAGTGTTAGGTTTGTAAGAGTAAATCATCGTTTGTTTGTTCGTTGCTTGGCAGTCGGTATTGAAAGTGATTATTGGGCGATTTTCATATAATTTTCCCACGCGATTTTCTCCGGAAATTCATAGCCGATTTTATTAATTTTTGGATTAAAAAGCTAGTGCGGGTTTTGACGAAGAGTTTAGGCCAAAAATTAAGGCGATCCGATATCGGCGAGCCGAGATTTATGTGTTTTAATTTGGAGTATTAATTTGGAGTAATATTAAAAAAGTGTTTTATGTTGATCTTCGGTTTTGTCTTATCATCGTTTGTTTGTTCGTTGCTTGGCAGTCGGTATTGAAAGTGATTATTGGGCGATGTTCATATAATTTTCCCATGCGATTTTCTCCGGAAATTCATAGCCGATTTTATTAATTTTTGGATTAAAAAGCTAGTGCGGGTTTCGACGAAGAGTTTAGGCCAAAAATTAAGGTGATCCGATATCGGCGAGCCGAGATTGAAGTGTTTTAATTTGGAGTAATATTAAAAAAGTATTTTATGTTGATCTTCGGTTTTGTCTTATCATCGTTTGTTTGTTCGTTGCTTGGCAGTCGGTATTGAAAGTGATTATTGGGCGATTTTCATATAATTTTCCCACGCGATTTTCTCCGGAAATTCATAGCCGATTTTATTAATTTTTGTATTAAAAAGCTAGTGCGGGTTTTGACGAAGAGTTTAGGCCAAAAATTAAGGCGATCCGATATCGGCGAGCCGAGATTTAAGTGTTTTAATTTGGAGTAATATTAAAAAAGTGTTTTATGTTGATCTTCGGTTTTGTCTTATCATCGTTTGTTTGTTCGTTGCTTGGCAGTCGGTATTGAAAGTGATTATTGGGCGATGTTCATATAATTTTCCCACGCGATTTTCTCCGGAAATTCATAGCCGATTTTATTAATTTTTGGATTAAAAAGCTAGTGCGGGTTTCGACGAAGAGTTTAGGCCAAAAATTAAGGCGATCCGATATCGGCGAGCCGAGATTGAAGTGTTTTAATTTGGAGTAATATTAAAAAAGTATTTTATGTTGATCTTCGGTTATATCGTACGAATATAACAATGTTTGTATGTATGTACAAGTGTCTGTTGCTTTGCATTCTTTGACTTTTGTGGGAATAAAACAAAAAGTATTGAGCAGGAAAATAATGACACATGTGCTTGCACTGGGTCTTTAAATAATTTTAAGTATTAATATTATTTAACTGTAACGTTATCATATGATTGAACGCTGTTTTTTATTTTCCAATGTAACATTTACGAATGTGTTCATAGAAATCGAACAGGTACCGTGTAGCAAAAAGGTCTTAACACATCGCCCGTGAGTTCGAACACTCATTGGATTTTTTTCGAGAGATTAGGTTAATGGTGTGTAAAAGCGGATAAACAGTGTTTTTAAAGGGGCAATTCAGGGAAAAAGTAAGAGTGTGCGGATTACCATTGGCGTAGCTATCCTCAGCTATGGGAGGGACAAATGCACTCCGTATGACTATAACACCGAGTCACCTTATTGCTGTTAACTTGATCAATCAAATTCATTAATTTAACTTACATATCTTCATGATTGTTTGTACCTCTACCGAAGTGGTTTTTTTTATATTTTTTTTGTATGGCATGACATCTATGATTACGCGGCGATGAAACTAGGTCAGAGAATCATGCCACACTGGGCCGGGTAGCCTATTCTATCACTCATGTCCTGTACCTTTCTTTCTCCAAAAATTGTTTTTGATGTATGTTAAACCGCGCGTAACATAGATGGCGCCCAACGCAAATAACGTGAAGCTGTCTTTTAGACAACGAATACGGACTTCCTGTAGCATTTGTTTGAATGTGATAAAATTCTGTTCATAAAAGTAAGGCTGAAGACAAAGCGAAATTCAAACGTTAAATATTTCTCAATAACCGAATGTGGTTTTGGTTACAGTTGGACAGGTGTTGCAGGAGAGTCAAAGTTTCGAGGAATTTAGTTGATATCTTAACAGTAATGAAGCGAATTTTTCTGAGTGTGAGTCAGTATTGTGTTAATAAAAGTAATATTATATTAAATGCCACACTCATAAAAATATGTTTCACTCTTTTGGCATTAACATCATATCCGATTGATTTGTTTTTAAAATTCTGGGAGTCAATTTTTTTTTCTAGAATCAATTCGTGTAAAATTTTGCACTGGAAATATTGTTACTTTCTATTGGATGAAGATTATCTTGAACTTACTAGTCTGCCCTCATACATTGTGGAGGACTGATGAGCTGGTATAGCGGTGAATTTTAAGATAATCACAGAGTAAAGGTTTTTTGAGCTTAAACGTCAGATGTAAAGAGTAATATTAATATTAAATTTTCTTTTGCCACGATAGTCTTTATTTCGTAATTGTTATTAGATGATATAAATGATAATCGTTGGTACTGAATAGAGTCAGTTTTGACTAGACCTATTGGTCATACTCGCCCTATTTAGAATTATTAACACTGGTTATCTGCGCTGATCACACCATATCCGAAATCTCTCAGTTATATGAAATCAATTGCTATTAAAACAACTTTAACATTTAAAATAAATAAGTAAGGTAAAATCTTTTAATTCCGTTTATATCGTAGCGACGTTAATATTTTTTTTAATTATCAAAAGGGTTATACTTAAGTAAAATTTTGCGTTATTTTGGTCCCTGTGGACTTGCGTAGTGGTCCATCTCGAGGTGCCGGAAATAGTTCAAAAGTATCAAGAGGTAGAGGCACGAAGTTGGGAACCCCTATTAGCGTGTCTTTAGAAAATATTCCCAGTCCATCCGCTAAGCCATCTGTGGTAGACTTGCCTCGTCCGAGTTGTGCAACATTCATTTCTTTTTCTCTCGAAAACGTGAATATAGAGGCATCTTGCGAGACGGATGAGGTAAGACCTATCGAAGGTGAATATCGCTATCGAAGGTGCTCAAGCTCAGGGTGTTGATAGCTCGACTATTATTCCTACCACTTCAGTCGCAACGGAAATAGGAACTTCTCCAAGATTGGCTTCAAGCGACGCTTCAACTTTTTACGGGTTTGAAGAAAATCAAATTGTAACGAACATGGAAACCGACAATGGAAACCGGAATGATAATGGTCCAAATGCTAATGCGCTCAATGATAATTTCTTAGCTGCAGTGCAACTTATGAGTCGGTCCCATGAAGAGTTTAGGTCAGAATTAGCCGCTTTGAGAACCACCATTTCGACTCTGAGCCAAAATACAAACCCTAGCATTGGTCCTGTACCATCTTTTGAAACTTCTAATCACACTCGAAATAACACCGATAATGTGGTACCGAATTCCAATAATGGCCAACATAGAATAGACTTGGAAAAATGGAAGGTAAATTTTAATGGCACCGGTAATGTAGCAGATTTTTTGTTCAAAGTCGATACTTTGTGCTCACGAACACATTGCTCAGAGGCACATTTACTAGCAAATTTTCAAATATTCCTCACTGGTAAGGCAGAGATATGGTACTGGGATTTTATCAAACAACATAATGCTCCGTCGTATGATTTTCTAAAATGTTCTCTTTCTCAAGAGTGGTTCGTTGGAAACCGATGATGAAGTGCTAATGAAAATTCGTACCCGGAAACAACAGAGTAAGGAATCATACGATGATTTCCATTCGGCAATTGTGTCCTTGAACACAAGATTAATTGAACCCTTGTCTGAAAATAGACTTATAGCCATTATAAAATCGAATGTTAATATGAATCTTCAACTGATGCTGTGCAACACAGAGTGTAGAAGCCTTCTAAGCCTAAGAGAATGCGCACGAAACGTTGAAAAGATTCTAAAAGAGAACAAATTACCATTGGTTCCAAATTTTAAAAATTCTCGTCAAGTGAATGAAATTGAGACGAATTCAGTTGATAGTGATGAAATGAGTATAGAACTTGATCCTCAGGTCGAGGCGCTGAACTTCTCACGACGAAATACACCACCTGATTATTCGAAGATAAAATGCTGGAATTCTTTGGCTCTAGGTCTCTCCTATATCTATTGCCCTGATGAGACGGCATAAATTTTGCTATAAGTGTGGGGAACGGGGCGTTGTAACGACGAGTTGTAAGAATGACCATCTGGGAAACCGGAAGCGGAGCGAGATGGCCACCGGGGACTCTCGTTCCCAAACGCAACCCCCGAGTTTATAATGGACCCGAAGAGTCGTCTCCCACAGGAGGGCAAATCAGACTCAGAGACAAATCCGTCGGTTAATCACCATACTTACCCAATTTCGAAAAACATTTTAAATTGTCGACTACGTTATAACAGGAGAAGACAATTTCGTAAACTTATAGAGTCATCAGTACTTTGCAATTCTTTTGAGGAAAGACCCTTCGCTAATATTAAAATTTTTAATGAAAATATAAATGGCTTATTGGATTCAGGTGCAAGCGTGTCAGTTCTTGGCAGGGGTAGTTTGAATTTCCTTAAGAGGAACAATATCAATGTAAAATCATTCAACACATTCATCTCAACGGCGGATGGCTCTAAGAATTCTGTTCTCGGGCATTGCACACTTCCTGTGTTTTATAAGGGTGTTACAAAAGATATTGATTTTTATATAGTGCCGTCATTGAATCAAGAAGCCTATCTGGGCTTACATTTTTGGCGTCTCCTCGCAATCGCACCAAACGTTATTCCTGCTGTAGAGTCGTTAAATGTCCATACCCCTGAGAATAATACTGTCTGTTACCAACAAAAGCTAAAGCTTGAGATCACTGTATTAGAGTTTCCATCTTTTGAAAGACAAGGCTTGGGTTGTACGAATCTTTAGTACATCATATTGACACGAGAGTTTGAACCGATAAAATGCAAGCACTATCCTCTTTCACCGCCAAGGCAAGCCGAGGTATATCAGGAATTAGATCGCCTTCTTAAAATGGGAGTCATAGAGGAGTCTAACTCGCCCTGGTGTTTTCCAATAGTCAATGTGAGGAAACCTGGGAAGATACGGCTTTGCCTAGATTCTAGAAAATTAAATTTGATATCAAAAAAAGACTCGTATCCACTGCCTCATATTAATGGTTTACTTAGTCGATTGAAAGACACTCATTTTATCAGCGGTATTGATTTGAAGGACGCATTCTTTCAAATTCCACTCTCAGAATCATCAAAGGAGAAAACAGCGTTTGCGGTTCCTGGTAGGCCGCTATACCAATTTCGGGTCATGCCTTTCGGGCTTTGTAACGGTCCGCAAGCCATGAGTCGCCTGATGGATACATTCATCACATCTCGCCTGCGGGAAAATGTATTTATATATTTGGACGACCTTTTGGTTTGCAGCGCCACCCTTGACGATCACCAGTCAATTCTGCATGAAGTTGCACAGTGCTTGAAAAATGCGGGACTTACTATCAATGTTGCCAAAAGCAAATTTTGTCAGAGCGAGATAAAGTATCTTGGATACCGCATTGGTAAAGGATGTCTAAAGGTTGATCCAGGAAAAGTTTTGGCTATTGTCGATTTCCCGTTGCCCAAAACTCCTCGACAGATTCGCCGATTTTTAGGTATGTGTAACTGGTACAGATCTTTTGTGGACAATTTTGCTGATATGGCTGGTCCTTTGACAAATTGCTTGAGAAAACATGATGGTAAATTCTTATTAACTCCAGAGGGTATGGAAAGTTTTGAGAATCTGAAAGTTGCGATGGCTACTGCGCCTGTGCTCGCTCAGCCAGATTTTTCTCGTGAATTTTTTGTTCAGTGTGACGAATCCCGTGTTGGTGTAGGTGGCGTCTTATTTCAATTGGATGACGACAATCGGGAACGGCCTATAGCCTTCGTCTCAAAAAAACTAAATAATTCACAGCGAAATTATACGGTTACGGAGTTGGAGTGCTTAGCTGCTGTAGTATGTGTAAAACGTTTTCGGCCCTATATAGAGGGATTACCTTTTCACATCATAACAGATCACTCAAGTCTAAAGTGGCTCATGTCTTTAAAAGATCTAAATGGCAGACTTGCAAGGTGGAGTCTAGAGCTACAGGGCTTTGACTTTAAAATGGAACATCGAAAAGGTTCGCTAAATATAGTTCCAGATGCGCTTTCGCGCTTTGATGTAGATGCCTTAGATATTGACTCAAGTTTTCCTGAAATTGACATTAATTCGCCAGCATTTAACTCTCAGGAGTACATAGATTTGGTTAATATAGTGTCCAAGAGTGAAGAATTGTTACCAGACCTTCGCCTCTCTGATAAACGAGTATATAAACGAGTCAAGTTTCGTCAGGGGATTGACAATGAAGAGGAAAGCCTCTGGAGGTTATGGCTCCCTTTTTCACTAACAAAAAGTGTGACTAAGAACGCTCATGATTCTTGCTGTCACGGTGGATATTTCAAAACACTGTCTAGAATGAGGCAATACTATTATTGGCCTTCTATGGCAAGGAATGTTAAAGCTTATGTCTCCATGTGCGATGATTGCAAGACCATTAAAAGCCCTAATCAAGTTCTGCGGCCTCCAATGGGAGAAGCTTTTTATACAGTTCGGCCACTACAGCGGGTATATTGTGATTTTTTGGGGCCATACCCCTGCTCCAAATCGAAAAATTCATCATTGTTTATTGCTATCGATCATTTTACAAAATTTATTTTCCTTAAGCCTCTCAGAGCAGCCACTTCAATAAATGTGATCGATTTCTTTCAAAACTACCTGTTTAATACCTTCGGTGTACCTCAATTTATTCACAGCGACAACGGTAAGCAATTTGTTTCTAAGGAAATGCAGGAATTCTTTTCGATATTCGGAATTACCCATATAAGGGCAGGGCTGTATTCGCCACAGGCAAACGCGTCAGAACGTGTTAACAGGGAAATTATCACGAAAATTCGTTTCTATTTGAAGGATGAGGTTCATCACCTTAACTGGGATACTTGCATACCTCGTATTTTGTCAATTTTACGCAGCGATTTTCATACGTCAATTCAATGTTCGCCTTATTATGCCATGTTTGGTCAAAACATGTGTTCACACGGCTCTTCTTATTCGTTATTGGATAAGCTTGGCATGATGACAGATGACATGATGATAAGAAGAATAGACAAACTATCTAACATCAGAGACAAAATTGCACAAAATTTGGATAAAGCACATGAGAAGGCAGCGAAAGTTTATAATACTCGATCTAAGGATGTTCATTATAGAGTAGGTCAAGAGCTGTTTAGAAAAAAACATAGCTTGAGCAACTTTCAAAAGGGTGTTAATGCGAAGTTTGCCCCAAAATATATTAAGTGTCGCATTCGAAGTAAAATCGGAAACTCACTTTACGAGGTAAAAGATTTACAAGGCAAGCTAATTGGGAAGTTCCATGCTTCTGATCTAAAACCTTGATAATTTTTTTATTTCTTTGCCCGGCATGTCGTGGGTCGTGCCACACTTTAACTGCAACAAATTCTTTATATTTTATTAAATCTGGTTTTCTTTATTTTGCACGGCTTTTCGTGGGTCGTGCCACACTTAAAATTCTGTACCATCTCTTAAAATCCTTTTTACTGTTCTTTACTCGATTGAAATTTTCGTAACGAATAATTCCTTGCTTTTTCCTCATTTCGTTATATTCTATATTCTTCGTCATTGCCCCTTTGTGTGCTTTTGAACAAGTCAATTCTCATGACATTTTGACATTGCGGTGCAACGGCTAGATGAAACCGTTACTTGACCAAAACAGAACTTTAAGAATAAAAGAACATCGATTTGAGGAAAGATATTGACAAGAGTACAGTCAGTTGGTAATTAGGAAGTAAGACGTAAAGTTGTGTCAACGGGAAAATAACCTAAAACCGAGCAAGAAAACTATGGAAACTAAAATAAAAAGCTAAACCCAACATAAAATTACATTAACCACTATAAACTGTTACATAAACAACATCAAATTGTTACATAAAGGACAACAAAATGTTACATATTAAAATTTATAAAATAGTCCCTAACTAAAGAACCGTACTATGCATACGGAAAATATGAATTTAAAACAACATAAAAACAAGAATAAAAATTACATAAATGCATAAACAACAACAAATTGTTACATAAAGGACAACAAAATGTTACATATTAAAATTTATAAAATAGTCCCTAACTAAAGAACCGTGTACTATGCATACGGAAAATATGAATTTACAACATAAAAACAAGAACATAAATGCATAAACCACTACAAATTGTAACATAAACCACAACAAATTGTTACATAAAGCACAACAAATTGTTACACAAACAACAGTTAGTTAGTTAGTTCGAAAAGAGGGGCGTGGTGTTGAGTGTTCAGAAGGAGCACTCTAAACCTTCCCATGTCAGTAAAGACATACACTTAAGCCGCTAAGTTCGACCTGTTGTGCGCTCTAAGATTATCCTACTACTTCACTATGTCCCTTATAGGAATTCGGTGCTATTCACGAAATTCCTTAGTTTATTCCAGTCCATACCCACAAGTTTGGTCATGTCCGGTATCGTACTATCCGAAAGATATCTGGATCTAGCTTGTGTGAAGGCTGGGCAGTGGCATAAGAAGTGCTCCAACGTCTCATCGTCCTCCATGCATGCCCTGCACTCACTGTTCGCCACTAGTCCAATACGGTACAGGTGGGCTCGTAATCCCGAATGCCCCGTTAAGACTCCCATCATTTTGCCCATTTCGGCTTTTCCCAGTTTCAGCAAACCTTTTGTTCTCGATCCATCTGGGTCTCCCCATAGGATCTTTGTCATCCTGCCTACTGATTCCCGGTTCCACTGGGCTATATGTGCCGACTCCGCCCATTTATTTAACTCAGCCTTCGTCACCCCAAAGGGTTTCGCCCCATCTAGGCTTACCGTTTGGAGTTCCCTGGCTTTCTTTGCCAGGAGGTTCGCTTTCTCGTTGCCGAATACCCCGCTGTGCCCCGGCACCCAGATGATGTTGAGTCTGCCGTGCATAGAGTAGTCGTTTATCACCTTCTTACAGTCAAGGACCGTTCTAGATTTTACCGTTTCTGATGATATTGCCTTTATTGCCATTTGGCTATCCGTGAATATATTTGCCTCGGCTGGGATTGTATTATCGCCGAGCCATTTGATACACTCCGTAATCGCCCGAACTTCCGCCTGAAAGTTCGTATTATGATCCGGGAGGCGTAGGTGGGATTCGGTTGCTGAATTTTCAATAAAGAATCCAAGACCCGCTTTTTCTCCTAGCTTTGAGCCATCCGTGTAGCAGTAAGTCCCATTTGGCATTGGTGTCAGGGTCCCATTCTGCCAGGCGTCTCTAGTTGGCGTTAGGGTCACGCAGTTCGCCTTAACCCTTATCTCGGGTATTCGGTCAGATTCACACGTATCTTGAGTGTACCCGACTAAGGCCCCAGTTATCCGTTGGTGTTTTGACGTGAGATCCCTGTTGATCCATTCATCTGTAGCTTGTAGGCGTTTTGCCGCAAGGGCAGCCTCGTATTTGATTCTAATCTCGATTGGCTGGGTTCTTTCCCTTAAGAAGTATTATAACGTCATCTGCGTAGCAGATTGGTTTAAGTCCCTCGTCGGTAAGTTTCGTATAGTGAGGACCCATAGGAGTGGTGATATAATCCCTCCCTGTGGGGTTCCACGTTGTACTCTGTCTCTAATATTTACATCATGGGAACCACAGCTTATCCATCTATTCCTTAGCATATGGTTGATCCAGTCTTTTAATGCCCGGGCCACCATAAACTGGTCTAAGGATTGGATAAGTGTTTCGGTCCGGACATTATTGAACGCTCCCTCAATGTCTATGCATACAGCGAGTGTGTATAGTTTGTCATTGAGAGATTGCTCTATGTAGTAGGTTACCTCATGAAGTGCGGTGTCCACTGATCTGCCTTTGACATAGGCGTGTTGTCTAAACTTCAGCATATCGCTCGGTATTCCACTTTTTACCATATCGTCCACTATTCTCTCCAAGGTTTTGAGTAGAAACGAGGTGAGGCTAATTGGTCTATAAGCCTTTGCCGTTGCATAGCTTGCTTTTCCAGGTTTGGGTATAAATACTACCCTGGCCTCCTGCCAGTTTCTCGGTGTGTAGGCGTATTTTAAGCATGCGGAAAAAAATTCCTGCCAAATGGGTTGTTATTTGGTCAACCCCATGCTGTAGGATAGCCGGGAAAATATCATCCGGTCCCGCCGCTTTATATGGGGAGAAACTCTTTATAGCTTTTTGGACCATTTGGTCCGTAATGATTGGCGACTGATGTACCACATTCTCATCTTGTGACCACTCCCCTGTGGGTTCCGCGTTCCCATTTGGAAAGTGTGTATCCATCAGGTGCCTAAGTGTTTGTTCCATTGTATTCATTCTCTTTCCCGTGTCATCTACTAGCGTTTCCGCCTGTACGTGGGTCTTAGAGAGGAATTTTTTCATCTTCGACATATCGTTGACGCTATCCACCTGTTCACTGAATAGTCTCCAGGAGTTGCGTCTCGCTTTTCTCAATATTGCGTTGTATTCACCGAGACTTCTCTTGTAGTCCTCCCAGTATACTGGTGATTTCTTACGCGTGGCCCTGTTGTAAAGTCTACGGACGTTCTTCCCTAGATTTCGTATTTCCCCTGTAACCCAGGGTTTTTCTTGGGCCGATTTTCTTTCCCGAAGTGGGCAGCTGTCCTCGAAGGACTTTACTAGTGCTTGCGTTGTCTTTGTCACTATGTCGTCTAGTTCGTCCCTGCTAGAGTATTCGAGTTGAGGGTGGACTAGTCGATTCTTAAGTAGGCTTCCGAACTTTGTCCAGTCTGTCTTGGTCCTATTTCGGAAGCATATCGGTTTCGGTGGTGGCCGTGTTATCCTGAATCTAATATATCTGTGATCCGAGAATGAGTGCTCATTTAAAACCCTCCATTCTTGAATTTCATCTATAAGGTGTTCAGAACAGATTGTTATATCTAACACCTCCTCCCTAATCTTGTTGACAAAAGTGGCTTTGTTCCCAATATTCAGTGTGAAAAGGTCGTTAGTATTCAAATATTCTACTAGGGCATGCCCCCTACGGTTACAGTTAGTACTACCCCACGACGTGTGGTGAGAGTTAGAGTCACTACCTATTAATACTTCGTTACCTGTCTGTTTGGTCCTCTCTACCAGTCGCTGTAATTCCGACGAAGGTGGTGGTGTCGGCGAATCATATGGCAAGTATACTGATGCCAGGTATATATTCCCATCTCCCTGTTTCAGCACTGTTGCATCCGATGTTGACAACTCTGGGGAGAAGAGAAAACAAAGGTTTTTATGGCATAAGATACATGTTCTCGGACGGGAATCCGTCTTCGTATAGAATAGTTGGTAATTAATATGATTTAATCCAATAACCTTGTCCTTAGTGGTCCAAGGTTCTTGTATTAAAGCAATGTGTATTTTACCTTTATTAATTTTATCCAACAGAGCGTGGGTTGCCGTCTCGCTCCGGTGGAGGTTAATCTGGATGACCTCTAACATTGGTCCTCCAGTAACCGGTCTTCTTGGGAGTTTGTGATGCCTTCGGCCACTTCCTCCTTCTTATTTTGCGGTGTCTGCTCCGCCGAGCCTCCACTCGCTTAGCATGCTTCACATCGTCCGGCTGTGTTCCTCCTGTCGTCATGCCGATTGGCACTTTGCCAACTTTGATGTAGACAGCTTTGGTCACAAAGAACACCATACCTTTAGTCTTGGCAAGACCAGCCATGGATGCCGGGTCTATTCCGATCACAAGGAGTGTGCCCTCCTGCCCCTCCTCCCTGTGGAAAACGACCCATTTGTCCACGGATAGTCCTGCGTTTTGCTTGCCAATGACTTTAAGTATGGCGTCCGATGCAAACTTGCTGCCCCATCCTGTAATATATACAGTAGCCTTCGTCAGCCTTGGGATGTCCTTCTTCCTTACGAGGGCTAGCTTACCGCCTTCCCAGGGGGCAGAGATTTCATCCACCAGCTTCTTTAAAGTCTCCGCACAGCGTTGTGAGGCCAGCTGTAAAGTGAGTACCTCCCCTTTGAAGCCGCTACTGACAACTTCTATGGGAGGTCCACTTTCGGCCTTCATTATGTGGTCCATTACCTTCGTGTTGACGAGGTCCTCCACGATTTGGTGTTGGTTATCCGGTATTGAGCCAGTTGGGTTTCCGCTGTCAATTACTGCATAGCAGAGATCGTCCAGTTGTTGCCTTCTCGCTACCTTTGCGTAGGATGGCGGTTCTTTGCCCGTGTTCGCATTCAGCTTCCTCTTCCGAGTTGGATAGGGTTCGTGTTTACGCGCCCTTTCCTTGTCGGTTGATTTGGCTGATGTGCTCGCCTTTCCGGTAATCGCATCGGCTTTGCTCCTATTGTCCCTGGAGCTCTGTTGCATCCCCTGGGTAATATGGGGTTTGGGCGTCTCCGAATTACCAGATGACGGGGAACACTTTTTCCTCTTTGCCATTAATTTGACAGTGTTCTGTTCTTCCGGTGATCGGTTTCTCTTCTCAGCCTCTGTTGAGGTCGAGGGAGGCACCGACAGGTCCTTAGGAACATCCTGTTTTTCGGCTTGTTTGGCTGAACGGTTCCTCTTTGCAATCTTCCTGCGTTGAGCCCCCTAGAGTCGTTTCTTTTGTGTGGATAGCTTCGCTATGCTCTCGCTTACTTCATCGACCATTCTATTTACCTCGTCATTTTTTGGAGTTGCTAAAATGGTAATGTTGTTTTCATTATTATCACTTTGGGAATCAGAGTTGGAGTCACCACCTGTTATTGAAGGCTGAGGGCTTATGCAGCCCCGCTTGGTTTCGTCCGCGTCATCATCCTTGTTTTGGTTGCCATTGGCTTTTTGTGTGCTTGCCACAGACTCTACTACAGGGGTCAAGACACCACCCCCTGTAGAACCATGAGTATGATGAACCCGACTCTGCGTTTTCATCATCATCGAAACGATCTCATGGTGTTGTTTCACAATGCTATCGTGGATTAGCCTGTGTTCCGTTTCAAATGTCGTATTAGTATCGTTTCGTGTATCAGTTTCGTTTGCAGTGTTGTTATCATTGTTTTGTTTTCCTGTTTTTAGTTTTTTCATTAGTTCTTTTTTGTTCATGTTAGTCCCACGAGTATGCCAGTAAATATAATACAGTCCACCCCAGTGACGGCGTGAGTTGGACCGGGCAACATATTTCATTACTACCGACCCGTGCCCTGGCGTCGGAGGGAGGTGTTAGGAACCAGTTTGTTTAAACACTAACTGGCCATTCTAGGTCCTCGGCACTGCTTCCAACCACCTTGACCTTAAAAGTGTTTTTGCATTCAACGTTGGATATTCTAATGGCGCCAAAATCGCAAGAATCGCCATGTCGGGGGAAGCTTCATTGACATTCGTTATTTAAGCAGGCCTGATCAACAGATAGACCTACCACGAGACTCAACTTCCCCCCGGAGTAACCTTTAGTTCGCGCAGCCAAGGCCACACTTAGGCAGCCTCGGCCACACTTAAGCCCCCACATCGCGACAAGGTTGTTACCCCAGGTGAAGGTACACAAACAACAAGTTAAAGAAAAAAAAAAAAAAACATTTTATGGAATCGTTCTTGACTGAAGAACCGTAAATGCATATGGAGAATCCGAATTTATAACAACAAAATTATCATCCTCGGCACCAGCATTGTCCTCATCATCATCCGGAGTTTCACCAAAGGTCAACGTCAACCACACAGTAGCAGCCAACGTATTATACCTCTATGTAAGGTAGTAAGTAAGGTTACTAAAACCATTAAAATTAAGATTTTTCTTGTTATCACACCCCCTGAAGTTTGCTTTAATAATAATGCCAATTAAAACTATGTTTGTTTAAAGTTTTTTTTCGAGAGATTAGGTTAATGGTGTGTAAAAGCGGATAAACAGTGTTTTTAAAGGGGTAATTCAGGAAAAAAGTAAGAGTGCGGATTACCATTGGCGTAGCTATCCTCAGCTATGGGAGGGACAAATGCACTCCGTATGACTATAACACCGAGTCACCTTATTGCTGTTAACTTGATCAATCAAATTCATTAATTTAACTTACATATCTTCATGATTGTTTGTACCTCTACCGAAGTGGTTTTTTTATATTTTTTTTGTATGGCATGACATCTTCTATGATTACGCGGCGATGAAACTGGGTCAGAGAATCATGCCACGCTGGGCCGGGTAGCCTATTCTATCACTCATGTCCTGTACCTTTCTTTCTCCAAAAATTGTTTTTGATGTATGTTAAACCGCGCGTAACATAGATGGCGCCCAACGCAAATAACGTGAAGCTGTCTTTTAGACAACGAATACGGACTTCCTGTAGCATTTGTTTGAATGTGATAAAATTCTGTTCATAAAAGTAAGGCTGAAGACAAAGCGAAATTCAAACGTTAAATATTTCTCAATAACCGAATGTGGTTTTGGTTACAGTTGGACAGGTGTTGCAGGAGAGTCAAAGTTTCGAGGAATTTAGTTGATATCTTAACAGTAATGAAGCGAATTTTTCTGAGTGTGAGTCAGTATTGTGTTAATAAAAGTAATATTATATTAAATGCCACACTCATAAAAATATGTTTCACTCTTTTGGCATTAACATCATATCCGATTGATTTGTTTTTAAAATTCTGGGAGTCAAATTTTTTTTCTAGAATCAATTCGTGTAAAATTTTGCACTGGAAATGTTGTTACTTTCTATTGGATGAAGATTATCTTGAACTTACTAGTCTGCCCTCATACATTGTGGAGGACTGATGAGCTGGTATAGCGGTGAATTTTAAGATAATCACAGAGTAAAGGTTTTTTGAGCTTAAACGTCAGATGTAAAGAGTAACATTAATATTAAATTTTCTTTTGCCACGATAGTCTTTATTTCGTAATTGTTATTAGATGATATAAATGATAATCGTTGGTACTGAATAGAGTCAGTTTTGACTAGACCTATTGGTCATACTCGCCCTATTTAGAATTATTAACACTGGTTATCTGCGCTGATCACACCATATCCGAAATCTCTCAGTTATATGAAATCAATTGCTATTAAAACAACTTTAACATTTAAAATAAATAAGTAAGGTAAAATCTTTTAATTCCGTTTATATCGTAGCGACGTTAATATTTTTTTTAATTATCAAAAGGGTTATACTTAAGTAAAATTTTGCGTTATTTTGGTCCCTGTGGACTTGCGTAGTGGTCCATCTCGAGGTGCCGGAAATAGTCCAAAAGTATCAAGAGGTAGAGGCACGAAGTTGGGAACCCCTATTAGCGTGTCTTTAGAAAATATTCCCAGTCCATCCGCTAAGCCATCTGTGGTAGACTTGCCTCGTCCGAGTTGTGCAAGATTCATTTCTTTTTCTCTCGAAAACGTGAATATAGAGGCATCTTGCGAGACGGATGAGGTAAGACCTATCGAAGGTGAATATCGCTATCGAAGGTGCTCAAGCTCAGGGTGTTGATAGCTCGACTATTATTCCTACCACTTCAGTCGCAACGGAAATAGGAACTTCTCCAAGATTGGCTTCAAGCGACGCTTCAACTTTTTACGGGTTTGAAGAAAATCAAATTGTAACGAACATGGAAACCGGAATGATAATGGTCCAAATGCTAATGCGCTCAATGATAATTTCTTAGCTGCAGTGCAACTTATGAGTCGGTCCCATGAAGAGTTTAGGTCAGAATTAGTCGCTTTGAGAACCACCATTTCGACTCTGAGCCAAAATACAAACCCTAGCATTGGTCCTGTACCATCTTTTGAAACTTCTAATCACACTCGAAATAACACCGATAATGTGGTACCGAATTCCAATAATGGCCAACATAGAATAGACTTGGGAAAATGGAAGGTAAATTTTAATGGCACCGGTAATGTAGCAGATTTTTTGTTCAAAGTCGATACTTTGTGCTCACGAACACATTGCTCAGAGGCACATTTACTAGCAAATTTTCAAATATTCCTCACTGGTAAGGCAGAGATATGGTACTGGGATTTTATCAAACAACATAATGCTCCGTCGTATGATTTTCTAAAATGTTCTCTTTCTCAAGAGTGGTTCGTTGGAAACCGATGATGAAGTGCTAATGAAAATTCGTACCCGGAAACAACAGAGTAAGGAATCATACGATGATTTCCATTCGGCAATTGTGTCCTTGAACACAAGATTAATTGAACCCTTGTCTGAAAATAGACTTATAGCCATTATAAAATCGAATGTTAATATGAATCTTCAACTGATGCTGTGCAACACAGAGTGTAGAAGCCTTCTAAGCCTAAGAGAATGCGCACGAAACGTTGAAAAGATTCTAAAAGAGAACAAATTACCATTGGTTCCAAATTTTAAAAATTCTCGTCAAGTGAATGAAATTGAGACGAATTCAGTTGATAGTGATGAAATGAGTATAGAACTTGATCCTCAGGTCGAGGCGCTGAACTTCTCACGACGAAATACACCACCTGATTATTCGAAGATAAAATGCTGGAATTGTTTGGCTCTAGGTCTCTCCTATATCTATTGCACTGATGAGACGGCATAAATTTTGCTATAAGTGTGGGGAACGGGGCGTTGTAACGACGAGTTGTAAGAATAACCATCTGGGAAACCGGAAGCGGAGCGAGATGGCCACCGGGGACTCGTTCCCAAACGCAACCCCCGAGTTTATAATGGACCCGAAGAGTCGTCTCCCACAGGAGGGCAAATCAGACTCAGAGACAAATCCGTCGGTTAATCACCATACTTACCCAATTTCGAAAAACATTTTAAATTGTCGACTACGTTATAACAGGAGAAGACAATTTCGTAAACTTATAGAGTCATCAGTACTTTGCAATTCTTTTGACGAAAGACCCTTCGCTAATATTAAAATTTTTAATGAAAATATAAATGGCTTATTGGATTCAGGTGCAAGCGTGTCAGTTCTTGGCAGGGGTAGTTTGAATTTCCTTAAGAGGAACAATATCAATGTAAAATCATTCAACACATTCATCTCAACGGCGGATGGCTCTAAGAATTCTGTTCTCGGGCATTGCACACTTCCTGTGTTTTATAAGGGTGTTACAAAAGATATTGATTTTTATATAGTGCCGTCATTGAATCAAGAAGCCTATCTGGGCTTACATTTTTGGCGTCTCCTCGCAATCGCACCAAACGTTATTCCTGCTGTAGAGTCGTTAAATGTCCATACCCCTGAGAATAATACTGTCTGTTACCATGAATTATCTGCTGAACAAAAGCTAAAGCTTGAGATCACTGTATTAGAGTTTCCATCTTTTGAAAGACAAGGCTTGGGTTGTACGAATCTTTAGTACATCATATTGACACGAGAGTTTGAACCGATAAAATGCAAGCACTATCCTCTTTCACCGCCAAGGCAAGCCGAGGTATATCAGGAATTAGATCGCCTTCTTAAAATGGGAGTCATCGAGGAGTCTAACTCGCCCTGGTGTTTTCCAATAGTCAATGTGAGGAAACCTGGGAAGATACGGCTTTGCCTAGATTCTAGAAAATTAAATTTGATATCAAAAAAAGACTCGTATCCACTGCCTCATATTAATGGTTTACTTAGTCGATTGAAAGACACTCATTTTATCAGCGGTATTGATTTGAAGGACGCATTCTTTCAAATTCCACTCTCAGAATCATCAAAGGAGAAAACAGCGTTTGCGGTTCCTGGTAGGCCGCTATACCAATTTCGGGTCATGCCTTTCGGGCTTTGTAACGGTCCGCAAGCCATGAGTCGCCTGATGGACACATTCATCACATCTCGCCTGCGGGAAAATGTATTTATATATCGGAAAATGTATTTATAGGTCGTCCAACTTTTGGTTTGCAGCGCCACCCTTGACGATCACCAGTCAATTCTGCATGAAGTTGCACAGTGCTTGAAAAATGCGGGACTTACTATCAATGTTGCCAAAAGCAAATTTTGTCAGAGCGAGATAAAGTATCTTGGATACCGCATTGGTAAAGGATGTCTAAAGGTTTATCCAGGAAAAGTTTTGGCTATTGTCGATTTCCTGTTGCCCAAAACTCCTCGACAGATTCGCCGATTTTTAGGTATGTGTAACTGGTACAGATCTTTTGTGGACAATTTTGCTGATATGGCTGGTCCTTTGACAAATTGCTTGAGAAAACATGATGGTAAATTCTTATTAACTCCAGAGGGTATGGAAAGTTTTGAGAATCTGAAAGTTGCTATGGCTACTGCGCCTGTGCTCGCTCAGCCAGATTTTTCTCGTGAATTTTTTGTTCAGTGTGACGAATCCCGTGTTGGTGTAGGTGGCGTCTTATTTCAATTGGATGACGACAATCGGGAACGGCCTATAACCTTCGTCTCAAAAAAACTAAATAATTCACAGCGAAATTATACGGTTACGGAGTTGGAGTGCTTAGCTGCTGTAGTATGTGTAAAACGTTTTCGGCCCTATATAGAGGGATTACCTTTTCACATCATAACAGATCACTCAAGTCTAAAGTGGCTCATGTCTTTAAAAGATCTAAATGGCAGACTTGCAAGGTGGAGTCTAGAGCTACAGGGCTTTGACTTTAAAATGGAACATCGAAAAGGTTCGCTAAATATAGTTCCAGATGCGCTTTCGCGCTTTGATGTAGATGCCTTAGATATTGACTCAAGTTTTCCTGAAATTGACATTAATTCGCCAGCATTTAACTCTCAGGAGTACATAGATTTGGTTAATATAGTGTCCAAGAGTGAAGAATTGTTACCAGACCTTCGCCTCTCTGATAAACGAGTATATAAACGAGTCAAGTTTCGTCAGGGGATTGACAATGAAGAGGAAAGCCTCTGGAGGTTATGGCTCCCTTTTTCACTAACAAAAAGTGTGACTAAGAACGCTCATGATTCTTGCTGTCACGGTGGATATTTCAAAACACTGTCTAGAATGAGGCAATACTATTATTGGCCTTCTATGGCAAGGAATGTTAAAGCTTATGTCTCCATGTGCGATGATTGCAAGACCATTAAAAGCCCTAATCAAGTTCTGCGGCCTCCAATGGGAGAAGCTTTTTATACAGTTCGGCCACTACAGCGGGTATATTGTGATTTTTTGGGGCCATACCCCTGCTCCAAATCGAAAAATTCATCATTGTTTATTGCTATCGATCATTTTACAAAATTTATTTTCCTTAAGCCTCTCAGAGCAGCCACTTCAATAAATGTAATCGATTTCTTTCAAAACTACCTGTTTAATACCTTCGGTGTACCTCAATTTATTCACAGCGACAACGGTAAGCAATTTGTTTCTAAGGAAATGTAGGAATTCTTTTCGATATTCGGAATTACCCATATAAGGGCAGGGCTGTATTCGCCACAGGCAAACGCGTCAGAACGTGTTAACAGGGAAATTATCACGAAAATTCGTTTCTATTTGAAGGATGAGGTTCATCACCTTAACTGGGATACTTGCATACCTCGTATTTTGTCAATTTTACGCAGCGATTTTCATACGTCAATTCAATGTTCGCCTTATTATGCCATGTTTGGTCAAAACATGTGTTCACACGGCTCTTCTTATTCCTTATTGGATAAGCTTGGCATGATGACAGATGACATGATGATAAGAAGAATAGACAAACTATCTAACATCAGAGACAAAATTTGGATAAAGCACATGAGAAGGCAGCGAAAGTTTATAATACTCGATCTAAGGATGTTCATTATAGAGTAGGTCAAGAGCTGTTTAGAAAAAAACATAGCTTGAGCAACTTTCAAAAGGGTGTTAATGCGAAGTTTGCCCCAAAATATATTAAGTGTCGCATTCGAAGTAAAATCGGAAACTCACTTTACGAGGTAAAAGATTTACAAGGCAAGCTAATTGGGAAGTTCCATGCTTCTGATCTAAAACCTTGATAATTTTTTTATTTCTTTGCCCGGCTTGTCGTGGGTCGTGCCACACTTTAACTGCAACAAATTCTTTATATTTTATTAAATCTGGTTTTCTTTATTTTGCACGGCTTTTCGTGGGTCGTGCCACACTTAAAATTCTGTACAATCTCTTAAAATCCTTTTTTCTGTTCTTTACTCGATTGAAATTTTCGTAACGGATAATTCCTTGCTTTTTCCTCATTTCGTTATATTCTATATTCTTCGTCATTGCCCCTTTGAGTGCTTTTGAACAAGTCAATTCTCATGACATTTTGACATTGCGGTGCAACGGCTAGATGAAACCGTTACTTGACCAAAACAGAACTTTAAGAACAAAAGAACATCGATTTGAGGAAAGATATTGACAAGAGTACAGTCAGTTGGTAATTAGGAAGTAAGACGTAAAGTTATGTCAACGGGAAAATAACCTAAAACCGAGCAAGAAAACTATGGAAACTAAAATAATAAGCTAAACCCAACATAAAATTACATTAACCACTATAAACTGTTACATAAACAACATCATATTGTTACATAAAGGACAACAAAATGTTACATATTAAAATTTATAAAATAGTCCCTAACTAAAGAACCGTACTATGCATACGGCAAATATGAATTTAAAACAACATAAAACCAAGAATAAAAATTACATAAATGCATAAACAACAACAAATTGTTACATAAAGGACAACAAAATGTTACATATTAAAATTTATAAAATAGTCCCTAACTAAAGAACCGTGTACTATGCATACGGAAAATATGAATTTACAACATAAAAACAAGAACATAAATGCATAAACCACTACAAATTGTAACATAAACCACAACAAATTGTTACATAAAGCACAACAAATTGTTACACAAACAACAAGTTAAAGAAAAAAAAAACATTTTATGGAATCGTTCTTGACTGAAGAACCGTAAATGCATATGGGGAATCCGAATTTAGAACAACAAAATTATCATCCTCGGCACCAGCATTGTCCTCATCATCATCCGGAGTTTCACCAAAGGTCAACGTCAACCTCACAGTAGCAGCCAACGTAGATATTATACCTCTATGTAAGGTAGTAAGTAAGGTTACTAAAACCATTAAAATTAAGATTTTTCTTGTTATCACACCCCCTGAAGTTTGCTTTAATAATAATGCCAATTAAAACTATGTTTGTTTAAAGTTTTTTTTCGAGAGATTAGGTTAATGGTGTGTAAAAGCGGATAAACAGTGTTTTTAAAGGGGTAATTCAGAGAAAAAGTAAGAGTGTGCGGATTACCATTGGCGTAGCTATCTTAAGCTATGGGAGGGATAAATGCACTCCTTATGACTATAACACCGAGTCACCTTATTGCTGTTAACTTGATCAATCAAATTCATTCATTTAACTTACATCTCTTCATGATTGTTTGTATCTCTACCGAAGTGTTTTTTTTTATACTTTTGTATGGCATGACATCTTCTATGATTACGCGGCGATGAAACTGGGAATCATGCGACTCTGGGCCGGGTAGCCTATTCTATCACTCATGTCCTGTACCTTTCTTTCTCCAAATATTTTTTTTGATGTATGTTAAACCGCGCGTAACACATCACTTGAAAACCCACTTCCTGACAACATTTTTACTCACAAGAAACGTTAAACAAAACAATATTCACTTTTTGATCATACACAAGAAACTTTAAACGAAACCATGTGTTTGGAACAGCAGCAAGTCACTACACCAAACTAATAACAAACTCTATTTAACAAAAATTACACTTTGTGCAAATTTGATGCCGTTATGATGTTCTGGTGTAACAAACCAGGTCCCCAACATAAAAAATGCAAGAGACAAAATTGTTTTATTCTTTTGTTGTTTTTTAAAACAATTTTTAACCCGTTTTTTACTTTTAAAAAAAGGCGCTGACAGTATGTCAACAACTTGATTAATACTCAACCGATTTTCACAAAACAAACATAAAACAAAGAATAAAATCACCTATAATATTCAAATGTTCCAATTCAGATTTGAATTGGAAATGAATTGCGATTGATTTTTCTAATTCATTTGAATTAATTCAAAATCAATTCAATTCAAATGAATTGGAAATGAATTGCAATTCATTTTAATTAATTCAAAATCAATTCAATTCAAATGAACTGGAACTGAATTGCAATTCATTTTTGCCAAATTATTTCAACTGATTCAAATTCGATTCACTTATTTTTTTTAATGTGTTAACATATATACGCGCGCCTCTAGGGCAGTAAACTATCAGTTTAATACATACGCAAGGGTTAGGTTTGTAAGAGTAAATCATCGTTTGTTTGTTCGTTGCTTGGCAGTCGGTATTGAAAGTGATTATTGGGCGATGTTCATATAATTTTCCCACGCGATTTTCTCCGGAAATTCATAGCCGATTTTATTAATTTTTGGATTAAAAAGCTAGTGCGGGTTTCGACGAAGAGTTTAGGCCAAAAATTAAGGCGATCCGATATCGGCGAGCCGAGATTGAAGTGTTTTAATTTGGAGTAATATTAAAAAAGTATTTTATGTTGATCTTCGGTTATATCGTACGAATATAACAATGTTTGTATGTATGTACAAGTGTCTGTTGCTTTGCATTCTTTGACTTTTGTGGGAATAAAACAAAAAGTATTGAGCAAGAAAATAATGACACATGTGCTTGCACTGGGTCTTTAAATAATTTTAAGTATTAATATTATTTAACTGTAACGTCATCATATGATTGAACGCTGTTTTTTATTTTCCAATGTAACATTTACGAATGTGTTCATAGAAATCGAACAGGTACCGTGTAGCAAAAAGGTGTTAACACATCGCCCGTGAGTTCGAACACTCATTGGATTTTTTTTTATTTGTGAAAAGAATTAATTGAAAATTTTGATAATTCAGTGCGTAAATGATTCGCGAATTAATTCAAAAAAGAATGATTCGTTTAGAGCTCTGCCGGCTACTAAATAATATTGTTGTATTTTTTTTGTGTTTTATTATGTTTTTCTGTTGTGTAAAAAAAAAGATAAGTGGTTTCCCATTACATCCCATGAAGGAATTGGGGAGAGCTTCTCACAACGAGTGAACTGTGCGCTTTATAGTTTTATACTCACTGATTGGGACCTACAGTTTTACACTGGTGACCGTCGCCGAAAGAAATTTTAAGGTGGTCGGAGCAGGGATCGAACCCAGGATCTCCTGTACAAGAAGCGCGCACACTAACCATTGTACCACCGACGCACACTATCCATTGTGTAACCAATTTTAAATGTAAATAAATTTTGAAAGATGAGGTGCAGACAGACTTCTTTTGTGTTTTTAATCAACAACTATCAAGTTTGTTGCTAAAAATTTTAAACTAACATAATCTTTACATTTTGAGGATTACAATACGGAAGATTTCTTGTCGCAAATTTATTCATAAAGCACCAAAATTATGTTTTTTTCCTAAGCATACTAAATTTTTAATTTGTGTATGTATATATGACTGTCTGTATTCCTTGTTTGTGTATTTCTTATGTAAAATAAGATTTACCTTATACGATTGGAGATTTTTTTGCTTTATTGACTTGTCTAGTGGCCAATTAGAGATAAATTATAATGTTCTTCAAAAAATAGTTAAACAAAATTAAATTAAATAGATAAACTATTACAATGAGGACTACTACCCACTAATGTGACATTCTGAGGTGTGGGTAAGACTAAACAAATTTCGATAATTATTTATTTATTTATTTATTCACACTTGTAATTTTAAGCCTCTCGGCCAATTCAAATAAATTACAAAAGAACTACTCCATTTATAACACCACATTATATGTTTTCATTAAATAAGAAATTACATAACAATTTTATCCTTTAATAAAATATTGATTTGTACGTGATGAACGGCCAAATTTATACAAATTCGTGAGAAAGGTAGGAAATTGATTTTTGAACATTTTGTAAAACAACAACAGAGATCAGAAATGTACAAAATTTGAGAAACTACAACCCAAGAATCGGTTAACAGAGGGAGTTACATGGTCAAAAAGTCTGATTGAGTATAAATACCGCACTACTCTATTAAAAGCTAATTGAAGTCCCCTCATATTTTGGTTTTTAGATCCACAGTATACTTCTAGACAGTATAATATGTTGGGCATAACGAGAGCATGTACAAGTTTCTCCTTTATGCTGCGTGGCAATATTAAATCGGTGTTGTATAATTGCCGCAGCGCAAAATTAGTGTGTCGAATGACACCGTCTATGTGCAAATCGAAGGATAACGTATCGTCTAAGATAACACCTAAGCACTTCACGTTACGAACAAAATCAATAGGAACATTATCATATTTCAACTGCAAATCTTCAACAGCAGAAGATGAAAACAACAGTGCCTTGGTCTTTGAAGCATTTATACTAAGTTTATTCGAAACCATCCACATTCCTAAAGAGCGCAGGACATAACCAATTTTAGCCTGCAATACGTCCACATATTGATACCCTCCACTAAATAGCAGCTGCACATCATCCGCATACGCATAGGGCCTATAATGTCAAATAAGTCATTGAGGAAAATAATAAAAAGAAGAGGCCCCAGAACCGAACCTTAAGGAACACCACTCCTAACCGCCAAAACACTCGACGATAGCCCATTAACTGAAACATACTGCTGTCTGTCCTATAAATATGAATAAATAAGCTTGCAGGCACTGCTACCAAAACCGTATATTTGAGATTGCTTGCATATCAAAGTGAAATAATTTACCCTGTCTTACGCTTTCTCCAAATCTAGGGAAAGCAAAACACACAACTTTTGGTCGGCCAAGTTATTTCTAATTGAATCTGTTAAACCAAGTAGTAACATAGAAGTGCTTCTACCACGCCGAAAGCCACATTGACAGTCATTCAGCAGAGATTTGCTTTCAATATAAGATATAAGTTGTTCCTTAAGGACATGTTCCACTATTTTTGACAGGATAGGTAATAGGGCTATCGGCCTAAAACCCTGAACAGAACTAGCATCTGATTTTTTCGCAATTGGATTAATTTTAGCAGTCTTCCATTCATCGGGGAAAATAGATGTCATAAGAACAGTGTTTACCAGATGTAAAAAATAATTGAACACAAACGGAAAAACAATTCTGAAAAATTTCAAGGATAGCCCATCGTTTCCAGCAGCATTCGATTTTATGGATGAAAATGCACCAAATAATTCTCTTGAGTTAATGATACTGAACGAAAACCCCTGATTACTAAAATTAACAAAGCAGAGAAGTATAAAAATATAAATAAAATATATAAGTGTATATGAAAACGTCGATAAGACCAACGCCTAATGTTTCCAATATTGGATAGTATAGTCGCATAGTGTCCCCAATAATGGAGGATAAACAGGCCAACATTTAAATACGAAATGTATGTAATTATGTAACGTTAGTGTGAAAGTCAAAATGTTCGGAAATATAGAATGATTTATCAAATTTCTTTTTATGTTACAACACAGAAGTGCGGCAGAAGAGGTTTTCGGATAGTTAAAAGTATCCGAATAATTTTAGACAAGCCCCTATATACATTTATCTACACTTTGTACTCATTCTTCATGCATATAAAAAAAAGTTATAATTAGTTAGTTGTCATGTCAGGGTATGAATTTTACACTATAATATTGTTCACTATTTTTATTTACAGACTGATGCCAATGGCATTGCTATGAAGACGCCCGTGTCGTTGCTTCAAGAGCTGCTAAGTCGTCGTGGTATAACACCAAGTTATGAATTGGTTCAAATAGAGGGTGCTATACACGAACCAACGTTCCGTTATCGCGTCTCATTCAACGACAAGGATGTTCCATTTACGGCTATGGGCGCTGGTCGCTCAAAGAAAGAGGCAAAGCATTCGGCAGCAAGGGCATTAATTGATAAACTGACCGGGGTACAATTACCAGAGGCTCAAACAGGCACTGTAACTGCTGCCAATGTCATTGGAATGGCGGATGGTAATGCAAATGTTACGGGTAGTGGAGAGTAAGTTTTAACTAGTAGTTAAATGCTTTTTTTTATAAGGGATGCACATAGTGTTTTTACACAAAAAGCTTTATAAATTAGCATTTTATAATAAATTAATGTTGTATTATATTAATTGACTTTTTAACTGATTGCTTCTTCTCTTTTAGTGGAGCCGATAAAATTGTTGGAAATCCCATTGGCTGGCTCCAAGAAATGTGCATGTCACGTCGTTGGCCTCCACCAACCTATGAGACTGAAACCGAAGTTGGTTTGCCACATGAGCGTCTCTTTACGATTGCTTGTACCATATTGAACTTCCGTGAAGTCGGCAAGGGTAAAAGCAAGAAGATTGCCAAACGTATGGCAGCTCACAAAATGTGGACACGTCTGCAAGAGAATCCAATTGATAACAATCAATTAATTGAAACCATGGGCACCGACTTAGGTGGAGATGTAAGTTTTTGCAATGTTTCCAATTTGCCATTACATTTATTGTGTTTGTGATATTATTTAGTTACATGTGTATGTGAATATTAATTAGAGTTATACTAGTGATTTCGGGGGTAGTATTATTAAATACATCGGTTTCTATTGTCCGTTGTTTATGCCGAATTTCCATTGCATACATGTAATACCGTTTCAAATCACCCTTTTAGTTGTTTTAATTTGTAAATATAATGTTAATATCAAACCGTGACAAAAATAATCTCAGTACATCTGTAAAATGATGTTGATCAACATCTTTTTTTTTGTTCTCTTCTTCCAGAAGTCCAATTATTATGGTGATTTGAAAGATATAACAGTACCAACTATCACCAGTCAGCATAGTGCTAAAGTTTCACAATTCCATAAGACACTTAAAAATTCTACCGGAAAGAAACTTCATAAGTTACAGGTGAGAAGATTTGAATTCAAAAATACTGTAAAATACGAATTCATTGAATGGTTGAGCTCCACCCTTAACCAATTGTGTATATTTCAACCTTTTAAAGACAACAAAAGAAAATTGTTCCAGAAGAACTTAAGTAAAATAATTTTGGACTTTACAATTCATTTCAGCACAGTTTCGGGTTTAACCTACTTTCTAAGTATAAATTAAAAAAAGTCTTGAAAACTAATTATACTATTTTTTATATTTGTTATGTGTCGTCTTTCTTCCAGAAAACTTGCTTGAAAAATCCTAAAATTGAATACGTAAAACTTTTGGCTGAAATTGCCAATGAAAATCAGTTTGAAGTGACCTACGTCGACATTGAAGAGAAGACATTCACCGAACAGTACCAATGTTTGGTTCAGCTCTCAACTTTGCCAGTGGGTGTATGTCATGGCTCTGGGCCAACACCTTCTGACGCTCAGAAAATGGCAGCACAAAATGCTTTAGAATATTTAAAGATTATGACAAAGAAATGAACTGACAATGGGAGGGAACTAAGAAAATCTAAAATCCCTTAAAATTTTAGTCTGTAATGCAGCTGTCACAACAACAAGTAACAAAATCACTTTGACAAGATATTTACAAGTGCGGAAATATGGGTTTGTTTTATGTTTACGTGATTTTTTTTTTGATTTTTTAATTGATTTTCTAAAGTACCTCCAGGTTATTTTGTATCTTTTTGCTAATTCAATTCCCATGAAATCAAATGGAATATTCAGTTTAAATTTTCACTGTATTATTGCCGTGTGAAGAATTATATTACTGATCTACATATGTTTATTTTTTGTTTAAATATATTATGTATGGAAAACTTATGCGCAATCATAAATAATTTGGAAGGATATTTTGGATATACAACAAGTAACAAAATCACTTTGACAAAATTTTTACAAGTGCGGAAATATGGGTTTGTTTTATGTTTACGTGATTTTTTTATTTTTAAATTGATTTTCTTAAGTACCTCCAGGTTATTTTGTATCTTTTCGCTAATTCAATTCCCATGAAATCAAATGGAATATTCAGTTTAAATTTTCACTGTATTATTGCCGTGTGAAGAATTATATTACTGATCTACATATGTTTATTTTTTGTTTAAATATATTATGTATGGAAAACTTATGCGCAATCATAAATAATTTGGAAGGATATTTTGGATATACAACAAGTAACAAAATCACTTTGACAAAATTTTTACAAGTGCGGAAATATGGGTTTGTTTTATGTTTACGTGATTTTTTTTATTTTTAAATTGATTTTCTTAAGTACCTCCAGGTTATTTTGTATCTTTTCGCTAATTCAATTCCCATGAAATCAAATGGAATATTCAGTTTAAATTTTCATTGTATTATTGCCGTGTGAAGAATTTACAAATTTATTCAAGCTCAAGACCTTTTTAAATAATATAAAGTTATTATCTTTATATTACTTTCAAAAAAGTCGAGCATAAAAATGTTCAATGATACCAAGGCTGTCTGTATAGCTATTTCGGATCTTGCCAAGATCTTCATCAGCAGACGTTTTTGGTATGTTTTTGCTGAATTCTTCAAAAATATATATCCAGAAACACTCATCATATTAATGAGAATTCCTTCATATACTCGTTTGAAGAATACCAAGCACTACCATTGGAACACCTTCATGCACAACTCTTTTTATCATGCCGTAAAACCATTGGTTTATTACTGATCTACATATGTTTATTTTTTGTTAAAATATATTATGTATGGAAAACTTATGCGCAATCATAAATAATTTGGAAGGATATTTTGGATATACTAAGATTTGTTTTATTGTTGTATTAGTCCACAATTTTAATTTATTTTACTTTACTAGCGCAAAAAACTTTCAACATTTCTCATTAAATTGTTATTATTTTGTTTTCTTTTATAATTTGTCTCCTCCCATTTTGTCACAGCTGCATGATCAGCTGCATGCATTGAAAAAGAAAAATGAAAAAAAAACAAAATATATATTCAACTAAATACATAAATAACTAATATATAAAATATGCATTTTGCAATTATCTACTTTAACTTCAAAAGACGAAAAACAGATAACATATTAAAAAAATATTTCATTAAAGAATAAAGCTTAACTTAAAACAAAATAAAAATTAATGAAACAATTAATTAACAAAAAATATCATATTGTTCAACGTGGACAAATAAATGTTTGCAAGGAGAGAACCAGAACCCCTTAACGGAAAATTTATATTTTAACTTATAGTTATTTATGTAACTAGTTTAATGAAACAATAGCCGCATATTCTGTGCGAGTTGAAATGAAATGCTAGCAATTCAGAAAACAATCAATGAAAAAATCAGTACTTGATCAACATTGATTTATTGGACCCCATTTTGCGATTTAGGTGTCAATTTGATAAATTTCAACAGCATGGAGAACAACATCATCTGCATATTTAAGTCTTTCAAAACATGCAAAACACAACAACGGCGTAAAAGGAATGCTTAAAACCTATAGTTGCTGCAAACTATAAGGATTTTAAAATCATACAAGCTATACTTTGCATGGACCTAATGATAAATTTTCCTATAAAACAAATGGTAAAATGTACTACAAACATTTTGATGCAAATAACATAATACAACACAAAGTCTACTATTTCTTTTATAAGTAGAACTTCCACTTTTTAGTTAACTTTGTTTTCATTGACATGACTTATTTTTAATATTTATACAAACGATATGGAAAAATTATTACATTATTTTAGTGCAAAGTGTAGAGGTTGTAATTTCAACTTTATCAACAAAGAAAAAAACTATAATTGTATTGTATTTATACAAATGTATCACTTATTATATAAATTTATCAATTTCATACAAAATCTATTTTCTAAGTTTGTTTTGTAAACCAGAATTTAAATCAAACGAAATCACCTAATTTTTTGGTTTTTGTTTGCATTGAAAATTTTTATTTTATTGTATGCGTTAAAAATGCTTCCCACAACAGATTCTTATTCTTAATGGCTAAAGATTACAGCTATTCACTTTTGATGATATATATATAACATATAGAAGTATATTTGCAATTCATATTATACAACTTACCACAATTGAAATCTAATAAGAGATCAAGTAATACTTAAATAAAGATGATAATTGATGTGCAGAATAAATTGTTCGTTTTTTCATTCTTCAAGATTCGTAATCCGGATTACGAAAGTCATTTTAAAGGGCCATCTCGACGATAACCTCTAAAGAACTAGTAGTGACGAAATCGTAGTACTATATTGACTTAATACACACAACTATATCTTTAGTTTGGATTTAGGCCTCCCTTTTATCGCTTTTCCAAAATACGGATTACGATACGAAACGGATGCGGTGATCAGACCCCTGGGCTTCATTTGTTGCCATAAGATGTGCGTGTATAAAAAATAACGAAAATTTCATGAACCGAAATTTTCGTTCACTTTTCATTTGTGTGGTACTCAGCTCTGCGAAAACTTCGTAAGCAAAATCAATTACAGGGTTGTTACTCCAAAGATAATTCGTACGAAAGCATTTGGTTGGGACCGAAAGCATGTCCTGATACGTCCTTTATTAAGGGATATTCTGAAATTTTGAAGTTTTTAGTACGGAGATTTTTCTAATTTAAATGTCATATTGGAGAACGTCCAAATATTAAAAATTTTGTCCCGAGCACCTCGGAAAATGTATTAAAAAATAAAAAATTTGTATACAATGATCTAGTCCAAAGAAAAATTTGTACCCATTTTGCCCTGTTTAGAACGTAATGATCCCATCGTATTGCATTTCTGGTAAAACGCGGACTATTTCGAATTGCATAAAAAGGTGAAACACATTTACTGAAATCGACTAAAGATTAAAATATGTCAATCTGTCATTTAAATTCAGATTTGCAGAATATCCCTGCTAAAAGGATGTGTCCGGACATTTTGTTGACATGTTTTATATACCGTTGGACGCGACCTTTCATACGATACTAATATTGCAAATTACTTTGAAGAAAGTAAAAAAAATACATTTATTAAAATCTGTCGAGTTCACGGGATGTGAATGCTTGACAGGAAATATTTTGAGAATATTAGGTTAGGTTAAGGACTCGTGATAATATTAGACAGTTTACAACTGCCTTATCGTCACTACACTCGGAGGTCGGTCGACCCATTGTGACTGCCCATATATCCGAGAAGAGAAGGGACAAGCCCCACTAATACGAGTAGTGAAAATTCCGATAGATAGATAGACGTAGGACAAACAGAAGAACCACTGAATTATGTTCCCAGTACAGATAGAAGCTCGAGTCCATTATCCTGAGAGTGAGAAAGGTATACCTCACACCCAGTCAATCCTATCTTGCATCATGATCTCCGGACATAGCCCAAAGTCTACAGTCTGCAGCATGCAGTCAGTGTAATGACTCAAAACACTCATCGGGATGATTCTCAACCGACTCCTGGAGAATGTTGGCATTTCCCTCAGGGGCATGGCTCCAGATACCCAATTATCTCATGCAAAGGGACTTCTAACAGCACACCGTCTCGCGTAGACATCAAGAGTAGTCAAATTGAGAATTATATCCAGCGCTGCCTGTGAAGAGCTTATCCTCGCCCCATTGATGCTCATTGCTGCAGTGCCCTGAACCTTATTGAGCATTTTTAACTGGTAGCTGTTCCCCAACGCGTTCCACCAGAAAATTGGGCTGGACATAGGAAAATTCGCACGATAGGTGAAAAAAGCCAATGCACGACTTTCGGACAACCGAATTCCGACAGGCGTCGGGCACGCTCAATCCTTTCTTCATTCTCTCCTCAGTATTTCGCTTCCAGTTCAGTTTCTGATCAAGAATGATACTTAGATGTTCCGCCTCAGAAGTTAGATATAGCTCTACGCCCTCCAACCTTGGTTTCCAAAAATTTCTAATATTTCGCCTGCGCGCAAAAAGGACCAGCTCCTTCTTTGAACTCAAACTGAAATCTCACCCAGGGCATCCTGCATGAGGTCACTGATCGTAGCCAAAGATTTTCCACCGACAATAATAACAACGTCGTCGGCATAGGCAACTATTCTACGTCGACTCAACTCGAAGTCCCTAAGAATGCCGCCAACTACTAAAAGCCACAGCAGAGGGGATAACACTCCACCCTGCAGCGTGCCCCTTGTAGTCAGCTTCCGAACTGAGCACACCCCTAGGTTCGAATTTACAATGCGATCTCTAAGCATATATGTATAAGCATATCCACACAATTTGGAAAGTGAGTTTCCATAAGAAGCTCAAGTGTCTCAGCTTCGGAATTGGTTCATCGAATTTCTTAATGCCGCCGAGGACTTTAGGGGTCCTTGGACAACAAGCAACGAAATCGCGCAGCATCATTTACCTTGATTATGGACTCACAAAAGCTGATCCAGGATGCCCGTGTTGTAATGTAACGTGCAATATTCTGTATATCAAAAATCTGATCTGATACGATGGTATGGAAAAATAGAAAATTGTTTGAATAAAGTTTTTTTGTCTAGTAAATAAAAACTATGTATTTGCCTGAAGAAAGACGAGAACCACCCCACCCGACTGAAGCTAGGTTTCAAAAGCTCCCGTAGTCTTCCCTTTGGGCAAACTACGCTACACCGGCAATATCAATAATCAGTTGAAACTTTATTCAAAGAATTTTCTATTTTTCCATACCATCGTATCAGATTAGATTTTTGATATACAGAATATTGCACGTTACATTACAGGAATGGCGCCCAACGTGGGGCTCTAAATGAAATTATTTCGTTTTGATCCCCAAAAACAATAGAATATTATAGGTAGATTTCACTTTGTTTATTTTTTGAAATACATTTCTGACATTCTCTGGACTCATCGGTTGCCTGAGGTACTAAAGTTCGGGTAAATCCACCTAGAAAAATACAGTATGAGGGAAATATACATTTTTTCATTATTCTTATATTGATTTGACGCAGCCGCCGATTTCGAATTTTACCAGGAAAACGTTTTTGCTGCTGCTTGTGCATTAATGTCCGGTAATTTTCAGCATAAAGTAGAGGAACACAGATACTCGGGTTAGTCGAATATTAAGTTAATTTAAAATGTATAATATATAACCCAATTTTGATTAAAGTATCATTATTTTATGACATTTTCTTTATCCTATCTAACAACCACTCAATTTGAAAACACAGAGATAAAAATCTCTCTCTAATTTTTTACAACCAAAATTTAATCTTTTATATATTTCCTTAAAGCCAGAGATTTTGCATAAAACCATATCTTGTTTTTTTTTAAGAAAATCATTATGGGGCTGGATAGATCAACCGCAAGTGATCCAAATTTAACTTGTAGTGTTTGCAATGAAATTTTTTTAGATACTCAAGAATGTCTAATAATTTCATCTTGCAATCACAAGTTTCACCGAATTTGCATCGAAGAGTTTCTGTCAAATTCTTCTGAATGTCCTTTGTGCAAAGGACACTGTGATTTGTCTGAACTTCGCACTGTGAATGGACAAAATCTTCAAGCACCGTCCCATCAAATACCATATCAACATTCTCAAAATGAACACAGTTCTATGCCTGTAGAAACCAATAGAACTACAACGCATCATCAAAAGACCATAAATTCCAATCGTGGCAAACCACGAGGGGCAATGGCAAAAAGTTACAAGCTGAGAAGTGCCAGTCGAAATTTATTTCAAGACCTAAATCAAAGTATACCACCTGACGTCAATTTACCACAATCATTGAACATTGACCCAGAGCCACTTATAGAAGTTGGGACTCCGACGCATTTTAGGAATACAAAGGCCATCACGATCAATTTCGTCCGGCTCCGCAACAGAATATTAATGCGACATGTAAAATAAGTTTTGAAAGCTTTAATTTGATGCTCGAAGCCAGTTTGCCCAGAATTCTACGGAATCTGAATATAAATACCAATAGTGGGTATAATCCCGGTGTAAATGGCAATCAACCTTTTTCACAACCACATTTTTCTTTAAATAATATGTCCAATTCAAATTCTGAAAGTCGCCCGAATTCGGGTCATTCCACTTTTACATTACGAGCGGATCGTATTGCTTCCATGATACAAAACTGGAACTTAAAATTCGACGGTTCATCGCAAGGACTTAATGTCGAAGAATTTTTATAACGCGTTCGAACTCTAACTGCTCACGATTTCGATAATGACTATTCCGTTATTTGCAAGAACCTTCACATACTTTTAAAGGACAAAGCCTTACAGTGGTTTTGGAGGTACCACAAACAAGCTCAAGACATTGTATGGGATGATTTCTGTGCCGCTATACGGTACCAATACAAAGACTTTACACCTGATTCGGAAACCTGGCGAAAGTATTGAGTCATTATACGAGTCCGTTTGTTCTATTCTAGATCGAATGAGTGCGCATTTGCCTGAACACCAGATTATGGAAATGATTAGTAGAAAGTTACGGCCTGAAATACGGCATGAACTTCTTTACGTCCCCTTATACTATATGGCTCATTTGCGAAAATGTATGCAAATGAGGGAGAATTTATTGGCTGATGATCATACCCGACGTCAAATGACCCCCAAACCTATGAATATTCCTTATTCTAGGCGAAATGTGGCGGAATTAGATTTTAAGAATGATAATGTAGAGGATGACGATGCCATTGTCGAAGCAATTGACCAACCTAATACCTCAGTTGTATGTTGGAATTGTAACCAACCCGGTAATTTGTGGGAAGACTGTATGATGGAGAGAAAAATCTTCTGTTACGGCTGCGGGGCCAAGAACACATATAAACCGAGTTGTTCCAAATGTCCCACAAAGCGACTCATGAGTTCAAAAAACTTCATACCCCAAAGTCGTATGACGAAAAAACCTTAACAGAACCCAAAAATTATGTTAACACTTCAGTTTCTGATGAACATTTTTCGGATAATAGATCAGAAGATAATATTATTAAATTTTTAAAAACCCATAAGTCAAATAACAATAAAAAGGCATTCGTCCTTATCATCAACGGTGGATTGAATATCTTTCGAAAAGAGCTAAAATTTTCGATGCTTCATGCTTATCTCAATCACAAGATAAAAAACCGAAAAGATCTACTCTTCGTCTTCGGCTATTAATCCTGCCTTCTTTATCGCAGAAATTGATATTAGGTTTAGATTTCTGGCAAAAGTTTAAACTAGCCCCTGACGTTTTCGAGTCAATCACTGTATCATGTCCGTCCGAGAGCGTTTCCACGTCCGAAGTCCTTTCACAATATATCGTCCGATTCAAATCTAAAAGAGAAATCAAATGATTCGTTATCCCAACAGCACCCACTAACTCTTTGTCAACTTCAACAATTAGAAGCTGTAAAAGTTTTATTTCCAAATTTCGAAAAACGGAGTGGGACGAACCTGCTTAATTAAGCATGAGATCGATGCTGGTGATTCCAAGCCGGTCAAGCAGAGGTTCTATCCAGTTTCTCCCGCTGTGGAGAAACTGATGTTTAAAGAGATCGACCGAATGTTGACTCTGGGAGTTATAGAGCCATCGTCCTCGCCATGGAGTTCTCCCATGCGGTTAGTAATAAAACCAAATAAAGTCCGTCTGTGCTTAGATGCCAGAAAATAAATCTTGTAACAAAGAAAGACGCATATCCGTTACCGAATATCGAGGGAATTTTCGAACGACTACCCAAAGCTAACCTAATATCAAAACTCGATCTAAAGGATGCATTTTGGCAAATCGGCCTGGCCGATGAGAGAATCCAAGAGAATTCTCTTCCATGCAGCATCTACAGAGAGTAGAGTTTCTATGTCCCAATCTTAGGGCGTGTTTTCCTACAAGACAATGTCCCGTAAGTGTTCCTATCATTGTGGATAACCTGCCTCTCGGCAAGTTAAGTAGTTGCCTAGTCCTCTTCCTGTCCACCTGTGGCCAGAGGACCCCGGCTTGTTTGCAAGTTGAAGTAAGTCTCCACTTGTCCTTGAACATATTATCGGCCCACTACCTGATCTGCAAACGGCAGGTAGAGATTGGCATACTAACACTTTATTTTGCCGGAAGAACCTGTGCCGTAGTGCCCTGTCTAGCTAACGCATCCCCTACGCAATTGCCTGGAATGTGGCTGTGTCCCGGTACCCAGATGAGCCTGATGTCAAAATACTCTGCCATCACCCTAAGTGATGAGTGGCATTCTTTCACCGTCAGGGACGTAGCAAACATGGCTTCCAGGGATTTTATAGCAGCCTGGCTGTCTGTGTAGATACATATTCTCCGGAGGGTTGTGACACTACTTTTCAGTAGTTCAGCAACCTCCAGTATGGCGGTAATTTCCGTCTGAAATACGTACAGCGTTCCGGAATGCCCCGATATCAAAACGCCACAATCTCTGATTCTCACCAGGGATGTAGCGGCTGCCGATTCGGCCATGATATCTGACTATTGCCGTATAAATCCACATGGTGATTTTAAGAGACAGTCCCCAGCGCTTTCCTATCGCCCCTTTACAGCAGTAAAGAGCAACAGACGCCTTTTTCACCCTCCCCCCCGTCAACTGTAATTGCACGCCATTAACTGACGGCAGTTCAAATGCGGGTATTTTATATCTCCGAGAGAACAGGATAAGCTCGGTTTTAAGTGGGTTAAGTGAGAGTCCGTTGTTAGCGGTCCAGTTCGAAATTAGACTAAGTAGGCTGGTTGTACGAATGCTAAGTAAATTGAGGTTTCTACCCGTACAGATGATAGCAATATCATCGGCATAGGCAAAGACCTGGCATTCGGCCCTGTCCAATTCAAGAAGCAGTTCATTGACAGAAGTTAACCATAATAGTGGAGACAGAACTCCCCCGGCGGTGTCCCCCTGTTAACGGTCCTAGCAATTGTAACATCACCCCATTCAGCTTAGACGGATCTATCCACCAGAAGCTTCCCAATTAGGCGTGCCACTAAGCTGTCGACTCCTAGATTCTGTAACGACCTAAGAATCGCCGAAGGTTGAATGTTATTGAAGGCTCCCTCGATGTCCAGGAACCTGCCCTTGATATAGGCATGCTGAGAACTCGATAGTAGATTCTGTGGAAGATTACTTTGAAAGTGAATGTCCAGTAACCTTTAAAATGTCTTAAGAACAAAGGATGATAGACTGATTGGTCTAAAGTCCTTTGGTTTGACATGAGAGCATTTGCCCGCTTTCGGAATGAAACCCACTTTGGTTTGCTTCCAAATGCTAGAAATGACTCCCAGCGTAAGGCAGCCCCTGAAGATTGCCTCCAACCAACTACAAGATAGGTATAGTGTAGGCTGATTTATAGGGCTTGAGCGAACTTTTTCTAAGCTAGGTGAGTTTCCGCCTAGCTCTTCTGGCTGTTGACCAGCATTCCTGTCATAGTTGGGAAAGTGAATCCCAGTCCAGGAGAATCCCAAGAGACTTTTCAGATGAACACGTCCACGTTCCATCGTCTTTCATTAAGGACCCCGCACACGGTGGGTTTTTAGCAAGCACGCATCTTAAGCGTGCAGTCTGGCTGGTTCCCTCAATGGATTCACAGAAATTTCGCAGGATTTCCGTTTGGCCTTCTTTATTTCACCTTTATATAGATTAAGACTAATCTTGTAAACGTCCCAATCCCTTTGGTCGCCGCTCTTTTTTGCCTTGTTGAAAAACCGCCTAAGTAAAGTTAGGTCAAGTACTTCCCTCCTAACCGAAGTTATGAAGGTCGGTTCTTCGCCTCTATTACAAATAGACAAGGTTTCGCTTATAATGAAATTTAAAAGAGACACCTCGATCATTAGTGCCGGTACTCGCTCATATTTTGTGGTGCGCCTTGGCGTCGGCACCTATAATGACGCTACACTTCCGTCTTTATGCCTTCGATACAATATCCCTGACGAACTTCGGAGGGGGTGATTCAGTAGGGTCGTGCGCCATGTACCATGAAACTAGCCATATGTCTCGCTGGCCGTTTTCCAGCGAGAGGCTGATGGCGGTTGTGTCGGTATCACTAAAATTCTGTAATAATAGAGCATTAAATTTGTTTTTAATGAGTATCCAAGATCTTGGCCTACCTGGGGTTGATTGGACGAAGGTCCTGTATCCATTGCACCTGATACCACATATACGATCATTGACCGTCCATGGTTCTTGTATCAGGGCCACATCGGCTCCACCCTTCGCAAGATGGAGAATGAGGTTGACAGATGCTGCCTTACTGCGATGAAGATTTATCTGGAGGACTTTCATCGTCTAGAGGATCTTCAACTCCGGGTACCTCGATCACGGTTGTCTCGTGATCACTCTCGCTAGTGATGGACCAATCTCGGAGCCAGGCAGAGCGGCCCCACAGGTCAATGATGCTGCCACTGTCGTCATCCAGTATCGCTTCTTCAGCATCTACTGCCGTTTCAGGATGCTTTCCAGCATTTACAGCTGTGACTTCCGACTTCGACTCGGCCATTTTGCCACTTAGCGTATCCACTTTGTATACCCTGAGGGGTACACACATAAACCCAAACCGAATTTGGCCTTTGGACTCCTCTAGGGGTTTTAAGGAATCCTGGTTCAGGATCAAAACTACCTGCCGGGAGGTTCCTACAGGATCCTCAACCTTGACCATCTTCCAATCCTTTTCAGGAATGGAGGAATTGCAGTGGCTGATGATCTTTAGGATTTTCTGTTGGTCAGTAGGTGAGTTTGACGAGACCCAAACCCTAGACCTTGGTTTAGAAGGTAGTATATCCTTTCTATCCACGGCTTTGAGTATCTGCTCGTTCATCAGAGCAGCCGATCAGATTAATACTACCCTGGAACCATCCCTCGTCTTCACAGATTGGCACAGGGCCAGGGTTAGGGTTGCCAGATTCAAATGGCCTTTTGTCTGGAATTTTGAATATGTTAGCTGGATTTTATAAAAAAAATCTGGATTTCGTAAATCCCCAAATATGAGGAATAAATTCTGTTAAATTCATTCATTAAAATTATTTAATTAAATTATAAAAACATAACAAAACATTTATAATTCAGTCTTTTCCATTTATCGGAAAAGCTTGTAAAATGGCTCTCCATGAACGAATGTTTTGCTTGCAATGTGAAACTTTGTATTTACATTTGCTGTCGATCAGCTGTTAACAATTGTCAAGTTATCAGTATTGGTCACACAAATCAGAGATGGGGCAATATGGAAATACTGCGTACTATTGTTTTCTCTCTTTGGGTGTAATTGAGTGCTGGCTAAAAGTAATTAGCACTCAAAAATCACCTTATTGAGAATGAAATAGATAAATAACTAAACGTATAGTCTTTCCTATTGAAATATTATTACAAAATGTATATTTAGCTGGACAAATTATTGAATAGCTTGTAACTGGACTTGACATAGAAAATCTGGAAATTCCAGCTCATCTGGCAACCCTAGCCAGGGTTGTCGTTTACGATGTCCATGAACACCGTAAAAAGGGCTCCTTCTACAAGGCGCCATTTATCCTTGGGGAACCTTCATCCAAGACGCCAATGATTAGGCTGTCCTTCGCGACATCGCTAAAAGACCTGCCGAGCACTGGGTGGCTTTTATGGCTCTTAGATGAGGAACCAGGTTTAGTATCTACCTTCACTGAACACTGTCTTTTATTAACAGCCAGTGGAGGCTTTGTCCCTACAGACTTGGAGCCCTCACAGACGCCCTTAGCCCACTCCAAGGTGTTTACCTGTGCAGGAGTGAGTGCGGCGACTGGTCGTGCAGAGAGTTGACTAACTAATCTAGTGGCCAGTCGAAGATCAGCTCTCCGCTTCCGGGAGGGACAGATATTTTTAGTTTTCCCCGTAGTTAGGGAGGGTTGACCACTTCCCGCGTTATTTGAAATTGCAGAGGCCCCCTTGCGTGTGACCGCAGAAGACTTACGAGCACTAGTGCTCGAGGAAGAGCCCGTAGGCTCGGGAGAAGTCACAGGTTTTCCTGTGGCCGAAGACTTTTTAATGTTATCGTTCATGATTGATTTTTACCTCAACTTGTAGCCGCTATCTACGTCCGTAATGCAATGTGTTCAAGAAGAAGGCCCCGTGGTTGTCTATGAAGCAGGGAGTTCCACGCGAGGGTTGAGACTCCGCCTTATGGGACAGAGTGTTCAGAGCCAGGCCGAATCAAAGAGGGCGTCATCTCAACCTCACCATTACCACCAACTTAACGGTGTCGGGTTTCGAACGTACTACAAGACTTGCCAGGTTTTAAGGAGGCGAAGACGAACGGTACCTTAACCACGAGCCATTTCGACAGAGTGTCACCTCTGCCTACTCAGGTCGCAGAGCACAGGAGGACAGCTCGAAAGCAGAAGATCAAATAGTTACGAAAATCGTGAACCAGGGTCGTTGCAGAGTCTGTGCCAAAGAGGAAGAAGATCATTTAGAGTTACCCAGGTTGCACCGCGAGGAGGCGATCTTCACCGCAACCCTTCAATAAGGTTCGGTTTTACAGCAATTTAACATCGAACACGCGGCGGCCACGGCGAGTGGCCGGAGAAGCATTCCGCTGGATTCTTACAATTGTAAACCTAAGACTTGTAAACCCTACCCAAGATGCAACTCTGCTCAAGAGTAGGACGAAGATAATGGGGGAAATAAAATGATTGAGCAGTCTCTCAACAACCAGTGAACGGATATTTTTCCTTTAAAAGACAAAAAACTTTTCTTTAAAAATACCAATTGAACTTTTGAATAAAATAAATAAAATTACTGATTTATAGTTTATATAAAATATAAACATCGAATTTAAGTTGTCTTAATAAACGGTCATCCGGCATTGGTTTATATGTTCCCCACCCCTCGTAAGTAAGCATCGACGTTACCGTCGTGGTAAATCAACGTTCTTTTCAACTCAGAAGTAGGATTTAATACGCGTGGAGAGAAAAACGGGGGAGAACAAAGTGTGTGAATATGAGTACGACAAATCGAATTAGTTGAATGTAGTGACGTCACATACGGCGGGGAAAGACCCAAAACGCAAATGAACTTAACAATACCAAGAACGGGGTAAATGAAATGCATTCAACGGTCTGTGTGTCGATATAACGAAAAAACAAAAGAGGGGAAAAAACAACTCAGACGCGTACGATCGGTTTGTATATGATTATGTCATATGCATTCTATGGAAAACGCAAGTTACAACAAAACGAAAATAATAACGTGTAACGTATGTATGTGTGAATACAAAAAGAAAAGACTATAACGAACGAAAGGAACGAAACGAAACGGTAACCAACGTGTAACAAAATAAGCGAAAGAAACACGGTCGAAAAAAAAAGAACGACAATCTCCGTCAGAGAAACAACGAAATAGAATAGAGCGCGAAGTGAAAAGCACAAACAAAATAAAAAAATAATAAAGAGAAATAGGAAAAAAATCGAAAACGGTGGCGCAAGCTTAACGAACAAAATATAAAAGACACTATAAACGGCGGACTGTGTGTGTTACAAAAACAAATGTTGATTTCGAGTTTGCGTACAGAGCGGGTGAAAGGAAAACTTCCACGTCTTGGTTTAGCTACAACGGGCGACAGAACAACATTAGTTCAACGGTTGGTTGAAGCAATTGGCAGTGACGAACTCGTTGAAGAGCAAAGAGACTCGAAACTAATTTCATCGGAGGACGAGTTTGAGGACGCAAGTGAACGCGTCACTATGAGTGAAAACGAGATAAAAGACGCAAAGGAAAACACAATTATGCAGCAACAGATTGATGAATTACGCGAAATGATGAAGGGGATTGTATTAAAACTCGTCTTGGTTATTTTTGTTTTAATCTTCTTTATTTATTGAACAGCGTTGCTGTCCCTTTTCGTTCATGTTTAACTCTGTGTTTAATACTAACTCTACTTCTAATTTTACATCGACTTATATACTAAATTTGTTTGTATTGTAACAAAGGGGAAACGTCAAAACAAAATTAACATTGACCCACTTGAAACATCTGCGCACCAGATTACTGCAGTCACAGTGTTTCAAAGTGTCATATGCATTCGTTGCATTTGAACAGTGTGAGGTCTAGTATCAACAGACACATTACTTGACAATGGTCAGTACTACAAATATTGCAACGTGAAACGCGTTCTTACTCATGGGTACTCATAATTGTTTTATTTGTTTTCTTTATTTTTATTAGTTCTGACTAATCCAACTTAAGGTTGAAATACAAATCGTTGTTTTCCCTTTGTACCCTATGTACCGTGAGTATGCATACTACACCCTCACCCTTCAGATAAATCTTCAAATTTCTGTAAAAAGAAAATCAACAGAAATTGGAGGATTTAAATCATGTGTATTTCCAACAGTGCATACCCATAATATTGCATTCTTATATTTAATTATTCAAGTAATACAATATCATAAACAGTTTAATGAGAAAAATAAAAAAAATTTAATTTATTTGTTGTTTCGCTTTATACAATATAATAATTTCTTTTTTGTTTGTTTTGTTATTTATTATACATTCCCAATTATTTACAAAATTTTTTTTCCTGATTACGTTTTATATTTTTTTAATAAGTTCTTATGATACGTCTTAATATTATTCCCTACTCTAACTGATAAGTTTAAATCTTTAATTGCCTCTATAGTGTAAGGACCTCTATAGGGTGCTTCACTTTTCTTTCTATTTTCTATTTTAACTAATACTAAATCTCCTACTTCTAAATTTATACTATTAGTCTTATCCCTTGATTCTACTTGTCTATTTTCCTTTACTTTTACAGTCAGTTTTCTTGCATAGTCTAGTGAATGTTTTAGTCTGGCTTTCAGTTCGTTAGCATAATTTTCTAGATTGTAAACCTTTGGATGATTCATGACTTCATCACCTGGTAAACTTGGTAATCTTCCAAATAGCAATTCGAATGGAGAGTACTCGGTATCCACATGAGGAGTTACATTGTACGCAAATGCATAATAAGGAATCCATTGTTCCCAATTATCACCTTCTACAAAAGATACAAAATATTCATTTAGAACTCTATGGTTTCTTTCCACAGTGCCTAAAGTTTCATGATGGTACGGAGTTGAAAATTGTTGTTCAATTTTTAACAATTTGCATATCTCCCTCATTAATTCGTTTGTAAATTCTGTCCCGTTGTCAGATTTCAAAATCTTAAATATTCCATATTTCAATATAAGGTTTTCAGTTAATGCCTTAGCTATGGACTTCGCTTCTTTCGTTTCTATGGGGCATGCTATAACATATTTTGTTAACTCGCATTGCATAGTCAATATATATCGATAGTTCATCGAAGGACGTAACGGTCCAACTGTATCAATCAAAAAAGTCTGTGTAGGTGTGTCTGTAACACAAAGTGGTTCTCTGGTGTGTCTTACCTGCTTGTTTCTCTGGCAGAGATCACACTTGGAAATATAATTCTTTACCATTCTGTACATGTCTTTCCATATGTACCGTTGTTTCAATTTTAGTAGCGTCTTTCGAACTCCAAAATGACCTCCCTGTGGGGTGTTGTGAAATAATTTTATAAGTTCTAACATTTTACTTTCGCTTAGTATATTCTGAGGTTTACTATATACAATTATTGTTACGTCATCTTTATTCGATTTATTCGATTCATTATATCTGGCCTTAAATTCTTCTGCAAGAATTATTCTAAATATTGCATCATCTCTGGCGATGGCAAATTTACTATTTTTACTTTTCTTCAAATAAGATGAAAGCTTCTCCAATAGAGTACCTAAGTACTTTGGATTATCACTACATCTAACGCGCATTTCATTTTTACATTTATCATTCTCTGTTATATATCTATATATATCCTCTGTCGGCCTCTTTTCTAATATAAATTTCAGTTTGCATGCATGCTTTATATCATTGATGGAAGTGCAATCCCACATATGGAGTTGATCAGACTCGCTATGAGACTTGCTATTGATATTTTCATTTACTGATGATTTCTTTTTCATACCTCTCGTTACTACTAGCGTCTTCTTTATATTTTCATCATTTTCCAGTGGTATCATATTCCTTAATATCGTGGATTCTATCCGTATTCGCGATAATGAATCTGCATTAGTATTGTTGGATCATTTCTTATATACGATATCAAAATCATAATCAGAAAGTTCCAAACGTACTCGTGTTAATTTCGAGCTTGGATTCTTATGAGAAAATAGTGATATTAATGGCCTGTGGTCCGTTACAACCGTGAATCTTCTACCATACAAATACGGTCTAAAAAACTGTATTCCCCAATAAATACCTAGCAACTCCTTTTCAATTACGGGTTTATTTTTCTCGTGCTTGTTAAGGGATCTGCTCGCATAAGATATGGGTAAATCTTCACCTATTGGACATTGAGACAAAACTGCACCCAGCGCAAAATCCGATGCGTCCGTTGTTAATACAAACGGTCTATCAAAATCCGGATATTGCAAAACTGGAGGGCTTACTAAATTGTTCTTTAAAGCCTCAAATGCCAATTGGCATTTTTCAGTCCACTCAAATTTTCGTATTCTTCTTCAATAGGTCATTTAGACAGTTTGCAGTTTCAGCAAAATTTTTTATGAATCTGCAATAGTAGTTACAAAAAGCTACAAATCTTCTGACGTCGTCGGAATTTCCTGGAATCGGATATTTGGAAATTGCTTCATACTTGCTTGGGTCTGGCTTGACACCGTTTGCTGTGATCAAGTGCCCTAAGTATACAACTTCAGGTCATAAAAAACAACATTTACCCGCATTTAACTTAAGATTATACTTGGATAATCTAGTAAAAACGCCCATTAAATTCTCATTATGATGTTTCAAACTACATCCAAAAACAATTATGTCGTCAACATATAAAAATGCTTCAGATTCTAATCCAGACAGTGCTATTGTTAGCATTCTTTGGAAACTGTTCGAAGATATTTTTAAACCAAATGGTAATCTGGTGTATTGATGATGACCATTAGGAGTTGAAAAGGCTGTAAAAGGTCTTGAGTTCTTATCAAGTTCTATCTGATGGAATGAACTTGTCATATCCAATGTAGAAAAATATTTTGCCCTTCCTAACTTATCCAAAATGTCGTCAATCCTTGTCAATGGAAATTTATCATTAACTATCTTGTCATTAAGTTTTCTGAAATCTACTACTAACCTCCATTTGCTCAAATCACTCTGTCCCTTTTTAGGAACTAACAAGAGCGGGGCATTATAAGGACTTATTGATGGTTCTATGATTTTCTGTTCCAATAATCCCTTCACCTGTCTATTTATCTCTTCCTTATGCGTTTGTGGTAAGCGATAATTCTTTATGTACACTGGATTAGTGTCGTTTAATTGTATAGTTTGATTATAAAAATTATTTGTTGTCAAATGCTCATTTTCCAAATGAAAAATAGATTGGTATTTCCTCAGAATTTCAATTAATTCATTTTTTGCCATATCGTCATCGACGTCTAAATTAAGCTCATTTAATAGTCTACTGAATCGCTCATCATTATATTCCGTATGAGTTGTCGTGTTATTAGTCCTATAAATCTCATAATTCCGTAGCGGTACTGTTTCTATGCATAAATTCCTTATCATTGTGGTTTTGTCCAATACATTTAATAGTCTGACATGTTTATTCCCTTTCTTTGGCACTATGGCGTTTGCTAAGAACACGCCCTTCGCAATCTCACGACTGCATATCACACCATCTTCTTCAATGTTCAAATCAAATGGTATAATCACCTCACTTCTTGGTGGAATTTTCACGAAATTTAGACTGAATTTATTATCGTGTATCGGTAGTGCTATATTATCATCTCCGGTATCTACCGTTAATATGAATTTGTCATAATCTATGTTGCAATTATATTTACAAAGGAAATCTCTTCCCAGTATACCATCGGTATAAATAGGAAAATTATACTTGACCAGTTGTACCTTATGTTCAATTTTTGTTTCACCAAATCGTATTGTCATATTCGTGGAACCTAAAGACTTTATTTCCTCTTTTGAAATGCCTGTTAGATAACAGTAATCATCTGGATCTTCTCTATGATTTTCCAACAAATCTTCCTTGCACAAAGAGACATCGGCTCCCGTGTCAATTAAAAAAGTTAAACTATTACTTGTGCCTTGCACATTTAATTTTACATAGTTTTTCAGATCAGATGAGATACTAAATATTCGTTTGGTGTTTACTGGTTCTGTTCCGAAGATTCCTGGTACTCTAAAATCTCCGGACCCTGTGAGTTTCCCTGTTCTTGGATATGGTGTACGTTTCGGTTGTTACGGTAATTGTTCCCGTTGTTATTTCGGTAATTGCTATTGTTGTGATTCCTGTTGTCGTTATTATAACTTCCCCTACCTCGGTTATTACTTCTACCTCGGTGATTACCACGATTATCATAGTTATTACTGTTATTACGGTTGTTATTACTGTTAGTACTACCACTGCCAGATGTGCACATTTTTGCAAAGTGGTTCATTTTGCCACACTTACTGCAAATTTTGCCTTCCGCATGGCATCTATTGCCATGTCTACCGCCACATCTTGTGCATGCGTTATTGTTGTAGTTGTTTCCGTTATTATTGTCTCTTGACGAATTTACAGGCAGTGTGAAACATAATTTGGCTTTGCCTTATATCGGATGAAGCCTCTAAAGCTACTTCAATAGCCTCATGGAGTGTCTTCGTCCTACTTGCTTCAATTGTCCTTACAATTTCCCTATTCTTCAGACCGTTTTTAAACGCATTGAATGCTATCATAGCATACGTACTGCTAATGATATCCCTGCTAGTTTCCCCAATTGTACCTACTTGAAGTTCGTTTAACTCCATGTTAGTTGGTACTGATACTTGCCGTACTCTGTTTTGAACTTTTGTTGTTAGCTTTGCCCTAAAAACAAAGTTGAAAAATGAGTTGTGTTTTTCCTGAGAAATAGTCTCCTTTACTATTTCTAAATTAGCTATGAGCGGTTCTAGATCATCTCTTGCACCACTGAAAGATGGTAATAGTTTCGAGATAGATGCTAGTTCAGTCGTGTTCAAAATGTTATTGGTCATCGTGTCGGTTTCGCTAGGTTCTTCTTCTATATTATCGGATTCCTCTTCTATATCACTACTATCTGTCTGTTTCGATTTGTCTTCGTGAAACTGAAGAATATTCAAAGCTTCTCTTTTCAATATAGTAAATTTTTCTAAATGTTCATTCTTTTCTTCTTTTGTTAGATTCAAACAGTTCAATGTCGTACTTGCATCTACTTGCAATTTCTCAAGCTCATCTCTTTTTGTTTGTAACGTTTCGAGTGAATAAAGTCTGCCAGTTGATTTCTTTGCATTAGCTATTAGTGTCTCTACTTGTTTATATATTTTATCCATTAGCAAAATTTTCATTCAAAAATCCTACAGTATCATAATAAAATTTTTATTCATTATTTTCAATCAAAACCTATTCATAGTTTCATTAATTTCTCAGCTTATTAAAATAATCTTTGATGGAGGTGAATCTTTCCATTACTTCCGAGTTATCTAATTTTTCTACTATAGAGTCGACTTATCTCCTATTTGTAATTCATCTACTCTTTCTAGAATGTATTCTTTCGTTTTCTCTATTTGCTCTAATGTTGTATTTGTAAAATAATTCTTTATTTGTACTACTAATAATGATATGATTATTGCTATAATTGTCATTATCATTAATACTACCGCTGTAGCTCTCAACATGTTCCAATAAAATGATTTCTTTTTCTTAACTTACATTTTGTTTCTTTATTTTCTTCTTTCTTTGTAGTTTCTTATACTCTCTAATTTCCAAGATCGTCTTATTAAATATTGAATTTACTTCTGCTAATACTTCTGTCAGATGTTTCCGTTCCACGTCTGATTCCTCTACTAATAAAAAATAAAATAAATGGTTTCCCATTACATCCCATGAAGGGACTGGGGAGAACTTCTCACAATCACTGAGCTGTGCGCTTTCCAGTTTTCACTCACTGATTGGGACCAACAGTTTTACACCGATTCCGAACAGTAATTTGAGAAGCTTTTTCATGGCTAGATACTCGATAGTGTCGCCGTCACTATGCGAGGTGACCGCCGCCGAAAGAAATTTTAAGGTGGTCAGAGCCGGGTTCGAACCCAGGATCTCATGTACAAGAGCCGCGCACACTAACCATTGCACCACCGACGGCCATACTAATAGTGTTCTATTTATTGCACATCTTGTATCTTCCAGTAAAGTTAATGTTAATTTTCTCTGTTCAATGTAATTTCTTGCCTTTAGTCTAGTTTCTTGTACCGGAAAAATGGGGGACTTAGGTTCTTTGGGTCTCTTTACCAATGGTTTAGGACCTAATAGTAATATGTCAGGTTTTCAGTCACTTTCCCTGATTTCCACAGTTCCTTTGCTGCTTTTAATTGTTTTAATATTTGTTTAAAAGCGTCACTGCTCATAATTATAAGTTTATATTCTTATTTCTTTGTGTGTTTTTTCTTTTTCCCTTTTTTTATATACTAAACAAAGTTATATTTGTACGTTGGTTGCACTCAATATAAAGTTACGGTAATGTAAAAAAAAAAATTCTTTTTATACTTATTTACGATAGAATTATATCAGCATGGTAATTGCTGGAGTTCATCAATGGTAAGGCAGGTCTTCGGCAACGGCAGGATTAAGGTGTGTTGTGTCCAGGATGTCGCAGGATCGCCATGTATTAAAACTCGTCTTGGTTATTTTTGTTTTAATCTTCTTTATTTATTGAACAGCGTTGCTGTCCCTTTTCGTTCATGTTTAACTCTGTGTTTAATACTAACTCTACTTCTAATTTTACATCGACTTATATACTAAATTTGTTTGTACTGTAACAAAGGGGAAACGTCAAAACAAAATTAACATTGACCCACTTGAAACATCTGCGCACCAGATTACTGCAGTCACAGTGTTTCAAAGTGTCATATGCATTCGTTGCATTTGAACAGTGTGAGGTCTAGTATCAACAGACACATTACTTGACAATGGTCAGTACTACAAATAGTGCAACGTGAAACCCTTTAGTGCGTTCTTACTCATGGGTACTCATAATTGTTTTATTTGTTTTCTTTATTTTTATTAGTTCTGACTAATCCAACTTAAGGTTGAAATACAAATCGTTGTTTTCCCTTTGTACCCTATGTACCGTGAGTATGCAGACTTTGTTGCAGGCAAATAATAATCCTGCAGGTGCGCCTGTTGAAAATAATGAACAACAAACAACGAGACCGGGTCAATCAATAGCTCGATTGTCTGAGAATGTGGTGATACGTACTTATAACATTAAAGATATTGCGGATACAATACCCGAGTACGACCCGTCAAAAGATGATCTGTTGTCAGTGCAACAACTCGTGGATCGGGTTAAGAAAACAATGAGCGCTTACCGTTGGGACGATAAGAGTGTGTGTGTTGGCTGTGTGTGGTAAGCTCAGGGCGCATCAAAAATGTGGTTGGATACATCATCGGAAATTTACGAGACGTGGCCTGATTTTTCGAATGCTTTGCAATCAGAATTTGGTTGTAAGCTTGATGCAGCAGAACAAATGCGGGTGATAGGCCGAATCGAAAAGACAATGTTCTCAATAAAGAACATACAGAAGAACACAAGAAAATCGAAAAGCCGAAACAAATCGTGTGTAATAAGACCCGTAAAAAGTACAGCTACAAAATTTGTAATCGAAGTTTTGAACGACGTCAGTAGCTATTTTGGTGTTCCAACGCGCATCATCTCCGATCGAGGCACGGAATTCACGTCGAATGACTTCAAGGCGTATTGCCGTGATAATAACATCGTACATATACTCAATGCAGTAAGGACGCCCAGAGCAAACGGACAAGTTGAGCGAGCCAACCGTACTATACTGAATATGCTATTACCGTCTACAAACGAAGATAAGCGGTGGGACGAAAAGCTACGTGTCATTCAGTGGTCGATGAATTCTAATAAAAATCAAACGACGAAGAAGTCTCCACATGAATTATTGTTCGGATATACGCTGCGCGACATTCTTCACAACAAAGTGGTTTGGCCCTACACGATGATACGACAATTGATGACGCAGAACTTCTGCGAATACGAGAACAGGCGGCCAACAACATTAAACCTCAACGCGAATACGCCAAACAGAAATATGATGCTAGACACAAAACTCCAACTACCTACGAAGTCAGTGATCTCGTTCTGGTTGAAAACGAGCCATCAAGCACGGGCGTATCACGAAAGCTAGAACCAAGATATAAGGGCCCATTTACCGTAACAAAAATTCTAGGCAACGACCGCTACGTTGTTGAAGACATTCCAGGATCGAATCGTAAGCAAAGACACTACTCGTCGGTATATTATTCGGACAGGCTAAAGCCGTGGTGTTGTCTACCTCCATTTGAAGATGAAGAGGACGAAATATTCGGCGAGGTCGCCTAAATCATCAGGAACGGCCGAGCTGTAAACCTACGACTTGTAAACCCTACCCAAGATGCAACTCTGCTCAAGAGTAGGACGAAGATAATGGGGGAAATAAAAAAAACAACCAGCGAAAACTCGACCACGCGCGCGTAGTGAACGGATATTTTTCCTTTAAAAGACAAAATACTTTTCTTTAAAAATACCAATTGAACTTTTGAATAACATAAATAAAATTACTGATTTATAGTTTATATAAACATCGAACTTACGTTGTCTTAATAAAACGGTCATCCGGCATTGGTTTGTATGTTCCCCCACCCCTCGTAAGTAAGCAATGTCGTTACCGTCGTGGTAAATCAACGTTCTTTACACAATTTAATACTTTTCACCAAAAGTCCAATAAAATACACCTTGATAAGCGCTTAGAATATTTAATGGCAAGAAAAATCAGTACAATTTGGCAAGTACAATTCTGTTTCATCATCTTTTTTGGCATCGTTCACAACACATCAGCTGAAGTAATCACTACTGCAAACCAAATTGCAAACCGTAACAACTTGCATTAGTCTGTCTATAAAATTTAATAAAATCTATAAAAGTGAAGAAGTGTGGCTTGAAAGTAGAAAAAATATCATTAAGCGTACAATCAAAAAAAAATATTAGAAGAAAATCAATAATTGTAGAGGAAACAGAAAAAAAAGAAATTCGTGACAATTTATTTAATTAGAATTGTGAAATGTCTAACACTGCCGACGAAAATATGCCATATAATTATTTGTGCACAATGATCATAACACAGAATAGATCATTAAAGAAAAAAAATCAAAACACATAAAACCAAAAGAAAGTTTTACTTGAGGTACTCTCATTTCATGTAAGAGTCACAGTCAAATGTTTTCGTCACAGTGTTCCTGCATACGCCTGCAAAATATCTTTTCCTTTTCTGTGTCATTTTGCCTTTATTCAATTAATTACGTATTGTAAAATCTTGCAAGTTAAATTTTTCCTAAAATTAAATATGTATATACAATATAATTAAATAACTTAAAAGAATCAAAACTAAAATTAAGCTACTTAAACTAAAAATAAATAATGTAACTAATTCTATCACAGACCATAAATTCAAAATATCATAGATAAGATCTTTAACTATCACACTAATGCACTTTGAATTATACATACAACAACAATATTAAGATAATGATAAATACTTAAAGCACGACTTTGGTACCATCATTATCATCTTAATCTCCATTGTCCATCTCTATCAAACATCATCACAGCATCGTTTAATATCACAACTCCGAACATCGAACAAATGGAGGCCTTCATCTAACTTCGATCTTGTGAGTAGTTAAATTGCAAACATATATATATTGTTGTTGTCAATGGATTTCAATAGGTAAAAGTGCTCCCTTTTGTTTTATCTTGATGCTCTTCTTATTTGTTTTGTGCATAATTTTTCACTCTCTTAACTTCTACAGAGACTTCCCTTTGTTTTGCCTAATTTTTAGACTTTTCTTATAACGAATAGCTGCAAAGAAATGTTTGTAATTTCAAATTTCTTGTTTTGTGCACAATTGGTTTTGCTGCTAAATTCTTCAATTGTAATAAATTTACACTCATTTAATTAAGCAAATTCAAATGAAATTTGGTGATAGCAATTTAAGTGACAATATTACTTTTTTTGAATTATTGGTCATTCAAATCCTAACCTATAAAATATTATCATAACTTAAATAATCTACATTCTCTTTATTTGAATTTAATGTATAAAAGTCAAATCTTTTTCAATCTTAAATAATTACAATTTAGTATCACTTTTTCGTTACCTATATCTTGAATAAATGTACTATGTATTCATAAAGAATTGTTAAAGATAATTTAAGTGTTTTCAAATCAAAATGTGGTAAAAGTTAGATAGGTAGGCGTTTTCGGGGTCCTAATATAAAACATATGCGCATTAGGACATTGGTTAGGGCGGATTAGCATGCGCGTTTAACTCATTATATCTACGAGATACAAATAGTTTAATTGAATGTTGCAAATGTTTCCTCAAATTGACTACTATCAGGGTTTGTTTTGTTATGGTAGTCATTTAATAACTGTAAAGTAGTTTCAGATACAATTTGAATTTAATACAAATAGGGAGTCCATATATTTTTCTAGTAAATAAAAACTATTTGTCTGAAGAAAGACGAGAACCACCCCATCCGACTGAAGCTAGGTTTCAAAGGCTCCCGTAGTTTTCCCTTTGGGCAAACTACGCTACCACCGGCAATATCAATAATTAGTCGAAACTTTATTCAAACAATTTTCTATTTTTCCATACCATCGTATCAGATTACATTTTTGATATACAGAATATTGCACGTTACATTACAGTGTATCGTTTTTAATATCCTTCTTGAACTGATTAAAATTTTTTTTACACAGTTCAGTCTGATTCGCTTTCCGATTTCTTCGCCTAATTTAAGATTCTCCTAGTGGATTTATGCAGAGTACACAACTCTCGTGCACACCACACAGGCTGCCTCCTCTTACCCGGGAAATTAAGAGGGTATGTATCGATAAAACATTTATAGAGAAGATCTGTCACTTTGTAAACATTCCTATTAACTAAGGGCCGTCACTTGTGGTGCATGGATTGGAGTCCAACCCCGACATCCCAGTGACAAGTTCATGAAATTTCACCCAGTCACTTCTCCTAGGATTCCTAAATGGACCTTGCGATCCCGCCACGAAGTCTATAGTGAAGAGAACTGTACTATGGTCAGGAAATGAGTAGTCATCTCACACCTCCAAACTTTTACAAGCAATTCCTCACTCCCACTCAATTTATAACGAAAGTTATTTCCCTATTACAAATCTTGAGCCCAGATTGAATAATAAAATCAGAAACAGACTCTATTATTTATCTCAGCGCTGTCCCAGTGTGTACGGTGAGCATTTGCACCGTCGCCCTTTAGTACATACCTGGTGCACCAATTCAAGAACCTTCCTACAAGGCGGATCATACTCATACGGCGAGTACACAGACGCAAGTATCACATTTGATCCAGTCTCAACATCCATGCACACCGTTGCCACATCGCTCGTACTAAAGTTTGAAGAAAGGATACATTTTAAGTCTTTTCCAGCTACTGAACAAGCTCTTACTTTGCCAGATGTTCTGACCACAAAGATACTCACGTTGACATTTCCCAGACCTTTCAAATTGTTCATGGAGTGGCGGAACCTGACTTTTCCAGGACCAAAAATCATCTTTCCCTCACGGGCTTTAATCCTTTTGAATTACTCCAAGTCCATGGTAATTCTAAAATCGGCAATTGAGGTATCCGTATCGGTAGCAGAACCAGTGGACAATACCTCCCAGGTATGGGTGTTGAGTCCTGGGTCCTGTTTGCCAAGTCATTTTACCACCTTATCCGTTGATATAATTGGTCGGAGCAGGAGTAAGGACTGAGAAATAACCTCTAGTCTCGAACATGGCCAAGCTTCGCCAATACCGGCGATTGTGTTTTTAAGGAAGTCTACAGACTCCCTATTGATTCCTTCAGCCAGTCAACACCACAAAAGCTTATCTCATTGATACTCCTGCTGTCGTCCATCATTGCTTCCATCAGCCTTCTCTCAACCCGCAAACAGTTGTATAGCTAACCTTTCTATCGGAATCAGCGCTTTCAACGATTGCAATCATAAGGGACAGGTTTGCCCCCAAGATGCTTTGTTTCCTGGGATTCTTCGAGCCTACGAGGGGTCCTGCACCGGATCTAACACTCTTGGCAGACTTTTGGTAAGTGGGCCAAGATAACCGGATTGGATTTTACCTCCCTGAAGTTGAGCGACCCACCACAGACTGCGTTGGAGTATCACCCCACTCTCGAAGAGCAGGATGCCTGGTTGCGAACTTTTCAGCCGGCAAAAGACGGGGCATATTCTGCGATAGACGCATTTCTTTATATGAGCACTGGATCTGTTCCTAGACTTGCCAGCTTTAACCGAGGTGGAGTCACCGTACGTTCGGTGTTACCCTATGTCCGGTGTTTGTCAACTTCCGCATCCTGTCTAGCAAGTATAGGACTCCAAATTATAATTTTTCTGTGCAGCGACGATGTGTAGTGTAAACATAGTCGACCAGGCTGTGTCTGTACATACCACCCGCAATCGCTACACGCGCATTGCATAATTGTGCTGACTCAGTGGGAAATGGAACTGTTTGGCATTTCCACATTCCAATCGACTTTTGTAACCGGACCCCTTGCGCATGCACTCATATGTGCATGAATGTATGCGCAAGCAGATTAGGATAATCTGAATTATAATAATAAAAATTAATAAAGAGCAGTTGCACAAGAAACATACAAAGAACGAGTTTTTTGCATTACAGATGGTAGTATCACCATTCTCATCAGAGAGGGGGATAGAGTATCGCTACATAGTTCACAGTTTCCTATGAGGTTGAACAATTGAGATGATGCACTATGCTGCCGTGGATTCGTACGGGATCGGTCTCAAAGGTCATACTGGTATTAGTTAATCGGAAGCCAGTATCGTTATCAAGTTGAGGTTTCTTCGTATTGGTTTCTGTTTTTGTGTGTTTGTCCTTACCTAGCAAACAATTTTCGGTGCGCTCCTAAATATGACTCCATAAAGACTCCTTTTTCTGAGGGTTTTATGATTACCCTCCTAATTTATGAGCATTTATGATTGATTTCGGAGCCTGCAGAATTTAGGACTCCGAAAAGACTCTTTTTTTATGAGCAATTTAGGAGTCTTTGGTAAAATCTTTGAGAAATTGTGCAAAAAGTAAGTTTATTTGTGTGAATATTTGACAAAACATTCTTCTTGTAAATCTTTCCATTAGATAAAACTATCCATTTGAAGCCTTTGTAAAAAGAAAATTAGGTGGTTTTGTCCGTTGAAATTTGTTTAAAATTATCATTTTGCTAATGTTCACAGATAGGTACACATTATTTTTTGTGAGGCTATGAATTTCAAGTTTATATTTTTCGTTTCGCATTTAAAACTAAAGAAATGTACAAATTGGGAAAAATAAATTATTTCCATGCACAAAACATATATTAATAAAACTTTTCCATTAAAAGCTAAAAAGCACAAATTTATAAATAAAATGAATATCCTAATTTCAAGAAAAATAAACACTCCTATATCACTCTTTTTTGGCTCCGAAATCCCTCTTTTATGACTCTTTTAAGACACAATTTTCCATACAAATCGTTAAATTTAGGAGTCCTAAAACGCTCATATTCAGTAAAAAATTTTTTGACGGTTTCATAGGAAAACGCTCATAAAAAGGAGTCCTTAAAGACTCTTTTAGGACTCATATTGTTTGCTGGGTAGACTCTTTTAGGACTCATATTGTTTGCTGGGTAGTGTTCATTGTAGGTCTCACGAGTATGCCAGTAAAAAAATAATACAGTCCAACACAGTGACGGCGTGAGCTGGGCCGGCCAACACGTTACTACCGACTCGTACCCTGGCGTTGGTGGGAGCTATTTGGGACCAAGTTATTTCAACACCAACTGGCCATCCAGGTCCTAGCCACTACTTCCAACCACCTTGACCTGAAAAGTGTTTGATTCTTGAAATTTGGATATTATAATGGCGCCAAAGTCGCAAGAAGTAACCTTTAGTTCACGCAGCCAAGGTCACGCTTAAGCCCCCACATCGTGGCAAGGTAACATAACAAGATACGTCTTTCTGAGAACAACATATAATTTTATTTCTGAGAACAACATATAATTTTATTAATTTATTAAATTTTTTTTATTCTCTGTTTTATTATGTTTTGTTTAACTATATTGTGTATTGTTATTACTAGTTTATTGTTCAAATTGTATTATTATTTTTTAAAGTTACATTAAATTTATTCTAACATTTACAGCCCTATTCTGGCAGGGTTACAAAAGTCACCACGGTTACTATTTGACAGCTAAGTGACAATTGTCACAAATCGGTATTCTGACATATTTTTTTGGTGACAAAAGTATCAAAAACTGTTACCTGCCAAAGAGGAGGTAACAGCGCGTAACAGCTGTTTTGTTTGCCGGAAAGTTGATACAAAAACATTTTACAAATTGTACAAGTAAACAATAAAAGTGTCTACGATAAAAAATAAATAATATAAATTAATAATAGAATGAAGGAAGCGCTTTTGCTACTTTGTGCTATGGAAATGGAGCAGAAATGTCGTGTATTGATGGATGGTGATCGGGACTAGGACCGGGACTAGGGCTGTGGCTGTGTCTGCGGTGATGCTCTTATATTGGCAGTATTAAAAAAACACAATGGTAGTGCTGCTGCTGATGCAATTATCTCCTGTTGAAATTAGTTGCGTTAATGCCGGTCGGTCTTCTATTTGCCGTTTTTATTATCAACTTCATCAATTTGAATTTTAACCTAATTTTGATAAATTTTAAAACTAAAACGCAAAAAACATTTGTCGCCGTCAACGCTGCCGCAGAACACAAAGAACAGGAAGAGTAACAGCAACAAGAAAAAATGGACGAAGAGAAAGAATAGAAGAACGAGCACTTTGTCGTTGTCGTCGTCGCATAGAAAGAAAGAAGACCACAGTCATGCACTATCGATCGGGGACCACAGAAGAATCTGCTAGAGTGAACACGTTTTAAACGGATGACGGATGATGGACAGCCAGCTGGTTGGGGTATATGTTTTTGCAGCACGAACGAATAAACCATCTGCGTCGATGCCTCAACTTTGTTTCAGAAGACACACAAAACAATGTTATCAAATAGCAAAGCGTAATAAAATCCCCCAAAACATGGATACCGCAATAGCAATCTCAAATATTATGTACGAGCAGCGAGGAGAGACTGATATCCCAAAATTTGATTTTGATTGCAATCAGACTACTCGACTGTCTATTCTGATAGGCAAATTATGTAGAAAGGAAGAAACCACCAAAGTAAGATGGTAAGTTCGCGACGAAAATTTAAAATTTTTGTATGTAAATTTTTTGTTATATTAATCAGTTATGCATTTTTTTGTCACTCATTATGTTCTAACGCGACATTTACAGTTCTCAACACTACCACTTTCTGTTGTTGAAACACTTTCCGACCAAGCAGTGGAGAAGAAAAAGCGAAATGATCCGCGCACCCATTTTCGTTCTTGGTATACATTAGAATGAGTAACACCTCGCAAGGCATAATAATAAAGTTCTTGATGGCGGACAGCTACAGACATAGGCAGCAGCCGCAGCAACGACGTCAAACCCCTTTCCATAAACCGCTACCACAGTACCACACAACATTCCAGACCCGTCACAACAACAGCAGCACCAGCAGCTGCCAGCCACAGTCGGACGATAAGTTGTCAGTCATAGAGCAAAAAAAAACCATGCGGTCGATGCTATTACGTATTATTAGTAAATTTAAATTTCTTCTCCATTGTTTAAGAGAAATTATAAAAAGCTAAAGAGAGTGTTGGGATCGATCGTTATACACAGCAGCAAAGTTTAACATATAGCCACATATTGCCATATAATGGAACAATAAGTGCACGTCGGAAGCATTAGAACAACAAATACAATAAATTTGCAGCTACATTTGTCAAATTCAACACAATTGTATGCCAACAATAAAAGTACAATAAAATAAATGACACTACTGTTATCGTTATCGATCGAATACATTTCTACGCAGGCAAATATTTATAGAAAAATTTAATAACGCGCTGTTCCTCAATTTTTAACGAGAGACAGTCATTCGAATTCGACTGAAATTGGGATATTCTAAGTTAAAAGGTTTCGCGTTCGATTGACTATTTGTGATCGCTAACGGCAGCACTTTCGTTAAAGAGAGAATTTACATTTTCATTCTACTTGCAACGACGACAAGTTTATGGAACTCACATCAAATTTCATTCTACGACACCATTTCCAATTGAAATTAAAAATATTTTGATTTTGAAAAATATCAGTGGAAATTTGAAAATTCTTTTGAATTTAAACACATCAATTGAAATTTAAAACACATCAATTGAAATTTAAAACACATCAATTGAAATTTTAAACACATCAATTGAAATTTAAAACACATCGATTGAAATTTGAAAGATATGAATTGAAATTTGAAAGATATGAATTGAAACTTAAAAGACAACAATTGAAATTTCAAAGACATTAATTGAAATTTGAAACATCAATTGAAATTTCAAATTCGTCACTTGAAATTTAAAAATTATTAACCGAGTTTATGTATTAGACTTTTAAATTTCATTTGATTTGATTTAAATTTCAATTGATGTCTTTTAAGTTTCAATTCATATCTTTCAAATTTCAATCGATGTGTTTTAAATTTCAATTGATGTGTTTTAAATTTCAATTGATGTCTTTTAAGTTTCAATTGATGTGCTTTAAATTTCATTTGATGTGTTTCAATGGTCCTCCTCCAGTCAGCACCCTTTCTGCCTTTGCCTTCCTGGCTCGGCAGCGCAACTGTTTTTTCCACTTTGCTAGAGACTGAAAAATAAAAACAAATCATCTTGCACTTAATTTTCTAAACTTATGCACCAACCTCTTTCCATTTGTTGGGAGTTCGTGTAGCTCCTTCCAGAGAGTTTAGCCTCCCTGCAACTTGCTCCCACAACTCTTCCATTTGCCGCGGATGCACAGGCGTGTTTTTGCCGCTTAGCATCTCTGGATGCTCCTTCAGGAAGGCAACATAGCATTCCAGCTGTGCCTTTGTGGTTCGCTCAAATTTCCTAAATGATAATATATTAATTTTAATTCAATAAAACATAAATATATTAAATACTTACTTTTCCTTTATTGCCGCGTACATTTTGTCCAGAAGATCATATGGTTTTGTTTTGTTTTCTCTGCTTTTGACAACCTGTTATTGTGAGGTGAATTATTTGTTACGAGGTGAATTTTTCATTGTCACCGTGTTGCCAGAATACCAGATACAAACAATGGTGACAACTTTGTAACAATTTTGTGGTTACAATTTGATTGTTACCACATACACAGAATAGGGCTGTTAGTAGGCCAATACTTTAAATATAAGATTTACTCTTGTTGTATTGGTTGTGATATATAGATAAATAAATAAAGGTCGTGTCTCCTGGCGGGGGTCATTATAAAACAAACAAATGTAAATTTTGAGGTGAAGAAAAAATTAACTTTTTTTGTGAGTCGGTCTAATGAACATGCTTTTACTAAACACTCACACCATAGACGAATATAGGAATAGAGACACTTATTCTCTCATCTGACGTTTCATTTCACAGTATTCGTCGCAGGTTTGTGGAAATGGGAGAAATTATATTTAAAATTAACTTACACCAGGTGGAGTTCACTTAACTCTTTCTAGCCGTTTTGGTGTAGAACTGCAAAATTTAAATATATTTTGCACTTTTTGTTGACTTTATCGTTGGTGTACATTTGTATTGTATTTAACACAACTAGTGGGTTGCAGTGAAGATCGCCCCCTCGCCGTGCAACCTGGGTAACTCTAAATGATCTTCCTCTTTGGCACAGACTCTGCTACGACCCTGGTTCACGATTTTCGTAACTATTTGATTTTCTGCTCTCGAGCTGTCGTCCTGTGCTCTGCGACCTGAGTAGGCAGAGGTGACACTCTGTCGAAATGGCTCGTGGCTAAGGTACCGTTCGTCTCCACCTCCTTAAAATCTGGCATGTCTTGTAGTACGTTCGAAATCCGTCACCGTTAAGTTGGTAGTAATGGTGAGGTTGAGATGACGCCCTCTTTGGTTCGGCCTGGCTCTGAACACTCTGTCCCATAAGGCGGAGTCTCAACCCTCGCGTGGAACTTCCTGCTTCATAGACAACCACGGGGCCCTTTTTTTGAGCATATTACATTACGGACGTAGGTAGCGGCTACAAGTTGAGGCCCAATCAACATGCACGATAATATTACAAAGTCTTCGGCCACAGGAAACCCTGTGACTTCCTCGAGCACTAGTGCTCGTAAGTCTTCTGCGGTCACTACGGTGGTCAACCCTCCCCAACTACGGGGAAAACTAAAAATCTCTGCCCCTCCCGGAAGCGGAGAGCTGATCTTCGACTGGCCACTAGATTAGTTAGTCAACTCTCTGCATGACCAGTCGTCGTCTCACTCCTGCACAGGTAAACACCTTGGAGTGGGCTAAGGGCGTCTGTGAGGGCTCCAAGTCTGTAGGGACAAAGCCTCCACTGGCTGTTACTAAAAGACAGCGTTCAGTGGAGAGGGATACTAAACCTGGTCCCTCATCTAAGAGGCATTAAAGCCACCCAGTGCTCGGCAGGTCCTTAAGCGATGTCACGAAGGACATCCTAATCATTGGCGTCTTGGATGAAGGTTCCCAGGATGGACGTATCCCCAAGGATAAATGGCGCCTTGTAGAAGGATCCCTTCTTACGGTGTTCATGGATATCGTAAACGACAACTCTGGTCCTGTGCCAATCTGTGAAGACGCGGGATGGTTCCAGGGTAGTACTAAACTCATCGGCTGCTCTGATGAAAGAGCAGCGCGTTTGCATAAGTCCGCCATGAGTCGGGTAGGTGAGGTTTGGCCGGGTGCCAAACTCAAAGCCGTGGATATGAAGGATATACCTTCTAGAAAAGGGCTAGGGTTTGGGTCTCGTCAAAGTCACCTACTGACCAACAGGAAATCCTAAAGATCATCAGCCACTGCAATTCCTCCATTCCTGAAAAGGATTGGAAGATGGTCAAGGTTGAGGATCCTGTAGGAACCTCCCGGCAGGTAGTTTTGATCCTGAACCAGGATTCCTTAAAACCCCTAGAGGAGTCCAAAGGCCAAATTCGGTTTGGGTTTATGTGTGTACCCCTCAGGGTATACAAAGTGGATACGCTAAGTGGCAAAATGGCCGAGTCGAAGTCGGAAGTCACAGCTGTAAATGCTGGAAAGCATCCTGAAACGGCAGTAGATGCTGAAGAAGCGATACTGGATGACGACAGTGGCAGCATCATTGACCTGTGGGGCCGCTCTGCCTGGCTCCGAGATTGGTCCATCACTAGCGAGAGTGATCACGAGACAACCGTGATCGAGGTACCCGGAGTTGAAGATCCTCTAGACGATGAAAGTCCTCCAGATAAATCTTCATCGCAGTAAGGCAGCATCTGTCAACCTCATTCTCCATCTTGCGAAGGGTGGAGCCGATGTGGCCCTGATACAAGAACCATGGACGGTCAATGATCGTATATGTGGTATCAGGTGCAATGGATACAGGACCTTCGTCCAATCAACCCCAGGTAGGCCAAGATCTTGCATACTCATTAAAAACAAATTTAATGGTCTATTATTGCAGAATTTTAGTGATACCGACACAACCGCCATCAGCCTCTCGCTGGAAAATGGCCAGCGAGACATATGGATAGTTTCATCGTACATGGCGCACGACCATACTGAATCACCCCATCCGAAGTGCGTCAGGGATATTGTATCGAAGGCAAAAATACGGAAGTGTAGCGTCATTATAGGTGCCGACGCCAACGCGCACCACAAAATATGAGCGAGTACCGGCACTAATGATCGAGGTGAGTCTCTTTGAAATTTCATTATAAGCGAAACCTTGTCTATTTGTAATAGAGGCGAAGAACCGACCTTCATAACTTCGGTTAGGAGGGAAGTACTTGACCTAACTTTACTACTTGGCTGCGACTATGTAACTGTACCGATGGGATCGTGCTTTCTGATCACTCATTTTCTGATCATAGATATCTACAGATCCACATAAATATCGAACCTCTAAAAAAGGAAGTTTTTAAAAATTATAGGAAAACGGACTGGGACGCCTATCATGGGCGCCTAAGGAAACTCTTAGGTTACCATCCGAATATTCCGACTAATGTACCAGAGCTAGAAGAACTAGTTGGCAAATGTACTGATGCGTGCAGGAACGCGCTCAATGAGTCCTGTAAGACCAGTGGTTATAATGCTGCCAAGGGTAACAAAAAACCGCATTGGTGGAACGCTGAGCTTCAGGATCTAAGATCGTCCATTAGGCGGTTTTTCAACAAGGCCAAAAAGAGCGGCGACCAAAGGGATTGGGACGTTTACAAGATTAGTCTTAATCTATATAAAGGTGAAATCAAGAAGGCCAATCGAAAATCCTGGCGAAACTTCTGTGAATCCATTGAGGGAACCAACCAGACTGCACGCTTAAGATGCGTGCTCGCTAAAAACCCACCATGTGAGGGGTTCTTAATGAAAGACGATGGAACGTGGACGTATTCATCTGAAGAGTCTCTTGGGATTCTCCTGGACTGGGATTCACTTTCCCAACTATGACAGGAATGCTGGTCATCAGCCAGAAGAGCTAGGCGGAAACTCACCTAGCTTAGAAAAAGTTCGCTCAATAGTGAGCAAAAAGAATGTGATATGGGCCATTAGATGTTTTAAGCCCCATAAATCAGCCGGACCTGACGGGATAATTCCCGCGCAACTACAGGAAGCACTGTACTTATCTTGTAGTTGGTTGGAGGAAATCGTCAGGGGCTGCCTTATGCTGGCAGTCATTCCTAGCATTTGGAAGCAAACCAAAGTGGTTTTCATCCCGAAAGCGGCCAAATGCTCTCATGTCAAACCAAAGGACTTTAGACCAATCAGTCTATCATCCTTTATTCTTAAGACATTTGAAAGGTTACTGGACATTCACGTTCGAAGTAATCTTCCACAGAATCTACTATCGAGTTCTCAGCATGCCTATATCAAGGGCAGGTCAACTGAGACGGCTCTTCACTCTATAGTCAGCATAATAGAAAACTCTCTTGAGAATAAGGTCTTCCCTCTAGGGACCTTCCTGGACATCGAGGGAGCCTTCAATAAAATTCAACCTTCGGCGATTCTTAGGTCGTTACAGAATCTAGGAGCCGACAGCTTAGTGACACGCCTAATTGGGAAGCTTCTGGTGGATAGATCCGTCTAAGCTGAATGGGGTGATGTTACAATTGCTAGGACCGTTAACAGGGGGACACCGCCGGGGGAGCTCTGTCTCCACTATTATGGTTAACTTCTGTCAATTAACTGCTTCTTGAATTGGACAGGGCCGAATGCCAGGTTTTGCCTATGCCGATGATATTGCTATCATCTGTACGGGTAGAAACCTCAATTTACTTAGCATTCGTACAACCAGCCTACTTAGTTTAATTTCGAACTGGACCGCTAACAACGGACTATTACTTAACCCACTTAAAACCGAGCTTATCCTGTTCTCTCGGAGATATAAAATACCCGCATTTGAACTGACGTCAGTTAATGGCGTGCAATTACAGTTGACGGAAAAGGTCAAGTACCTGGGAATAATTCTCGACAGAAAACTGTCTTGGAAACCGAATGTGGGGGAGGGTGAAAAAGGCGTCTGTTGCTCTTTACTGCTGTAAAGGGGCGATAGGAAAGCGCTGGGGACTGTCTCCTAAAATCACCACGTGGATTTATACGGCAATAGTCAGATATCATGGCCGAATCGGCAGCTGCTACATCCATGGTGAGAATCAGAGATTGTGGCGTTTTGATATCGGGGCATTCCGGACACGCTGAATTACTACACCGGATCAACTCTATTCCCGTAAAAACGGACTACTGTATCCCCTACCTGCTACCAGCGACAAATCTAAGGACTTCTATTCCGAACAGGAATGCCTGGGAAAAGTCACTGGAAGGGGATACCAGTAGTATCAGATTTTTCATGGATGGATCAAAGTTGGACGAACAAGTAGGCTATGGGGTCCATTCACCGGACCTAAATGTAAATATCTCCTTCAAGCTGCCTGATCACTGTAGTGTATTTCAGGCGGAAATTACCGCCATACTGGAGGTTGCTGAACTACTGAAAAGTAGTGTCACAACCCTCCGGAGAATATGTATCTACACCAGGGATCCCCACACACACACACACACATTTTTGTTTGTGTGGGTTGTGTGTTTTTGAGCGTAATTTATTTTTCTCTCAGTCCACCAGGGCTGCCAAGATACAGTTGTCGCTGTTCCCGAAAAAAGTTCACACAAATCGCCACGTGTGATATAAATGTACAAAAAAAAACGAAGCTTGAAATGTTCTCTATACGTTTTTTAATAATTTTAAACATAAACAAAAAAAAGCTTGAAATGTTCTCTATACATTTTTTAATAATTTTAAAAATAAACAAAAAAAAAAGCTTGAAATGTTCTCTATACATTTTTTTAATAATTTTAAAAATAAACAATATAAAATTCATTTTAAATTAGGTAATTATGTGTTTTATAATTTTTATAAAACTCTAATTCGAATTTTAGTAATTTTCATTCAGCAATGACTATGTTATTGGTAAGCATATGTATATTAAAGTACGTGGACAGAACAATCAAAATTATCGGCCCTGTTCTGTAAACCGAATTGAAGTAAATTTCTTGTTACCAAAAAATTAATAATGGCACCTTTGAAGTATTTTAAATTGTATTTAATAAATTTATTTGAGATCTACAAAAAAGAAAACCCAGAAATTAAACTATTTTTCAAAAGAATCCAAGCAAAAGCTTAATATAGGAGTTTATTTCAAACGTTACAAGTTACGAGAAAACAAAGAATCCAAGAAAATTTTTAATATGTATGTTTAGTAATACGTTACGTGTTACGAGTAAAAAATAAAGTTTATAAAATTTGATCACTGTTTTGCATAACGTCATCAATATTTATTTTATATGGACAACATTTTATTCTGATAAGATTTTCGACATGTTCATCAGTAAGTTTATTTCTAGTTTTACTTTTAATAATGAAAATGAAGATTCGCAAATATAAGTTGAACCGAACATTGAATACAATTTATAAACTTAATTTTTTGATTTTGGATATATATCCTCGTTAACATATTTCCAGAACTCTATTCCTTTTGCAAGTGGCAAACCTAAATCTTTTCGCATTCTTATAAGCTCTTCTTTAATGTCACTGGCTTGATTTTCAATATTACATAGCAACGGGTTATCATGTAACTCTATTATATTTTCAATTTTGACAAAATCATTCAAACGGTTGCTGTAATTTGTTAACAAAATTTCAAGAACATTAACATATTCAGCTATTTTGCTATTAGAAAATCCATCGAAAACTTCTGAAGTTCGTTTTAAGCTCATCAAATTATTACTTTTTAATTGCAATATTAATGAGTTAATTTTTATTTGGAATTGCTGAACTGCAAAAATCAGTTCAAATACGTTTTTGTTTCTACCTTGCAGCTGAAGGTTTAATTGATTAACTAATTTCGTCATATCAGTCAAGAAAGCTAAATCTAGCAAGAAATGTTTGTTTTTAAAACTTTTAAGTATCTCGTTTGTGTCTTTCGATGGATTGTTTTCAAAATACGAAATCACCTCTTTGCGAAGGTTAAATAGCCTCTCGAGGTATTCAGCATTTACTTCATCAAGAAAGTTTTTAAATTTTCGATGGGTCAGAGAATTATGCCCGCCACGTATTTTATTAATTACTTTTATGGCAACTTGCATTGTATTCGATAAATTCAAGTTTTTTGTGAATAAAGCCTGTTGATGTATTATGCAATGAAATACAAATAAGTTAAAACCATTTTTCAATAAAAATCCCACGAAACCATCTTTTTTGCCCGCCATTACATTGGCACCGTCCGTGCATACGGAACAAAACTTATTTTTATCGGCGAAAGAAGAAAGTCCTTCATTTACCACATCGAAAATAGTGCTACCCTTAACATTGCCATGCAAAGCAACCATTGTCAACATTTCTTCGTGGATTTCGAAATTTTTGTCAATAGTTCTTACACATATGATCAACTGGCATATGTCATTAATATCAGTGCACTCATCTAAATAAATAGAAAAATATTTGCAATTAATTATTCTATTTTTAATATTAGAATAAATGAATGCGCTAATATTTTCAGTACGACGGGTAATCGTATTTGAGGACATGGGAACATCGTTAATAATTTTCCGCATTTCTGCGCCTTTTTCACCAAAGCATTCTAAACCAGAATTGCTTAGCTCCTTGTAAAACATACCGTCTTCAAATGGACGGCAGCGTTTAGCAAGAGCAGCTGCAATAACAAATGATGCCTTTCTTTTTAAGACACGATCAGGTAATATTTCAACCTGAGATTCTTGCCAATCATTAATTAGTTTTTCATAAAAAGGTTTTTTAAGATTTATAACTAATTCCTCCCTATCATTATTTGATATCTTTTCATACTCGCCATGACATAAGCGATAATGCCTTTCTATAAAAAATTTATAATCACGCACCACAGTGCGTTTGCACACTAAACACTCAGCTTTACCGAAGTAGTTTTCGGCAAATAAAAATGCATGCTCCCATTCTATGTTAAACATTTTGTTCACTGTTGTCTAGTTAAAAGTTACTACACAATCAGCTCATAAGAATGATATAAGAAGAAATTGGCAACCCTGGTACTATTGTAACAGCGACTACACAACCTGCTCACATGAATGGTCAAACAAGACTAAAGGTTTTTATTAAATTAAAATACAAATTGTCTTCTCATGCTCTCTTCATTCGTGTGAGAGCTTTCGCACATGTGCGGTGTTTTGAAGATCTCTGATCTACACAGACAGCCAGGCTGACGGTGAAAGAATGCCACTCATCTCTTAGGGTGATGGCAGAGTGTTTTGACATCAGGCTCGTCTGGGTACCGGGACACAGCGACATTCCAGGCAATTGCGTAGGGGATGCGTTAGCTAGACAGGACACTCCGGCACAGGTTCTTCCGCCAAAATAAAGTGTTAGTATGCCAATCTCTACCTGCCGTTTGCAGATCAGGCAGTGGGCCGATAATATGTTCAAGGATAAGTGGAAGAGACCAGGGTCCTCTGGCCACAGTTGGACAGGAAGAGGACTAGGCAACTACTTAACTTGACGAGAGGCAGGTTATCCACAATGATAGGAACTCTTACGGGACATTGTCTTTTAGGAAAACTCGCCATAAGATTGGGACATTAGAAACTACTCTCTGTAGATGCTGCATGGAAGAGAACGAGGAAACCTTCTCTTGGATTGCCCTGCTCTGGGAGGACTGAGAAGTAGGATATTTGGCACACATTTAGTTAGCGCTGTAGCCCTACAGGATATTCCTGTAGGTCTCATAGACAAATTTATTGAAAGGGCAAATTGGCTAGACGACTAGTCAATAGTTGCTATGGAGGAAACTGCAGGTTTCACAATGGGCTTCGTTAGCCTAAGTGTGCTAGACAGCGTGCTGTCTTGCAGCCTTTTCAACCAACTAACACAACCAGTTTGCCACAAAAACACGAAATTCGGTTGTTGTTCCTTTGTTGGACGTTGTTTACTATTGCCTCTATCTGGTATTATTGAACCCAAGTTTACCACCATCCAATGTTTACTTTCCTCCATACCTGTGACTATTAATTTATTGAGAGAATAAATGTATCTATACCTATATTCATCTATTACTAACACTTCTCAAGTTTCGTTGTATTTTGCGAAACTAATTTGTTGACCACTTTGTATTAAGCTCCCATACAAAGTCGTCGAAATACTAGTTTAGTGGCAAATAAAAAACACATTAAGCCTGTTTTTTATTACTTAAACTTAGTTTGCTGCATTTTTGCCTCTGGTTGCTAATCGCTGTCTCGTCTATCCACTCTGTTTTCTATCCCAACACAAAGTCGGTCAGCTATGGGGCCGTTCAAGTATTACGTATTACAATTATTAACCCCCCTCCCCCTTGTCATCAACAGTGAGAAAAGCTCTTGAACCCCCCCCATGCTGACGTAATCATTGGTGTTTGCATTTTACTTTCAATGTATTCTGTTTTTTATTTTATTGATTCATGAGCAGCAGTTATAATTCTAGAAATAAGAAAATAGGCTTAGGAAAGAGGACTAATAATAATATTCATTTAAACAAACATATGTGTTGCCATATGTGTAAAAAAGTAAATAATTACTCATGATGGAATTAGTAAGGTGAACGCATTACACAGCTGATTTTCTTTTGTTTATATATTTCTGGTTAATTCAAATTGTCAAATGTTGTTCACGTATACATATTTGTTTGTTTGTATGTGTTTTTCCACAGTAGCACATAATTGATTTGACAATATAAGTTAACTTTAACAAAAACAAAATGCATGTTGTTCTTGCCCTACAACAGTAACAACAGCTACTGCGCTTCCATCATGCTGACGTAATCACCACCTTGACCCCCCACCGCCCATATCATCAAAAATAAGCAATGCAAAGATCCCCCCGCCCCTCTGTAGTGCTTACGTAATACTTGAACGGCCCCTATGTCATGGATACCACCTACTTAAAATCTCTTAATGTCGCTTAAGCGCCTTGGAGACGTTCAACAAATTCCATCAATCGGTTGAGTGTGAGCCTGTAATCGGCTTTCATCGGCTACACGTACACGACGTCGGCCAGATTGATGAAATATCAAAAAATTTTGATATTTTCAGTTGATGGCGTTTTTGCTGATGGTCTCCATTTACGATTGTCAATCATGACTCATTAGTAGAGAAAAATTGTGCGAGATGGACAAGTGCGCGGACGAAAAAAATTCATATTAAATTTTATTGAACGCTATGAGTACTTACAGGCGCTGTGGAACACAAAAGTGGATGCCTATAGCAACAGGGAGGAAAAAAGAAAGCAGTATGAGATACTGCAAATCATCTTCCTCCGACGATGACATGTAAACCGAAGTGATGATTGCCGTATTTTGTTGAACGTTTGCGGGCAAGACACGAAGGCACACACTAATACATATGCACGTGATTGATGTAGTTTTTTGAACGTCTCCAAGGCGCTTTAGCTCCCCATACAAAGTGGCCGAAAAATTAGAGAATGAATAGAAGTAGAGAAGAAATTTAGTCATGAAAGCGAGTGTTGCGCCCGTTTCTCTCACAATATACGAACTGTTTTTTGATAATAAGCGTTTTTTTTTTCCCCCGCTAAACTATCTTTTCGACGACTTTGTATGGGGAGCCCATAGACTAATACACACATAGATACACTTATTCTCTCAATAAATTAAACGTCATAGGTACGGTGGAAAGTAAACATTGGATGGTGCAAAACATGGGTTCAATAATACCAGATAGAGGTAATAGTAAACAACGTCCAACAAAGGAACAACAACCGAATTTCGTGTTTTTGTGGCACAATAGTTGTGTTACATACAATACAAATGTATACCACCGATAAAAGTCAACAAAAAAGTACAAAATACATTTAAATTTTTCAGTTCTACACCAAAACGACATGAAAATGTTAAGTGAACATATTTTGTAACTATACTTGGTGTAAGTTAATTTTAAATGTAATTGCTCTCATTTCCACAAACCTACGACGAAGAGTGTGAAATGGAACGTCAAATGAGAGAATAAATGTATCTATGGATGTATTATTCTATGGGGGAGCCTCATAATATCGCTGGTCGAAAAATTAGTTTACGTGGGAATAAAAAAAGAGGCCTAATATTGTTGTATTTAACTAAACAAACTCCAACCGTACAGAAAAAATAACTATTGCCCAGTTTGGGTCTGGTGATTTTTTATGTATGAAGACAAGCTGGCATTAGTGCCAAAATCAAAAGTGCACAACACTTTAGCAACAGTAATGCTGAATTTGCATATGAATGTTGGCGAATTTCCCGTTTCTAAATGAAGTGTCAAGAACTGTGGTGAGATAGTAGGGTTTCGACTACACACCGTGCGTTAGGACGAGACGAATATAAACCTCTAAGAATTTGTATCACCACTGTGTCCACTGTCTGTATCATAGACTAATTACTATACTAGACTCAACATTTCTTTCAGCAAATTTATGACATTTGACCTGGTGTGATATGAACGTTGGATGTCGAAAAGAATTGCTTCAATAGTACCAGATAGAGGCAATGGTTCAAAACAACGAACAAAATTACAACAACGGCATTTCGTTTTGTGTGTTAAAATTATTGTATTAAATACAACACAAATGTAAGCTAACAATAACAGTCAATAAAAAAGTGTAAAACACATTTAAATTTCAAAGTTTTGCACTAAAACGACATGAAAATTGAAAGCCATAAGTTATTGTAATTCCACCTGGTGTATGCCACTTTTCGTCACACATCTCTCTATCAAACCGACCGCATCACGAAGTGTGTGAAAGGAAACGGTCTGCATACCTTTAATTTGTGAAAAGAAAAACAAACAAAAAAAGTTTATAAACGTCCTTTTTATTAAATTTCTTAAACAAAAGGTGAATTTACAAATTTCATAAAACTCTTGGCCACTTGAAGAATAGAAAGAAATGTGTGTCCCTTGTAGAAACGAACAGATATGATACCCAAATGTTTGATACTTTAATCTAAACATTAATAAATTTCTTTATAAGGAAGGTGATTAGAGTCTTCGCTACTGATAACCAGGTTTGCTACTAAATTTGAGGGGCCTGGTAATTTGTGATTATAATGTTATCATTCATGTAAATGTTATTGTTATAAGCAACAAACTAAGTATGCAATAATTACTTCTTTGAGTCGGCGTGTACACAATTTACCATTAACAATAACATTAACATTTTTACCATTTTGGACTATTTCATTCAATAGAAACACATCTATGTACGGGTACACATCTATGTAAAGTGATTCCAACGCCTATCGCAAAATTATTGAAATCACAAAGCGGTAGGTGACGCCTCAGCTGTTTATTTTTCGGTGTTCGTAAGCGCCAACAAAATTTTTGGCGGTAATTGTGAGTTGTTTGAGATTTACCTTTGAAAAAATAAAAAACTTTATAAGAAATTAAAGTGTTTTACGATTTTGTGAATATGTGAGTATGGAAATCATTGAATTATGTTTGTTTTCTTGTAAAAGGCACTTTAACATTGCTTAAAACCACAAACTATTTGTTTACACTACACACCAGTGTGAACAATTATAGGTGCACATAAAATCGGACAAATATTTTATGAAGGCAATAAAACCGACTTATCAAGAACGAATAAGATGGTATATTTTTATGCTGTTAATATTTTATTTAATATTGTATTAATTTTGTTCAAAACTTTCATTTTGGGCATTTTATTTTATTCTATTTGCACTTCATGCTTTTTCAAAACCTGAATGATACAACTTTATATATTTGCTCTCGCATGTATGCAACAACTGTTTTGCACGCATTCACAATCAGATATAAAAGCAAATGCATTTCGGTATTCACAATTATGCGCTGTCAAGCGCCTAGAAATGATAAATGATCTATCGCTTTTTTCGATACACTTACATTGGCCTAGCTATCTCGCCCATCGCGAAAAAGATGACTTTATTTATAAAAGATGCAATTATTTATTTAAAATATTTTATATTGCAATGGCATGAAGTCACAAAAGCTTCTAGCAATCTACTGGCGGTGCCGGGGTTTCTTTACTATTATTATCTATAATTATAAATTAGTTCCAGAAATGTTAAACGAATTCTACAAACTATTTAATTTTTGGGAATATTGTATTAATAAATATTAAAAATACTTTAGCACTGAAACTATTTTCTCGAATTGCAAAAACATAATTGAAATTCCATTTAATCTCTTTTTGGCAATAATTTATGTGAATTTCAAAAAAGTTGTCACAAATCGTGCGCATTGTGTCATTTAGTGGAATGTTCCACACAAAATAAGAGTCCTGCAGACTGAATATAATTTTTTTTTTTATTATTTGATGAACTAATGAATGTTTATAAATTTATTATTGAAGCTTGTTTTATACGAGTCTTGAATTCAATTCCGAATATCCTCAAAAGGGATTTTAGAGCTATCGGAGAAGATCTATTGTTTTTTGGGCACTAATTATCTGATTATGCACATCAAAAATTTGGCAACTTTGCTCAAAAATCAAATTTTGCTTCTGTAAATATGAATAAATGGGCTACATATTTGGTAAAATTACGTATTTAAACTAATCTAATTCATCTGCAATTATTACTATACATTGCAATTAATACTTGTACATTGTGTAAAACTACAAACATTCAAAGCAATTTTCATATTGTTGGTGAAGAACGTAAAATGGCCTGCGTTTATTGGTAATATTGCCCAAATAAATAGCTGAATCTATATTGCCCAGTGCATTGGCTGATGTCGGACCATGAATGTGGGTAATATTACACTAGGTTTTTTTCTGTGCATGTTTAAGTATAATCATAGATAAAGGAAATAAGTAGATATTGTCATGTTCACGTACAAACGGCCAACATCTTTTTCTTTTCCCCCATCGACAAGAAACCATCGCCCAAAAGGTCATGTGTAACACACACATAATATTATTTGTGTAAACAAACAACACCCACCCTAACAATGCACCAAAAATAAGTAGCACAAATAAAAATACTACACACCAACACAACGCTGTGCCACGTCACCAAAACAACGAAACAATTTAACGAAATAACTAAAACGTGACCAGCGTGGGGGATACAGAAAATATTCTCGTCCATTTTATCGTCAGCTCCCAGGAAGCCAGCAGCGAAACGCTCCGACCAAATAATCGAGTAAAAAGTATAACTAAAGTTTAAGTGTTAACATTGTCACATCGTAACAAAAAGGTTAAGTCCCAAACAGACCATCTGTAATTCCTATGTAAGTATAACCATACTGGCAAAATGAGTAAAAGAAAAGGTACAGGTTCGACGAAATACATTGTGTTCCCTATCTTCTGTCAACAGGAGTATAAAGCACGAGTATTAATACCACAACGATTCTCGCAGGCCAACAGCATACACACGAAATCGAATTGGAAGCTGAAACAGATACACAAAACCCATCTGCGTCGTCTCCGAGAGGTTTCCAACAGGAACACCCCCGGTTACTCTTAAAAAGGAAAAAGAAAAGGGGAAAGGAACAAACGAGGGTAAGTAATCAGACAAACGTCACCCAGCACCGAACACGGAGATGGGCCGTAAGAGAAAGAGATGATTGAGACAAACAAAAAGAAGAGAAAAAGAAAACCTAACTCGTAGAATTTCCATTTTTAGGCAAAAATCTGCGCGCCCCGACTTTTTACATCTAGCCGCGGCCCTCGTGAGTTTTTTCTTAAAAATTTTCAAAAGAAGAATAAAGACCAAAATCCACAAAAAAAAGGTTTCGTGAGTTTCAGCATCGCGTGCAATTCAAAGTTTTTCTCAAAAGTGTCCGCCCTCTAACTTGTTAGGCAGAAATCTAAATTCCGTGAAACAAAAAGTTGCTTAAAATTAGTTCAAAATCCACCAAGTCGTGTCTAAAAAAAGGGGATAAAGACAATAAAAGTGCGCGGAGTCGTAAGAAGAGAACGGGATCTGAACGGGCTAAACACGAGCATAGAAATCAGCAAATTTATCATTCGCGAAACTTGTGCCGTTCTTCAGTGGAAATAGGGGTACTATCGTGTGTGAAGGTCGCAACAGGACATCCAAAAACAGCTGCAGTACTTCAAAAACACGTGGCCCAACAAAACAATCGAGCCGTTTACATCAACCTGAACAAGTCCAGCAGTGCAGGAGAAATTTTACGCCGTTGCAGTCTAACACAACATCCAGCTACCACAACCGCAATAACCAGGTCACAAGACAGCAACCAGCATAACAACACCAGCGAAACCGCTGCAACTTTAAGACCTCTAGCCCTCCCCTGTCCACCAAGGATTCAGCGGTAAGTTCTCAGATACCATTACTCATGAGCCAAGTTATTTCGACCGCCAGTTCTACGCTAACTCGAGTTATACCATAGTGATCAAAGTGGGCACTGACGATAACCAAGAATAAGTCCCACAACATATTCGTTTGATCTAAGAGCAGAATTACTTTTGTGCCAAAAACCCATTATAAATCCTCCCCTAAGTCCGAATTTGAAGGGGATACGGATTAAAAAAAAAAAAAACCAAGCAAAACCAAGGGTTATTGGCACAACCACGATTTACGAATACTTACCGGCGTCACTACCCCATAACCTAGGGAAAATAAGGGAAAATTTTAAGACTAAAATAGTATAAGTGATATCCCTAAGCTATATAATTGTAAGAGAAAGAAAAATCTGTAAAGGGTTGACATTGGGTTTCTTTTTGTTGTTATTTGAGTACAATACCATCCTGTCTTTCGAAAGGGAACGAGCGCTCGAACCAGTTAGAAAAATAGGCAAATCAATTACCACTAATACAAAGTGAAGTGGCCTCTAACCAGATCAATCGGAAATACCATTGTCTTCCTTGACCGTAAAAAGAGTAGAACTCTATATAAACAAAGTTAAAGAAAAGAGAACACAAATTGTACATTCGACTTTAAAATAAAGAACCAAAAACAACTATTTACTCGTGACATTGAGTAAACTTTGTTAATTTAGCAACTTTGCGATACCATACCAACATTCTGGTCAAATTAATCGAGGAAACATAGTTATTTTTGGTTTTCACTAATACAATTCAATTTTAAATTTTATCAAAATGGAAGCAAAAATAATTAGTTGACAAAAGCCATCCATTACATTTAATAGATATTTAAGTCTTAAACCGTTTCATATACTACGGTACGTTTTTAAATTTGATTTATTTGGTAAAATGATTATTTTTGGTTCATACGTACAAACCCATATATTATATTGATTTATAAAACTGTTATATCACCAATAACCTTGCTTTACAGAAACTGTTATATTTATTAACTTAACCATTCTATTTACAGGGGATGTGAATTAAAAATTTTGTAAATACATATATTGTTTAAGAACAATTAGACTGAAACAGTCAATTACATTGTAAATTTAAAGAAATTAAGAATATTTTTTTAGCTAGTAATAATAATCATTTCTTCATATTAGTTATCTGGCAATTTTGTTTGCTTATTAACAAGATAACCCATTAGTCATTATTCATTTCATTTTTGCGCTAGCGCCCTAGAGTATGCTGTGGAAACACAGTGATTTGGTTAAAAACACATAACCAATCCATAGTCACTAAGTAAATAAATGAATTGAACCTTCATTGCTTCCCCTCAATAAGAGTAAGTGGGAACAGTTTTATCCGTGTGCTGATAGAACAAATAGCATTAGGGCGATTACAGTCACCAAATCGAAATGATTAACTTAAGAAAATTTAAAGCAATATACGATCAGCTTTTATGACAAATATTAGAATTCAGAAATTAATATTAAAGATTTTCCGGTCAATAACCGATGATTGAAAATAGATCATAATATTTTTCCAGTTATTAACTGATGATCAAAACTAGATTGTAAGTTTTTTTTTTGGTCAATAACCAATGATTGAAAATAGCTAATAAGATTTTCCGGTTAATAACCGATGATTGAAAATAGATCATAAGATTTTTCCAGTTATAAACTGATGATTCAAATTAGATTGTAAGATTTATCCGGCCATTAGCCGATGATTTAAATTTTAGATTAAATTTTTACAGTTTGCGGCGTCAAGCCTTTTCAAATTCAATTTTAAATTTCAAGTTCAGTTTAGTTCCGTTTATCGGGTGCAGCAGATGTAAGCTGTACGCCGAATTTATTTCAATTTCAAGTTTAGTTTCAGTTCCTTTCATCGGGTGCAGCAGATGTAAGCTGTGCGCCGAATTTATTTCAATCTCAAGTCTAGTTTCAGTCCTGTTATCGGGTACAGCAGATGTAAGCTGTGCGCCGACTTTATTTCAATTTCAAGTTTAGTTTCAGTTCCTTTCATCGGGTGCAGCAGATGTAAGCTGTGCGCCGAATTTATTTCAATCTCAAGTTTAGTTTCAGTCCTGTTATCGGGTACAGCAGATGTAAGCTGTGCGCCGACTTTATTTCGATTTTAAGTTTAGTTTCGGTTCATTTTATCGGGTACAGCAGATGTAAACTGTGCGCCGAATTTATTGCGATTTCAGGTTAAGTTCAGTTCCGTTTATCGGGCACAGCAGACGTAAGCTGTGTGCCGAATTTATTTCGCTGAGGCAGACGTAAGCCGAAGCATTTGAGCATCCGCGTCCGGATAGCTTAATGGACTCTAATATTGACCAAAACAAATTTTTGTTGCGGTCTCGCATATTCGAGGTTAGACTCTTAAAGGTTCATTTTTCAACTTCAGCAGACGTAAGCTGGGGATCGTTGGATCCTGCGAGTTCAGTTCCTTTAAGAAATTCTAACTTTTCTCCAAAGCTGCTAGTGCGAGCTAAGGTTCCGAATTTGTCGAGTTTAGTCTCTTTATAAGTAACCGTTCGATAGAGCTCATATTTTTGGTTCAGTTTTTTTGTTTTTCAGTTAATTTTGAGTTTAGTTTTCGCGTTGAGTATTGAGTTCAGTTTAGTTTTAGTTTCGATTTAAGATCAAAAACTCAAAAGAAAACACCATTGTTACTATTTAAGATCTTTTTAATAAATGCCATTGATAATTATTTTTGTAACGTTTAAAAATGCGTGTTTGAAAATGAATGGCAAATAAATATTAAAGGTAGGTAGAGGTGCGGTACGAATATCTCCATGCGAACATGGTGAAACAAAGGTAAGAACAATCCAAACTATTATTGGGACGCCCGAAAAATTAATTCGGACCGTGGCGTCAAAGGTGAGATCCGATGATCTCTTAAAGGGTGGGTAAAGAATTTCCCGGAGCCGACGCTAAACCTGTCGAAGAGTAGTCCGGAAGGTTCTAATCCGTTTTAATGTGTGTGAAAAGTGTATCAATTTAAAATTTTGCTTATCCAGTAGATGTAATTAGGCCCTACGAGCTTTCTTTCTATGATTCCAACGGTTAATCACCCAGCTGGCAAGGATTCAAAACTTTATTGTACCGCCAAAATGAGGAAAAGCCAAAGTCCTGGCAAGAACTTTTAAAATACACTTCCGCCCCGATGAGCCCTAGTCGAGCATGAATATTGCCAGTGCAGCCTAGACTTGGTGAAGGAATAAGAGTAAAGCTGTGGACATTTAATTTTGTTTCGAAGCAGTTTTCTCTTAAATAACTAAGGAATCCATCGTCATCTCATTAGAATCAATTCCTTCATTTCCCCACTTTCGTCAAAATTGAATACGCTGGCAATTCCAGCAAAAGACAATCTCTGCGCTTGCAGATTAGACGCATTGAATTCCAATGATGTATACGGATGAAAGGCATAAAGTGGCATTGAGGCAAGAAATTTTTGAAGTCTTAGACTGTGATGAAACTTCAGATAATTTGTGGGTTTCAAAAGTCACTTTGCTTATTTTTGAATGAACCCGTTTCGGCAAGAAAACCCCCGTTTCTGTTCGCATCCAGATAATAGATAATTAAATTCTTACTATTATTAATGTATTTTTCATTTACATAACATTAGACGTTACTTTCTTTGAATGTTTAATGTTGTGTAAAATTTCTTCATGTTAGAAATTATCTTGAAATTTCTGACATTATTTTCAATTACATTTTTACATTTGAACAAGACGTCAATGTTCAATGTTTTGTCATTTCTTCATTTTTGAATTTTTCATCACATGACAAATTCAAAATTTCCATTACAATAAAATGGCGCCCAACATGGTAGCCTAGTGCGGAATTAACATCTACGACATTTTTGAATTTTAGTAAATTTTGCTTTCTCTCATAGATTGAATTGAATATTTCATGTGAGACGTGTAAGTCCCATTCGTAGTACCTAAGGAGTCAGAATTGTGTTGCGACATGTCAAAACATAAAATAGGAAAATTTAATCTTGAGTAGAAATTTTAGTTGTTACATAGTTTAGCCTATTAGTAGTCTTGTTAGAACTGAATAATTGTCTTTCAATTGCACTAATAGATCTGGCTATATAGCAACCATAGAGTAATAGAATAATTTAATTAGTTTTCAGCCTGCAATCTTAATCGAATTCTAAATTCTCAGAGTCCCGGAGCATAAGAATCATGGTAATTCAGACTTCGCGTTGCCTGAAAATTTAAGTTTTTGAGATGGATCTACGGCAAACCAACCACACAATAGATTAAGATGACAATAGCCCTGAAGAGTAACTCTAGCCTAGTATCACGAAGATTTACAGTAAGTCAAGCTACGAAACCTTTGATAGGGCGTTAGTTTTCGCGACTGCATTTCAAGTTTACTAGGTAAAAGTTAAACTTTATTCACATCACATTGTTTTTATTAGCACTAAATACTTTTTACACACGAAACATGGGATTACTATTAACAATATATTCATCAGAGTATATTTTTATCTTATTTTTGTTTGGATTGTTTTTCACCATAGGAGTATGGAGTATAGTTCCATAACCACTACCGCTTTAAGTTTATCGAGTTTTTGAATTGTTGAGTAACGTTTTTTTGATAATAATTGAGAAATTTTTAGTATTTCGTACATAAATCTTTAATTTTAAAATAACAAATTCAGTGATACAAATTTCAGAGAACATCACAATTAGAATAAAATATAAATATATAATCTGTAAAGTAAATTAAGTAACAAACTCGGTGGTAATAATATCATTTTAAAGACCACAAGTCTAACATTTTAAAGACCTATTTTTAAAGACTACGCAGCTAATAGTTCTGGTACTTCCATTAGATAAATATTAAAAACTTCTGTTTAGTAAAACCATCAATAATTTCAGTAACAATATTTGGTTAATATTAATCCAGAATTTTCTGTTGCCTAGTAAAGTCTAAATTAAAAGATCATATAATATCCACATAATTGGTTTCTTTAGAAGTTTTCGAAAGTCAATAAGTTTTCACACAATTGTGGCATTGATCGTCTAAATTGGAGATCACGTAATACGGACACAAATTGATTTCTGTTGGAGTTTTTGATAGCTGAAAAGAGCTTTTATCGCAGGCACCGTTGATGGATAACGGCGCAGTAGTGTAAAATTCCCCGTAACGTATAGAGTTGGCTGTTATAACTTTTGCTTTCCTAATATCGTCACTTTTGAATTGCTTTTGAAATCACGAACGAGAAACTTCCAATATGGTACTCCGGAAATTAGCAAATTTGCTTCGAAGATTATTTTTCGCCTTGTTCTTGTCGGTTGTTCAAACCAGATCGGGTTCAGACCAGGGGGGTAACACCACGGAACAAGATGCAGACGCGATACCTTCGGGGTCCACAGGACCAAATACCACATCGGCCATACAAAATTCGGAATCTGCAGGTTCAGATAACCCATCGGGGATAGTCATGACCAGTGCAGATGGAAATCAGGTACAGTCGCAGACCAACAATCCCGGTCAAGCCGCCGATGTCCCCACCGGAGACATTTTTGAGGATTCGCTGTCAGGACCACCATATAGCGAGCTCACAGTCCCTCAACTAAGCCAGGATAGCATTAACGCGAGGAGGCATAATCGGATACCAAACGTGAATTCGGATACGTTAGCCCTGATAAATGCGGCAGTTGGTATAGCACGGATGGAGCTACAAGACCTTATTCCATCCATAGTAGCAGCCACAAGAAGGAGTGACCTTCTAGAACAAACCGGACCATACAGACCTCCTCAGGCGTTGGGCGCTTCGACATTAGTCACCAGACCAGACGGGTCAGTAGAAGCAAGCGTCAGAGCACCAATACCAGCCAGTGATATACGTACGCACGCCCAACAACAAGTAGTAACGGGTTTTGGGGTAGCGGAAGCAGATCAAACAAGAGGACATGCGTGCTGGCGCAACACGTTGGACACTTCGCCACACTCACTACGGTCTCAAGTGGGATCAAACAATCAGTATCCATATCAGGTGAATGTTTTAGACTGGTCAGCACACAACACCAGCGGCGAGAGTCGTCCGCCAAATCGAGTCACACGAAACCGGCAGGGGCCAATGACGCAGCCTTCACCTAACACTAACTAAAACAGCCCCGCTAGGATCATACCACCACCACCAGCTGCAGGTAGGCCGACCGCAAGTAGCGAATGGCAGAGTAACTCCGAGGCGTCTCCCCGTAGAAGACCGCCACCCACATTCCGACCAGAAGCAAGAATAACGCCCGACCCATCTGTAGTACACAATATGGGGAAATGGGGGTTGAAATTTGATAGTACAGCGCGTACCCTGAATGTACAAGAATTCTTATTCAGAGCTAACCGGCTGAAGCGAAGTTACGTGTGCTCAGACTTCGATTTCCTCACTAACTTTCACCAACTATTGGAGAAACAAGCAATCGACTGGTACTGGAATTACCTGAAAACTGAGGAATCACCGTCGTGGGAGCAGTTACAGCGAGCAATATTGAAACAATATCAGCCCTATGAAGATGATACCCAGGTTCAGAAACAAATTTTGGCCAGGAGGCAAATGACGAACGAAAGCTTCGAAAGTTTCTACAACGCTGTGGTAGATCTGAACAACTTACAGGATGAACCATACAACGAAAAGAAACTTGTTTCGGTCATAAAGAGCAACTTAAAGCCAGCGCTATCGAATATCATCTTCGGGCTGAAATTTGTGAATTTGAGCGAATTTTGCCATGTTGTCAAAGCAGCCGACGAGCAGCTCACTCAACAGCGTCAACAGTATGCCGTCTATTCTCCCAAAAAGGTGAACGAATTAGAAGGTATGGAGGAAGAAGAACTCGTGGTGGAAGCCCTGAACGTAAAAAAACCATTGACCTGCTGGAATTGCAAAGAGATCGGGCACGAATATCGCGAATGTTACCAACCCGCTAAACATATATTCTGCTATCGCTGTGGAAAGGAAAACGTAATTACGCCAAAATGCCCTACGTGCCTGGGAAACGGATGGAAGCCCCGTCCTTCAGTTGGGGAGGAACGGCTAGCGGCACAAGCAACCCAGCAGTAAAACGAACCATCCAGCATGCAAAGACCCCCCAGCCGACACTACCAAAGAAGAAAGAACTTCCGTCGGGCAAAAAGCTGGAAAAGAAGAACAAGGTGAAACGCAATACCAATGATGCGAGTCTAAAGGGAAAGCAACGCCCTGTATCAAGCATTGGTAAGTCAAAGGGTACGCCGGCGGCGGAAAAACAGCATTTGGGAAAAAATACCACCAATAGACATGGACCAGCTGACACTATGGAAACCGATAGCATGCCTACCGAAAGAGTAAACACAACCAGCGTAAGGGTAGGATTAGCCATTCCTATAATCACAAAGCGAGTTGAAAAAGCCCGCGCAAGATATCGCATTCGCAAACAAAGGAGAAAGGAAATCGCGGCCGCAACCCTGTTTGAAGGTCCGGACTCTCGACTATATGCTAAAATTGAGATCAACGGGATTCCCATTGAAGGACTACTAGACAGTGGAGCAACCGTAACCTGCCTGGGCAGAGATTGCCTAAGATTCCTGGACACGGCCAAATTGCAAATCCATTGTTTTAATTCGAAGATTCGTACAGCGGACGGTAGCGCACACAATATAGTGGGAAGAGTGCGCACCGAAGTCGGATTCAATGGAAGAAAAAAAGTGGTCACCTTTTATCTTGTGCCCACATTGAATCGACACCTCTTTCTAGGGGTAGATTTCATGAAGGCTTTCGGCTGTTTCGCTAATATAGAGAGTCTATCCACAAACGATATTCCACTTTTTGATGAAGGAGAAGGGGTGGAAGACCGGCGAATGCATCAACTGACAATGGATCAGAGGACAAGGCTTGAAAGAGTTGTTAAGCTATTTCCGTGTTTCACCACCAAGGGCTTGGGAAAAACTACTTTAGAGACTCACACCATCGACACTGGGGACACTACACTACCCAGTCTCGCCCGCAGTACAGAAACTACTCTACGGCGAACTGGATAGGATGCTGGAGCTAGGGGTAATAGAAGAAAGCGAAAGCCCCTGGAGTCACCCAGTAACGCTAGTCCGCAAGGGCGACAAGAACCGTCTGTGTCTAGATGCGCGTAAACTGAACGCGTTGACCGTGAAAGATGCCTACCCCCTACCCCATATTGAGGGTCTGCTCAGCAGATTGGGAGACACTTTCTATATATCGAGCATCGACCTTAAAGACGCGTTTTGGCAAGTCCCCTTGGATCACGCCAGTCGTGAAAAGACAGCATTCACAGTGCCCGGCAGACCTTTGTATCACTATACGGTCATGCCTTTTGGCCTGTGCAATGCTGCTCAGCGACTGTGCCGGCTGATGGATAAAGTTATACCCAGGGCTCTTCGGGAAAGAGTCTTCGTCTACCTCGACGATTTGCTAGTTGTATCCCCCGACTTCGACATCCACATGATACTGCTGGACAAGGTGGCAAGGTGCCTGGAACAGGCTGGGCTGACTATAAATGTCAGTAAGTCCAATTTTTGCTTTAAGGAACTACGTTACCTCGGATACATAGTAGGCGGCGGTCAATTGAAACCAGACCCGGGAAAGGTGGAAACAATCACTAAATATGAGTACCCAAAGTCCACGAAACAGGTTCGAAGCTTTATGGGAGCGGTCGGATGGTATCGACGCTTCATCCCGGACTTTGCCTCCATATCTGCCCCAATATTCGACACCCTGAAAAAGGGCAGAATATTCCAGTTCCACCATCAAGCCGAAAAGGCATTCGACGTTCTTCAAAGAGCATTAGTAACCAGTCCCATACTACGACATCCGGACTTTGAGAGGCATTTTTATATACAATGCGACGCGTCAGATGTGGGAACAGGAGCGGTTCTGTTTCAGAAAGATGACGATGAAGGAGAACACCCAATCGCATTCTTCTCACATAAGCTTACACCCGCCCAGAAAACCTATTCTGTCACAGAGCGAGAATGCCTGGCCGTAGTACTAGCCATCGGTAAGTTCAGGCCATACGTGGAACTATTGCCGTTTACCATCATCACGGACCACAGTAGTCTTAAATGGCTAATGATTAACAGAAACCTGAGCGGAAGATTAGCCAGGTGGAGCCTGCATCTACAGGCCTATGACTTTCAAGTAGAACACCGAGCCGGCTTAAAGAATGTAGTACCCGACACCCTGTCACGCTATGACTTAGAAGAAGTTTCAGCCCCGATAGACGGCATTATTGATTTAGATTCACCGGCGTTTTCGTCCGAGGGATACAGAGATCTGGTCAGTACCATCAAGGACAACGAAAACCAGCTACCCGACCTGAAAATTGTAGACGCTCACATTTACAAAAGAACACGCCCGTATACAGGCGAACCTGATAGTGACAGATCAGCATGGAAACTTTGGGTGCCGGCCGAATTAACTACAGAGATAATCTTAAAGGCGCACGATCCACCTCAGGCATCGCATGGAGGTTTCTGGAAGACACTAAGAAGGATACGGGAATACTTCTTCTGGCCACACCAGAGCATACAGGTCAAACAGTTCATTGCCAAATGCAAGATATGTAAAGAATCGAAACCATCGAATCAAACCCTACGACCACCTATGGGACAGGAACGGCTAGTCGAACGACCGTTTCAGAGGATTTTCGTGGACTTTCTAGGACCGTATCCACGCTCAAAGACCGGCAATACTTTCATTTTCATCGTTCTGGACCACTTATCTAAGTTTGTGTTATTGAAAGCGATGCCAAAAGCGAGCTCCCGACACGTGATAAAATTTCTTGTTTCAGAAGTATTTCATAAATTCGGCACTCCCGAAACTATCGTATCTGATAATGGGAAACAATTCGTGAGCAAAGAGTTTAATGACATGGTGAAAAGCTTTGGGGTGAATCATGTAAGAACTGCCATCTATTCCCCACAGGCCAATTCGTCAGAACGAGTTAACCAGTCGGTACTCTCGGCTATCAGGTCATACTTGGATAATGACCATTCCAATTGGGATGTACATTTATCTGAAATCGAATATGCCTTGCGTTCATCCGTACACTCCACAATTGGGGTAACACCATATTTCGCGCTCTTTGGCATCAACATGATAGGCCATGGCAGTGTATACAGGTTAGCGAGAAAATTACAATTGTTAGATGACTCGGAGCATAATATGATGCCCAAAGGAGTAAAAGGAGAAATGTTGCGAAAACATCTACGCGATAGGTTACACCAAGCGTATTTGAAAAACGAAAAGAGTTATAATCTGCGATGTAGAAAGGTGAAATTCGTACCGGGTCAAGAAGTATTTCGTAGGAATTTCAGGCAAAGCGAATTCAAAAGTGGCTACAATGCTAAGCTAGCAGGCAAGTTCCTTAAATGCCGGATAACCAAACCGGTGGGCAATTGTTTGTATGAAATTGAGGATCTGCAGGGTAAGACCATCGGTGTCTTCCACGCGAAAGATTTGAAACAATAACTTGAAAATATAATATTGCATACGCATGACACTAGTTCTAGGGAAATACTCGTAGGTTTTGTCATATCCAAATAAAGTCAGGTAATCAAAGGGCTTAACCACTCAATGTACCCACAGAAGGCTGCATAGATGACCAACAAGTCATGGCAATGCATGCTGGAATCAGGGTAAGGGTTATATGAGCGTAGGTGCACACTGGTAAATCAGATAGCTGAACTTACTAGTATTTATATGAAAATGTAAATACTAAAAAAGGAATCAATTGTTGTTCATTTCATTCCAGAACACACCACCGCCCCTATCTTTTGTAATACATAGCACCTATTTACTTGTCACTATAAAAACCCCCGACCAAACAATAGCACCCTTCAAGACCCTATTAGACCCTAATATCGTACACCATGAAATGCAGCATATGTTTATCCTCGCTAGGAAACGGCCAGCCGCTGCTCTACGTAAACTGTGGCCATGCCTTTCATAAGGACTGCATCGAGACATGGCTCCGCGATAACAACTCCTGTCCCGTCTGCTGTCAACCGGACGTGCGTACCCAACAACTATACGCATCCGGCTCCGACTCCCCAGAACTTCCAAACACCAGCGAGTGTGGCTTGTCAGCAGCCGAAGCGGTAGCACTACAACACCGCACCTTAATGGCCGAAAGGAGAGCCGAAGTTCTAAGCAATGAACGAGAAGAACGCGAAGAACAACAGAACATGTTGGAACAGCAACATATACTCCACATAGAAGGGCTGATTTTCGATAGAAATCAATGGGAAGCCAACTTTCACCAAGCCCAGACAAACGTCCAAGAACTCCGAGACAAAGTCCGCCAGATGGAAGAGAACCAACGGCAAAATGCCGAGCTAGAAAAAAGGTACGAACGACTGGAGCGTAGGCACGAGCGGATCAGAACCCAACAACATCAGTTTCGGGAGACCATCCAAGAAGTCCTCGAAGAGACTAGCATACCATCATGGGCCACGGATAAAATTTTAGTCCGGAATTACTCCGCTGAGGCTACACGGGACCCATTGAAAACCATCATGGCCCTTCTACTTCGACTAAACGTCCCGGCCGACCAAGATGAAATAGAGATAATTGGCATTGATTCACTCCTCGACAGCCCCGGAAAATACCAAATAACTGTGGCTTTTCGCAACAAAAGAATCAAGGTCGAGTTACTGTCCCGAGTGCCTCAACAAAAGACACACCACCATCTGGAGATACAGCAGCTAGACATAGTAGATCCCATAGTCACCCGGCGACTCTACAAAAAGGCCAACGCTCGCTTGTTCGGCCAAACCGGAGTAGCTTCCTTACGCATGGTCAATGGCCAAATACATGTACAGCCCCGAATCAACGACCCTTATAGAGAATAACCTCGGAAGCACAAATCGAGGAAGTGGCCCAACATCTAGCCCAACAAATACCATCTAAGGCCAAATTAAAACGCAATAGGCGACGTAAGAAGCCAACAACCACAAACCATGGCCACAATTAGGCCAGAAACCACCGATCACCGTGCCACCCGAATTAAGGTTAAGGCAATATATATATTAGCCACCTAGACAATACCTCCAAAATATCAACCGTATAAGACCTCACGCCGACTCATCACCATAGAGGACAGACAAAAAGAGTCTACTAAAGCCTTGTGGACCCAGCGACGCGAGTCAGTGCTACTTCACCGGCGCAGACAGAAGAGTGTAGATTACCCTCTCCTCCTCAATCTGTGTTCCACGGGTAGCGCAACTCAAACCAAAGGGAAGACAATACTTAGGTGAACCTTTTTCCCTCTCATCCTTTAGCCTGGTGGCTAGCAGGATAATGGGGTTTGTCATGTTCACGTACAAACGGCCAACATCTTTTTCTTTTCCCCCATCGACAAGAAACCATCGCCCAAAAGGTCATGTGTAACACACACATAATATTATTTGTGTAAACAAACAACACCCACCCTAACAATGCACCAAAAATAAGTAGCACAAATAAAAATACTACACACCAACACAACGCTGTGCCACGTCACCAAAACAACGAAACAATTTAACGAAATAACTAAAACGTGACCAGCGTGGGGGATACAGAAAATATTCTCGTCCATTTTATCGTCAGCTCCCAGGAAGCCAGCAGCGAAACGCTCCGACCAAATAATCGAGTAAAAAGTATAACTAAAGTTTAAGTGTTAACATTGTCACATCGTAACAAAAAGGTTAAGTCCCAAACAGACCATCTGTAATTCCTATGTAAGTATAACCATACTGGCAAAATGAGTAAAAGAAAAGGTACAGGTTCGACGAAATACATTGTGTTCCCTATCTTCTGTCAACAGGAGTATAAAGCACGAGTATTAATGCCACAACGATTCTCGCAGGCCAACAGCATACACACGAAATCGAATTGGAAGCTGAAACAGATACACAAAACCCATCTGCGTCGTCTCCGAGAGGTTTCCAACAGGAACACCCCCGGTTACTCTTAAAAAGGAAAAAGAAAAGGGGAAAGGAACAAACGAGGGTAAGTAATCAGACAAACGTCACCCAGCACCGAACACGGAGATGGGCCGTAAGAGAAAGAGATGATTGAGACAAACAAAAAGAAGAGAAAAAGAAAACCTAACTCGTAGAATTTCCATTTTTAGGCAAAAATCTGCGCGCCCCGACTTTTTACATCTAGCCGCGGCCCTCGTGAGTTTTTTCTTAAAAATTTTCAAAAGAAGAATAAAGACCAAAATCCACAAAAAAAAGGTTTCGTGAGTTTCAGCATCGCGTGCAATTCAAAGTTTTTCTCAAAAGTGTCCGCCCTCTAACTTGTTAGGCAGAAATCTAAATTCCGTGAAACAAAAAGTTGCTTAAAATTAGTTCAAAATCCACCTAGTCGTGTCTAAAAAAGGGGATAAAGACAATAAAAGTGCGCGGAGTCGTAAGAAGAGAACGGGATCTGAACGGGCTAAACACGAGCATAGAAATCAGCAAACTTATCATTCGCGAAACTTGTGCCGTTCTTCAGTGGAAATAGGGGTACTATCGTGTGTGAAGGTCGCAAAAGGACATCCAAAAACAGCTGCAGTACTTCAAAAACACGTGGCCCAACAAAACAATCGAGCCGTTTACATCAACCTGAACAAGTCCAGCAGTGCAGGAGAAATTTTACGCCGTTGCAGTCTAACACAACATCCAGCTACCACAACCGCAATAACCAGGTCACAAGACAGCAACCAGCATAACAACACCAGCGAAACCGCTGCAACTTTAAGACCTCTAGCCCTCCCCTGTCCACCAAGGATTCAGCGGTAAGTTCTCAGATACCATTACTCTTGAGCCAAGTTATTTCGACCGCCAGTTCTACGCTAACTCGAGTTATACCATAGTGATCAAAGTGGGCACTGACGATAACCAAGAATAAGTCCCACAACATATTCGTTTGATCTAAGAGCAGAATTACTTTTGTGCCAAAAACCCATTATAAATCCTCCCCTAAGTCCGAATTTGAAGGGGATACGGATTAATAAAAAAAAACCAAGCAAAACCAAGGGTTATTGGCACAACCACGATTTACGAATACTTACCGGCGTCACTACCCCATAACCTAGGGAAAATAAGGGAAAATTTTAAGACTAAAATAGTATAAGTGATATCCCTAAGCTATATAATTGTAAGAGAAAGAAAAATCTGTAAAGGGTTGACATTGGGTTTTTTTGTTGTTATTTGAGTACAATACCATCCTGTCTTTCGAAAGGGAACGAGCGCTCGAACCAGTTAGACAAATAGGCAAATCAATTACCACTAATACAAAGTGAAGTGGCCTCTAACCAGATCAATCGGAAATACCATTGTCTTCCTTGACCGTAAAAAGAGTAGAACTCTATATAAACAAAGTTAAAGAAAAGAGAACACAAATTGTACATTCGACTTTAAAATAAAGAACCAAAAACAACTATTTACTCGTGACATTGAGTAAACTTAATTTAGCAACTTTGCGATACCATACCAACATTCTGGTCAAATTAATCGAGGAAACATAGTTATTTTTGGTTTTCACTAATACAATTCAATTTTAAATTTTATCAAAATGGAAGCAAAAATAATTAGTTGACAAAAGCCATCCATTACATTTAATAGATATTTAAGTCTTAAACCGTTTCATATACTACGGTACGTTTTTAAATTTGATTTATTTGGTAAAATGATTATTTTTGGTTCATACGTACAAACCCATATATTATATTGATTTATAAAACTGTTATATCACCAATAACCTTGCTTTACAGAAACTGTTATATTTATTAACTTAACCATTCTATTTACAGGGGATGTGAATTAAAAATTTTGTAAATACATATATTGTTTAAGAACAATTAGACTGAAACAGTCAATTACATTGTAAATTTAAAGAAATTAAGAATATTTTTTTAGCTAGTAATAATAATCATTTCTTCATATTAGTTATCTGGCAATTTTGTTTGCTTATTAACAAGATAACCCATTAGTCATTATTCATTTCATTTTTGCGCTAGCGCCCTAGAGTATGCTGTGGAAACACAGTGATTTGGTTAAAAACACATAACCAATCCATAGTCACTAAGTAAATAAATGAATTGAACCTTCATTGCTTCCCCTCAATAAGAGTAAGTGGGAACAGTTTTATCCGTGTGCTGATAGAACAAATAGCATTAGGGCGACTACAGTCACCAAATCGAAATGATTAACTTAAGAAAATTTAAAGCAATATACGATCAGCTTTTATGACAAATATTAGAATTCAGAAATTAATATTAAAGATTTTCCGGTCAATAACCGATGATTGAAAATAGATCATAAGATTTTTCCAGTTATTAACTGATGATCAAAACTAGATTGTAAGTTTTTTTTTTGGTCAATAACCAATGATTGAAAATAGCTAATAAGATTTTCCGGTTAATAAACGATGATTGAAAATAGATCATAAGATTTTTCCAGTTATAAACTGATGATTCAAATTAGATTGTAAGATTTATCCGGCCATTAGCCGATGATTTAAATTTTAGATTAAATTTTTACAGTTTGCGGCGTCAAGCCTTTTCAAATTCAATTTTAAATTTCAAGTTCAGTTTAGTTCCGTTTATCGGGTGCAGCAGATGTAAGCTGTACGCCGAATTTATTTCAATTTCAAGTTTAGTTTCAGTTCCTTTCATCGGGTGCAGCAGATGTAAGCTGTGCGCCGAATTTATTTCAATCTCAAGCCTAGTTTCAGTCCTGTTATCGGGTACAGCAGATGTAAGCTGTGCGCCGACTTTATTTCAATTTCAAGTTTAGTTTCAGTTCCTTTCATCGGGTGCAGCAGATGTAAGCTGTGCGCCGAATTTATTTCAATCTCAAGTTTAGTTTCAGTCCTGTTATCGGGTACAGCAGATGTAAGCTGTGCGCCGACTTTATTTCGATTTTAAGTTTAGTTTCGGTTCATTTTATCGGGTACAGCAGATGTAAGCTGTGCGCCGAATTTATTGCGATTTCAGGTTAAGTTCAGTTCCGTTTATCGGGCACAGCAGACGTAAGCTGTGTGCCGAATTTATTTCGCTGAGGCAGACGTAAGCCGAAGCATTTGAGCATCCGCGTCCGGATAGCTTAATGGACTCTAATATTGACCAAAACAAATTTTTGTTGCGGTCTCGCATATTCGAGGTTAGACTCTTAAAGGTTCATTTTTCAACTTCAGCAGACGTAAGCTGGGGATCGTTGGATCCTGCGAGTTCAGTTCCTTTAAGAAATTCTAACTTTTCTCCAAAGCTGCTAGTGCGAGCTAAGGTTCCGAATTTGTCGAGTTTAGTCTCTTTATAAGTAACCGTTCGATAGAGCTCATATTTTTGGTTCAGTTTTTTTGTTTTTCAGTTAATTTTGAGTTTAGTTTTCGCGTTGAGTATTGAGTTCAGTTTAGTTTTAGTTTCGATTTAAGATCAAAAACTCAAAAGAAAACACCATTGTTACTATTTAAGATCTTTTTAATAAATGCCATTGATAATTATTTTTGTAACGTTTAAAAATGCGTGTTTGAAAATGAATGGCAAATAAATATTAAAGGTAGGTAGAGGTGCGGTACGAATATCTCCATGCGAACATGGTGAAACAAAGGTAAGAACAATCCAAACTATTATTGGGACGCCCGAAAAATTAATTCGGACCGTGGCGTCAAAGGTGAGATCCGATGATCTCTTAAAGGGTGGGTAAAGAATTTCCCGGAGCCGACGCTAAACCTGTCGAAGAGTAGTCCGGAAGGTTCTAATCCGTTTTAATGTGTGTGAAAAGTGTATCAATTTAAAATTTTGCTTATCCAGTAGATGTAATTAGGCCCTACGAGCTTTCTTTCTATGATTCCAACGGTTAATCACCCAGCTGGCAAGGATTCAAAACTTTATTGTACCGCCAAAATGAGGAAAAGCCAAAGTCCTGGCAAGAACTTTTAAAATACACTTCCGCCCCGATGAGCCCTAGTCGAGCATGAATATTGCCAGTGCAGCCTAGACTTGGTGAAGGAATAAGAGTAAAGCTGTGGACATTTAATTTTGTTTCGAAGCAGTTTTCTCTTAAATAACTAAGGAATCCATCGTCATCTCATTAGAATCAATTCCTTCATTTCCCCACTTTCGTCAAAATTGAATACGCTGGCAATTCCAGCAAAAGACAATCTCTGCGCTTGCAGATTAGACGCATTGAATTTCAATGATGTATACGGATGAAAGGCATAAAGTGGCATTGAGGCAAGAAATTTTTGAAGTCTTAGACTGTGATGAAACTTCAGATAATTTGTGGGTTTCAAAAGTCACTTTGCTTATTTTTGAATGAACCCGTTTCGGCAAGAAAACCCCCGTTTCTGTTCGCATCCAGATAATAGATAATTAAATTCTTACTATTATTAATGTATTTTTCATTTACATAACATTAGACGTTACTTTCTTTGAATGTTTAATGTTGTGTAAAATTTCTTCATGTTAGAAATTATCTTGAAATTTCTGACATTATTTTCAATTACATTTTTACATTTGAACAAGACGTCAATGTTCAATGTTTTGTCATTTCTTCATTTTTGAATTTTTCATCACATGACAAATTCAAAATTTCCATTACAATAAAATGGCGCCCAACATGGTAGCCTAGTGCGGAATTAACATCTACGACATTTTTGAATTTTAGTAAATTTTGCTTTCTCTCATAGATTGAATTGAATATTTCATGTGAGACGTGTAAGTCCCATTCGTAGTACCTAAGGAGTCAGAATTGTGTTGCGACATGTCAAAACATAAAATAGGAAAATTTAATCTTGAGTAGAAATTTTAGTTGTTACATAGTTTAGCCTATTAGTAGTCTTGTTAGAACTGAATAATTGTCTTTCAATTTCACTAATAGATCTGGCTATATAGCAACCATAGAGTAATAGAATAATTTAATTAGTTTTCAGCCTGCAATCTTAATCGAATTCTAAATTCTCAGAGTCCCGGAGCATAAGAATCATGGTAATTCAGACTTCGCGTTGCCTGAAAATTTAAGTTTTTGAGATAGATCTACGGCAAACCAACCACACAATAGATTAAGATGACAATAGCCCTGAAGAGTAACTCTAGCCTAGTATCACGAAGATTTACAGTAAGTCAAGCTACGAAACCTTTGATAGGGCGTTAGTTTTCGCGACTGCATTTCAAATTTACTAGGTAAAAGTTAAACTTTATTCACATCACATTATTTTTATTAGCACTAAATACTTTTTACACACGAAACATGGGATTACTATTAACAATATATTCATCAGAGTATATTTTTATCTTATTTTTGTTTGGATTGTTTTTCACCATAGGAGTATGGAGTATAGTTCCATAACCACTACCGCTTTAAGTTTATCGAGTTTTTGAATTGTTGAGTAACGTTTTTTTGATAATAATTGAGAAATTTTTAGTATTTCGTACATAAATCTTTAATTTTAAAATAACAAATTCAGTGATACAAATTTCAGAGAACATCACAATTAGAATAAAATATAAATATATAATCTGTAAAGTAAATTAAGTAACAAACTCGGTGGTAATAATATCATTTTAAAGACCACAAGTCTAACATTTTAAAGACCTATTTTTAAAGACTACGCAGCTAATAGTTCTGGTACTTCCATTAGATAAATATTAAAAACTTCTGTTTAGTAAAACCATCAATAATTTCAGTAACAATATTTGGTTAATATTAATCCAGAATTTTCTGTTGCCTAGTAAAGTCTAAATTAAAAGATCATATAATATCCACATAATTGGTTTCTTTAGAAGTTTTCGAAAGTCAATAAGTTTTCACACAATTGTGGCATTGATCGTCTAAATTGGAGATCACGTAATACGGACACAAATTGATTTCTGTTGGAGTTTTTGATAGCTGAAAAGAGCTTTTATCGCAGGCACCGTTGATGGATAACGGCGCAGTAGTGTAAAATTCCCCGTAACGTATAGAGTTGGCTGTTATAACTTTTGCTTTCCTAATATCGTCACTTTTGAATTGCTTTTGAAATCACGAACGAGAAACTTCTAATATGGTACTCCGGAAATTAGCAAATTTGCTTCGAAGATTATTTTTCGCCTTGTTCTTGTCGGTTGTTCAAACCAGATCGGGTTCAGACCAGGGGGGTAACACCACGGAACAAGATGCAGACGCGATACCTTCGGGGTCCACAGGACCAAATACCACATCGGCCATACAAAATTCGGAATCTGCAGGTTCAGATAACCCATCGGGGATAGTCATGACCAGTGCATTAACGCGAGGAGGCATAATCGGATACCAAACGTGAATTCGGATACGTTAGCCCTGATAAATGCGGCAGTTGGTATAGCACGGATGGAGCTACAAGACCTTATTCCATCCATAGTAGCAGCCACAAGAAGGAGTGACCTTCTAGAACAAACCGGACCATACAGACCTCCTCAGGCGTTGGGCGCTTCGACATTAGTCACCAGACCAGACGGGTCAGTAGAAGCAAGCGTCAGAGCACCAATACCAGCCAGTGATATACGTACGCACGCCCAACAACAAGTAGTAACGGGTTTTGGGGTAGCGGAAGCAGATCAAACAAGAGGACATGCGCGCTGGCGCAACACGTTGGACACTTCGCCACACTCACTACGGTCTCAAGTGGGATCAAACAATCAGTATCCATATCAGGTGAATGTTTTAGACTGGTCAGCACACAACACCAGCGGCGAGAGTCGTCCGCCAAATCGAGTCACACGAAACCGGCAGGGGCCAATGACGCAGCCTTCACCTAACACTAACTAAAACAGCCCCGCTAGGATCATACCACCACCACCAGCTGCAGGTAGGCCGACCGCAAGTAGCGAATGGCAGAGTAACTCCGAGGCGTCTCCCCGTAGAAGACCGCCACCCACATTCCGACCAGAAGCAAGAATAACGCCCGACCCATCTGTAGTACACAATATGGGGAAATGGGGGTTGAAATTTGATAGTACAGCGCGTACCCTGAATGTACAAGAATTCTTATTCAGAGCTAACCGGCTGAAGCGAAGTTACGTGTGCTCAGACTTCGATTTCCTCACTAACTTTCACCAACTATTGGAGAAACCAGCAATCGACTGGTACTGGAATTACCTGAAAACTGAGGAATCACCGTCGTGGGAGCAGTTACAGCGAGCAATATTGAAACAATATCAGCCCTATGAAGATGATACCCAGGTTCAGAAACATATTTTGGCCAGGAGGCAAATGACGAACGAAAGCTTCGAAAGTTTCTACAACGCTGTGGTAGATCTGAACAACTTACAGGATGAACCATACAACGAAAAGAAACTTGTTTCGGTCATAAAGAGCAACTTAAAGCCAGCGCTATCGAATATCATCTTCGGGCTGAAATTTGTGAATTTGAGCGAATTTTGCCATGTTGTCAAAGCAGCCGACGTGCAGCTCACTCAACAGCGTCAACAGTATGCCGTCTATTCTCCCAAAAAGGTGAACGAATTAGAAGGTATGGAGGAAGAAGAACTCGTGGTGGAAGCCCTGAACGTAAAAAAACCATTGACCTGCTGGAATTGCAAAGAGATCGGGCACGAATATCGCGAATGTTACCAACCCGCTAAACATATATTCTGCTATCGCTGTGGAAAGGAAAACGTAATTACGCCAAAATGCCCTACGTGCCTGGGAAACGGATGGAAGCCCCGTCCTTCAGTTGAGGAGGAACGGCTAGCGGCACAAGCAACCCAGCAGTAAAACGAACCATCCAGCATGCAAAGACCCCCCAGCCGACACTACCAAAGAAGAAAGAACTTCCGTCGGGCAAAAAGCTGGAAAAGAAGAACAAGGTGAAACGCAATACCAATGATGCGAGTCTAAAGGGAAAGCAACGCCCTGTATCAAGCATTGGTAAGTCAAAGGGTACGCCGGCGGCGGAAAAACAGCATTTGGGAAAAAATACCACCAATAGACATGGACCAGCTGACACTATGGAAACCGATAACATGCCTACCGAAAGAGTAAACACAACCAGCGTAAGGGTAGGATTAGCCATTCCTATAATCACAAAGCGAGTTGAAAAAGCCCGCGCAAGATATCGCATTCGCAAACAAAGGAGAAAGGAAATCGCGGCCGCAACCCTGTTTGAAGGTCCGGACTCTCGACTATATGCTAAAATTGAGATCAACGGGATTCCCATTGAAGGACTACTAGACAGTGGAGCAACCGTAACCTGCCTGGGCAGAGATTGCCTAAGATTCCTGGACACGGCCAAATTGCAAATCCATTGTTTTAATTCGAAGATTCGTACAGCGGACGGTAGCGCACACAATATAGTGGGAAGAGTGCGCACCGAAGTCGGATTCAATGGAAGAAAAAAAGTGGTCACCTTTTATCTTGTGCCCACATTGAATCGACACCTCTTTCTAGGGGTAGATTTCATGAAGGCTTTCGGCTGTTTCGCTAATATAGAGAGTCTATCCACAAACGATATTCCACTTTTTGATGAAGGAGAAGGGGTGGAAGACCGGCGAATGCATCAACTGACAATGGATCAGAGGACAAGGCTTGAAAGAGTTGTTAAGCTATTTCCGTGTTTCACCACCAAGGGCTTGGGAAGAACTACTTTAGAGACTCACACCATCGACACTGGGGACGCGACCCCGATTAAAGACAGACACTACCCAGTCTCGCCCGCAGTACAGAAACTACTCTACGGCGAACTGGATAGGATGCCGGAGCTAGGGGTAATAGAAGAAAGCGAAAGCCCCTGGAGTCACCCAGTAACGCTAGTCCGCAAGGGCGACAAGAACCGTCTGTGTCTAGATGCGCGTAAACTGAACGCGTTGACCGTGAAAGATGCCTACCCCCTACCCCATATTGAGGGTCTGCTCAGCAGATTGGGAGACACTTTCTATATATCGAGCATCGACCTTAAAGACGCGTTTTGGCAAGTCCCCTTGGATCACGCCAGTCGTGAAAAGACAGCATTCACAGTGCCCGGCAGACCTTTGTATCACTATACGGTCATGCCTTTTGGCCTGTGCAATGCTGCTCAGCGACTGTGCCGGCTGATGGATAAAGTTATACCCAGGGCTCTTCGGGAAAGAGTCTTCGTCTACCTCGACGATTTGCTAGTTGTATCCCCCGACTTCGACATCCACATGATACTGCTGGACAAGGTGGCAAGGTGCCTGGAACAGGCTGGGCTGACTATAAATGTCAGTAAGTCCAATTTTTGCTTTAAGGAACTACGTTACCTCGGATACATAGTAGGCGGCGGTCAATTGAAACCAGACCCGGGAAAGGTGGAAACAATCACTAAATATGAGTACCCAAAGTCCACGAAACAGGTTCGAAGCTTTATGGGAGCGGTCGGATGGTATCGACGCTTCATCCCGGACTTTGCCTCCATATCTGCCCCAATATTCGACACCCTGAAAAAGGGCAGAATATTCCAGTTCCACCATCAAGCCGAAAAGGCATTCGACGTTCTTCAAAGAGCATTAGTAACCAGTCCCATACTACGACATCCGGACTTTGAGAGGCATTTTTATATACAATGCGACGCGTCAGATGTGGGAACAGGAGCGGTTCTGTTTCAGAAAGATGACGATGAAGGAGAACACCCAATCGCATTCTTCTCACATAAGCTTACACCCGCCCAGAAAACCTATTCTGTCACAGAGCGAGAATGCCTGGCCGTAGTACTAGCCATCGGTAAGTTCAGGCCATACGTGGAACTATTGCCGTTTACCATCATCACGGACCACAGTAGTCTTAAATGGCTAATGATTAACAGAAACCTGAGCGGAAGATTAGCCAGGTGGAGCCTGCATCTGCAGGCCTATGACTTTCAAGTAGAACACCGAGCCGGCTTAAAGAATGTAGTACCCGACACCCTGTCACGCTATGACTTAGAAGAAGTTTCAGCCCCGATAGACGGCATTATTGATTTAGATTCACCGGCGTTTTCGTCCGAGGGATACAGAGATCTGGTCAGTACCATCAAGGACAACGAAAACCAGCTACCCGACCTGAAAATTGTAGACGCTCACATTTACAAAAGAACACGCCCGTATACAGGCGAACCTGATAGTGACAGATCAGCATGGAAACTTTGGGTGCCGGCCGAATTAACTACAGAGATAATCTTAAAGGCGCACGATCCACCTCAGGCATCGCATGGAGGTTTCTGGAAGACACTAAGAAGGATACGGGAATACTTCTTCTGGCCACACCAGAGCATACAGGTCAAACAGTTCATTGCCAAATGCAAGATATGTGAAGAATCGAAACCATCGAATCAAACCCTACGACCACCTATGGGACAGGAACGGCTAGTCGAACGACCGTTTCAGAGGATTTTCGTGGACTTTCTAGGACCGTATCCACGCTCAAAGACCGGCAATACTTTCATTTTCATCGTTCTGGACCACTTATCTAAGTTTGTGTTATTGAAAGCGATGCCAAAAGCGAGCTCCCGACACGTGATAAAATTTCTTGTTTCAGAAGTATTTCATAAATTCGGCACTCCCGAAACTATCGTATCTGATAATGGGAAACAATTCGTGAGCAAAGAGTTTAATGACATGGTGAAAAGCTTTGGGGTGAATCATGTAAGAACTGCCATCTATTCCCCACAGGCCAATTCGTCAGAACGAGTTAACCAGTCGGTACTCTCGGCTATCAGGTCATACTTGGATAATGACCATTCCAATTGGGATGTACATTTATCTGAAATCGAATATGCCTTGCGTTCATCCGTACACTCCACAATTGGGGTAACACCATATTTCGCGCTCTTTGGCATCAACATGATAGGCCATGGCAGTGTATACAGGTTAGCGAGAAAATTACAATTGTTAGATGACTCGGAGCATAATATGATGCCCAAAGGAGTAAAAGGAGAAATGTTGCGAAAACATCTACGCGATAGGTTACACCAAGCGTATTTGAAAAACGAAAAGAGTTATAATCTGCGATGTAGAAAGGTGAAATTCGTACCGGGTCAAGAAGTATTTCGTAGGAATTTCAGGCAAAGCGAATTCAAAAGTGGCTACAATGCTAAGCTAGCAGGCAAGTTCCTTAAATGCCGGATAACCAAACCGGTGGGCAATTGTTTGTATGAAATTGAGGATCTGCAGGGTAAGACCATCGGTGTCTTCCACGCGAAAGATTTGAAACAATAACTTGAAAATATAATATTGCATACGCATGACACTAGTTCTAGGGAAATACTCGTAGGTTTTGTCATATCCAAATAAAGTCAGGTAATCAAAGGGCTTAACCACTCAATGTACCCACAGAAGGCTGCATAGATGCCAACAAATCATGGCAATGCATGCTGGAATCAGGGTAAGGGTTATATGAGCGTAGGTGCACACTGGTAAATCAGATAGCTGAACTTACTAGTATTTATATGAAAATGTAAATACTAAAAAAGGAATCAATTGTTGTTCATTTCATTCCAGAACACACCACCGCCCCTATCTTTTATAATACATAGCACCTATTTACTTGTCACTATAAAAACCCCCGACCAAACAATAGCACCCTTCAAGACCCTATTAGACCCTAATATCGTACACCATGAAATGCAGCATATGTTTATCCTCGCTAGGAAACGGCCAGCCGCTGCTCTACGTAAACTGTGGCCATGCCTTTCATAAGGACTGCATCGAGACATGGCTCCGCGATAACAACTCCTGTCCCGTCTGCTGTCAACCGGACGTGCGTACCCAACAACTATACGCATCCGGCTCCGACTCCCCAGAACTTCCAAACACCAGCGAGTGTGGCTTGTCAGCAGCCGAAGCGGTAGCACTACAACACCGCACCTTAATGGCCGAAAGGAGAGCCGAAGTTCTAAGCAATGAACGAGAAGAACGCGAAGAACAACAGAACATGTTGGAACAGCAACATATACTCCACATAGAAGGGCTGATTTTCGATAGAAATCAATGGGAAGCCAACTTTCACCAAGCCCAGACAAACGTCCAAGAACTCCGAGACAAAGTCCGCCAGATGGAAGAGAACCAACGGCAAAATGCCGAGCTAGAAAAAAGGTACGAACGACTGGAGCGTAGGCACGAGCGGATCAGAACCCAACAACATCAGTTTCGGGAGACCATCCAAGAAGTCCTCGAAGAGACTAGCATACCATCATGGGCCACGGATAAAATTTTAGTCCGGAATTACTCCGCTGAGGCTACACGGGACCCATTGAAAACCATCATGGCCCTTCTACTTCGACTAAACGTCCCGGCCGACCAAGATGAAATAGAGATAATTGGCATTGATTCACTCCTCGACAGCCCCGGAAAATACCAAATAACTGTGGCTTTTCGCAACAAAAGAATCAAGGTCGAGTTACTGTCCCGAGTGCCTCAACAAAAGACACACCACCATCTGGAGATACAGCAGCTAGACATAGTAGATCCCATAGTCACCCGGCGACTCTACAAAAAGGCCAACGCTCGCTTGTTCGGCCAAACCGGAGTAGCTTCCTTACGCATGGTCAATGGCCAAATACATGTACAGCCCCGAATCAACGACCCTTATAGAGAATAACCTCGGAAGCACAAATCGAGGAAGTGGCCCAACATCTAGCCCAACAAATACCATCTAAGGCCAAATTAAAACGCAATAGGCGACGTAAGAAGCCAACAACCACAAACCATGGCCACAATTAGGCCAGAAACCACCGATCACCGTGCCACCCGAATTAAGGTTAAGGCAATATATATATTAGCCACCTAGACAATACCTCCAAAATATCAACCGTATAAGACCTCACGCCGACTCATCACCATAGAGGACAGACAAAAAGAGTCTACTAAAGCCTTGTGGACCCAGCGACGCGAGTCAGTGCTACTTCACCGGCGCAGACAGAAGAGTGTAGATTACCCTCTCCTCCTCAATCTGTGTTCCACGGGTAGCGCAACTCAAACCAAAGGGAAGACAATACTTAGGTGAACCTTTTTCCCTCTCATCCTTTAGCCTGGTGGCTAGCAGGATAATGGGGTTTGTCATGTTCACGTACAAACGGCCAACATCTTTTTCTTTTCCCCCATCGACAAGAAACCATCGCCCAAAAGGTCATGTGTAACACACACATAATATTATTTGTGTAAACAAACAACACCCACCCTAACAATGCACCAAAAATAAGTAGCACAAATAAAAATACTACACACCAACACAACGCTGTGCCACGTCACCAAAACAACGAAACAATTTAACGAAATAACTAAAACGTGACCAGCGTGGGGGATACAGAAAATATTCTCGTCCATTTTATCGTCAGCTCCCAGGAAGCCAGCAGCGAAACGCTCCGACCAAATAATCGAGTAAAAAGTATAACTAAAGTTTAAGTGTTAACATTGTCATATCGTAACAAAAAGGTTAAGTCCCAAACAGACCATCTGTAATTCCTATGTAAGTATAACCATACTGGCAAAATGAGTAAAAGAAAAGGTACAGGTTCGACGAAATACATTGTGTTCCCTATCTTCTGTCAACAGGAGTATAAAGCACGAGTATTAATACCACAACGATTCTCGCAGGCCAACAGCATACACACGAAATCGAATTGGAAGCTGAAACAGATACACAAAACCCATCTGCGTCGTCTCCGAGAGGTTTCCAACAGGAACACCCCCGGTTACTCTTAAAAAGGAAAAAGAAAAGGGGAAAGGAACAAACGAGGGTAAGTAATCAGACAAACGTCACCCAGCACCGAACACGGAGATGGGCCGTAAGAGAAAGAGATGATTGAGACAAACAAAAAGAAGAGAAAAAGAAAACCTAACTCGTAGAATTTCCATTTTTAGGCAAAAATCTGCGCGCCCCGACTTTTTACATCTAGCCGCGGCCCTCGTGAGTTTTTTCTTAAAAATTTTCAAAAGAAGAATAAAGACCAAAATCCACAAAAAAAAGGTTTCGTGAGTTTCAGCATCGCGTGCAATTCAAAGTTTTTCTCAAAAGTGTCCGCCCTCTAACTTGTTAGGCAGAAATCTAAATTCCGTGAAACAAAAAGTTGCTTAAAATTAGTTCAAAATCCACCTAGTCGTGTCTAAAAAAAGGGGATAAAGACAATAAAAATGCGCGGAGTCGTAAGAAGAGAACGGGATCTGAACGGGCTAAACACGAGCATAGAAATCAGCAAATTTATCATTCGCGAAACTTGTGCCGTTCTTCAGTGGAAATAGGGGTACTATCGTGTGTGAAGGTCGCAAAAGGACATCCAAAAACAGCTGCAGTACTTCAAAAACACGTGGCCCAACAAAACAATCGAGCCGTTTACATCAACCTGAACAAGTCCAGCAGTGCAGGAGAAATTTTACGCCGTTGCAGTCTAACACAACATCCAGCTACCACAACCGCAATAACCAGGTCACAAGACAGCAACCAGCATAACAACACCAGCGAAACCGCTGCAACTTTAAGACCTCTAGCCCTCCCCTGTCCACCAAGGATTCAGCGGTAAGTTCTCAGATACCATTACTCTTGAGCCAAGTTATTTCGACCGCCAGTTCTACGCTAACTCTAGTTATACCATAGTGATCAAAGTGGGCACTGACGATAACCAAGAATAAGTCCCACAACATATTCGTTTGATCTAAGAGCAGAATTACTTTTGTGCCAAAAACCCATTATAAATCCTCCCCTAAGTCCGAATTTGAAGGGGATACGGATTAAAAAAAAAAAAACCAAGCAAAACCAAGGGTTATTGGCACAACCACGATTTACGAATACTTACCGGCGTCACTACCCCATAACCTAGGGAAAATAAGGGAAAATTTTAAGACTAAAATAGTATAAGTGATATCCCTAAGCTATATAATTGTAAGAGAAAGAAAAATCTGTAAAGGGTTGACATTGGGTTTTTTTTTGTTGTTATTTGAGTACAATACCATCCTGTCTTTCGAAAGGGAACGAGCGCTCGAACCAGTTAGAAAAATAGGCAAATCAATTACCACTAATACAAAGTGAAGTGGCCTCTAACCAGATCAATCGGAAATACCATTGTCTTCCTTGACCGTAAAAAGAGTAGAACTCTATATAAACAAAGTTAAAGAAAAGAGAACACAAATTGTACATTCGACTTTAAAATAAAGAACCAAAAACAACTATTTACTCGTGACATTGAGTAAACTTTGTTAATTTAGCAACTTTGCGATACCATACCAACATTCTGGTCAAATTAATCGAGGAAACATAGTTATTTTTGGTTTTCACTAATACAATTCAATTTTAAATTTTATCAAAATGGAAGCAAAAATAATTAGTTGACAAAAGCCATCCATTACATTTAATAGATATTTAAGTCTTAAACCGTTTCATATACTACGGTACGTTTTTAAATTTGATTTATTTGGTAAAATGATTATTTTTGGTTCATACGTACAAACCCATATATTATATTGATTTATAAAACTGTTATATCACCAATAACCTTGCTTTACAGAAACTGTTATATTTATTAACTTAACCATTCTATTTACAGGGGATGTGAATTAAAAATTTTGTAAATACATATATTGTTTAAGAACAATTAGACTGAAACAGTCAATTACATTGTAAATTTAAAGAAATTAAGAATATTTTTTTAGCTAGTAATAATAATCATTTCTTCATATTAGTTATCTGGCAATTTTGTTTGCTTATTAACAAGATAACCCATTAGTCATTATTCATTTCATTTTTGCGCTAGCGCCCTAGAGTATGCTGTGGAAACACAGTGATTTGGTTAAAAACACATAACCAATCCATAGTCACTAAGTAAATAAATGAATTGAACCTTCATTGCTTCCCCTCAATAAGAGTAAGTGGGAACAGTTTTATCCGTGTGCTGATAGAACAAATAGCATTAGGGCGACTACAGTCACCAAATCGAAATGATTAACTTAAGAAAATTTAAAGCAATATACGATCAGCTTTTATGACAAATATTAGAATTCAGAAATTAATATTAAAGATTTTCCGGTCAATAACCGATGATTGAAAATAGATCATAAGATTTTTCCAGTTATTAACTGATGATCAAAACTAGATTGTAAGTTTTTTTTTTGGTCAATAACCAATGATTGAAAATAGCTAATAAGATTTTCCGGTTAATAACCGATGATTGAAAATAGATCATAAGATTTTTCCAGTTATAAACTGATGATTCAAATTAGATTGTAAGATTTATCCGGCCATTAGCCGATGATTTAAATTTTAGATTAAATTTTTACAGTTTGCGGCGTCAAGCCTTTTCAAATTCAATTTTAAATTTCAAGTTCAGTTTAGTTCCGTTTATCGGGTGCAGCAGATGTAAGCTGTACGCCGAATTTATTTCAATTTCAAGTTTAGTTTCAGTTCCTTTCATCGGGTGCAGCAGATGTAAGCTGTGCGCCGAATTTATTTCAATCTCAAGCCTAGTTTCAGTCCTGTTATCGGGTACAGCAGATGTAAGCTGTGCGCCGACTTTATTTCAATTTCAAGTTTAGTTTCAGTTCCTTTCATCGGGTGCAGCAGATGTAAGCTGTGCGCCGAATTTATTTCAATCTCAAGTTTAGTTTCAGTCCTGTTATCGGGTACAGCAGATGTAAGCTGTGCGCCGACTTTATTTCGATTTTAAGTTTAGTTTCGGTTCATTTTATCGGGTACAGCAGATGTAAGCTGTGCGCCGAATTTATTGCGATTTCAGGTTAAGTTCAGTTCCGTTTATCGGGCACAGCAGACGTAAGCTGTGTGCCGAATTTATTTCGCTGAGGCAGACGTAAGCCGAAGTATTTGAGCATCCGCGTCCGGATAGCTTAATGGACTCTAATATTGACCAAAACAAATTTTTGTTGCGGTCTCGCATATTCGAGGTTAGACTCTTAAAGGTTCATTTTTCAACTTCAGCAGACGTAAGCTGGGGATCGTTGGATCCTGCGAGTTCAGTTCCTTTAAGAAATTCTAACTTTTCTCCAAAGCTGCTAGTGCGAGCTAAGGTTCCGAATTTGTCGAGTTTAGTCTCTTTATAAGTAACCGTTCGATAGAGCTCATATTTTTGGTTCAGTTTTTTTGTTTTTCAGTTAATTTTGAGTTTAGTTTTCGCGTTGAGTATTGAGTTCAGTTTAGTTTTAGTTTCGATTTAAGATCAAAAACTCAAAAGAAAACACCATTGTTACTATTTAAGATCTTTTTAATAAATGCCATTGATAATTATTTTTGTAACGTTTAAAAATGCGTGTTTGAAAATGAATGGCAAATAAATATTAAAGGTAGGTAGAGGTGCGGTACGAATATCTCCATGCGAACATGGTGAAACAAAGGTAAGAACAATCCAAACTATTATTGGGACGCCCGAAAAATTAATTCGGACCGTGGCGTCAAAGGTGAGATCCGATGATCTCTTAAAGGGTGGGTAAAGAATTTCCCGGAGCCGACGCTAAACCTGTCGAAGAGTAGTCCGGAAGGTTCTAATCCGTTTTAATGTGTGTGAAAAGTGTATCAATTTAAAATTTTGCTTATCCAGTAGATGTAATTAGGCCCTACGAGCTTTCTTTCTATGATTCCAACGGTTAATCACCCAGCTGGCAAGGATTCAAAACTTTATTGTACCGCCAAAATGAGGAAAAGCCAAAGTCCTGGCAAGAACTTTTAAAATACACTTCCGCCCCGATGAGCCCTAGTCGAGCATGAATATTGCCAGTGCAGCCTAGACTTGGTGAAGGAATAAGAGTAAAGCTGTGGACATTTAATTTTGTTTCGAAGCAGTTTTCTCTTAAATAACTAAGGAATCCATCGTCATCTCATTAGAATCAATTCCTTCATTTCCCCACTTTCGTCAAAATTGAATACGCTGGCAATTCCAGCAAAAGACAATCTCTGCGCTTGCAGATTAGACGCATTGAATTCCAATGATGTATACGGATGAAAGGCATAAAGTGGCATTGAGGCAAGAAATTTTTGAAGTCTTAGACTGTGATGAAACTTCAGATAATTTGTGGGTTTCAAAAGTCACTTTGCTTATTTTTGAATGAACCCGTTTCGGCAAGAAAACCCCCGTTTCTGTTCGCATCCAGATAATAGATAATTAAATTCTTACTATTATTAATGTATTTTTCATTTACATAACATTAGACGTTACTTTCTTTGAATGTTTAATGTTGTGTAAAATTTCTTCATGTTAGAAATTATCTTGAAATTTCTGACATTATTTTCAATTACATTTTTACATTTGAACAAGACGTCAATGTTCAATGTTTTGTCATTTCTTCATTTTTGAATTTTTCATCACATGACAAATTCAAAATTTCCATTACAATAAAATGGCGCCCAACATGGTAGCCTAGTGCGGAATTAACATCTACGACATTTTTGAATTTTAGTAAATTTTGCTTTCTCTCATAGATTGAATTGAATATTTCATGTGAGACGTGTAAGTCCCATTCGTAGTACCTAAGGAGTCAGAATTGTGTTGCGACATGTCAAAACATAAAATAGGAAAATTTAATCTTGAGTAGAAATTTTAGTTGTTACATAGTTTAGCCTATTAGTAGTCTTGTTAGAACTGAATAATTGTCTTTCAATTGCACTAATAGATCTGGCTATATAGCAACCATAGAGTAATAGAATAATTTAATTAGTTTTCAGCCTGCAATCTTAATCGAATTCTAAATTCTCAGAGTCCCGGAGCATAAGAATCATGGTAATTCAGACTTCGCGTTGCCTGAAAATTTAAGTTTTTGAGATGGATCTACGGCAAACCAACCACACAATAGATTAAGATGACAATAGCCCTGAAGAGTAACTCTAGCCTAGTATCACGAAGATTTACAGTAATTCAAGCTACGAAACCTTTGATAGGGCGTTAGTTTTCGCGACTGCATTTCAAGTTTACTAGGTAAAAGTTAAACTTTATTCACATCACATTATTTTTATTAGCACTAAATACTTTTTACACACGAAACATGGGATTACTATTAACAATATATTCATCAGAGTATATTTTTATCTTATTTTTGTTTGGATTGTTTTTCACCATAGGAGTATGGAGTATAGTTCCATAACCACTACCGCTTTAAGTTTATCGAGTTTTTGAATTGTTGAGTAACGTTTTTTTGATAATAATTGAGAAATTTTTAGTATTTCGTACATAAATCTTTAATTTTAAAATAACAAATTCAGTGATACAAATTTCAGAGAACATCACAATTAGAATAAAATATAAATATATAATCTGTAAAGTAAATTAAGTAACAAACTCGGTGGTAATAATATCATTTTAAAGACCACAAGTCTAACATTTTAAAGACCTATTTTTAAAGACTACGCAGCTAATAGTTCTGGTACTTCCATTAGATAAATATTAAAAACTTCTGTTTAGTAAAACCATCAATAATTTCAGTAACAATATTTGGTTAATATTAATCCAGAATTTTCTGTTGCCTAGTAAAGTCTAAATTAAAAGATCATATAATATCCACATAATTGGTTTCTTTAGAAGTTTTCGAAAGTCAATAAGTTTTCACACAATTGTGGCATTGATCGTCTAAATTGGAGATCACGTAATACGGACACAAATTGATTTCTGTTGGAGTTTTTGATAGCTGAAAAGAGCTTTTATCGCAGGCACCGTTGATGGATAACGGCGCAGTAGTGTAAAATTCCCCGTAACGTATAGAGTTGGCTGTTATAACTTTTGCTTTCCTAATATCGTCACTTTTGAATTGCTTTTGAAATCACGAACGAGAAACTTCCAATATGGTACTCCGGAAATTAGCAAATTTGCTTCGAAGATTATTTTTCGCCTTGTTCTTGTCGGTTGTCCAAACCAGATCGGGTTCAGACCAGGGGGGTAACACCACGGAACAAGTTGCAGACACGATACCTTCGGGGTCCACAGGACCAAATACCACATCGGCCATACAAAATTCGGAATCTGCAGGTTCAGATAACCCATCGGGGATAGTCATGACCAGTGCAGATGGAAATCAGGTACAGTCGCAGACCAACAATCCCGGTCAAGCCGCCGATGTCCCCACCGGAGACATTTTTGAGGATTCGCTGTCAGGACCACCATATAGCGAGCTCACAGTCCCTCAACTAAGCCAGGATAGCATTAACGCGAGGAGGCATAATCGGATACCAAACGTGAATTCGGATACGTTAGCCCTGATAAATGCGGCAGTTGGTATAGCACGGATGGAGCTACAAGACCTTATTCCATCCATAGTAGCAGCCACAAGAAGGAGTGACCTTCTAGAACAAACCGGACCATACAGACCTCCTCAGGCGTTGGGCGCTTCGACATTAGTCACCAGACCAGACGGGTCAGTAGAAGCAAGCGTCAGAGCACCAATACCAGCCAGTGATATACGTACGCACGCCCAACAACAAGTAGTAACGGGTTTTGGGGTAGCGGAAGCAGATCAAACAAGAGGACATGCGCGCTGGCGCAACACGTTGGACACTTCGCCACACTCACTACGGTCTCAAGTGGGATCAAACAATCAGTATCCATATCAGGTGAATGTTTTAGACTGGTCAGCACACAACACCAGCGGCGAGAGTCGTCCGCCAAATCGAGTCACACGAAACCGGCAGGGGCCAATGACGCAGCCTTCACCTAACACTAACCAAAACAGCCCCGCTAGGATCATACCACCACCACCAGCTGCAGGTAGGCCGACCGCAAGTAGCGAATGGCAGAGTAACTCCGAGGCGTCTCCCCGTAGAAGACCGCCACCCACATTCCGACCAGAAGCAAGAATAACGCCCGACCCATCTGTAGTACACAATATGGGGAAATGGGGGTTGAAATTTGATAGTACAGCGCGTACCCTGAATGTACAAGAATTCTTATTCAGAGCTAACCGGCTGAAGCGAAGTTACGTGTGCTCAGACTTCGATTTCCTCACTAACTTTCACCAACTATTGGAGAAACCAGCAATCGACTGGTACTGGAATTACCTGAAAACTGAGGAATCACCGTCGTGGGAGCAGTTACAGCGAGCAATATTGAAACAATATCAGCCGTATGAAGATGATACCCAGGTTCAGAAACAAATTTTGGCCAGGAGGCAAATGACGAACGAAAGCTTCGAAAGTTTCTACAACGCTGTGGTAGATCTGAACAACTTACAGGATGAATCATACAACGAAAAGAAACTTGTTTCGGTCATAAAGAGCAACTTAAAGCCAGCGCTATCGAATATCATCTTCGGGCTGAAATTTGTGAATTTGAGCGAATTTTGCCATGTTGTCAAAGCAGCCGACGTGCAGCTCACTCAACAGCGTCAACAGTATGCCGTCTATTCTCCCAAAAAGGTGAACGAATTAGAAGGTATGGAGGAAGAAGAACTCGTGGTGGAAGCCCTGAACGTAAAAAAACCATTGACCTGCTGGAATTGCAAAGAGATCGGGCACGAATATCGCGAATGTTACCAACCCGCTAAACATATATTCTGCTATCGCTGTGGAAAGGAAAACGTAATTACGCCAAAATGCCCTACGTGCCTAGGAAACGGATGGAAGCCCCGTCCTTCAGTTGGGGAGGAACGGCTAGCGGCACAAGCAACCCAGCAGTAAAACGAACCATCCAGCATGCAAAGACCCCCCAGCCGACACTACCAAAGAAGAAAGAACTTCCGTCGGGCAAAAAGCTGGAAAAGAAGAACAAGGTGAAACGCAATACCAATGATGCGAGTCTAAAGGGAAAGCAACGCCCTGTATCAAGCATTGGTAAGTCAAAGGGTACGCCGGCGGCGGAAAAACAGCATTTGGGAAAAAATACCACCAATAGACATGGACCAGCTGACACTATGGAAACCGATAACATGCCTACCGAAAGAGTAAACACAACCAGCGTAAGGGTAGGATTAGCCATTCCTATAATCACAAAGCGAGTTGAAAAAGCCCGCGCAAGATATCGCATTCGCAAACAAAGGAGAAAGGAAATCGCGGCCGCAACCCTGTTTGAAGGTCCGGACTCTCGACTATATGCTAAAATTGAGATCAACGGGATTCCCATTGAAGGACTACTAGACAGTGGAGCAACCGTAACCTGCCTGGGCAGAGATTGCCTAAGATTCCTGGACACGGCCAAATTGCAAATCCATTGTTTTAATTCGAAGATTCGTACAGCGGACGGTAGCGCACACAATATAGTGGGAAGAGTGCGCACCGAAGTCGGATTCAATGGAAGAAAAAAAGTGGTCACCTTTTATCTTGTGCCCACATTGAATCGACACCTCTTTCTAGGGGTAGATTTCATGAAGGCTTTCGGCTGTTTCGCTAATATAGAGAGTCTATCCACAAACGATATTCCACTTTTTGATGAAGGAGAAGGGGTGGAAGACCGGCGAATGCATCAACTGACAATGGATCAGAGGACAAGGCTTGAAAGAGTTGTTAAGCTATTTCCGTGTTTCACCACCAAGGGCTTGGGAAGAACTACTTTAGAGACTCACACCATCGACACTGGGGACGCGACCCCGATTAAAGACAGACACTACCCAGTCTCGCCCGCAGTACAGAAACTACTCTACGGCGAACTGGATAGGATGCCGGAGCTAGGGGTAATAGAAGAAAGCGAAAGCCCCTGGAGTCACCCAGTAACGCTAGTCCGCAAGGGCGACAAGAACCGTCTGTGTCTAGATGCGCGTAAACTGAACGCGTTGACCGTGAAAGATGCCTACCCCCTACCCCATATTGAGGGTCTGCTCAGCAGATTGGGAGACACTTTCTATATATCGAGCATCGACCTTAAAGACGCGTTTTGGCAAGTCCCCTTGGATCACGCCAGTCGACAGCATTTACAGTGCCCGGCAGACCTTTGTATCACTATACGGTCATGCCTTTTGGCCTGTGCAATGCTGCTCAGCGACTGTGCCGGCTGATGGATAAAGTTATACCCAGGGCTCTTCGGGAAAGAGTCTTCGTCTACCTCGACGATTTGCTAGTTGTATCCCCCGACTTCGACATCCACATGATACTGCTGGACAAGGTGGCAAGGTGCCTGGAACAGGCTGGGCTGACTATAAATGTCAGTAAGTCCAATTTTTGCTTTAAGGAACTACGTTACCTCGGATACATAGTAGGCGGCGGTCAATTGAAACCAGACCCGGGAAAGGTGGAAACAATCACTAAATATGAGTACCCAAAGTCCACGAAACAGGTTCGCAGCTTTATGGGAGCGGTCGGATGGTATCGACGCTTCATCCCGGACTTTGCCTCCATATCTGCCCCAATATTCGACACCCTGAAAAAGGGCAGAATATTCCAGTTCCACCATCAAGCCGAAAAGGCATTCGACGTTCTTCAAAGAGCATTAGTAACCAGTCCCATACTACGACATCCGGACTTTGAGAGGCATTTTTATATACAATGCGACGCGTCAGATGTGGGAACAGGAGCGGTTCTGTTTCAGAAAGATGACGATGAAGGAGAACACCCAATCGCATTCTTCTCACATAAGCTTACACCCGCCCAGAAAAACTATTCTGTCACAGAGCGAGAATGCCTGGCCGTAGTACTAGCCATCGGTAAGTTCAGGCCATACGTGGAACTATTGCCGTTTACCATCATCACGGACCACAGTAGTCTTAAATGGCTAATGATTAACAGAAACCTGAGCGGAAGATTAGCCAGGTGGAGCCTGCATCTACAGGCCTATGACTTTCAAGTAGAACACCGAGCCGGCTTAAAGAATGTAGTACCCGACACCCTGTCACGCTATGACTTAGAAGAAGTTTCAGCCCCGATAGACGGCATTATTGATTTAGATTCACCGGCGTTTTCGTCCGAGGGATACAGAGATCTGGTCAGTACCATCAAGGACAACGAAAACCAGCTACCCGACCTGAAAATTGTAGACGCTCACATTTACAAAAGAACACGCCCGTATACAGGCGAACCTGATAGTGACAGATCAGCATGGAAACTTTGGGTGCCGGCCGAATTAACTACAGAGATAATCTTAAAGGCGCACGATCCACCTCAGGCATCGCATGGAGGTTTCTGGAAGACACTAAGAAGGATACGGGAATACTTCTTCTGGCCACACCAGAGCATACAGGTCAAACAGTTCATTGCCAAATGCAAGATATGTAAAGAATCGAAACCATCGAATCAAACCCTACGACCACCTATGGGACAGGAACGGCTAGTCGAACGACCGTTTCAGAGGATTTTCGTGGACTTTCTAGGACCGTATCCACGCTCAAAGACCGGCAATACTTTCATTTTCATCGTTCTGGACCACTTATCTAAGTTTGTGTTATTGAAAGCGATGCCAAAAGCGAGCTCCCGACACGTGATAAAATTTCTTGTTTCAGAAGTATTTCATAAATTCGGCACTCCCGAAACTATCGTATCTGATAATGGGAAACAATTCGTGAGCAAAGAGTTTAATGACATGGTGAAAAGCTTTGGGGTGAATCATGTAAGAACTGCCATCTATTCCCCACAGGCCAATTCGTCAGAACGAGTTAACCAGTCGGTACTCTCGGCTATCAGGTCATACTTGGATAATGACCATTCCAATTGGGATGTACATTTATCTGAAATCGAATATGCCTTGCGTTCATCCGTACACTCCACAATTGGGGTAACACCATATTTCGCGCTCTTTGGCATCAACATGATAGGCCATGGCAGTGTATACAGGTTAGCGAGAAAATTACAATTGTTAGATGACTCGGAGCATAATATGATGCCCAAAGGAGTAAAAGGAGAAATGTTGCGAAAACATCTACGCGATAGGTTACACCAAGCGTATTTGAAAAACGAAAATAGTTATAATCTGCGATGTATAAAGGTGAAATTCGTACCGGGTCAAGAAGTATTTCGTAGGAATTTCAGGCAAAGCGAATTCAAAAGTGGCTACAATGCTAAGCTAGCAGGCAAGTTCCTTAAATGCCGGATAACCAAACCGGTGGGCAATTGTTTGTATGAAATTGAGGATCTGCAGGGTAAGACCATCGGTGTCTTCCACGCGAAAGATTTGAAACAATAACTTGAAAATATAATATTGCATACGCATGACACTAGTTCTAGGGAAATACTCGTAGGTTTTGTCATATCCAAATAAAGTCAGGTAATCAAAGGGCTTAACCACTCAATGTACCCACAGAAGGCTGCATAGATGACCAACAAGTCATGGCAATGCATGCTGGAATCAGGGTAAGGGTTATATGAGCGTAGGTGCACACTGGTAAATCAGATAGCTGAACTTACTAGTATTTATATGAAAATGTAAATACTAAAAAAGGAATCAATTTTTGTTCATTTCATTCCAGAACACACCACCGCCCCTATCTTTTATAATACATAGCACCTATTTACTTGTCACTATAAAAACCCCCGACCAAACAATAGCACCCTTCAAGACCCTATTAGACCCTAATATCGTACACCATGAAATGCAGCATATGTTTATCCTCGCTAGGAAACGGCCAGCCGCTGCTCTACGTAAACTGTGGCCATGCCTTTCATAAGGACTGCATCGAGACATGGCTCCGCGATAACAACTCCTGTCCCGTCTGCTGTCAACCGGACGTGCGTACCCAACAACTATACGCATCCGGCTCCGACTCCCCAGAACTTCCAAACACCAGCGAGTGTGGCTTGTCAGCAGCCGAAGCGGTAGCACTACAACACCGCACCTTAATGGCCGAAAGGAGAGCCGAAGTTCTAAGCAATGAACGAGAAGAACGCGAAGAACAACAGAACATGTTGGAACAGCAACATATACTCCACATAGAAGGGCTGATTTTCGATAGAAATCAATGGGAAGCCAACTTTCACCAAGCCCAGACAAACGTCCAAGAACTCCGAGACAAAGTCCGCCAGATGGAAGAGAACCAACGGCAAAATGCCGAGCTAGCAAAAAGGTACGAACGACTGGAGCGTAGGCACGAGCGGATCAGAACCCAACAACATCAGTTTCGGGAGACCATCCAAGAAGTCCTCGAAGAGACTAGCATACCATCATGGGCCACGGATAAAATTTTAGTCCGGAATTACTCCGCTGAGGCTACACGGGACCCATTGAAAACCATCATGGCCCTTCTACTTCGACTAAACGTCCCGGCCGACCAAGAGGAAATAGAGATAATTGGCATTGATTCACTCCTCGACAGCCCCGGAAAATACCAAATAACTGTGGCTTTTCGCAACAAAAGAATCAAGGTCGAGTTACTGTCCCGAGTGCCTCAACAAAAGACACACCACCATCTGGAGATACAGCAGCTAGACATAGTAGATCCCATAGTCACCCGGCGACTCTACAAAAAGGCCAACGCTCGCTTGTTCGGCCAAACCGGAGTAGCTTCCTTACGCATGGTCAATGGCCAAATACATGTACAGCCCCGAATCAACGACCCTTATAGAGAATAACCTCGGAAGCACAAATCGAGGAAGTGGCCCAACATCTAGCCCAACAAATACCATCTAAGGCCAAATTAAAACGCAATAGGCGACGTAAGAAGCCAACAACCACAAACCATGGCCACAATTAGGCCAGAAACCACCGATCACCGTGCCACCCGAATTAAGGTTAAGGCAATATATATATTAGCCACCTAGACAATACCTCCAAAATATCAACCGTATAAGACCTCACGCCGACTCATCACCATAGAGGACAGACAAAAAGAGTCTACTAAAGCCTTGTGGACCCAGCGACGCGAGTCAGTGCTACTTCACCGGCGCAGACAGAAGAGTGTAGATTACCCTCTCCTCCTCAATCTGTGTTCCACGGGTAGCGCAACTCAAACCAAAGGGAAGACAATACTTAGGTGAACCTTTTTCCCTCTCATCCTTTAGCCTGGTGGCTAGCAGGATGATGGGGTTTGTCATGTTCACGTACAAACGGCCAACATCTTTTTCTTTTCCCCCATCGACAATAAACCATCGCCCAAAAGGTCATGTGTAACACACACATAATATTATTTGTGTAAACAAACAACACCCACCCTAACAATGCACCAAAAATAAGTAGCACAAATAAAAATACTACACACCAACACAACGCTGTGCCACGTCACCAAAACAACGAAACAATTTAACGAAATAACTAAAACGTGACCAGCGTGGGGGATACAGAAAATATTCTCGTCCATTTTATCGTCAGCTCCCAGGAAGCCAGCAGCGAAACGCTCCGACCAAATAATCGAGTAAAAAGTATAACTAAAGTTTAAGTGTTAACATTGTCACATCGTAACAAAAAGGTTAAGTCCCAAACAGACCATCTGTAATTCCTATGTAAGTATAACCATACTGGCAAAATGAGTAAAAGAAAAGGTACAGGTTCGACGAAATACATTGTGTTCCCTATCTTCTGTCAACAGGAGTATAAAGCACGAGTATTAATGCCACAACGATTCTCGCAGGCCAACAGCATACACACGAAATCGAATTGGAGGCTGAAACAGATACACAAAACCCATCTGCGTCGTCTCCGAGAGGTTTCCAACAGGAACACCCCCGGTTACTCTTAAAAAGGAAAAAGAAAAGGGGAAAGGAACAAACGAGGGTAAGTAATCAGACAAACGTCACCCAGCACCGAACACGGAGATGGGCCGTAAGAGAAAGAGATGATTGAGACAAACAAAAAGAAGAGAAAAAGAAAACCTAACTCGTAGAATTTCCATTTTTAGGCAAAAATCTGCGCGCCCCGACTTTTTACATCTAGCCGCGGCCCTCGTGAGTTTTTTCTTAAAAATTTTCAAAAGAAGAATAAAGACCAAAATCCACAAAAAAAAGGTTTCGTGAGTTTCAGCATCGCGTGCAATTCAAAGTTTTTCTCAAAAGTGTCCGCCCTCTAACTTGTTAGGCAGAAATCTAAATTCCGTGAAACAAAAAGTTGCTTAAAATTAGTTCAAAATCCACCTAGTCGTGTCTAAAAAAAGGGGATAAAGACAATAAAAGTGCGCGGAGTCGTAAGAAGAGAACGGGATCTGAACGGGCTAAACACGAGCATAGAAATCAGCAAACTTATCATTCGCGAAACTTGTGCCGTTCTTCAGTGGAAATAGGGGTACTATCGTGTGTGAAGGTCGCAAAAGGACATCCAAAAACAGCTGCAGTACTTCAAAAACACGTGGCCCAACAAAACAATCGAGCCGTTTACATCAACCTGAACAAGTCCAGCAGTGTAGGAGAAATTTTACGCCGTTGCAGTCTAACACAACATCCAGCTACCACAACCGCAATAACCAGGTCACAAGACAGCAACCAGCATAACAACACCAGCGAAACCGCTGCAACTTTAAGACCTCTAGCCCTCCCCTGTCCACCAAGGATTCAGCGGTAAGTTCTCAGATACCATTACTCTTGAGCCAAGTTATTTCGACCGCCAGTTCTACGCTAACTCGAGTTATACCATAGTGATCAAAGTGGGCACTGACGATAACCAAGAATAAGTCCCACAACATATTCGTTTGATCTAAGAGCAGAATTACTTTTGTGCCAAAAACCCATTATAAATCCTCCCCTAAGTCCGAATTTGAAGGGGATACGGATTAAAAAAAAAAAAAACCAAGCAAAACCAAGGGTTATTGGCACAACCACGATTTACGAATACTTACCGGCGTCACTACCCCATAACCTAGGGAAAATAAGGGAAAATTTTAAGACTAAAATAGTATAAGTGATATCCCTAAGCTATATAATTGTAAGAGAAAGAAAAATCTGTAAAGGGTTGACATTGGGTTTTTTTTTTGTTGTTATTTGAGTACAATACCATCCTGTCTTTCGAAAGGGAACGAGCGCTCGAACCAGTTAGAAAAATAGGCAAATCAATTACCACTAATACAAAGTGAAGTGGCCTCTAACCAGATCAATCGGAAATACCATTGTCTTCCTTGACCGTAAAAAGAGTAGAACTCTATATAAACAAAGTTAAAGAAAAGAGAACACAAATTGTACATTCGACTTTAAAATAAAGAACCAAAAACAACTATTTACTCGTGACATTGAGTAAACTTTGTTAATTTAGCAACTTTGCGATACCATACCAACATTCTGGTCAAATTAATCGAGGAAACATAGTTATTTTTGGTTTTCACTAATACAATTCAATTTTAAATTTTATCAAAATGGAAGCAAAAATAATTAGTTGACAAAAGCCATCCATTACATTTAATAGATATTTAAGTCTTAAACCGTTTCATATACTACGGTACGTTTTTAAATTTGATTTATTTGGTAAAATGATTATTTTTGGTTCATACGTACAAACCCATATATTATATTGATTTATAAAACTGTTATATCACCAATAACCTTGCTTTACAGAAACTGTTATATTTATTAACTTAACCATTCTATTTACAGGGGATGTGAATTAAAAATTTTGTAAATACATATATTGTTTAAGAACAATTAGACTGAAACAGTCAATTACATTGTAAATTTAAAGAAATTAAGAATATTTTTTTAGCTAGTAATAATAATCATTTCTTCATATTAGTTATCTGGCAATTTTGTTTGCTTATTAACAAGATAACCCATTAGTCATTATTCATTTCATTTTTGCGCTAGCGCCCTAGAGTATGCTGTGGAAACACAGTGATTTGGTTAAAAACACATAACCAATCCATAGTCACTAAGTAAATAAATGAATTGAACCTTCATTGCTTCCCCTCAATAAGAGTAAGTGGGAACAGTTTTATCCGTGTGCTGATAGAACAAATAGCATTAGGGCGACTACAGTCACCAAATCGAAATGATTAACTTAAGAAATTTAAAGCAATATACGATCAGCTTTTATGACAAATATTAGAATTCAGAAATTAATATTAAAGATTTTCCGGTCAATAACCGATGATTGAAAATAGATCATAAGATTTTTCCAGTTATTAACTGATGATCAAAACTAGATTGTAAGTTTTTTTTTTGGTCAATAACCAATGATTGAAAATAGCTAATAAGATTTTCCGGTTAATAACCGATGATTGAAAATAGATCATAAGATTTTTCCAGTTATAAACTGATGATTCAAATTAGATTGTAAGATTTATCCGGCCATTAGCCGATGATTTAAATTTTAGATTAAATTTTTACAGTTTGCGGCGTCAAGCCTTTTCAAATTCAATTTTAAATTTCAAGTTCAGTTTAGTTCCGTTTATCGGGTGCAGCAGATGTAAGCTGTACGCCGAATTTATTTCAATTTCAAGTTTAGTTTCAGTTCCTTTCATCGGGTACAGCAGATGTAAGCTGTGCGCCGAATTTATTGCGATTTCAGGTTAAGTTCAGTTCCGTTTATCGGGCACAGCAGACGTAAGCTGTGTGCCGAATTTATTTCGCTGAGGCAGACGTAAGCCGAAGCATTTGAGCATCCGCGTCCGGATAGCTTAATGGACTCTAATATTGACCAAAACAAATTTTTGTTGCGGTCTCGCATATTCGAGGTTAGACTCTTAAAGGTTAATTTTTCAACTTCAGCAGACGTAAGCTGGGGATCGTTGGATCCTGCGAGTTCAGTTCCTTTAAGAAATTCTAACTTTTCTCCAAAGCTGCTAGTGCGAGCTAAGGTTCCGAATTTGTCGAGTTTAGTCTCTTTATAAGTAACCGTTCGATAGAGCTCATATTTTTGGTTCAGTTTTTTTGTTTTTCAGTTAATTTTGAGTTTAGTTTTCGCGTTGAGTATTGAGTTCAGTTTAGTTTTAGTTTCGATTTAAGATCAAAAACTCAAAAGAAAACACCATTGTTACTATTTAAGATCTTTTTAATAAATGCCATTGATAATTATTTTTGTAACGTTTAAAAATGCGTGTTTGAAAATGAATGGCAAATAAATATTAAAGGTAGGTAGTGGTGCGGTACGAATATCTCCATGCGAACATGGTGAAACAAAGGTAAGAACAATCCAAACTATTATTGGGATGCCCGAAAAATTAATTCGGACCGTGGCGTCAAAGGTGAGATCCGATGATCTCTTAAAGGGTGGGTAAAGAATTTCCCGGAGCCGACGCTAAACCTGTCGAAGAGTAGTCCGGAAGGTTCTAATCCGTTTTAGTGTGTGTGAAAAGTGTATCAATTTAAAATTTTGCTTATCCAGTAGATGTAATTAGGCCCTACGAGCTTTCTTTCTATGATTCCAACGGTTAATCACCCAGCTGGCAAGGATTCAAAACTTTATTGTACCGCCAAAATGAGGAAAAGCCAAAGTCCTGGCAAGAACTTTTAAAATACACTTCCGCCCCGATGAGCCCTAGTCGAGCATGAATATTGCCAGTGCAGCCTAGACTTGGTGAAGGAATAAGAGTAAAGCTGTGGACATTTAATTTTGTTTCGAAGCAGTTTTCTCTTAAATAACTAAGGAATCCATCGTCATCTCATTAGAATCAATTCCTTCATTTCCCCACTTTCGTCAAAATTGAATACGCTGGCAATTCCAGCAAAAGACAATCTCTGCGCTTGCAGATTAGACGCATTGAATTCCAATGATGTATACGGATGAAAGGCATAAAGTGGCATTCAGGCAAGAAATTTTTAAAGTCTTAGACTGTGATGAAACTTCAGATAATTTGTGGGTTTCAAAAGTCACTTTGCTTATTTTTGAATGAACCCGTTTCGGCAAGAAAACCCCCGTTTCTGTTCGCATCCAGATAATAGATAATTAAAATCTTACTATTATTAATGTATTTTTCATTTACATAACATTGGACGTTACTTTCTTTGAATGTTTAAAGTTGTGTAAAATTTCTTCATGTTAGAAATTATCTTGAAATTTCTGACATTATTTTCAATTACATTTTTACATTTGAACAAGACGTCAATGTTCAATGTTTTGTAATTTCTTCATTTTTGAATTTTTCATCACATGACAAATTCAAAATTTCCATTACAATATTTCACGCACTGTCACTAAGTGCTGTCCTGTCGTTTTGTAACTCTCATTGAAGTTTAAATAACACTCATTGACGTTTATTCAACACTATGTGAAATTTGTTACATACAAAAAAGTATAATTTTCCAGGTTGTATTATTCGTACAACTAATTTAATTTTTTTTGTGTCGTTGTGTTCACCACTTTCAAACTCAAAATGTATTTTGATTATGTGCTTCTTTGTTACGCACGGGAAGTTAACAAACCAAAGATAAACTAAATTTTTTTTTGAGAGGGAAAGGGACTAAATTGTGATGTTCTATTAACGTAATTAGGTGGTATCACTGGGTTTTCATAAGGAATTGTCATTTAATTACGCACGGGAAGTTACCAAACCAAAGATAAACTAAATTATTTTGAGAGAGAAAGAGACTAAATTGCGAGAGAATGCAGATCCTCTCTGAGAAAGTTTCGAAATTCTCTTTTTAGTATTGCCAGCCAATTAGTATTGCCGGCTAACTCTCGCGCTCTAGGGTTCAGGTTCCAACCCACGTCGCAGCCAAGGGACAAGTACAAATAATGAATTTATCTACTTTACAACACACACAAAACGGCAACACACTCAAGAGGGAGAATTGTTGGAATTTTCTCCACATGGTTCTCCCCACCATTAACATAGTTTATTCCTCAAACATTTTTCTATAGCCCTGTGAACACACACAAAACGCAATAAAAAAACAAAAAAAACTTAAACTTTCCTACCTTAAAAACTCGTTTATATGCAGTCTAAAGGACTAATACGTCCAAAGAAAACGACTACGTTACACTCTTTGAAGACTTTGCATTTATGCCTCTCACAATCCAGTAAATCTCACTTAAAACTAACACAAAAACACAGGTAGTTAAACACAAAATCAAAGATATAACAATAACGAAAAACAAAACAAATAATATATGTAAGGAAGTTTAATCTAACTCATAACTATTCGCAATAGAACTGTATTTAATTTTTAATTTAATCTTTCTTCCCTCGCTCGCAGATTAGATTTCGATAACCGGATGCATCCGCCGGAAATGCAATTGGCGGATACCGGCAGTATGTTGGTGGAGACTTATAATTTCACTCTCAGTCAGTGAGCTGCGGAAGAACAAGCAGCTAACAAATTGCACAGAAAACAATAACAACATTAATGAAAACGAAAATTCCAGAAGACATGGTTCTGAAAGATCCATCGTTAACAATCACAATGGTAATGAAGAGGAACCGATTATCAACAGCAGCGATTACAATTTGGCATTGGAAAAATGTTTCGCGAACTTTACAGAATCAATAAGAAAACAACAGCAGGAGTTAGACAACCAACTAAAGAAATGTGTTGCAGACTTCGAGAGTAAGATTGATCAGCTTATTGGTCAATTTCGAGCTGAATTTACAGCCGGCATAAACAATCTTACCATGAGAGTTGATAGCGTGAATAAAAAGGTATCCGATGTCGAAGATAAGTTGGAAATGGTTCAGAATCAAAACCAGATACTGCAGAGGAGGCTCAATCGAGCAGACATTATTGTAAATGGTCTTCCACGGGGCATACAGGATATTAGAGATCCTATTATGAAGATTAGTAGATTGTGCAATGTTCAATTGGTTTCGGCTGACATTCAACATTGCTGTTATTTCGCTGTCCTTGTTAAATTCAATTCGGTTTATGCAAGAGACATAATTATGGCAAACTACCATCTATCTCCACCTATTCGCCTTAATGATGTTATTTCAGGCGAAGTCAGCTCAAGGATTTATCTGAATCATCATCTGACGACGAATGCCTCCAAACTTACGCAGTTGTGCCGGAGAATGCGAGAGCGGAAACTGGTACATAGTTACAAATTAATAAATGGAGACATGCCCAAAGTTTTGATAACTCTTTGGAATGGTGGCATCAAGAGCTGCGACTTGGAAGACTGCGAACTTTTGCTCCGTAGCGGGGGTGAAGACAATCAGTCACTTCCAGTTATTTAAGTTGTAGTTGTTAATATATATAATTTTTTTTTATATTTCGACGGTGCTAGTGATATATATTTTAAATTTGAAATATTACTATAAAATATGCCTTCCGCGAATATAGGAAATACCGGATAGATTCAATAATAATAAGCGTGTTTTGGTTACACCGCTTGCTTATATAATCGCTTGTTTTGTATTAAGCACTTAGGGAAGACTTAGGGACGCGAATCATTATCGCTAAGTTTAAAGAAATTTTTTTGACATCGTTTACCGTTTTCAACCCTGTTTCATATTATTGAATAAAATTACTTTTCGCTAAATAGCCGTTTTCTTTGCAACTTAGCAAGCGATAATCGCTTGCTTCTAACCAAAACACGACTAATATTAATTTCGCTCACTTTAATTGTCAAAGTTTTAATTTAAGTCCAAAGTCAACAAAGCTTTCGGAAATTAGAAATATTTTGGAGAATTGTTCGTTGGATGTTGTTGGTGTCAGTTAGACGTGGGTGAAACCCTCGTAGGAATGATCGTCCAGTTCAGAGGGATGGGGGTGTTGCAATATTTATTGCGGAAAGTTCGATTACAAAGTCGTTTATAAAAGTAATAATTATGGTGTAGTTGAGTGTATTTTCATTGAAGTGGTGTTCGTGGCAATAAAATGTTAATTGGTGTAGTGTACTTACCACACGGTGACTTCGATTCTTTTGAGAGTGATGTAGCTGATATTTTTATAAGGTATTCAAAATTTATCATTATGGGGGATTTCAACAATAATCTGTTTGATTTGTCACGTTCCAGCGCTATGCGAACTTGGTGTTCTATGCTTAATGTCCATGTCCATCATAATAGCAAGCCGACTCATTTTGATATTGTCCACCAGTCCCCGTCTCTAATTGATTATTTCCTCTTGTCTAACCCGGATAATATTTTGTTTTCATAGCAATTCGTTTGTCCGAGCATTTCCAGACACGCTTTTCTGTGCATTTCGTTAGAATTTGCTATACAGCGTACGGACAAATTCTATGAATGCCATAGGTCAGGAAGAGGTGTACGACTCCGTTTGTGAATATTTATCGTACCTCTAATGTTAACGAACAATTAAATGTTTTTATGTCCGGTTTGGAAAGAATGCATTCTGTGGTACCTCTTAAAAGAGGAATTGTAAATCATGGTGAAAATAAGTGGTTTAATTCTTCCCCTGAAATACAATTTCGTTGTTCGATGAGAATTCTTTCCTACAAAGCCCAATGAAACTAATTGGAGAACATTTTGCAAATTGAGAAATAGCGCAAAAACTTTTGTGAGGAAAATAAAAAATTAATGCACATGCATCACAATTTGATATAGGTGGCGGCAGTAGAGCGGTGTGGCGTCGTGTTAAAAGTACTGGGTAGTTGGAAGATGACTCACCTGTGGTTGATGTCAACGTTAGTGCTGATGACTTAAATTAGATGTTTATATGTAATCAATTACCAAATCCTACTAATGTGGACTATCAGCGGGAAGTTTATGGATCCTCTTTTCGTAGTATATCACTTGATGAACTGATGTGTGCTTTTCCTCTATCAAGTCCAATGCCCCGGGTAACGACGGAGTTCCACTAAATTTCTTTAGAGTATCATTTCCATGTACTGCCTCTTACTTTTTACATATCGTTAACACCATAATCATGACTTCAACGTTTCCAAATGACTGGAAATTAGCTAAAGTAAGGCCCATTGAAAAGAAGACGTGCGCTAATTCTCTGGATTTGAGACCGATCTCCCTATTGCCAGTTTTATCAAAGGCAGTGGAGCACGTGCTTAAGCAACAGTTGCTAGACTACTTGGATAGCGTATCTAACCTTAAAAAAAATAAAATGGTTTCCCATTACATCCCATGAAGGGACAGGGGAGAACTTCTTACAATCACTGAGCTGTGCGCTTTCCAGTTTTCACTCACTGTTTGGGACCTACAGTTTTACACCGATTCCGAACGGTATTTTGAGAAGCTTTTTCATGGCTATATATTCGATAGTGTCGCCGTCACTATGCGAGGTGACCGCCGCCGAAAGAAATTTGAAGGTTCGAACCCAGGATCTCATGTACAAGAGCCGCGCACACTAACCATTGCACCACCGACGAAAACTTAGCGATAGTCAATGTGGGTTTCGTAGTTTGAGAAGTACGTCATCACTTTTAGTTGGCCTTACAGATTCTATAAGGCAAAATTTTCATATCGGGAAAGTGTGTGCTTTGTTATCGTTAGACTTGGAAAAAGCTTTTGACAGAATAGGTCATGGCATTTTTATAAAAAATCTGACTAGGGAATATGCTATCGGAAGTAGCGCTTGTAATTTGATTTCATCATATATATGTGGAAGGAGTCAGTTTGTATCTGTAAATGGAATGTCGTCAAATGGTTTACATGTTAAAAGTGGAGTCCCTCAAGGCGCAGTTCTTAGCCCATTCCTTTTCATTATGTTTGTTAATGACCTTGTTAGTAGTTTAGGTGAGTTGTGTACAATATACTCTTACGCTAATGATGTTCAAATTGTATTCAATGGCGATCGAGATTATTTGGACGTCGTGCAGGCCAAAGTTGATTACACATTACATAAACTAAGCTTATGGTTGTCTAACAACAGCTTGAGTATTAATCCGTCCAAACCGAAGGCTATTTTTTTCTCGCAGCACGGCGACAATAAATTAAATTTGGTTAATAATGGTGTGGATATAGAATTCGATGATAATATTAAATGTTTAGGGGTTGTTATTGATAATAAGTTAAAATTTGACCTTCACGTGAACATGGTAGTTAAATGTATTTATAATTGTCTTCGTATGTTGTATAATACTGATCTCATTTTACCTCGAGCTGTAAAGAAGCTATTGGAACATGCTCTAGTCTTCCCTAAACTTTTATACTGTCTAGAGGTACATATATGCTGGAACTTGTAGACGTAATATAAAAAAAAGTACAGGTGGATTTTAATACAGTTATATGTTATTTGTATTGACTTAGTCAGAGTTTACATTGGCAATAATTGCTTAGGCAATTGTTTACGATTCTCTTTTGAACTTACCATTAGTGTTTACACTATGGCAATTCTGTTTCGGCAATTCTTATTTTTATTATTACTGCTTCTGACTCAGTTCTGATATTCGTATAAATCTGAGACATATGCAGAAATTTACGAATGAGAAGAACAAAGCGAATTACCGAGTGCGTGCAAGTATTTTCCCCGTTCCTTACCTCTTACCTTTCTCTCCAACAAACTCAACAATTGCCAAAGCAATTATTGCCAATGTAAACACTGACTTAATCGTTATAAGCAAGTCCGTAGAGTTCAGGTCTCTCCTATTTTTCTATAAAATTTATAAAAATAAGTGCCCATTATTGTTTGTAGCCGAAACGTTCACAATCACACACTCCTCAAGAGTTCGAAATTTGGTTATACCTCAAATAACATGCCACATGGACAAATCATTTCTTGTTAGAGTATACTTACTAGTAGTGTTAAGGACTTTAATACGTCAGTTTTATCTTTTCGAAAACATCTGCAGCACTTCCGAACTTTGTGACTTTAATATTAGCGTTATATAATTACATACATTTTAATTAAATTTTAGCCTGTTTATCCTCCATTATTGGGAACAATATGCGACTATACTATCCATTGTTGGAAACATTATGCGACGGTCCTATCGACGTTTTTATTTACACTTATATATTTTACTTGTGTTTTTATTATTCTCTGCTTTGTTAATTTTAGTAATCATTGAAATTTGTTTAGACTTACACACACCTAAGAATGTCACATATGTGGGTAGTAGTCCTCATTGTAGTAGTTTATCTAATTTAATTTTATTTAACTATGTTTTGAAGAATATTGTAATTTATCTCTAATTGGTCACTAGGCTTCAAGTTACAAGTCAATAAAGCAATAAAAATTGCTATTACGTCAAAGGATGTATGTGATGTATCAAATGGAGAGAAGACGTGGGGTATGCTCTTATTGTTTTATATTTTGTATGACTATATTGACAATAAATAGTGAATTTGAGAGACTTTATGTAGCTCACACCTTCAGGTCAGTATTACTTACTTACTTATCCGGTCTCGGACAACCCCGGGGGATCAGGGACCTTACAAAACGAAGATAACATATTCGAAGATAACATATGTACGCAGGGATTCGTCAACCTGATCCCTCCATCGGAGTCTTGGTCTTCCTATTTTTCGTCTTCCTTCGAATTCGGTTTCGAAAACCCTTTGCGCTTGGTTCGTCTTCATCCATTCTACTGACATCTATTCGCAAGCACAATTCTCCGCTTGATCTAAAGGCCGACGTTGTCGTCCTTGCCAAGGCAGACCCAAGGTATTTAAATTCGTCCACTACCTCGAAGTTATAATGGTTATCAACGTTCACGATTTGGTCTAATCGCGTGGAGGCCCTGTTCGCCGAAACTATTAATTTCGTCCTGTCCTCATTTACCGTCAGACCCACTTTTGCCGACTCCTTCTCAATTCTCGAAAAAACCGCAGTAACTTGTCTAATTGTGAGCCCAATGATATCTATATCATCAGCATACGCGAGCAGCATGTGACTTTTGCTGCTGATGGTTTATTCATGTTGACTGCAGCTTTTCTCAATGCTATCCATTTAGATGTTAAAGAGATCGCACGATAAGGTGGCGCTTTGCTTGAGGCCTCGCTTAGTTTCGAAAGGCTCGGTAAGATCCTTACCATCCTGCAAAGGCGTATGAGATTTGCAGGAATACCAAGCTCAGACATTGCCTCATAGAGTTTCCCCCGTATCGCACTATCGAAGGCCGCCTTATAATCGATAAATATATGATAGGTGTCGATTCGCCCTTCGCGTGTCCCCTCCATGATTTGGTGTAGCGTGAAAATCTGGTCAGTTGTCGATTTTCCAGGCCGATCAGGTCAGCGATAATCGGTTCCAGTACTTCAACATCATACCCGATAGAACCTTATATGCTACGGATAAAAGGCTTATTACACTGTAGTTGGCACAGATACTCGGGTCACCTCTTCCAAATATGGGACATAGTACACTGAGACTTCAATCGCCGGGCATGCATTCATATAACCAAATTTTGCTACTGAGCTGATGCATGCACCTTATCAGCTCATCGCCGCCATCCTTAAACAGCTCCGCCGGTAATCCTAAGCGGGACAATAACTGTTCTGACCTCGTCTTGGTTAGGAGGGGGTAATCGACGTCGTCGTCTATATTGTGATCGATTGTCCAAACGACATTGGATATCTCAGGTACCAGTAGCGCGGAGGAATGATCTCTCCATATTCCCAACATGCTCTGCACATCTGCGATGAGGTTTCCGTCCTTGTCTTTACAGAAGGGGGACCCTGAAGCATGTCCATTAGTTCCGTGTCCGACCTTTCCTTCCTTCTGTATGTCTCAATTTTATCACTCTCGCGCTTTTCCACTGCCGTTTCCCATGCCCAAAGAGACACGTTGCAATTGACTGAAGCATTGACATACGCGCTGCGTTCTCCTTACCATTTGCAATGCGACACCCTTCATCGTACCATGGTTTATTGCGAAGCGGTTTTCCGAAACCAAGTACGGTTGTCGCGGCTGCTTTCATAGAGTCGGAAATGGCTTTCCACTGCCCACCAGGATCGCCGTCGGAAGGGTTCTGTGCCAAAATTTGCGAGAGTTTCCTTGAGTAATTGCAGCTTTTCGATGTCCAGTTTCCCCTGCGTCTGGTTTTGTACGATTTTCGCTCCACCCAATCCTTTGCGAACCTTTGTCGCCAACAGGTAGTGATCAGAATCGATGTTAGCTCCTCTGATCACTCGTACGTCCATTACACTGGATGAGTGCCTTCCATCAATTACCACGTGATCAATTTGGTCCTTCGGCCCTTGATCAGGGGATACCTAAGTAGCCTTGTGGATGTCTTTATGCTGGAATCTTGTACCACCAATGACCATGTGTTTTGCCGCGGCAAAGTCAATCAGTCCCATACCGTTCTCGGATCCGTCAGCATGTAGACTAAAATTGCCAATAGTTGGATTAACCACATTCTCCCTTCCTACTTTGGCATTAAATTCTCCTAGTACAATCTTAATGTCATGGCCGGGGCAGCGGTCATACGTTTCCTCTAGAAGCTCATAGAATATGTCTTTGGCATCATCATCTTTCTCTTCTGTCGGGGCATGCACACAAATTAGGGAAATATAAAAATATTTCGCTTTTCATTCATTTCACTCACAGGATTGAACCTAGAGACTAGATGTCGCAGTCTTTTGCCAACTAAAATTCGCAACCAAATTCATGTTTTTCCCCATGGCAACTGTAGTATATATTGCAGTTTCCCCTTCTTGTGCAGTCATGTCCAATCCATCGCATTTCCTGGATAGCGGTAATGTCAGCCCTATATCTTTCGAGGACATCTGCCAGTTGGATACTTGCACCGGATCTATATAGAGTCCCCACATTACAGGTGCATGTCCGTAAATCGTGGCCCCTATAACGTTTGCGGGGGTCGTCAACAAATATGGGTTGTCCATGTTCCCCTGTTCGTTTATGTATTTTCACTGCCATTATGAACGGTTGCTTGAGGCAAACCCAGTCCACACTGTTTCCGCATCTTACTTACTACCAGGATATTCGATTGCTGCCGCCCATTATGGATCAAACGCTGACCAGGATGCAATATGTCGAATCTGGATTTTCCTCCCCTGGGCTTCTCATCCGTCGTGGGCCCGTAAGTTCGGCTCATCCGCCTTCTAAGGACAAAAGAATATGCCCGATTATCTGATGAGCTTCAGTGACATCAGTCACCTACTTAACCCGATTCGCCGCTTATCTGTTTCGCCTTCTCACTCTAGCTAGCTAACGGAGGTTTCCGAAAACCCATTGCCCAGGACATACATACATACATAAAGTGTTCGCATTGGAATTTTTCCTGATTTTATTGAAAGTCAAGGCTCATTGACGAGGCTGTGTTACTACGACAAAAAACACACCAAGCCGACATCAATAGGCATTTTGCTTCGTCTGGTATTTTTCCACAATCATATTCAGCACAAATGTATTCCAGGAATAAAAGTATAAAAAATATATGTTTGAGAAACAATAAATGCCTAAGAAATGCGATAAATAAATAAGTCGGGTATTCCAGTGGTACCTCCACATCGATGCGCCGTGATTGAAATGGTTGTAAACAAACGTACTATTCGTTCGTAGTGTGAGATAAAACAGCGTTGCATAAAGCAAATCAAGCATTATTTTCCTGATTCCTATGTAGACAAATAAGAAAATATACCCGATTTGTCGTATGTCAAAACGTATGGGAAATCAAGCAAATTTTCTTGATTTCTGCTTGAAATCAACAAAAGTGGCAAAATCAAGAAAATCGATGCCAGTGCAAATGATGTAATAGGTATGGTTGCAAGTAAACATTGGATGGTGGAAAGCATGGCTTCAATAATACCAGATAGAGGCAATAGTACACCACGTCCAACAAAGGAACAACAGATGCATTTCATGATTTTGTGGCAAAATATTTTATTTCACATTTAAATTTCACACTTATATATGAAAACGAAATGAAAAAGTTAAGTAAACAGTTCTTGTACCTCCACCTGCTGTAAGTTAATTTTTGTCGAATTTCTCTCATTTGCACAAACCTACGACGAAGAGTGTGAAGTGTAACGTCAGATGAGAGAATTAATTTGTTTATACTCGTCTATGCTCATACTAGTCTATTTGTTTGATTTGAATGTTTTCAAAATCTATTTACGTTCCACATAAGTACGAACCACAGAAAATATGGATGAAATACTGCGGACTTCACACACATTTTTAAAGCCACTACGCTAGTTGCCATCTCTCCTGTAAATAATTGATCTAGTGCGATGCGTTTTTTCACAAGTATCTCGCTGTCAGAATTGTTCCCTGCAAAAATAAATGGTTTCCCATTACATCCCATGAAGGGACCGGGGAGAACTTCTCACAATCACTGAGCTGTGCGCTTTCCAGTTTTCACTCATTGAAACAACATATTAAGTTCAATTAAATATTTCTTGAACCCAATTTTATCCTTACACGTTGTATAGTTTTTCTTTTGCTTTTATTTCCTAACATTTTGAATTGTTTACTATTTCGCATAGAAACTTCCAAGCATTCTACAATAATATTACATGGTAAAGTCGTTTGAACAGCTGTTTTCAATGTTTTCATGCCATTATTCGCTTCAGTTGACAAATATATATATTTGGTATATATTTGTGTAGAGTTTGAAAACTGAAGCGAATGAAACAAAAACAAAATGCATGTTGTTGCTGCCTTCAACTACAACAACACCTGCTGCAATTACCATGTAGATATTATTGTACCATGCTTCCGAGCATGGTAAAATAAGTAAGGCAAACGCAGTAGGAATTGTTACAACAAAAACAGGCATTTCTGTCAATAATTTGTCAAATTTTCTACATGTGTGTATCTACTGTAAAAGTAAACAAAAAGGTATAAAAACAAAATACATGTGAACTTGACATAAGAGAAACACCTAAGCAAGAAAATTTTTTTTAATCAGCTGTTCTAGCGAGTTTACCTTATACCGCGTTTATGCTGCAACCGAAATCTCGATTGTCTAGATTTCATTCACAGGAACAGCTGATTTGTGTATGGAAAATCAAATGTTTAGGCCACGAAATCTAGATATCTCTAAATTTTGAGTGCAGTATAAACATGTTTTTACTTATTTTACCATGCTTCCGAGCAAATGCTGCATAAAAGACAAAAAATTTTGTGTAGCCCTGGGGCTAGTGAAAATTTTGACCATAAATACTCACCACGCTAATGTCAAAATTTTAGTCAATCCAAATTATTTGGTTCGATAAACACACAGCATCATTAGATATGTTTGCCTGATCTATCTGATAATTCGAACTCCACTTAAGACTTGGATATGCAACCGTAACCGGTGAAAATCGATTTGTACTTGCAAAAAACCCGTTTGATCCAGTACCTCGTTTCTGTAGTTCTCGAATCGAAAAAGTTTTCACATGAAACATGTGAATTGAAACAAAAATGCTGCGAATCGGTACAAAAACTCGCTTCTCACATGTAACTGTTTCTACAACGTTTGCTTTGCGAAAACTTTCTGTCAGGTACTGTTTTTTTTCATGCTTATTGGAAAAATGCGAGAAAAAGTGTTTCTAAAAAGTAGGGAGTCGAAAAATTTAAAATTGTAAACGCCAAAAATACTCACAAATTAAAACGGTGCGAGATTTTGATATTGTTTCTACAAAAAGGGTTTTAAGAAATTAAGAATTAATATTTTAATTTGAGAAGCCAAGAATTATACCATTTCTTATGTATTTCAATTAATTTGTCCTAAATATTACAGAAAAATCAAAAAAGTGTGGAGCACCCCTGGTGGACATACACACAACACAGACTGAATTGAATCAATCCATCTATATATTGCATGTGATGTATCGGTACAAGTGTTGCCACTCTACCTAATCACAATACAATGTAATTTACTACCAATTGTTTGTTGTTTGCTATTCCCCAGGGGTTAGTGTACTATATATCAAGGGGTGGTGTTACCAGAAATTCATCAATTCTAATTTCTTCGAAGCCATCATGTTTCGTCATCCATTAAAGGATTGCCCTCAACTTCGGCCGACACACAATTACAACGTGAACTTCACCTCGAAGAAGTCGCTATCCCAGCAGTAGGCGGTCACTGGTATTATAAACGTCCTGCACAGCTAAACTAGCGGGGCGGGGTGGAGATCTTTTGCCATACTGCCGGAAACCCAATACACTACCTCAAAAAATCTTCAATACCAGCTAAACAAATGCGAACTTCGCTTTTTGTTGTGACAGCTATTTGAAGTTCAAGAAAATAATAAACTAAAATGCTAGACTTAACTAGCTGGCCCGAAGTATTAATAGCCTGTAGAAGGTGGACACAAACGCAAAGGATACATTGGACAACACAAACACATACACATGTTACGACATACTTGCCGATCGTTGTTATGCCGGACACTGGTGTCTTTACCCTCCCTTATTGGAACCGCTAGTGTTCCACCGTGACGCCGTAACCATTTATCTTTTAAGCGTCCCAACATGATAATTATTCTATTCTATTTACACTTGATTGATTTGATTGATTGTATTTCTTCCCCGTTACCTACCTGTATATTCCTTAGCCACAAAACATAATAAGTAGATCTTGTTTAAATTCGACTTTACAATTTACAAATTTTGACATAAGTCTTTTATTTACAAAAAGATCGCCTTAAACTATGTTTAATTGCTTAACCTTATCAATAGTTATCTAAATCTGAACAAAACTTCAAAACATATTCGAAATTCAACAAACTTTCATAAAAGATTCCTTAATCTTTACGCTCGAAACTCTGCTCTCAACTAAAGCAGGACTGTAACTCGACCGATAAATACTCAATTCTCAAAACTTCAAAAACTAAAATCATTATGCTTAAACAAAACTTTAACTGCTTTACTCGACCTATCAAGAAATCTGTTACGTTAGTTTGGATATATGTTTTTGTTTTTGTTATCTCTTATTTTCTTTGTCTCAATAATTTGAATTTTTGTTTTCACTTATAAGTTAGCTAAATTACATGTTTTGGTTTTTCTTTTTCTTCTTAGAATACGTATTTTGTTTTTGGGGTTTCGTTTTTCTTATAATTTGGTTTTCATTTTCAGGATTATGTTTCCTTTTCTTAAATATATGATTTTCATGGTATTTTCCTATTTTAAGGTTTATGTTTCTTTTATTGGTTTCATTTTCAGGATTGTGTTTCCTATGCTATTTTAATTTTGGTTTCATTTTCAGGATTATGTTTCCTATACTATTTCGATTTTTATGTTTATGTTTCTTTTAATTATTCGTAGAACGTATTTAAGCTGTCTTAATTTATATGTTCTAGATTTATATTTTCGATATTTTGTTTTTCGATACAACTTATTTTAAACCTCAATTTTATTTTCCTCCATTTGCTTTACTCTAATTTTCGAACTGTATTTTCTTTACTTTAAATTTTCATTACTTTATTTTAAACTTTAAAATTTCGTCTACTTTAATTTAAACTTTACTTTACTTTAATTTACGTTAATTTCTTTCAATTTTTAATCTTCTCTAAATCACTTTAGTTTTTACTTCGATAATCTTTTAATTTATTCTAATTTTAAATCTTTTCTAATTCGTTTAATTTCAACTCAAGGAACTTTAATTTATCTGGATTTTAACTTTCTTTTAACTGATTTTAATTTCCTTTCCACTGATTTTAATTCTTTTAAACTGATTTTAATTATCTTTTAACTGATTTTAATTTCCTTTCCACTGATTTTAATTTTTAGCTTAATTATGCTTAGGTTATATGGACTTTAATTTTCTTTTAACTCGCTTGAATTTTCCACTAATTTTACAATAATTTGTCTCGCTGTTTCCTCTCTAAATTATCTAAAAGTATTTATGCGATAAGGTTCCTAGTTTTCCAGGAAAATACGTACTCCATTTACACCTGACTATCTTCTCAATTCCAGACCATGTGTCTCCTTTTATTATACAATCAATATAGAAAGAATAAAACAGAAGACTTACCGCCGGTTTTGTTGGGGCTTTTAGGGTTAGGTTGTTCGTTACCCTTGTGGAAATGATGATGGAGTGGATTTCCGTGATGGTGATGGTTATGATGAGATGATGATGACGTCTAGATGAATTCGTCCGAATGAAGATTATTTCTATGGTGGTGATTAAATGATGGTGATGATGGTAGCAAAAACTCGGATGATGAGGTCCAAAATATGGATGCTTCCGATGGCTAAAATATGGAGGTTCCTAATGCCAAACTGGGGATGTTGCTTGTGTCCAGAAATTATGGTTATATTTACGTTAGTTTCAGTGGCCAGAAATGATGAAATTGATTTTTACTACTGTGCCCAAAGTGTGCGAATGATTGTGACCAAAATTTACTAGTTGCTGTGGCCAAAACTTGATATCGACTGAAGACACTTGTAGAAGATTACGACTGTGACCAAAAAATGTGATGGTGGCCAAAATTGTGTAGTTATGGTGACCAAAAAGTGCTTGAGATGACCGGTCAAAATGATTTATGTGTGTGTGTGTGTTTGCGTTTGCGTTAACGTGTCTGCTCCAGTCGGTTGATGAAATTAAAAAAGAAAAGGAAGAAACAAAAATGTATAAAATTACTACCAGTTCCTTATAATAATTATTAATGTTTTAGGTTGGCAGAGTATTTTATAATTTAGGTTTCTGTGGATGTTGGGGTTTTTCTTACTTACGTCTGCTCCAGTCGGTTGATGAAATTAAAAAGAACAAAATGTCTACCTTGATTGTGAAATTCTAGCGTGGAATTATTAAATCAGCTGAATTGGTGGTTGCCACTCTTGCGCTGTTCGAGTTCAATGTGGTTTATGGTGCAAGGTTGTATGTTTTTGGTATGGTAGTACTTTTATTATTCGTAAGCGGTGTTCTCATTTTCCAATTTGTCCAGACTTGAGTGTTCGTGCATTAGTACGTGCACATGACAAACCCAACCATCCTGCCAACATCCTCGTCCAAGGATGGGAGGGAAAAAGGGCAATTGGAGTTCGGCTCCCTTCAAGTTTGAAGCTTCGTCCTCACATGAAGCATGTACAGAGGAGAAGTCCGCTCATGTAACAACGTCAGAGGAGAATACTAACCTCTTGCTTGAAGTTCACTTCATTCAAGGGATCTCTTACCTCATCCTGGTGGATATGGTTTTTGGTGGTTGTTGAGTGATGTCCTCTACATCTCTCATCTTTATTTCATGCTGGTAGTTGCTGGTCTGCTCCCTCTGAGTTTCAACCAGACTCCACTATTCTTCAATCGTGTCCTTCCTCGACACTATCTCAACTTTCAATTCTTCGATGGGTGTTCGAGTTATTTCTTCGATGCGAGCTCTTGATGTTGAGTAACGATATTTTGGATGTGATCATCGGTGGTGATCTCTACTTCCTGGTTTTCCTTTCGCACTCTGATCAAAATCTGGTTAAGATGCAAGCGAATAGATGCAACTCCTCCTTTCTTTCGTAGTTGTGCGTTGGCTCGCTTATACGGCTTGCTGACGTCAATGGGATCACTTATCACCAAGTGACGTAGCTCCTCGATTTCGTGGTTTCGAAGTTGCGCCGACCTGACCAGCAATTCGATTTTCGCTGCCACGTTCGTGAATTCCACGACCAGTTGGCTGCTAATACTACACACTCTACTACTTGAAAGTCCTCAGGCGCGACTGATATTCCTAGACGGAAAAATAAAGCTTTCGCGGTGCGTTTCGGGTCTTCTTTCACTGAGGGCCGGTAATTCCGTATACAAACTTTGTGTTGCCCCCAGGTACGCATTTGGGTTTTGCTCGAGTGAGCTTCTACCGCTGCTTTAAATTCGCTTTGCTGCGTCTTCAGCTTTGCGTTTCGCCGGCCTAATCTGTCATTCCTCGTTCTTAACTGCTCGCTTTCTCTTTGCAATCTCTGCGCTCTTTCAGCTTCTTCTCGCAATCGTTGATTTTCGGAGTTGCTTTTCAGAAATTTTCACGCCACTGTTGCACGTCATGCAAGGTCTTGTACTCGCAGTACATGCTGTAGCTGGAACGTTTCGGCGTGCTCTTGGTTTTCCTGGGCCTCGCGCTGTTGTCTCTCTGCCTCACGGTCTTCCAAGACTTTTTGTCTCCTTAACTGATCTACTTCCGCAGTCAGTTCCTCGATTGCCGCCGCGTCCGCTGGATTCCCATCTCCTGGAAACTCCATGAACAGGCGAACTGCTGTAATCGCTGGCGAACGGCAAATCGGACATTCGGATCCGGTGTTAAACCACGTTTGTAGACAGGGATCGTGGAACACGTGTCCACAACTCGTCGACATTAATGGCTGGCCGTTGTTAAGCGTTACCAAACATAAGCTGCCAATCATGATCTACTAAATCTTCTGCTCTCCTACACTCTGTACGGAAATGTTCCAAAGTATAAACTTTCGCTGCAAATACCAATGCTGCAATGCGCGGCTTCAAATTCCTTCGCAGGATGTTCATCAGCTCGTAATCCGATAAAGGTTGTAAAAGCTGCGATCGTAAACTAAGAACGGCGTCTATGAATTGTCCTGTCGTTTCCTCCTTACCTTGGACTCTATCCATAATTCGTCTCAATACATCAACATTCGTGTGAAATTGTTGAAACTCTCTCAACAAATCACTTCTAAAACTCTCCCAGTGGATGATGTCGTTTGGTCTGCGTCGAAGATACGACCAGTACCAGCGAGATGCTTTTTCTCCTAACAGATGATGAAATCCGTTGATCACCTCGTTCCACGGGCAATTATAAGACTGCTGAAGTCTCTCAATCCTAAAAATAAAATCTTCTACTAACATGGTTCTAGGGTCAAAAGTAATTCCCCATTTATCTAAATCTGGATATCTGGTTCTGCTTCTTGGTATATCCATTTGTCGTCGATTGTCGATGGCTCTCGTTCGTGTTGTTACATTACTCCTACTCGGGTTAGGTGCTGCTTCCGCTGCCGGTATACTCCTTGGCCATTCAACATTTGCTGGTGTCTGTCCTTGGTTGTTAGGTGAAACTTCCGGAGTATATGAAGGTCCTGATTGCTGCGACATTGCGTCTCTTATTGCTACTCTCATTTCTGAGCGTACCAACTGCAGTAAATTCGCTTGTGATCTTCCAACCACTACATCAATTGCTCCGTATATTCCTGTACTGTTGAGTCCGCTTTCAAACGCTGAAACATTTCCTCCTGCGGCTGTCAATGAACTAAAAGATGGTTGTTCTATCGAACTATCAACCCCTCCGCTCGCTGTAGGTACTGCCTCTTGCACGTTCTCTGCATCATCATCATTACCACCATTCATCGGGTTAACCCCTCGCTGAGTTGGTGTCGGATCAGATATAATCTCAAAATATCAAAAAGACAAAAACTAAATCTCCCAAATAAACTAAACTAAAAACTCAAAAACAAGATTTAAAATCTTGCGTAACGAAATGTATTAGAAGTTAAAAGAATTTAAAAAAAAATTGTATTGAAAAAAACTCTAAACGAAGACAAGTTATGCTGCAAAAAATGTTATTAAAAATCAAAACAATATAGTAAAATCAAAAATATAAATCACAAATAAAACGTTCAAAGAAAATTTCTTTAAGTTTCTCAACAAAAAAAAAATCTGTAACAAAAATCTAAAAATCAAAAATTCTCCAAACATAAAGGTTTCGGTAACGGCTCCGAAAAACAATCAATCATATGCAAATAAAATCTTAACTTAACTAAAACTATAAAATATATACGTAAAATAATCATATACATTAGTATGTCTAAATGTGTATGTCGATATGCTTCCAATGTTTCAAAATATAATAAAACTTGAATCTATAAAGTTATCGCATCTCTTCAATATGATCTGAACCCAGTCGCTAACACTATCAACTAACGAAGTAGAAACGTAGTGTGACTTACTGCAAGCCCATTCATGTTAAATCAAATAAATATCTTTCGGTCTATAATAAACTATAACTGCACTAAGACGGTTGTTTTGGTCAAAATCCGAGTTTGAGCAAGATCCGCTTGCGCTACGCGAACCGAATCTCCAACCTCAATCTCGGGACTGCAAAAACTAGAACTCGCCTAAACTCGAAGACAAAAAAAAAAACAACTAAATATAAATATTCTCGAAAATCTACACTATTTCAACTAAAATCATTAATTAGTTCACTTCGTACGCGCAATTAAAGACTGTTACCAATAACATCTATCTTTAAGACTTCATACAAGCTATCCTAACTAACAATTAATCTTTACGCGAAATTAATCTTCAACTCTATCTTCCACGACGTCGCAACGCGTTAAGGACTCTTAAATACCTAGAACGGGACTTACGCGTATCCGATAAAATATCAAACTAATCGAAACGCAAAAATAACAAAACTCAAAAATAAAACTAAACTAAAGCTACAGGTGTTCATGCTTCGGGCCCCACGTTGGGCGCCAATTTTTGTGGAGCACCCCTGGTGGACATACACACAACACAGACTGAATTGAATCAATCCATCTATATATTGCATGTGATGTATCGGTACAAGTGTTGCCACTCTACCTAATCACAATACAATGTAATTTACTACCAATTGTTTGTTGTTTGCTATTCCCCAGGGGTTAGTGTACTATATATCAAGGGGTGGTGTTACCAGAAATTCATCAATTCTAATTTCTTCGAAGCCATCATGTTTCGTCATCCATTAAAGGATTGCCCTCAACTTCGGCCGACACACAATTACAACGTGAACTTCACCTCGAAGAAGTCGCTATCCCAGCAGTAGGCGGTCACTGGTATTATAAACGTCCTGCACAGCTAAACTAGCGGGGCGGGGTGGAGATCTTTTGCCATACTGCCGGAAACCCAATACACTACCTCAAAAAATCTTCAATACCAGCTAAACAAATGCGAACTTCGCTTTTTGTTGTGACAGCTATTTGAAGTTCAAGAAAATAATAAACTAAAATGCTAGACTTAACTAGCTGGCCCGAAGTATTAATAGCCTGTAGAAGGTGGACACAAACGCAAAGGATACATTGGACAACACAAACACATACACATGTTAGACATACTTGCCGACCGTTGTTATGCCGGACACTGGTGTCTTTACCCTCCCTTATTGGAACCGCTAGTGTTCCACCGTGACGCCGTAACCATTTATCTTTTAAGCGTCCCAACATGATAATTATTCTATTCTATTTACACTTGATTGATTTGATTGATTGTATTTCTTCCCCGTTACCTACCTGTATATTCCTTAGCCACAAAACATAATAAGTAGATCTTGTTTAAATTCGACTTTACAATTTAAAAATTTTGACATAAGTCTTTTATTTACAAAAGGATCGCCTTAAACTATGTTTAATTGCTTAACCTTATCAATAGTTGTCTAAAGCTGAACAAAACTTCAAAACATATTCGAAATTCAACAAACTTTCATAAAAGATTCCTTAATCTTTACGCTCGAAACTCTGCTCTCAACTAAAGCAGGACTGTAACTCGACCGATAAATACTCAATTCTCAAAACTTCAAAAACTAAAATCATTATGCTTAAACAAAACTTTAACTGCTTTACTCGACCTATCAAGAAATCTGTTACGTTAGTTTGGATATATGTTTTTGTTTTTGTTATCTCTTATTTTCTTTGTCTCAATAATTTGAATTTTTGTTTTCACTTATAAGTTAGCTAAATTACATGTTTTGGTTTTTCTTTTTCTTCTTAGAATACGTATTTTGTTTTTGGGGTTTCGTTTTTCTTATAATTTGGTTTTCATTTTCAGGATTATGTTTCCTTTCCTTAAATATATGATTTTCATGGTATTTTCCTATTTTCAGGTTTATGTTTCTTTTATTGGTTTCATTTTCAGGATTGTGTTTCCTATGCTATTTTAATTTTGGTTTCATTTTCAGGATTATGTTTCCTATACTATTTCGATTTTTATGTTTATGTTTCTTTTAATTATTCGTAGAACGTATTTAAGCTGTCTTAATTTATATGTTCTAGATTTATATTTTCGATATTTTGTTTTTCGATTCAACTTATTTTAAACCTCAATTTTATTTTCCTCCATTTGCTTTACTCTAATTTTCGAACTGTATTTTCTTTACTTTAAATTTTCATTACTTTATTTTAAACTTTAAAATTTCGTCTACTTTAATTTAAACTTTACTTTACTTTAATTTACGTTAATTTCTTTCAATTTTTAATCTTCTCTAAATCACTTTAGTTTTTACTTCGATAATCTTTTAATTTACTCTAATTTTAAATCTTTTCTAATTCGTTTAATTTCAACTCAAGGAACTTTAATTTATCTGGATTTTAACTTTCTTTTAACTGATTTTAATTTCCTTTCCACTGATTTTAATTCTTTTAAACTGATTTTAATTATCTTTTAACTGATTTTAATTTCCTTTCCACTGATTTTAATTTTTAGCTTAATTATGCTTAGGTTATATGGACTTTAATTTTCTTTTAACTCGCTTGAATTTTCCACTAATTTTACAATAATTTGTCTCGCTGTTTCCTCTCTAAATTATCTAAAAGTATTTATGCGATAAGGTTCCTAGTTTTCCAGGAAAATACGTACTCCATTTACACCTGACTATCTTCTCAATTCCAGACCATGTGTCTCCTTTTATTATACAATCAATATAGAAAGAATAAAACAGAAGACTTACCGCCGGTTTTGTTGGGGCTTTTAGGGTTAGGTTGTTCGTTACCCTTGTGGAAATGATGATGGAGTGGATTTCCGTGATGGTGATGGTTATGATGAGATGATGATGACGTCTAGGTGAATTCGTCCGAATGAAGATTATTTCTATGGTGGTGATTAAATGATGGTGATGATGGTAGCAAAAACTCGGATGATGAGGTCCAAAATATGGATGCTTCCGATGGCTAAAATATGGAGGTTCCTAATGCCAAACTGGGGATGTTGCTTGTGTCCAGAAATTATGGTTATATTTACGTTAGTTTCAGTGGCCAGAAATGATGAAATTGATTTTTACTACTGTGCCCAAAGTGTGCGAATGATTGTGACCAAAATTTACTAGTTGCTGTGGCCAAAACTTGATATCGACTGAAGACACTTGTAGAAGATTACGACTGTGACCAAAAAATGTGATGGTGGCCAAAATTGTGTAGTTATGGTGACCAAAAAGTGCTTGAGATGACCGGTCAAAATGATTTATGTGTGTGTGTGTGTTTGCGTTTGCGTTAACGTGTCTGCTCCAGTCGGTTGATGAAATTAAAAAAGAAAAGGAAGAAACAAAAATGTATAAAATTACTACCAGTTCCTTATAATAATTATTAATGTTTTAGGTTGGCAGAGTATTTTATAATTTAGGTTTCTGTGGATGTTGGGGTTTTTCTTACTTACGTCTGCTCCAGTCGGTTGATGAAATTAAAAAGAACAAAATGTCTACCTTGATGGTGAAATTCTAGCGTGGAATTATTAAATCAGCTGAATTGGTGGTTGCCACTCTTGCGCTGTTCGAGTTCAATGTGGTTTATGGTGCAAGGTTGTATGTTTTTGGTATGGTAGTACTTTTATTATTCGTAAGCGGTGTTCTCATTTTCCAATTTGTCCAGACTTGAGTGTTCGTGCATTAGTACGTGCACATGACAAACCCAACCATCCTGCCAACATCCTCGTCCAAGGATGGGAGGGAAAAAGGGCAATTGGAGTTCGGCTCCCTTCAAGTTTGAAGCTTCGTCCTCACATGAAGCATGTACAGAGGAGAAGTCCGCTCATGTAACAACGTCAGAGGAGAATACTAACCTCTTGCTTGAAGTTCACTTCATTCAAGGGATCTCTTACCTCATCCTGGTGGATATGGTTTTTGGTGGTTGTTGAGTGATGTCCTCTACATCTCTCATCTTTATTTCATGCTGGTAGTTGCTGGTCTGCTCCCTCTGAGTTTCAACCAGACTCCACTATTCTTCAATCGTGTCCTTCCTCGACACTATCTCAACTTTCAATTCTTCGATGGGTGTTCGAGTTATTTCTTCGATGCGAGCTCTTGATGTTGAGTAACGATATTTTGGATGTGATCATCGGTGGTGATCTCTACTTCCTGGTTTTCCTTTCGCACACTGATCAAAATCTGGTTAAGATGCAAGCGAATAGATGCAACTCCTCCTTTCTTTCGTAGTTGTGCGTTGGCTCGCTTATACGGCTTGCTGACGTCAATGGGATCACTTATCACCAAGTGACGTAGCTCCTCGATTTCGTGGTTTCGAAGTTGCGCCGACCTGACCAGCAATTCGATTTTCGCTGCCACGTTCGTGAATTCCACGACCAGTTGGCTGCTAATACTACACACTCTACTACTTGAAAGTCCTCAGGCGCGACTGATATTCCTAGACGGAAAAATAAAGCTTTCGCGGTGCGTTTCGGGTCTTCTTTCACTGAGGGCCGGTAATTCCGTATACAAACTTTGTGTTGCCCCCAGGTACGCATTTGGGTTTTGCTCGAGTGAGCTTCTACCGCTGCTTTAAATTCGCTTTGCTGCGTCTTCAGCTTTGCGTTTCGCCGGCCTAATCTCTCATTCCTCGTTCTTAACTGCTCGCTTTCTCTTTGCAATCTCTGCGCTCTTTCAGCTTCTTCTCGCAATCGTTGATTTTCGGAGTTGCTTTTCAGAAATTTTCACGCCACTGTTGCACGTCATGCAAGGTCTTGTACTCGCAGTACATGCTGTAGCTGGAACGTTTCGGCGTGCTCTTGGTTTTCCTGGGCCTCGCGCTGTTGTCTCTCTGCCTCACGGTCTTCCAAGACTTTTTGTCTCCTTAACTGATCTACTTCCGCAGTCAGTTCCTCGATTGCCGCCGCGTCCGCTGGATTCCCATCTCCTGGAAACTCCATGAACAGGCGAACTGCTGTAATCGCTGGCGAACGGCAAATCGGACATTCGGATCCGGTGTTAAACCACGTTTGTAGACAGGGATCGTGGAACACGTGTCCACAACTCGTCGACATTAATGGCTGGCCGTTGTTAAGCGTTACCAAACATAAGCTGCCAATCATGATCTACTAAATCTTCTGCTCTCCTACACTCTGTACGGAAATGTTCCAAAGTATAAACTTTCGCTGCAAATACCAATGCTGCAATGCGCGGCTTCAAATTCCTTCGCAGGATGTTCATCAGCTCGTAATCCGATAAAGGTTGTAAAAGCTGCGATCGTAAACTAAGAACGGCGTCTATGAATTGTCCTGTCGTTTCCTCCTTACCTTGGACTCTATCCATAATTCGTCTCAATACATCAACATTCGTGTGAAATTGTTGAAACTCTCTCAACAAATCACTTCTAAAACTCTCCCAGTGGATGATGTCGTTTGGTCTGCGTCGAAGATACGACCAGTACCAGCGAGATGCTTTTTCTCCTAACAGATGATGAAATCCGTTGATCACCTCGTTCCACGGGCAATTATAAGACTGCTGAAGTCTCTCAATCCTAAAAATAAAATCTTCTACTAACATGGTTCTAGGGTCAAAAGTAATTCCCCATTTATCTAAATCTGGATATCTGGTTCTGCTTCTTGGTATATCCATTTGTCGTCGATTGTCGATGGCTCTCGTTCGTGTTGTTACATTACTCCTACTCGGGTTAGGTGCTGCTTCCGCTGCCGGTATACTCCTTGGCCATTCAACATTTGCTGGTGTCTGTCCTTGGTTGTTAGGTGAAACTTCCGGAGTATATGAAGGTCCTGATTGCTGCGACATTGCTTCTCTTATTGCTACTCTCATTTCTGAGCGTACCAACTGCAGTAAATTCGCTTGTGATCTTCCAACCACTACATCAATTGCTCCGTATATTCCTGTACTGTTGAGTCCGCTTTCAAACGCTGAAACATTTCCTCCTGCGGCTGTCAATGAACTAAAAGATGGTTGTTCTATCGAACTATCAACCCCTCCGCTCGCTGTAGGTACTGCCTCTTGCACGTTCTCTGCATCATCATCATTACCACCATTCATCGGGTTAACCCCTCGCTGAGTTGGTGTCGGATCAGATATAATCTCAAAATATCAAAAAGACAAAAACTAAATCTCCCAAATAAACTAAACTAAAAACTCAAAAACAAGATTTAAAATCTTGCGTAACGAAATGTATTAGAAGTTAAAAGAATTTAAAAAAAAATTGTATTGAAAAAAACTCTAAACGAAGACAAGTTATGCTGCAAAAAATGTTATTAAAAATCAAAACAATATAGTAAAATCAAAAATATAAATCACAAATAAAACGTTCAAAGAAAATTTCTTTAAGTTTCTCAACAAAAAAAAAATCTGTAACAAAAATCTAAAAATCAAAAATTCTCCAAACATAAAGGTTTCGGTAACGGCTCCGAAAAACAATCAATCATATGCAAATAAAATCTTAACTTAACTAAAACTATAAAATATATACGTAAAATAATCATATACATTAGTATGTCTAAATGTGTATGTCGATATGCTTCCAATGTTTCAAAATATAATAAAACTTGAATCTATAAAGTTATCGCATCTCTTCAATATGATCTGAACCCAGTCGCTAACACTATCAACTAACGAAGTAGAAACGTAGTGTGACTTACTGCAAGCCCATTCATGTTAAATCAAATAAATATCTTTCGGTCTATAATAAACTATAACTGCACTAAGACGGTTGTTTTGGTCAAAATCCGAGTTTGAGCAAGATCCGCTTGCGCTACGCGAACCGAATCTCCAACCTCAATCTCGGGACTGCAAAAACTAGAACTCGCCTAAACTCGAAGACACAAAAAAAACAACTAAATATAAATATTCTCGAAAATCTACACTATTTCAACTAAAATCATTAATTAGTTCACTTCGTACGCGCAATTAAAGACTGTTACCAATAACATCTATCTTTAAGACTTCATACAAGCTATCCTAACTAACAATTAATCTTTACGCGAAATTAATCTTCAACTCTATCTTCCACGACGTCGCAACGCGTTAAGGACTCTTAAATACCTAGAACGGGACTTACGCGTATCCGATAAAATATCAAACTAATCGAAACGCAAAAATAACAAAACTCAATAATAAAACTAAACTAAAGCTACAGGTGTTCATGCTTCGGGCCCCACGTTGGGCGCCAATTTTTGTGGAGCACCCCTGGTGGACATACACACAACACAGACTGAATTGAATCAATCCATCTATATATTGCATGTGATGTATCGGTACAAGTGTTGCCACTCTACCTAATCACAATACAATGTAATTTACTACCAATTGTTTGTTGTTTGCTATTCCCCAGGGGTTAGTGTACTATATATCAAGGGGTGGTGTTACCAGAAATTCATCAATTCTAATTTCTTCGAAGCCATCATGTTTCGTCATCCATTAAAGGATTGCCCTCAACTTCGGCCGACACACAATTACAACGTGAACTTCACCTCGAAGAAGTCGCTATCCCAGCAGTAGGCGGTCACTGGTATTATAAACGTCCTGCACAGCTAAACTAGCGGGGCGGGGTGGAGATCTTTTGCCATACTGCCGGAAACCCAATACACTACCTCAAAAAATCTTCAATACCAGCTAAACAAATGCGAACTTCGCTTTTTGTTGTGACAGCTATTTGAAGTTCAAGAAAATAATAAACTAAAATGCTAGACTTAACTAGCTGGCCCGAAGTATTAATAGCCTGTAGAAGGTGGACACAAACGCAAAGGATACATTGGACAACACAAACACATACACATGTTAGACATACTTGCCGACCGTTGTTATGCCGGACACTGGTGTCTTTACCCTCCCTTATTGGAACCGCTAGTGTTCCACCGTGACGCCGTAACCATTTATCTTTTAAGCGTCCCAACATGATAATTATTCTATTCTATTTACACTTGATTGATTTGATTGATTGTATTTCTTCCCCGTTACCTACCTGTATATTCCTTAGCCACAAAACATAATAAGTAGATCTTGTTTAAATTCGACTTTACAATTTACAAATTTTGACATAAGTCTTTTATTTACAAAAGGATCGCCTTAAACTATGTTTAATTGCTTAACCTTATCAATAGTTATCTAAAGCTGAACAAAACTTCAAAACATATTCGAAATTCAACAAACTTTCATAAAAGATTCCTTAATCTTTACGCTCGTAACTCTGCTCTCAACTAAAGCAGGACTGTAACTCGACCGATAAATACTCAATTCTCAAAACTTCAAAAACTAAAATCATTATGCTTAAACAAAACTTTAACTGCTTTACTCGACCTATCAAGAAATCTGTTACGTTAGTTTGGATATATGTTTTTGTTTTTGTTATCTCTTATTTTCTTTGTCTCAATAATTTGAATTTTTGTTTTCACTTATAAGTTAGCTAAATTACATGTTTTGGTTTTTCTTTTTCTTCTTAGAATACGTATTTTGTTTTTGGGGTTTCGTTTTTCTTATAATTTGGTTTTCATTTTCAGGATTATGTTTCCTTTTCTTAAATATATGATTTTCATGGTATTTTCCTATTTTCAGGTTTATGTTTCTTTTATTGGTTTCATTTTCAGGATTGTGTTTCCTATGCTATTTTAATTTTGGTTTCATTTTCAGGATTATGTTTCCTATACTATTTCGATTTTTATGTTTATATTTCTTTTAATTATTCGTAGAACGTATTTAAGCTGTCTTAATTTATATGTTCTAGATTTATATTTTCGATATTTTGTTTTTCGATACAACTTATTTTAAACCTCAATTTTATTTTCCTCCATTTGCTTTACTCTAATTTTCGAACTGTATTTTCTTTACTTTAAATTTTCATTACTTTATTTTAAACTTTAAAATTTCGTCTACTTTAATTTAAACTTTACTTTACTTTAATTTACGTTAATTTCTTTCAATTTTTAATCTTCTCTAAATCACTTTAGTTTTTACTTCGATAATCTTTTAATTTACTCTAATTTTAAATCTTTTCTAATTCGTTTAATTTCAACTCAAGGAACTTTAATTTATCTGGATTTTAACTTTCTTTTAACTGATTTTAATTTCCTTTCCACTGATTTTAATTTTTAGCTTAATTATGCTTAGGTTATATGGACTTTAATTTTCTTTTAACTCGCTTGAATTTTCCACTAATTTTACAATAATTTGTCTCGCTGTTTCCTCTCTAAATTATCTAAAAGTATTTATGCGATAAGGTTCCTAGTTTTCCAGGAAAATACGTACTCCATTTACACCTGACTATCTTCTCAATTCCAGACCATGTGTCTCCTTTTATTATACAATCAATATAGAAAGAATAAAACAGAAGACTTACCGCCGGTTTTGTTGGGGCTTTTAGGGTTAGGTTGTTCGTTACCCTTGTGGAAATGATGATGGAGTGGATTTCCGTGATGGTGAAGGTTATGATGAGATGATGATGACGTCTAGATGAATTCGTCCGAATGAAGATTATTTCTATGGTGGTGATTAAATGATGGTGATGATGGTAGCAAAAACTCGGATGATGAGGTCCAAAATATGGATGCTTCCGATGGCTAAAATATGGAGGTTCCTAATGCCAAACTGGGGATGTTGCTTGTGTCCAGAAATTATGGTTATATTTACGTTAGTTTCAGTGGCCAGAAATGATGAAATTGATTTTTACTACTGTGGCCAAAGTGTGCGAATGATTGTGACCAAAATTTACTAGTTGCTGTGGCCAAAACTTGATATCGACTGAAGACACTTGTAGAAGATTACGACTGTGACCAAAAAATGTGATGGTGGCCAAAATTGTGTAGTTATGGTGACCAAAAAGGGCTTGAGATGACCGGTCAAAATGATTTATGTGTGTGTGTGTGTTTGCGTTTGCGTTAACGTGTCTGCTCCAGTCGGTTGATGAAATTAAAAAAGAAAAGGAAGAAACAAAAATGTATAAAATTACTACCAGTTCTTTATAATAATTATTAATGTTTTAGGTTGGCAGAGTATTTTATAATTTAGGTTTCTGTGGATGTTGGGGTTTTTCTTACTTACGTCTGCTCCAGTCGGTTGATGAAATTAAAAAGAACAAAATGTCTACCTTGATTGTGAAATTCTAGCGTGGAATTATTAAATCAGCTGAATTGGTGGTTGCCACTCTTGCGCTGTTCGAGTTCAATGTGGTTTATCAAAGACGATTTACAATTAGACGACCAGAAGATGTGCGCAACTTGGCAACCCTGGTAAAAGAGAACCAAAAAGTACTAGGAGTTCACTCAAACGCATTTCTCTCTCGCGTCATATCTTGCTTATTTCATACTTTTTGCATAGTTTATATAATTTTACGTAAACATGGTTGGAATTTGTATAGTTATATACAATAACACTATCAAAAAGGTGCTCGTGTATTGGAATATTCAATGAAGAGAGTAAGAGAGAGAGTAGAGAAGTACTAGGGTTTCACTCGTTTTGTTTGTTGGCATTTGAGTGAAGAGAAATTTTGATTGTCTACTTGTACATCGTTTTTGGGTTTATGGTGCAAGGTTGTATGTTTTTGGTATGGTAGTACTTTTATTATTCGTAAGCGGTGTTCTCATTTTCCACACATGACAAAAGCAAAAAAAAAATATAGTTGAATATATGTCAACTAATTTAGAATTTGCAAGAGACAATTTGGAGGGTTAAATTCCAACACAAATTGTAAGAAGCAGTGGAAATCTCTTAAAATAACTTCTGTTTGTTGTTCTTTTTCGCACTAGCTTATTTTGTTTGTTTATATTTTTGTATTACTTGACAGCTTTCTTGGAATATTCCAATAAAAACGTCATCAGTGTTGCCTCTTTTCGCATTGATATACAGAAACACTTTTTACTCACAAATCGAGAAACGATGGAATTTTTTGTTTCATGCATAATGTGAAAACTTTTTCGATTCGAGAACTACAGAAACGAGGTACTGGTTTCAAAAACCGAATTCATGGTACAATAATATGTACATGGTAAAGTCGTTTGAACAGAATTATTAAAAATTAAATGAAAAAAAATAATGAAATTAAAATTAAATTTTTAATTAATAATTGTGCTTATTTTCCCAACGATGCTACCCAATGGGTAGCGAAATATTAAAGAATAAAATAATGTAAAATATACCTAACACTCGAACATTTTATTTTAAATATAATACGAAAGATCGAATAAATCATCATATTTTAAAAATATATGTCATATACCAATTTGGAATGCGTGTTTAATATAAAATTTAAAAATTTTATTCAAATTCGCATTAAACTGATTTAAAGTCGAAGATCATATTAAAATTTTAAAAGAATAAAAAAAAAAACAATCTTATTAAGTTTAAAACATTTAGTTATTTCTAATTCAAATCATAAAATCATTTTGAAAAAAATTGTTTGGATATGTCAGTTAGATCATATTTCAAAATGGAAATCATGTTTCTTAATTCCAAAATTTCACTAAAATTCGAAAATCATATTATTTATTATTAACTTTTTTAATGATATTAACACAAATAAAGTAAAATCCGATTAACCGACGTCAAATAACCGGTTTCCGGTTTGTTCGAAAATTAGGTTTTTTAAAAAACCGGTACACGGTTAATGGCGAAAACCCGGTTAACCAGTTTTTCGATTTTGGACACTCTAACCCAGGGGTGCCCACGGCCTATACGCCTCGTGCGCTTTTTGTTTTTGTAATACGCCTTGTTATAGCTGGTGTTTACCCTCATATACAAGGCGTACCCAGCGGGGAAAAAACCGAGCCTTAGCGAGTGTTACGCTAAATGCTCGCAAACGGGCTCAGAAGCGACTATTTACCGGACCAAAACCGGGGGAGAAATTAAACTCACCCAAATATTCGCAAACTGGTTTAAAAACGGGTGCTAAACGGACGAAAAAAGAGAGAAACATTGTTGTCGTTGTGTCGTGCGCCAAACAGAGGCACACACGTGCAGGCACACGACACAACAACAAAGTTTTGGCTATTGCATTTTGTTTTATTTTTCGGGTTGTTCTCGCAAAAGATATTGCTAAAGTCTCGCAAACGAATCTCTTGCAAGACATCGTAAACGAAACTTTTACTGCCACACACTGAGCGACTGATGATTCATTTTCCGATCGTTTTCGGGTCTGTTTTCGAGAGTTTTACCCGCAAAAGTTTCGCGTAACTCTCGTATGCGATATCGTATACGAAGTTTTGGTCCGCTGGGTAGTTTCAACGGTGTGCAATGTGTATGTGAACTATCTCGTGAGTGTGTACACAACAAACTCGTTTGACATGAAATGAAAATTAAAAACGAGTATACTCAGTGTATAATTTTGTCCGACGTCAAAAAACTTCTGTTAAATCTCTGCTCTTAAAAACGCGTACATGTCTTCCGACATTTATACGACTTAGTTTGCATATAGTCTGATCCCTTTTCTGACGTAGTCTGCACAATCTTTGAAAATTTTCCCGAAATTATGCGACATGTCTGCTAACTCGGAAAAAATTGTACACAGGGTATCTTGCGTATGTTTTCTTTATTTTGACAAGTCATTGTATTTCTGTATTTTTTCCAATAATTTTTTTGAAGTATAACGAATTTTAATTTTGAAGTATTTGAAATTGAACACTACAAGAAATAATTTTCGTTTCGCGATACAAGTTTCAAATTTCTTTGCATAATGGATAGCAAGTGGGAATCCGAGTTATTTTTCGCTCGCAATTTTAAAAATGAAGCGGAATGTATGATTTGTTTGCAAATAATACAGACACAATCAACATATAATTTTGAAAGACATTTCAAGAGATGCCATGCGAACTACATTGCTGAGAAGACCACAGGCGGATCAAAGGAAAAGTTAGTTACGGAGTTAAAAAAGTAATTTTTAATGCACGATACGCTGCAAATCCTGGAGTATATTGAAAGTTGTGCTGAGGAAGTAAACGTGCGACGTCGTAATTTTGATTCGAAGGCTACTTATTCTGCATCAATGAAGGCATCGTATGTTGCAAGTCTAAGTATTGCTCAGAACTTCAAACCGTATACTGATGGGCCTTTTATTAAAAAAGTGTGTAAGGAAATGCTGTCTTGTTTTGGAGAAAGTGGGAATATGTTGGCAGCCTCAATTGAGACAGTTCCTTTGTCACGAAGCACTACCACCCGAAGAGTTGAAGATCTTAACAAGAACGCGGACTCGCTATTAAAAAAGAAATTCATGTCGTGACGATAGTTTTAATGTAAATGAAGAGATTCTGGCACTGATTCCGCTACTTCGAAACACAAGAGGCATAGATGTTTTTGACGCAGTAAACGCAAGGCTGAATTTAAAAACCGAATCGAAAAGATTATCAGCCATATGCACAGATGGTGCACCCGCAATGCTTGGAAAAAAGGATGTTTTTATTGGGCAGCTGATTAAAACTGGGATACAGGTTCCTTCGTTCCACTGTGTGATTCATCAAGAGACGTTATGTGCAAAATGGACGAATAGCGTTCATACAATGAATGTTGTGGTCAAAATAGTCAATAAAATCAGGGGTGGACACAATTCATTAGCTCATCGCAAGTTAAAAATATTCCTCGCGGAGTGCGAAAATCAATATGGCGATCTACTTATGTTCACTGAGGTAAGATGGTTAAGTAGAGGACAATGCCTTGAGCGTTATTTTGAACTTCGCAAAGAAATTGTTGAGTTTATTGAATCGGAATTAAAAATGTTTGATATTTTGGACGAAATTAAATCAGAAGAATTTAACATCAATCTAGCATTTCTGCCGGACATAACAAAACACCTTAATTGCCTTTATATTGCACTTCAAGGCAAAAACAAATCTATTTTTGAGTTGGTGGACCTAATCGAAGGCTTCATAAAAAGATCGATATTTTTGCATTTGATTTGTACATGGAAAAAATTTATCACTTTTCATGTTTAAAATCTGTTCTAAATGAGTTCGGAGTTTTGAATTTCGATTTTACTGAATTTATTCGCCAATTTGAGGATTTAAAAAAAAAAATTGATAAAAGATTTAAAGATTTTGACTGCATTAAGCAAGTGATGGCCATTTTTTATACACCAATGACATGCAGCATAAACGATCAAAAACCAAAGCTGCAAATGGAGCTATGTGACTTGCAGTGCGACTCCGAACTTAAAGTAGCTAATTTAAAAGGTATCGATTTTTGGAAATCATTAAAATTAAATAAATATCCCTCGCTTAAAAAAATATTTTAAGACCGTATGCCATGTTCGGCAGCACATTTATTTGCGAAAGTGCCTTTTCAAGTTTAAAATTAATAAAAAATAGTCATAGAAGTAGAATAACCAACGAGCATTTAGAGGCGTTATTAAAATTATCAACAAATAACGTTGAAATAGATATTGATAATTTATTGGAGGGTTCGCGGGGGAATTAAACACAATTTATAAAATAATAAAAATTAAAAAATGTACAAAATAAATTATTTTTGTTTTTCATATTTGTATAAATAGAAATGTATAAAATAGAAAAACTTAATAAATGTAGAAAAGGAATTATTTTTATTTTTTTTCTTATTTAAAGATAATATATAAAATAAATGTAATATATAGTAAAAATAATAAATGTTCAAAATGATTTTTTTTTATTTTTTTTCATCTTTAGAGATAATGTATAAAATAAATGTATAAAATAATAAAAATTAATATATTTACAAAATGAAGTATTTCTGTTTTAATTCTTTATATTAACTTGTAGTGTCTGCCTGTCTGCCTGCCTGCCGAAAAACCTGTGGATCGAATTAAAGCCCTTTTTTCGTTTAGGTCCACCAACTCAACTTTGCAGGCAGACTCGTGGCGACGTCAAAAACTTTTAAACATAAAAATAATTTAAAAAAAATTATTTAAAAATAAAAATTTAAACCTTTTGCGTCGTATATAAATAATATATATTCAAAATTATGTTTATGTTTGTTGGTTTATTACGGGTTGGGTTTTTTCATATTCGCTACAGATAAATTTTTCAAAAATGAAATTCAGTTATTTTCTCAGTGTACCTAATGGAGTTTTTTTCTTACGGTGCGTTTACACGGGACAGTTCAAGACCGGACAGTTGATAATATGTATTAGTTGTCAAAAAGAGAAAACTTTGTTGTGTGACGTATGCGTCCAGCCAGTTATAAGAACAGTTTTAAGCAACCGTCGATAGTGTCGTTTTTTGTAAATTTCGTGCTCTGATTTTGATTTTGATTAATTTACTAAAAGAAGATTGCTACATATATTATTTATACATGTTTATATCTAGTATGTGTTGCCAAATAATATTTCAATAAAACTCCAAATTACCAAATAAAACTAAATTTTCCCAATTTCTACGATCGTTGCTATTGTGTTTTGCTCTATTTCTCCAGATTATAATGAAGCTGATGTACTCGATGTGCTCTGCAAATTTCATATGTATACATGTTTATGTGTATGTGTGCGATGTTTTGCTTTGTTTTTCACAAATTACCACGAAATGTCACCGGTCTGACCAATTACGTCAAATCACTTGCCGAAGTTACTGTCGTCGAAAAATCAGAGACAGTGGCGCGGCAAGTGGCAGAAGTGTAAGTGTGGTAGTAAAATAGTGTGAATGTATTGCTACTGTCGGAGCAAAACTGTCCCGTGTAAACGCCAGGTTAGTTGTCAAAAAGAGAAAAATTTGTTGTGTGACGTATGCGTCCAGCCAGTTATAAGAACAGTTTTAAGCAACCGTCGATAGTGTCGTTTCTTGTAAATTTCGTGCTCTGATTTTGATTTTGATTAATTTACTAAAAGAAGATTGCTACATATATTATTTATACATATACACATACTAGATGTGTTGCCAAATAATATTTCAATAAAACTCCAAATTACCAAATAAAACTAAATTTTCACAATTTCTACGATCGTTGCTATTGTGTTTTGCTCTATTTCTCCAGGTTATAATGAAGCTGATGTACTCGATGTGCTCTGCAAATTTCATATGTATACATGTTTATGTGTATGTATGCGATGTTTTGCTTTGTTTTTCACAAATTACCACGAAATGTCACCGGTCTGACCAATTACGTCAAATCACTTGCCGAAGTTACTGTCGTCGAAAAATCAGAGACAGTGGCGCGGCAAGTGGCAGAAGTGTAAGTGTGGTAGTAAAATAGTGTGAATGTATTGCTACTGTCGGAGCAAAACTGTCCCGTGTAAACGCCAGGTTAGTTGTCACGTCTGGTGTAAAGTATATATGTATGCGTGTTAATAAAGTGTATAAGTATTGGTGTTTGCGCCTCCATAAGAAAGTTTTGGGCACCCCTGCTCTAACCCAATTTTTCGAAGCAACCGAAAACCCGGATTCTTGCATTGGCCAGTTTGTTAAATAAACTAATGATTATACCGATGGTCCATTTTTTTCTGTGTATAAACAGTATACGTTGCTGTTGTATACAACAAAATTTCTTTCTATCACCTGCTATAAATACAACTTTAACTAACCTCTTGCTTATAACAAAGTAATGTTCTTAGGATATCAACAATTTTCATGATTTACATTTTAAATTTCATTAAGTAAAACATGTTACCTTTAAGTTACGGTGCTATATACAAAACTCCCGATGATCATAAGCCCCCAGAGGAAACCGATTTGTCCGATGACACGGATTATCCTAATTTAAATTCACGCGACTACGCCAAACGTCCTTTGAATCACACGGTGCGTATGCACGAGGCTTGGGAATGCATAAGTATCAGTACACCCGAGTCAGAGTCACAGGGAAATGTTGCAATTTGCTGTAATAAACTTAGCGGGCGTGAATGGACCAGTTCATTTTGGGGTTTCGAAAAATCAGAAGTATTTAAGGTCAAAGAGAAGGCGATTGAGCCTCATAACGCCTGCTTCAAACTGCAATGTTCTTCGTTAATTAATTGTATGGAGTTTGTATCTCCAAATATAGTAAGTTCTTAGTGTGAAAAGAAATGACAAATCGATAAAATTGAAACTATTTTGATATTAGTTGATTGTAGCTTTTAACACTGGAAAACTTCAAGTTTGGTCAACGCGCTCGGAAGTCCGCAGTGCTTCTAATCCCTACTGTTTGTTTTTAATAGGAGAGAAGTGTGAGAACATGAAGCCCATTACTTGTTTAACTAGCTTTAAATCGAATCCTCATAAAGCGGTGACAGGCTGCAAAGATGGCGCATTAAGGGTAAGCATTAAGAAACCAACACAAAATAAAAGTTATAAACAAAAAACTAATAGTGAAGGAAAAAATTCGTTGGGTCACTGAAAACATATCGAGAGATGCCCATAAGCTGCAAACTTGTTCGTAATTCTTGTTTCTTTCAGATTTGGGATATGGGAAGTGCCGACTTATTATCAATGCAAAGTTATCGTTTTGCTCATAAAGATTCTATAACCAGTTTGTCATCCTCCTCCAGCAATGAAAATGTATTTATCACATGCTCCTTGGACAAATCGTGCCTACTATGGGATGATCGTGAAACGCGACCAGCTATAGGTAACTGAATCTAATTATTGGTCGATATTTTGTTAATATCAACTTTTCTATTTTGAAGCTCTCTATGATGACCATAATGTTCGTTTAAAAGACGTCACATTCTCTTTAAAATCTGAAGATAATCTAGTATATTTAGGCGATGAATCTGGCTATATTATTACCCTGGATATTCGAAAACCTGGAGAGTTTATAAATAAAACTCAATACTTTGATCGTCCTATAAGGAAAATAGTACCAAATGGGTAAATATATAAGCTCTGTCTGCTGCGTACTGATAATTTGTAACAATTTGTTAATGGATGTTACAAGATAAGGGGTATTTTGACAGTTCGATGGTAGAGAACATAGGAAAATTAACAAGTACATACAAGTTTACTTGGGAAATTTTTGCCAGTAAGAATTTTCAAGTTCGAACATATGTTTTGTGTAAACAAACAAAATTAGGAAATAGTCTGAACATAAAATCAAACTACTCGTGCTCTATAATTAACCTTTAACTGCTTTTAAAAAGTAAGCAATTTTCTCTGATTTTTAATGTTTTGTTCAAACTGCGGTTTTTGCGTTTTCAAAAGTTTAGATCGCAAATCAGCTGTTTACAAACAAGTGTTCATATTTCTTACAAGTTTTTACTGGATGTCGTTTGTGTACCTTTTATATTTTCTACTGGGAGAATAAAATCTACATATGGGCATTTCCACAGAAAGTGCCACCCTATGTCACATTACGTCACCCTCGTTAATTGTTTATATTTTAGGACCACGAAGTTCGATTGTTTTCTATTTTACTAAATACAGAATGTCAGATGCTCTATATTTAATAACAGATGAGAAAACAATCAATGAAAATGGTCCTAAAATATAAGCAATTAACGAGGGTGACGTGATGTGACAAAAGGTGGACCTTTCTGTGGAAATGCCCATATCTTAGAGGGCTTTTATACGATGAAAGTTTTGCATGCAAAACGCTTTAATCGACGTTTATTCGGCCAATCTTCTGTAATTGGTCATTGGTAGCAATAAAAATATAAAATTTCTAACAAAACAGCAATTTAATTCATTCGCAAAAATGTGAAAACATTTGTTTACACAATTGAAAAATAAAAATGGTAGATAATAACGAAAAAAATAATTGAATATCTTATTATTGAATTGAATATTCGTTGGAAGCAGAATACAAATACATAAAACAACAGAACAAGAATACAAACGATACTAAAGAACTGCACACAGTTAAATGCACGTAAGAAATTCATCGTATAAATGGCCTCTAAAATAGTTACTTATATCAAATATTTTAAAAACAGCAAAAATGAGCTAATTAATTCGTTTTTTACTTATAGCGATAATTTGGCTGTGATTGGCGATTCGAATGTTTTGAAGGTGTCGAATTGGTCGTCTCACTCGGTGCTACATGAAAATTCAAATTCAGACAATTTTATTAGGGATTGCGCTTGGCTGTCATCTTCAGAACTTTTAACCGTTGGCTTTGAGGGCAAAATGCGAAGTCATTCTCTAAAAAGTTTGTAAATTAGTGTTTCGAGAAGAGTAAATACCATGGCGCACTACTACAGCTCAATATTAGTCAAACTCGTGTTGTTTACACCGAATATCGATTTGTTTCTATCTCTATACAATAATTAGGCATAAGTTATTAGACTTACATAAATGAATAAAGAAATCTAAACGGATAAAGAATACGCACACAAAATAAGGGAATTAATTGCATTATATAGCCCGGTTTTTAGTTTTTATAAAATTTTCGTTGCCATAAGAGGTGTATAAAAAATAACGACATTTTCAAGAACCGAAAATGCCAGAAATAAGAAAACTTAAAATATATTTTATGGGTTAATTTCTTACTTATATAGGGTGTTCACAAGAGTGTGGTAACTGTTGTATGTGTCGTATGTGCTAAAGTTCTACAACAGTTGTATAACTGTAGTAGATTTTTTCCATACAAAATCTCGATGCAAATACAAGGTACATGTAAGCATTGTTATAATTTCCGTACCGAGTTATTCCGGTATGTGATTTAAATCGAATACGATTTGACATAATAATGATGTTTACTTTTGCAAATAATGGCTATCAATTAATTTATTTCCCATTTTCTGACATTAGAAAATGTAAATATAAAATATTACTTCCTCAATATTAGGAATCAGTTCAATAAATTTCATCAAATAGTCAAATCGTATTCGATTTCGACTAGATCGATTTTCACGTAGACGATACACGATACATTTATTCTCTCAATAAATTAAACGTCATAGGTCCGGTGGAAAGTAAACATTGGATGGTTGAAAACATGGGTTCAATAATACCAGGTGGAGGCGATAGTAAACAAAGGAACAATCCAACCGGGTTTTGTGGCAAACTAGTTGTGTTAAATACAATACAAATGTATATCAACGATAAAAGTCAACAAAAAAGTGCAAAATACATTTAAATTTTTCAGTTCTACACCAAAAAGACATGGAAAAGTTAAGTAAACATATTGTGTAACTCCACCTGGTATAAGTTAATTTTAAATTTAATTTCTCTCATTTCCACAAACCTACGACGAAGAGTGTGAAATGAAACGTCAGATGAGAGAATAAATGTATCTATACCTATATTAGTCTATGGGTACGATGAAATGAAAAAGAAAATCATGTGGGCTGACACTACTACCTTGAATTTGTATCAGGATAAAAGTGTTGTCCGATCATAGATACATTTATTCTCTCATCTGACGTTTCATTTCACACTCTTCGTCGTAGGTTTGTGGAAATGAGAGAAATTAAATTTAAAATTAACTTACACCAGGAGTTACAAAATATATTCACTAAGTTTTTTCATGTAGTTTTGGTGTGGAACTGAAAAATTTAAATGTATTTGGAACTTTTTTGTTGACTTATCGTTGGAATACATTTGTATTGTTCCTTTGTTGGACGTTGTTTACTATTGTTTTTGCTCTATTCGCTTCAGCTGTCAAACTACACACATAAATACCAACAACACAAGAGTGCAAAAGAGTACAAAAACAAAATTACATGTGAGTGTGACAGCCGAAGCGAAGAACCTCATGAAAAAAATTAAAAAGCTGTTCTTACGACTTTACCATGAACATATTATGGTACAACTGTTGCAGATATGTTTTTGCGGTGTACTAAGTACGTAAGTAATAAATTTATTGAGACTTCTTTTCGTAAATACAGAGTGGTTGGATAACCTTATTTAACATAGAATATTCCATGGTACAATAATATCTTCATGGTAATAGCGGCGCGCGTTGTTGTTGTTGTAGGCAGCAACAACAGGCATTTTGTTTTTGTTCTATTCGCTTCAGCTGTCAATCTCTACACATACATACCAACAACGAATGCAAAAGAGTACAAAAACAAAATACATGTTACTGTGACAGCCGAAGCGAAGAGCCTCATGAAAAAAATTAAAACAGCTGTTCTTACGACTTTACCATGAACATATTATACTTGTTTTCTTCTAATACACGGTAAAAAAGTAGATAAGCAACTTGCTAAAGTGAGATAGCGAATGTACATACATAAGTACAACATCTATTTTTGTGTCATCTGGGGTGCCTCAGGGCAGTCATCTTGGGCCGGTTCTATTTTTGTTATTCATTAATGACTTACCCGCCTCCATAATGCACTCTAAATTCTTAATGTACGCTGATGACGTGAAGATCTATTTTTCTTACAAGGATCCTTGTCAATATACTTTACTTCAGAGGGATTTGTCTACTTTCCAGACGTGGTGCGAGACCAATTTGATGGAGCTTAATTTTACGAAATGTAAGCATATGCTGTTCTCTAGGTCATCATTATTTTCGGCAAAATACATTTTAGGTGGCAATGTTCTTGAATCGGTGGACTCATTTGTTGATCTTGGTGTTCTCTTGGACAGAAAATTGAATTTCAACTCCCACATAATTACGATGGTGAACAAGGCTTATGGCGTTCTGAACTTTATTAAACGTTGGGCAAAGGAATTTTCAGATCCCTACGTTACGAAAAATCTTTTTACTTCACTAGTCCGCCCAATTCTCGAATATGGATCAGTTGTTTGGGACCCCCAGTACAATTTGTATGTTAATATGATTGAATCGGTCCAGAAACAGTTTCTCATTTTTTGTCTGAGAAATCTTCAATGGAACCCGAACCATAATCTTCCTTCGTATAGCAGTAGACTAGCATTGATCAGATTGCCGACTCTTAGTAGTAGACGTACCATGATAAACTCTATTACAGTTTTGAAGATAATTGATGGATGTATATGTTCTGAATTTCTGTTATCTAAGATTTTCATAAATGTCCCATTGAGACCCACGAGGTACTATAAACTCGTAAACATCGAGTTTCAGCGTTCGAATTATGCGTCCTTTGATCCAGTTAGGAGAATGTGTCGTGACTTTAATGAGCTATATCAGTTTATTGATTTCACAGGTAGTTGGGAAACGACAAAGTCTAGCATAATTTGTCATTTGAACCGATTGCATTAGTGCTGTATATTCGTTGACGTACATATGTAAATTTAATTTACTTTATCCTTACTATCTGGTCTTATTTATGATTTGGTTTTCGTTTTGCTCGTAATTATTATATATTGAAGTATCTTATGTTAATATCTCGTGATGTGCTTTTATACTTATTTATGTTAGTGTAATACCAACTGGTGAAGAATTTCTGTAGTTGGTTGTAACGTGTGAACTTATAATCCTTGCTCTCCCGTTATAGACCGGTCTATAATGTGTACGCTGTCCTCACGTTATGGGACGTGGCCCTCTCGGTCGGTAGGGGCGGGTAAGAGTGGCGGCGATGGGTTCGCTCGATTTAAAAAAAAAAAAAAAAAAAAAAAGGTGCGTGTCAATCCGTGAAAGTTTCCTATGGTGAAAAAAAATTGTGTTGTGGTGAGAATATTTTTACTCTTTGCTGTGCCAAACCGAAAGTTTTTCCACAGTAGTAAAAATTTGACAGTTCGTAAGATGAAGGAAATTAAAGACGCGTCTGAAATGTAATCATTTTTATAATGAATATTTGTAGAAATATATTATCGTAGATATGGCATTTTGTTCAGAAAATTCTTTGTAGTTACTTCTCCAAATTTACATGTACATAATTACATGTATTATAATTCTTTTTGCATCTTTTTGCCGTTGTTGCCATTGTAATAAAGTCAAATTTACAAAAATTTAAATGGACTCTAAATGGCTTACGGCAAATGTCTGTTTACAAATGACTGATGGCCACAGATACAAGCCGACATAAAAAGTTGTCGACGGCGGCGGCCATAAAATTCAAACTGCGTTGGGTAAAGTTAACAATGAAATAAAGTTTTTTAACACAAAATTATGATGTTAAAAATAAAACTATGCGTGTAACTGAGGGAAAATATTAATAATTTATTTTATTCAAATCCATTTCGGACACTTATGCAATTCATAAACTGAAAAATACCGGCGGCAACCCGCCGCACAAAATATATCGACAACGGCAGCAATTCGGTTCTGTGCTATGCAATCTGCTTCGGCCCTGGTGTTTGTATTGTGGTTGTCAAATATTTCCAGCCTGTTGCCAAAAATTTACCTAGCCCCCTGGGCTAGTGAAATTTTATTCACCTCGCAAATGTCATATTTTTACTACTAGGTGGAAAATCTATCGCTTTGGCACAGGCTCATAATGGTAATGTTTAATAGAAATAATGGCCAGTTTTTCAGTCAGTGGTGATCTTCGTTTCTTAGTTAAATTGTGGTTAAACATCGAATTGTGTTTTTTAGTCATTGTTTAACTATGATTTAACCACCAAATGTTGGTTGGTTAACTTATAGTCAGAACCATATTATTTTGACAATCAAATTACTGACTGTCAAAGTGAGAAATGAAGATTGTATAAAATACATGTTTCAGATTTGCGTATTTGAACACATACGTTGAGTCTAGATCGTTTAATTGTTGCCCTATATAGCTTTTTACACATTTTTGTTAAAATGACTTCGATTTTATGCATCTATTTCTTATTTTACATAATTCCATTTTGTTTGTTCCCCTTTGTTGTTTTGGTATTTATCCCAAAACACGTTTTTTCCAATTAGAATACAAGGGTTGCCATATTAGTTGACAATATGGCGACTTACATTAACTCACCACTGAAAAACAAAATGCAAAGTTAACCTCTAATTATCTTAGAATTAAGATTATGTAATCCGATAGTTAACTATCCACTTAAAAACTGGCCATAAGGCTTGCTCGCGGCCTTTATGATAGCTAACAGAGCAAAAGTCTGTTAACAACCTTAAATATATATATCAACTAATACTAATCAACAATGAGATCTGTTAAATGACAGTGGCAAAACAGAGAACATGATAAAAACATGTGTGCTGACAATAGCAGCATTTAAATACGAAGATGTAAACATACAAATATTCATGAATAACATACATATTTATGAATGAAAGCAAAATAACTGAAAGATGAAACATCAATATCACAGCATCGAGTTGACTAGAGTCAGGTAAGTTTTCGTTATCATAGGTTTCATGTTAATTTTGGTGAGTATAAATATAGATAATATTATTAGTGTGTATGCCAGGTATAATAGTAGATAAAATATGGTAATAATATAATCACCCCTATTCTGCGTTACAATTACGTTCCCGCTCTACGTTACGCATCGATCGAACTTTGGTATTCCAAAAAAAACGTAATCTAAAGAATAAGAAGGGGAAAAGTGTGTTGTCACAATAAGCAGATTGCCTGTGGAACGTAAAAAAACAAAACAAAACAAATAATCATTTGTGTAAACATTGAAGTTAAAAGTGTAATTTTGTGCTAATAAAACATATTTTCAACTGTTAAAACACAAAAGAATTAAAAATTCGTATAAATTTATTTATTAAATACACTAGCGCGTGTGAAAAGTTAAAAAAACACAAAAAGAAGTATTTGTGACCAAAGAGTTAAAAAACCAGTTGTGCCGGAGGTAAGTTTTCCTTTTTTGTTAACATCATTACAGCACAAAAATACATTTTGTTTATTTCAATAGAAATGGAAGTAATAGCAGCAGCATTTTTGTTGGGAGAGGAGAACAACGTGCTCCAGAATGCGGAGGCAAGGATTGCCAAAAGAGATTTGAGGGACAGTTGCAATCCGTTCGAGATGACCGATCAAAGGTAAGACATTTGTTTTAAAAGATATGACATGTTATCTGAAATAATTCGTTTACTTTTACAGCTTCAGAAAAAACTTTCGCCTGAATAAAGACACTTTTAAGTATGTGCTAGATACTTTTGCGCAAGCAGCGCGGGCGAATACATTGGCAGCTGTCCCACCGCTTAGCAGAGTAGTGGTAGCTCTGAGATTCTTTGCCGAGGGAAGCTACCAACACGGAGTTGGTGCTGATTACAATGTTGGGATGTCTCAATCCACAGTGTCCAAGTCGCTATCCTATTTCCTGGAGGTTATGCAGCCAAAGCTTTGCTCGCAGTGGATAACATTTGAGATGACTGAGGAGGAAAAATCAGAAGCGAAGCGCGAGTTTTATGCCAAGGCAGGCTTCCCAGGGGTCACTATGTGTGTTGATGGCACCCATATAAAAATAATAAAACCATCTGAAGAGGAGTTCCTTTACTACAATAGAAAAGGATATTTTAGCATTAATGCTATGGTGGTGAGTATTTTGATGTTATGTTTAAAGTGATCGCAAATTGAATTTATGGTTTTAGGTGTGCGATAACAAAATGAGAATTCGGTTTATAGACGCAAAATTTCCTGGATGCAATCACGATTCCCATATATGGAATTTAAGCAAAGCTAGGGCCCACACGGAACGGAAATATCAGGACGGAGAGAGAAACACTTGGCTATTAGGTATTTATTTGAGCAACAATGCATGTAAATTTCAGTATGTAATCTTTTTTAACAGGTGATGCGGGTTATGCCTTGGAACCCTGGCTTATGACGCCATACAGGTCTCCAAGTGCAGGCAGCCGGGAAAGCAAATACAATATACAGCACATAAAGGCTAGAAATATAGTGGAAAGGACGATTGGGGTTTTGAAGAACCGTTTCCGGTGTTTATTGGGTGCTCGTGAGCTACATTACTCCCCACAAAAAGCCACTCAAATTATAAATGTTGTTTGTGCCCTCCATAACATTTGCGTACATTACCGCGTAGAAGATGAGGAGATGCATGAATTGGAACGTGAAGAAAGTTCTCCAGAAGAGGGAGAAGATGAAAGCAGTGGCTCCGATTACGCTTCCCTAGCACGTAACATTCGGGATAATATACTTGCCTCTTTTTAAGTCGTATCGAGTTCATTTCTGTTTGTATACAAAACACAAAACAATTCAGTCCATATACATTTCTCATTAAATTAAACAACATGTAATTCATTTCAATTAAAGCTTTTAATTTTAAATTCAGTCCATAGATCTCATGAGAAAAATAAAAAATAAACTATAATAATAATAAGGCGTAATTCATTTCAATTAAATTCAGGGACTTTCACAGTAAGAACATAAAAATATTAAAAATCCAATAAAAACATTACAAATCATAATCACCAGGTTGCTGGAAGCGTAACATTTCCATTATAATTTTCACTTTTTTTCCAGCAACTGCTGCTTTATTTTATTGTGGCGCTTATCTTCTTCGTGTTGCGCTTTTGCTGTGTCTGCCAGGCTTTCCATATTCCTATTTAGGCGCAGCATGTATGTGACCACACCCATTAAATTCTTGAGTTTCTTTCCTGGCTGCTTCGTGCGAGGTTAAAAGCTGTTTTATCAGAGATTGCGTGCTTTCCTTCGGACACTGCTGCTGCCGCTTTTTTGAAGTCGTTGGCATATCGGCGAGGTCTTCTCTACGTGCGGAAATATCCATTGCGGACGCTCCATTATCCTCCTGTGCAGCACTGACCACTCCGAAATCCTCTGCACCACTTATCCCGCTAGTGCTGGTTACCAGTCCCGTCAATTTAATTACCCTGTCTTCAAGGGAACTAATGCGTAGCAGGCGACAGTAGCCTCCTCCGGTGCTCATCATCTCCTTCTGATTCGTGGTCAGCTTCCGTTTTATGTAGCACTTCCAGTCAATTCACACCTAAACAAAATGTTTAAAAAAATCAAAACCAATGCAGAATCAGGGTAATTATTTCAATGTCACATACTTTCATCCATGCAACTCCGGTTTTTGTTGGTGGCCCCATTGAATTAAGTGTTACGGTAACCTCTTCCCAAAATGCCTGCACTTCTTCTTTTGGTCTCTGATGGTACCCACCCGCAAGGTCTGGTTTTTTGGCCATTAATTCCGCCAGCTTCTAGTACTGATCTTGGTTTGTTTGTTTCGACCTGTAATAAATAAAATACAACTCACTATTTAGTAAAACAAATTAAAAACTTTATTAAATATATATTTAAATTACTACTATACTTATATTTCTCTGAATTGTATTAAAAATTTAACTTTTTTACACACTTTATTGTAAACAACAAAGAACCATTATGTTGTTCAGTCAGACCTTTTGCAGCGTAAGAAAAACGTGAAAAACGTAACTAAAATTGCAACGCAGAATACGTACAATCGAAAGAAAAACGTAAGTGGAACGTAACGTAACGCAGAATACCGATTTCATCAAAACGGAGAAAGTTCGATTGTGATTGTAACGAAGAATAGGGGTGAATATAACTAACATTGACCATATACTAATAAAGTATAATTTTAATTTTCTTTACAATTAGCCCCTATGTGAGCCAGATGTAACCTGAAAGAAGCTGGAAGTTGTAAATGGATCCAAAGAGTTGTCCGGTATAAAGTTGAGTATCCCAACAGGCGAAAGATATGGAAAGTTGGACCAATTTACATTTTCATCTCTTTGCAGAATTTCGATCATAAGAAAATTGTCGTGTGCGCCGAGTTTTCCGTCAAATTTTCTCTGAAGCGACAAGCCGTAGTTGCAGAGTGGTTGTACGTCAGATTTTCGGTAAATATATGCGTTCGAAAAACGTTTCGTTGGGTTCTCATAAAATGTATTTATACATTTTCTTAGTATTTTCCGTTCCTGTATTTCCAAAGCTTTGGCCACAGATGGTGAAATGGCAAACCAGATCGGAAAACCATAAAGCAAGACGGGACGAATAGCTACTTTATATAGTAGGAGCTTCGTTTTCTCAGTCAGATATTTACTGTTCAACAAGTTGGCAAACATGCCACATATTCCCTTTGCCTTCGTGAGTAAGTTCCTTGCATGATTATTAAATTCAAACAAATTGTTGAAATGTATCCCAAGATATTTCACACAGGTTTTGAAGGGGATATCTACGCCATCAAGTGAAAGCTGCAAGAACTTGCTCTGGGGTACTACATAACTTGGGCATTTTCCTGAGGCATTTCTAATGCAGATAGCTTCGGACTTATTAGCGTTAATTTTGATAGAACGCATTTATCATCATCAGCATATAAAATGGCCGTCAAATTTTGCATCAGGTGAGGAAGAATATGTTGAACAGTAATGGGGCCAGCACGCTCCCTTGAGGAACTCCGCTACATACTGCTCCGGAGGTTGAAATTGCATCATTTATTTTGACGTTAAACGTTCTGTTCGTGAAGTAGCTCATAAACATTTTCACGAAGAACGGGTCCACGTCAATGTCAGCTAATTTAAAAAGTATCCCCTTATGGAAGGCAGAATCAAATGCCTTCTCAATGTCGAGCGAGACAGCAACAGTACACTTTTGGTCCTCAGGTTATGGCACACATCGATATGAAACTTCAAAAGTGCATGTTGAGTAGAATGATTTTTCTGGAATCCAAATTGATGAGATGGAATTGGATCAATTATAAATGCGTTTTCAAGTTTCTCTTTGAGAATATGCTCAAAGACTTTTTTGATATTAGACAGCAGGGAAATCGGTCGAAAGTCCTCAACTCTGTCTTTGGCATCTTTCTTTTTTATGGGGATGATTTTCGCTGATTTCCATACAGTCGGAAAATAACAATTGTTGAGACAGATATTATACAATACTGTTAAAACATTTAGGATTGAATCAGGCAACTTTCTAATGATGAAGTTCGATATTCCATCGATGCCACTAGATTTTTTGTTATTAATGTTTGCAATAATCAATTTTAATTTCGACGCATTTGTGAAGTGATAATTATCTTCGTTTTCAACAGCGGTGAAGGTGTATATGTGATGGGGTACACTTTGCACATATTGTGACACACGATCTTCAATATTAGCAGCCGCTCTCTCTGGTATGTTTTCCACAAAGATGTTCGAGTAGTAACTTCTGAAGTGATCAGAAATCCGAACACTATTTGACGTAATGATACCATCATGAATAATTTTTTCACAAAAAGGGGAAGACTTTTTTGCTAGCATTTGGTTGATCTCCATAAATGCTCTAGGGCCAGGCTTAATTGTTTCGAGTCTTTTTCCAAATCTATCAGAATGACAAATAGCCACGAGTTCTTTTAAAATAGTTCTCAATAACTGGATTTGTTTTGAGAGCAAGGAGTATTCCGAACTGAGCCTGTTTCCGGTACGATGGTAGATTTTTGTAGTATCAGATTAATAGTTACTTGGTAACTCTAAATGCTATGTTATTGATTTCTATCTTACTCTGTAAAACGTTTATCCTTACTTTTCATTCTACATATATTTCTTCACATTATTCAATTTTTGCATATCATCGGTATAACATCTCTTTGAAGATTAACCTTTTTGTATATCTCTTTTAATAAAGTATTACCTAATCTATAACGCGTGTACTGTTTGTTCATAGGGACACAACAAATAGATTGGCGACGAGGATTAAAAGAACGAACGAGAATTGAAAGAAAAGTCAGTGAATTCTACAAATCCGGTATTAACATCAATCAACGTACATAACCTTCAAAATGGACGCGACCCAGCTAAATGTATTAATAAAGGCAATGGCCGACATGACCGCGGCAATGCAGAATCGAGCGCAACTTCCATCAACCAGCAGCGTAAATATAATTACGAACTTCGACGCCTTCGATCCAAAAACGGAATACTTCAAAACGTACAAAGAGCGGTTGGAATTGCATTTCCAGCTCAAAAAGATTTTTGAAGACAAAGAGATGTGCGCCAAACTGTTATTGCAATATATTGGGCCAACCACATACGCACTTCTATCCACATTAGCTGCACCACAAAGTATAAGCAACTTAAAATACGACGAAATTGTTACGATTCTTGAGACACATTTCTGTCCCAAAGCCAATATTTTGGTGGAACAGCACAAATTTCTGTGCCAAATACAGAACTAAAATCAATCGATATCTGAATTTGTTGCAATTCTGAAGAAATTGGCATGTGAATGTGGGTTTGTATGTGAGTGCAAAAAGTCAGTTGCCGACATTTTTCTTCGATCGCAATTCATTAGAGGGGTACGTGATGAACACATTCGAGAGCGACTATTACAAACACCAGAAGCGACGTTTACTGAAATTGTACAAAAAGCAACAACAATGGAAGCGGCAAAAATCGACAGTAAAGTAATTACGAATAATTATTCATCAACAGAAGTCCATCAGTTACGCAGTACGCATACCAACAAACATCGCAGTCACAGAAATAACAACAGCAGGAAAAGGCAGTCAGTAAAAGAAATTGATTACAACGAATTAGGATTGGCAGGTTTGTGTCTAAGATGTGGCCGAGATAACCATATAGCGGGCGATTGTAAAATCAACAAACGCAATTTAAAATGTCGATCATGTGGCAAGGTAGGTCAAGTACAAAAAGTATGTATCCAGGATAGACTCAAAAGGAGAATGTCAACAAATGCAATCGACATCAACGACACGTCAAGTACAGCTGATTCACACACATCAACAGAAGACTATTTTGGAATTCATCAAATTATAATAAACAAACAATAACATCAACTGCCGCAGATCATCAAAAATTTTACACAACCGTTTTAATCCAAGGGAAGAAACAACAATTCGAAGTGGACTCCGGTGCGGGATATTCACTGATTCCGGAAAAAGATTATGAGAAATTGAATATCCAAGTGCCGATGAAAAAATCAACAATAGCTTTCCGGTCGTATACTGGCGATGTGTTTGTTCCATTGGGTATTGTTGACGTTAATGTCAAGTACAACAACAAAGCATCAAAGGAACAATTATATGTGGTTTCGTCAAAACATTCACCACTACTAGGAAGAGTGTGGATTCGACATTTAAACATCAATCTCAAGGATATCGACCAGGAGCGTAATATGGCAAACGATTGTGAATCAAATAATTGTGTGAAATCCATGACTCAGATAGTACAAACGTACTCAGAAATTTTTCAAGAGAGTGTTGGATGCATACCTAATACAATCTGCAGTTTGAAACTTCTAAAAGGGGCTAAACCTGTGTTTGTGAAAGAAATACAAGTGCCATATGCACTTCGTGAAAAAGTGGAACGCGAGCTATTGCGAGCGATTGTGAATCAAATAATTGTGTGAAATCCATAACTCAGATAGTACAAACGTACTCAGAAATTTTTCAAGAGAGTGTTGGGTGCATACCTAATACAATCTGCAGTTTGAAACTTCTAAAAGGGGATAAACCTGTGTTTGTGAAAGAAATACAAGTGCCATATGCACTTCGTGATAAAGTGGAACGCGAGCTAGATATTTTGGAAAAAGGAGGAATAATTTCAAAGGTCAACACAAGCAATTGGGGATCGCCGCTGGTGGTGATACAGAAGCCGGATGGCAATGTGCGTCTATGCGTTGACTACAAGGTAGCCGTCAACCCCCAACTGGAAGCAGCTCACTATCCAATCAAGCGGATCGATGAAATTTTCAATAGTTTAAAAAATTCCAAATTCTTTTGCAAGTTGGACCTATATAAAGCGTATCTGCACGTCCAGGTCGACGACGAGACCAAAGAAATTCAAACCATTTCAACACACAGAGGAGCTTATCAAATGAACCGTTTGTCATTTGGAATTAAGACTGCCCCAAGTGAATTTAATAGAATTCTTGACCAAATACTACAGGGTCTAGACGGCACAATTTCATACTTCGACGATATAATAATACATGGCTCAAATATGAAAGAATGCGAAGAGCGTCTCATAAATTGTTTAGAGCGATTAAAAATGTATCAATTACACGTGAACCAGAACAAGTGTGAATATTTTAGAACTGAAATTAAATATATGGGCTATATCGTCGGCCACAACAAAATTTTAAAATGTCCAAGCAGAATCGAAGCCATTATCAATATGCCAAAACCAGCAAACGTCAACGATGTAAGAAGATTCCTCGGAATGATTACATATTACTCCCGTTTTATGCCAGAAGTATCAACAATAACATTTCCAATGCGTCAACTTTTAGAAAAAGGCAGAAAATTTGTATGGACGAATCAATGTGAGCAATCTTTTAGTAATTTAAAACAAGAAATTGTGGCGGATAGAGTGCTAGTTCCATATAATGAAGCACTGCCAGTAACCTTAGCTTGCGACGCTAGTCCAGTGGGTATAGCGGCTGTTTTATCCCATATAATGAATAGAGAGGAGCGTCCCGTTGCTTTTATCTCTCGAGCATTGACAAAGGCTGAACAAAATTACAGTCAACTCGATCGAGAAGCGTTAGCAATTATTTCGCAGTAGACAAATTTTTTACATATCTACATGGGAGAGAGTTTACACTCATAACCGATAATCGACCACTATCAAGGATTTTCCACCAAAATGCAAAAACACCAGCAATGACATCAGCAAGACTCGTAAGGTACGCATCATTTTTACAAAATTTTAATTATACAATTCAACATAGAAAAGCGGAAAACAACGACAATGCCGATTGTTTGTCAAGGGCACCTATAAACTTTAAATCAAATTTTAATAATTTTCTGGACGAGGAAGTAACAGCGATTCAAGATCAAACAATAAACGAAATTTCAACTTGTTCAATTACCGCGACATCTATTGCTATGAAAACCAATAAAGATCCTGAACTTTTAAAATTAAAACAAGAATTGCTGAACGGTGAAAATTTCGATTGCAGATATTCAATTCAAGATGGTGTATTATTCAAGGGAAGTCGAGTTATAATACCACTAAACCTACCAAAAGAAATCTTAAAGGAATTGCACCACACACACCTTGGTATAGTCAAAATGAAACAACTGGCTCGGAAATATTGCGTTTGGAAAGGAATTGATTCTGATATAGAAGAACTGGTACGAGCTTGCCCAAATTGTGCTAGCGTTAAAAATAATCCACCAAAAGTAGCCATACACCATTGGGAGGAACCAACTGACAATTTTCAACGAGTACATATAGACTATGCGGGTCCATTTCAAAATCACATTTTTTGATACTCGTGGATGCAAAATCGAAATGGCCGGAAGTAAGGATAATCAAGGAATCACCAACATCAGAAAAAACAATCATGCTATTGCAAAATATATTTTCAACTCATGGTTTACCACAAGTGATAGTTTCAGATAATGCTTCAATTTTTCAAAGTAACATATTTCGTGATTTTTGTGACAGCAATGGCATCGTCCAAAAATTTATTGCTCCGGGACATCCTTCTACGAATGGCTTGGCAGAGAGGTACATACAAACGCTGAAAAAGAAATTGAAAGCTATGGAAGAGGATCCAAAACCATTACATATAAAAGTTCAAGATATTTTGTTGAGATACAGAGCCACACCCCTTGCAAATGAAAAACACCTGCTCAGTTATATCTCGGACGAGAGCTACGCATTAAACTAAGTGTGATACGTCCACAGAAGAAATCTAAACCTACGTCGAATCTACCCATGGTGCGTCAATTAAGCGCGGGAGATAGAGTCCAAGTGTGTTGGTATGCCGGAAATAAAACGACATGGAAATTTGGTACTATAATCACAAAGTTTGGTCGACTTCACTACCAAGTAAAATTAGATAATGGTTACAAACTGAAACGACATATAAACCAGCTTTGCAAGTCCAGCGTTCAACATTCGAAGAAAGTAGTCACAGGGGGAGAAACCTTAGGAAAATCAAAACGTATAGTCGAAGAAATCCACATTGAACACCAGGCACCAGATCAAGTTATTCACCAACAACCGGAAGAAGAGTTTTCAACACCAAGTAGTCAAGAAAGTACACCAAGACGATCTGGTAGAATTAGAAAACCTCCAGCCTATTTGTCTGATCACGTCAGATATTAAGCGTGGGAGATTGTAGTACCAGATTAATAGTTACTTGGTAACTCTAAATGCTATGTTATTGATTTCTATCTTACTCTGTAAAACTGTTATCCTTACTTTTCATTGTACATACATATATTTCTTCACATTATTAAATTTTTGCATATCATCGATATAACATCTCTTTGAAGATTAACCTTTTTGTATATCTCTTTTAATAAAGTATTACCTAATCTATAACGCGTGTACTGTTTGTTCATAGGGACACAACAATTTTCTTTAGATCTTTTTCCCAACGTCGTTTAATTTTAAAGAAATTTTCAATGTTTTCTGGTAGTGGAATATGCTTGTTATAAAATGCAATTTGCTCAGAATGTATGATATGAACTGCAACCATTTGTTTATTGAAGTTATCAACAAGCTGATCAATTTCTATATTTCGAAGTCCAAATCATGGCGGAAATTTACCCAGTTGGTATTTTTATAAGAGGTGAAGGATCGTGGACTTCTTAATACAAACGCACTGCAGCCCAGGTGTAGTTGCAGCTTTAGCGGAAAGTGGTCCGAAAAGGTAGGAAGACTTTTGATTGCAAAATTTTGAGTTTATATTTAAAAAATTACAGCTAAGCAGAAAGTGGTCAAGAAATGAAGAGCCATTAGGATATGGCGGATTAAGATCACACAACCGCGTGACGTCGAGTGAGTTATCTTGAAGCCATTTATGTAAGTTTTTCCCATTATAATTGTCAATTTATCACCCCATACAGGATTTTTAGCGTTCAAATCCCCACCAAGGATGAAACCGTCAAATGTGCTAGAAGCATGCAAAATCTTGTTTAATCCAATAATAAGGAGGAGCAATTTGTGGGTATGTATACTGAGCCATTTAAGATCTTCAGCTCTACAAAGATGCCATTGAACCCAAGGTCACTGATGTATACGCGGTTGTATTTGATGTTGTTTCTGATAGCAATTGCTACAATAAAATTGTAGCCACTTAAAAAAACTTTTCTATTGCCCCTTAGGTGTGTTTCTCGAATGAAACCAATATCAATTTTGTTGTGGACGAGAGTTTTTAAGAAGTCGATTTGGCGACTTTTTTCGATTAGAGATCGAACGTTATGAGACAGAAAGTTAATTGAATTATGGCCGCCCGTGACTTTTAACTTTATGTAAAAGACGCAAGAATTCAGTTTTTGCATCTTGTTTTGACAATGTTCTATAATCTCTCATAAATATTGTTATCTCGTCTTCTAGAGATAGCTCTTCAGGCTGTAAGAAGTACGCAGTTAATTTTAAAAACTCGTCGATGATGCCTGATTTGTTTTCTTGTGATTGGGTTGGGATTTGTTGCGGGTGAAATAGTTGGGCAAAAGTTTTACCGGGTAAACGAAGACCAGAGCTAATAACTCTATTGACATTGTTGGCTGCCGTTATCCTCTCCACACGAGACTTCATAATTTTGTCTTTTCTAGCTTTGACAAAAGCTTTGCGAGAGGGACAACCCCTCCAGTTAGCAAGGTGACCCGATTCATTACAATTGGCGCAATGGGGGGCAGAGTCCTCGGAGATGGTACGTTGACACTCACCCGGTGCATGTTTCTTGTCACACTTAACACATTTAAACTCTGCTGTACAATTTTTTGCCACATGACCCCATTTTTGGCAACGATGACATTGAAATTCCTGCTCTTTTCTTTTCGGTCTTTCCCAGATGACAATTTGGCTTAATACGTCCTTAATATTGGTCACATCGGAACACTTTTTCCCAGGACAAAGTGTCACTAAGAAAAGACCTGTGTCATAACCATTCTTAACTGAGTGCTTTGTGGTATATTTTGTCACCTTCGTTCCAGGGATAATTTTATCAATCTCGTCTTTAATATCACTCAACCGTGACATAGCCCTCTCAGGATCATGGACACCTGTTTTAATTCTTTGGGAGTGAAGGAATATGCTGAGATATTCTTTTCCCTTAGTATTCTCATAATTTCTTAAACTTACTTTTGGTTTTATTAACGTTTTTTATTTTAAATGAAATTGGTGGTGTTTTTGATAGGAATTGATCCACAAGATGTTTCATATTAACATTGAGCAGGAAAATCGGCGGGCAAAATGAAATTCGAGATGGCGACTTCTCAGAATTATTGGCGGGAACCACCTAATCCGGATTAGGTTGACTTGAGGTGGTCGGCGTGCACTCAATATCCAACTCACCTAGGATTCCAAAGTAATTTTGGCCATATACGCCAGACACATCAATATTCGTCGGTTCATCCAACGTTCTCTTCCGTTACGATTTGTTTGAAACAGTGGTATTGCCTGCGGCCGCCGCCGCGCTCTGCTGAGACATACACACCTCTTCAACGACATCAAATTCCATGTCGGGGGGTAATCTGGGCAACTCGTCGTGCATGATAATGCAGCATAAGTCCGCAAAAATTTCTTATCCTCATAAATTCAACAATTTACCAAAAAACTCAAAAATTCGCAAACAAAACAAAAAATTAGCGTCCGATTGTCTTGAAGTTTCTTCTTCTTTTCTTGCGGTGTATTAAGCGGCCAGCTGATTTCAATTGTTTACCATTGTAGCAAGGCATAGTAAAGAAGGTGGTTGCACCAACACAGCTGCTCGAGTTTGTTTATATTCGCCTCACAATTACAGTAATCAAAAACTGAAAATCGGTCCACCGGTGGGAAAGAAGATATAATTTTAAGCTGAAAATATGAGATACAAAAGTTTGGGTAAAATTCTATGTGATGAGTATTAAAAAGCGTCTAAATGAAGTAGTCTGGCGGCGTTTGTGAACAATATAAGACAAAATAAACAAAACAAATTAAATGAAAATTTTCGATAATTCGCTTTGATATCGAAATTTCGGCCGTTCAAATTTTGAAAAATTATCGAAAATAGTAAGAATAGAGGTATTTCTCCGCTGGTCCCTGAGCCCGAGCAGAAAAAAATCGTGCGACAAAAACCCCCCGTTGTCCGCACTTTGGAGGTCCGTAACTCTTAAAATAGGGATTTACCACAACTTTTGTATATAACATTTTGTGCTGAAAATCGTGTTGTTATCTTATTATTACTATTAAATACAAATATGTGTGACGTTTTGAAAAGAAAATAAGAAGCATTACTACAGCTGATTTCAGTATTTTAATGACGTTGTACCTAGCAACTGTCAAATTCATGTGTATTTTGTTTTCGTGCATGCTAGTTTACTTTTATTGTTGGTATACATTAAGGGCTAGCACAAGTGCACGTTTCGGTTCATTTAATTCATCGTGGGATATGTTATGATGTGTGTGTAAAGCCGACGCCAGCAGCGATTCAAGCCATGCCATGTCTACACCTAAACCCACTCATAGTAGTCATTGCGACCAGAGTAACAAGCCGAGCGAATTTGAGCCGACTAGCCGCCGCCGCCCATAATTTTTTTATACTCCGAGCCGCCGCCGATTTAATCGGCTAAAATCGGCTTAAAATATGAGTCGATTAACTCGAAGCCGCCGATTTTTTCGTTAGGTGTACTTAAAAGCTTAAGTGCTTTAATGTAACCAATAACGAATAGCGAATACCGAGATACTTGGTACTTGTACTCGTTTTGATGATTTGTACAACACTGTCTAACATGACCCCAAGTTCCGTTATAAAACGAGAATGACAAACATATAAAAATAATGAAAATGGCACAAAACTAAAACATAACCTGGCGTTTTATCAGAAATTGGTAAAACAGAAATATTATGCGAAAGAACACCCACAAATTTTTCCTGCTACGGCGCCTGCCCCGAATGCTGGAATCATTTTGAAACCTTCATAATTGGAAGCAGAACCATTTTAAAGGGTTATAGATTTTAAATATCCTTCTTAAAGCGCAATTTTAAGTTAACTTTTTTAGTTTGCCTGTGAAACGTGTAAAACAAAGTAAATTTTGTTTTCGAGATTTGGTCGTTCCAATTTTAAAATAAAATATATGTACATACATATCTTCGCTGTTTATTATCGGATCGGCTTGTCATTGGGAAGATTATGTAAACTCCTTTGAAACAACGTCTAATTTTTACGATTTCATTAACCCACTGTGGGGCGGTTTCAGGTTTTGGTTCAAACTTTTTGGGAGAATACGTATGTCAAAATATGAACCATGGTACAATATGTCTCATTAACCCTGGAAACCCATATAATGCAATTTATTTCATCAAATCCGCGCGATTTTTTTAAAATAATTTTTCAAAGTGGGTGTTTTTCGTCGTTCCTCATATTATTTACTTTTTAAACCAGGTCCCACCGGCTGCAGTTTTCCTAATAGTTTTGGAGCAAAAAATATATGATTATCATCTGGTGTTTAAAAGGTTAAAGAGACTATTAATACCGCAAATTAAAGCTTGAAATCTTACCTTCAGAATATATTATACTTAGTATGGACATAAATACTGTTACTTATATTTTGGGCTATAAAACAAAAACTAATGAACGTTTTTGGATAAATTATTGATATGTATTGTGTACAGTTTCATTCAAATGTCCGCCCTTTGCCTTCACGCACGCCTTAAGTCGCATTGGCCAATCATCAATAGCTACACGCACCTCATCCATTGGAAAGTTAGCTACAGCACGAACCAAAGCTGTCTTAAGAGAATCAATGTAGGGGTTTCTTTTGTGGCAGACCATGTCCTCTAAAACGGTCCACAATTTGTTATTCAGAGGGTCTTCAGAGTATATAAAAGCGGGTAAATTGTTTCGAAGTCAGGTTTGTGTCGTTTTAGCCTTAAGAGCTGGTGCTAAATCTTGCTGGAAAGTCCACGCTGGTTTTGTAACAGGGAATTGTCAAGCGGCTTCACAACTGCTTCCAAAACGGGTTCTTCGTAAACTTTGGCCTATGTTTTGACCCATTGTTCACAGGAATGCAAGTCAGTTACCCCATCAAATGAGGCACCCCACCAAACCATGACTTCAGCTGGATGATGACTCTTTTCGACCCGTGGGATGAGCTCAGATACTTCTTTAGATAAGCGTATATAAACCCTATCATTTTGTTTGTTAAATTTTTCCTGTACGGTAAAAATTTTTTCATCCGTAAACAAGATTTTTCTATGCAAGTTATCAGCGTACTTCACCAAAAGGCGTTCGGATTTTCCTATCCTATTTTTTTTAAAGTTGCAGCCAACAAATGTCATGTACGCCGTTTTAAAGCTCCAAGTCCCAAGTCTTTTTTAATCACTCGACTCATATCTGCGATACGGTTTTGCTTATCTGACCACTCCATGGTGAAAATGTACACAATTTCAAACTCCCTCAACTGACTAACGCTATAGACGTTAACTTTCAAAAAACATATGATAATAAAAGGGGTGTGTAAAATTTTACTATTCTAATGGGGTATGTTCAATTTTGTAACAATATTTATGTCCCTACTAAGTAAAATTATACACCTCACATGGATTATATTTTGACATAATGAACATTTTTCGTAAAAACTTAGGACTAAAAGACATAAAACTTTAAACCTCTCCTCAGTGGGTTAACAGAGCGTTTACAGCGGTACCAATTTCGACCCAATCCTTTAGATATAGGCCTAAATACTTCAAATTGTATGTCCAATACTTGAAAGGTCATATCTTGAAACTATCTTCCTGAAATTTTTAACTGTTTTCACACACCACGAGCAAACTTTCAACTCTAAAAAAAACAAAAAATTGGGCTTATGTGGTTAAAGTGCATTTGTTCTCAAAATTTGTACTGATTTACAAAAACTTTTATATTGTTAAAAATTTTTATAACATAAATCTTCTCTCACTTTTTCTGATTAAGATTTTTGTTTCGAATTTTATATATACCTAAATAAAAATTAAGGAATACAAAATGAAACGACAACTATATATTTTAATATTAATTGGAAAGATTTACCTCAAGTTCTTATAAAAAAACAATCAAAATAAATTGAAAAGTTAAAAGAAAGCGTAAACATAAAATATCATTCGAAACAAAAAATTAACGGTATTTTTCATAAAAAGTTGGGAGAGGTTTGAGAGACAGCTTATCATACAAAAAAACGTCTCTCAAACCTCTCACAACTTTTTATGCTTAAGGCGGTTAGTATGTGTAAGTATACAAAGTACAGGGCATAAAGGACTTTTGGATAGAGTAATTTATTCTCTCAATATTTTTAACGTCATAGGTATAGTTGCAAGTGAACATTAGATGGTGGAAAGGATGCGTTCAATAATACCAGATAGAGGCATTGGAACACAACGTGCGACAAAGCAACAACAACCTCATTTCGTGTTTTTGTGGCAAAATAGTTGTGTTAAATACAATACAAATGTATACCAATGATAAAAATCAACAAAAAAGTGAAAAATACATTTAAATTTCATAGTTCTGTCCGACATCGAAATAAAACAATTAAATCAACAGTTGTTGTACCTCTACCTGCTGTAAGTTAATTTTCGTCGAATTTCCCTCATTTGCACAAACCTACGACGAAGAGTTTGAAATGAATCGTCAGATGAGAGAATAAATTACTCTACCCTAAATTCCTCTATGATGGCTGTAGCTCCGAATAAGACGCTGAAGATCGCCTGAAACTTAAAAAGGGAATGAACTTTAAATTTAACTTTAAAATCAGTGTGTAATTATTTGTGCCTTTTTGTAATTGTCATTCTTTTGTTATTTAACAATTAACACCCGCACTATCACTGTTTTTATACAACCAAAAAAATTGGTGACTGCAAGCCGAAAATTGAGCCGCCGCCGGCAAAAATTCACAACGGCCGCCGCCGACCGACTAAAAATCTCAGAGCCGCCGCCGCCGACGATTTGGCCTCGGCTTGTTTCTCTGATTGCGACGCACCTTTCGCATCATGCTATGACTACCCAATGATTGGGTTGAACTGTGTTGTGATACGTGTTGTACCAGCAATGTATTTATTTATGTATGTGACTGTTTTGCTTTTATTTTATTGATCTACTTTAGTAACATAAAAAATGAATTCATTACAAAAATAAAAAAATTAAAAATTAAGTAAGAATAAAAATGTATGCAAATGTACTTTCTATAAGAAAAGGTAATTTTTTAAGAAAATGTACTTTTCTAAGAAAAGGCTGATTATTTAGGAAAAGGTATGTTTTTTAAGAAAAGATAATTTTTAAGAAAAAGTTCTTTTTAAAAATACTTTTTTAAAGAAAAATGTTAAGAAAACAAGTAAAAAATAACAAATTGCGATAATTTAAACATCAATATTCTCCATTTTCCCTTTTTTTAATTACAACCGTGCGCACACAAATCAAACGTTAGAATAACAAATTCAATGTGGGCGACAAAACGTCATCCATACAGTCTTGGATGAGTGGTCGTACGTACCATGTAACACTCAAGTAAAACGATTCATGTTCGAACACGTTGGATTGATTTACTTGAGTCGAACGTAACATTGCCGTCGAATTCCTATGCATACCAAGTATACCTGATTTTGATGGCTTTAAATCGTTTTTGTTTTGTTTTAGGCATTAGCCAATAAAGAGGACAATAGGAAATAAAGAAGTCCAATTTAATAACCAATTCCTAATTCCCCACCCTGACCCAATTTTTATGTTTTAAAATACCAGAAGGGATCGAATTTCCAGAATAAGTTTGCCACACACTACGATGTCGTGGAACCGCAACTCAAAACTTCGACCACTGGCTTGGTCACACTGGAGGTGAGGATATCGTCAGGGAACATGAGACAACTCTGGCGCGGAAAAGCACAATTGAAGCAAGTGTAAATGAATCTGGAGCACATTATGTCCCTGGACATTATGACACCACAGAAAGTGGCATACATTTTCAAAAGTGTCAACGTCCATGGACATGTGAACCTTTAACAACAGGAAAAACGTACAGTGCAGTTAAAATAACAATATTTTACTCCAAACTTGTATTTTGATATATTGTAGAAACTGGCACCGATTTTAAGGGCATTGCGACACTTTTTGTGGTGACATAATGTCCATGGACATTGTGACACTTTTTGTGGTGTCATAATGTCCATGAACATTATTCGCTACATTCTTTTAAACACCATTTCGTGGGTGGGAACAAATTCTAACACTGGACATTGGATTCAGAAAATCATTGGCATAGGGCTAAATGTCCAAGTACATACTCCTTTCAAGGTACTCGTAAAGTCGTTCATTATTTATTTTTCCGGATTTACGAGGTTACGAAATTAAATGCCGCCTTCAATTTCTTCTTTCCGCGACGTTATTGTGGCTTTCAGTTATTTTATTTTTTTTGACGCAAACGTTGATGAGGTCGTGCTGGTGTTAGTGAAAGGATGTAAAAATTTGTAGTTTCTGCGGTTGTGAATTTAAAAACAGCGTTGTATGCGTTGAGTTTGTATTGTTTTTTGAGAAATGAAACAAAATTACTAGATTTAGCAGTTGTCAATATGTATGGGAAATCTAATAGATTTCGACTAGATTTGGGCCGAAATCAAAAAAACTCTAGATTTCGACGGCAGCTTAATAGTATCTATAAAATAAATTAAATACAAGTTTGGGTATTTAAGAATTTATTTAGTACATTTGTCTGTTAGGTCTTGGCAATTCTATACCGTTATCAAAGAATGTCCAGCATATATCAGCTATAAGAGAATGAATACTCTTGCCTTTATAGGATTCAATGGATCCACATGTTTGATGAAATCGTCCATATGAGAGTTCAGCAAATGCATTTTCATTGACATACACCTAGTTTATCAAAAGCACTTAGCATGGTGTCAACGTATATGCGAGTAGTGCCTAGAAAGTTGTGAATAACGTCTTTAATGTGGCAAGTTCGTCTGGAGAGAGTATTTGCTCAAATTCAACGTTTTACATAAGTTTTCGTATGTCCGGGCCAACAAAAACACCTATTGTAGTGAAAAGACACAATTATCAAAAATTATTTTTTATGAAACTAATGACAAAAATTAAAGTTTAAATCATACCTACTTTTATCTTTGCTTCGCTAAGTTTTGGAAACAATGTCTTCAGCAATTTTAAAGCTCTCCCTGTGTATCCAAACATTTAACAAAGGTTTTTACCACGCCAAGTTTTATATCCAATGGTGGTAAAAGAATTTTTTCAGTTGGTACCAGCGATGGATGAAGGATGTTGTGCTGCCCTAACGGCCCTTCAACTCTTGGCTCCCATTGTTTTTTTGGAATATTGGTTCCCCTTCTATCTTCTATCCCATGTGCATAAGAAGCATTCATATTTAATGTATCCAGCCTGCATATCCGAGAGGAAGCTAACTTTTAAGTCACAACAGACCCGTCACTCGTGCTCCTTTTATTTTACCGCATCCAATATATTTTTTATCGAATCATAACTTTCCTTCATGTCGATTCCATACGCAATTGCGTAAATAATAAAACAGTACAGCTTTAAGACTTTTCTTGAATGAATCTATAAAGTACGCCAGTCCTCGAGGTTATATACCATGTTCATTTCCGTCATTAAGCCTTCAATATCGTTGCAACTAGCAAACGTGTTAAAATCGGTAACTGAAATTAACACTTTTCATGTCTGCAGCTAATATTTCTGCTTTCTTTTTCGACAGACTCCGCTTCCATGCCAATGCATTTATATGCTCTTGCGATATTAATATTGGATTTGGGGCTGGATCATTTCCCGAGTAATAAGATGTTGACTAGGACTTCCAGGCTGATGGTACTGCTTTATACACAAAACTGTTTCACCTATACCTATTCAATTTTAATATGTCGGCATCTTGACATACGTAGCGTTGGCGTTGTCATGCTCACCTGGGTCTAGCCAGCGGATGGGAATACCAAACTGCATTGATTTTCGTTGACCTACAGTGGAAATTAAAAATATTACAATTGCTATATAAACTAAAATTAAAAATTAAATTTCCTTTGGCCCACAGTATTAAATCTTTGTAACATATGCGACAGCAGTGTTTTGGCGCCCATATCTCATCAGGAAAAACTTCCAGTTGAAAATACATTTGATAGATGTCTTCTTTTTGCTGTTGAAAAACGTAACTCTATATTCCGCATACACAGCAAAACCAATCATATTTTTCAAAACAATTACACATTATCGGCAAATCTGAAAAGTCAATATTTAATGCTCACAGTATTTGCCAAATCAAATAAATTTGCTTACTTGAACTTATTTTTATTAAACAACTCACTCAAGCAAAAAGTTTGTACACAATAACTATGTGACAGCGCACAATAACACGTTTCGGTACAATAAAACGATTGGAGAAATGTTAGAATATGAGAACTGTAATGGAATGAAAAACGCCCTTGTCACTGAATTCGGTGACAGCTCGGGAAGTTCAGCCGAACACCGTGATCGAACATTTGATTTTGAGTTTTCGTAGTCTTTTGCTTCCAAAGTGCAGATGATAAGTTTCGTTGCGTGGTATGACGCCCCAAATTAACTCAATATAAATAAATTCCAAAATTAGCTCTTATTTTTTACTTATAGATTTTCGGCCTTATTCATATAAAAGTTAGGAGAGGTTTGAGAGTGGTTTTTTGTATGATAAATAGTCTCTCAAACCCCTCACAACTTTTTATGAATAAGGCAGTTTATATCTATGTCTTTCTTTTGTTTCACTTATGGTGAAATTTTGGGTAGAAAATTTTTTCCATACACACCAACCCCCTTAAATTCAGTTTTTTTTGAGACATTTTAGCACCAATTTGGAATAAGTAAGATATTAACCCATAAAAGACATTTTCAGTTTTGACTTATTCTGGCATTTAGGTTGAGTTTTGAGCTTTGATGTATTCAGGGACTTATAGTAGAATTTTTTTGTTGTACATTGTAACATTGTTTTAGGTGTGTTGTACATTGTTTTAGGTGTGTTTTTTAAACTTTTCCGCAACAGGTGAATACAAGACCCATATATTGAGGAGCTAGAGAGTTAAAATGTTCCACAAAAACATTTCTCGTAAATGCTACAGTCAATGTAAGGATCATAGGGTTTCCTATGTCGATTCATCATAAGAAAGTTTGTCTTGTGTATCTTTTGGGAGTTAAATATCTTCAATCTAATTCGAAGAAGAAGCACCACAACAACAGCAGCCGCAAGATTTATTTATTAATTAATAAATCTTGAGCAACCGTTTATGCTTGATGTGGTGAAAATCTTAGAGAAGAAAGAAAATAAAAAAGAAAACTAGAAGAAATAGGAAAAGATTTGAAAAAATAGATGGAAAAATGGAGGGCAAAATGAAAGCATCCTATTCGGTTTGGCTTTTGAAGGAGAAAGGTACAAGTGGCTGAGGCAAGAATTTGGATCCTGTGGCAGAAGAGAAAAAGTGAAAAAAAAGTAGAAATAATTTACATGCGGTTTATTCTTAAAAACGTTTTACATAGTCTGAAATACAAGTTTTAAATTGCCAAAAGTAAATATACATGAGTAAAAAAATTTAAACCAAAATCGTCGCAAAACTGAAACGCCAACCCATCCTAAAGCCACCTCTGTCCTTTCCAACGCTGTAGATGCTGCAACGCACCACCAAGCCTAGGGTGCGCGGTATCAAAGAAACTTTCCACTGCTACGACCAGACGGACAGACAAAATTATCCTAAAATAATAATAAAAAAAGAAAACGTTATGTGATTTTGTTTTTTCTTGTTTAAAAGAAAATCATTAAATTAAATATATATACATATGTATAAGAGTGAACCCCATATGTATACATATGTATAAGAGTGAACTCCCAGGCCATAAGAAAAGTGCTTTTGGTTTAAAAGAAAAGTAAAAAAAAAGGAAAATATAGATATAAAAAAAATTTCCAAATATTCAATATTTTAAAAGAAACATAAAAACCCCCAAATATCCACATATGTAATCTGAAAAAGAATCAAACAGACATCAAAACATACCTTACAAACATACATATACTAAACCAAAAAAAGGAGAAACGTTAGATACCTTTCGTCATCGTTGAGACCCCCGTACCACCGAATACTCCATTTGCCTTGTGTTTTAATGCAAGCGCCTGGGAAAGAAGCCGAGCCGCCATGTTACTCAGGAACAGTGAAGACGTCATCTTGGAAAGTTGAAGACTAGGTTGGAAACCATGTTTATATTTTGTATGGAAAGTGTAATCTAATTTAAAATTTACGTTTTTTTGCATTTTAAAAGATGATACTGCATGAAATTGCAGAATTGGAGTATCATAGTAATTTTCAAATGCCATAGAGTGATTTGAAATTGGTGACCTAATCGCCGATAAATGAAAGGAAGCGGAATGAATTTTATATAATGAAGAAAAATCGCGTTTTAAATATGAATGTCTAAAGCATTAGGAAAGTGGTAGTAGGAAAAGAAAAAGAGTAAGTAGAGGTACTAAACACTGGGGTATCTAAACCTTTTTAAAGATACCATGGTCAATTCAGATTTTGGATTCCAAGAGGGAGGGCTGTCCCTGTCCGAACATCCGCCAGGCATCTTGTCCAAGTGTGTTTTAATCCTCTTTTGCATGGATCGTGAGTATATCCGTTACGCTAGTGCCCTTTGGTCTTGCTTCTGGCCCCATTTTAATTGATTATCTTTAATTATTTTGTTTTCTAAGAGCTGGTTTGATTTTTTTGTGTACTCGTCAGAGTTCAGAGGTGTGGGCAAGGAGTACCCCCATCCGGTGAGCTTAGCTGCGCGGAACGCCAGCAGACCAGCCAAGCCGACAATCTGGCAATTTTATTCAATTCGTGGAATTTCGTTTTCCACTTAAAAGTTCGACAGTGACCAGTACAGAATGGCGCCCAACGTGGGGCCCGAAGCAAGTCCTTCTATAGTTAGTCCCTTTGTGTAAGCAAATTTCGTTATTTGTTTTCCGTTCGAGTTGTAAGACCCGATTAAGTCACATCTAAGAGTCCTTAACGCGACACGACATATTCGTTCGAGATCAGAGGAACTTCATGCACGGAACGGGATTTGTACCATATTCAATAGTCAATTTTACTTTATTTCTTTTTATTTTTAACGTAACGTTTTGGGATTTCTGAATTTACATGTTTTAGTTATACGCATACTGTCAAGTTCCGATTATCGAGTTTTGATTCGTAATCAAGTTGTGGGCAGTTATGGGTATGATGAAGACTTAGATATTTATAAACCCATTAATAATCAGCAGCTCGAAACATTCTGAGACTTGAGAAATTTGAGTGGACAAATAAGCTCAAGAGCTACAAGATGTTTGGATGTGTGTCGATTTTATTTGTTTTTTTTGCGCCTGTTTGTTTAACGTTGGTCAATAGCCATAAAGTTAAGGGTGTGACGATTTTGATACGGACTTACCTTTGTATCGGTTTTGAACACAGGGACATATAAAAGGATGTCATCATGCAACAAAGCTATTACAGCTCTTGCGCCAGACTTTCGTTTGCAGCTGATCCGATTGTATATGGTTCCGTCAACATTCAACTTCCATTATTCAATCTTTACTCTATATGTACTCACGTGACCCTGTAATATGTAGACGATTTAATGTTTTCGATAAATATACACTTGGAATTGTAGGTAAGTATCTTTTTTTCGCGGATTCAGTGCCCATAGCTTTTGCTTTGAATGTTGTACTGCAGTTCTTTGGTGAAAAGTAATTTTGCCAGTAGTAAGTTTGGTAATTTTAGATTTAGTTTTTATTTATCCTACTTAGTGGTCGGGTTATTTTTGTTCTGGTGATTAACATGGTGAAAACGCGAGCTACGGACAGAGAATCTTCTAATCAGCTCTATGAGGCAGGATTGACAGTACAACTATAGTAGCCTGACGGCTAACGAAATACAAAGGGAGCTTCAAGGTAGACCCGAACAGCATACAGGTGCAACTGCTGTAAGTCTCGGAGTACGGGAAATAATTAACTCGGCAGTTGGACTGACACGGCTGGAGTTCAGAAGAGAAGAGCGGCTTCAGAGATTAATGCCCAGAATCGTTGAGGAATCCAGGCGAGCTTTGGGAGATGGTTTGCGTGAAACAAACACGATTGACGCAACGCATTTGCAACCTTTGGAAACAGCTACAAACGCATGGCGGCCACCAGCTCACGTCGCTACGAATTCCTTTGAATTTTTCATTTCATACCGCCGCCGCCGATCTCAACATGGTCTCAACCACCAGTTTATCGTCCACTACCAGTGTATGCACAGTCGTCGGCACGAACACCAGAATTTCCACAGTTGGCACCGGGTATCGCAAGACCAGAGTCGTATTTTTGCGCAACCGCTAGGAAGAGGCCCACAAACACAGAGTTGGGTATCTTCAAATCATCAGCAACAGCGGGTTGCTCACGGTCGACGACAACAACGCTATAGTCAGCAGGAACCGCCGGGTGTAGCCCAGCTTGAAATGGGTCAACCACCAACTTTTCCGCCAACGGCCTCGCAAACTCTTAGGCCACACCAATTATCATATCAGGGCTGTGTAACGCAGACAACCTGTAATCACGAGTCCTCCGGGAGGTGGAATTTGGGGAAATGGGGTATAAAATTCGACGGGAGAGATAAGACAACGAATGTCCAAGAATTTATTAACCGCGTGCGTGAAATGAAGCAGGATTTTAATTTCCCGGATGGAGAATTCATTGCAAGGTTTCATCAGCTATTAGAAAAACCAGCACTGGACTGGTGTTGGAACCAGCGAAAGTTTGGGCTGTTTCAGCCATGGTTAGATATTTAAAGCTCAATACGAGCACTTTGAAAATAAATTTCAAATCCAGACCCGGATTTTAAACCGCCGCCAACTACCACAAGAGACTTTCGAAGATTTTTCCAACGCTATGATGAATCTCCGAAATCATCAAAAATCGCCATATCTGGAAAGACAAATGGTGGAAATTGTGAGGGGTAACCTTAAGCCCTCATTGGCTCAAATGATTTTCTCAGCAAAAATTACCGACTTGGCTGAATTTAATCGTGAGGTAAAGCGGGCCGAAAATCTCCTTGCCAGCCAGAGGCAACAGTACGTTCCACTCCAGTATAAACTCAGCGCCAGATCAGCCGCTCGCAGCTGTCGTTACGCCGGTATCGATGTTGGCCAACCCGGCTAGAGTAGATTGTAAGTTAGCTGTAGTACCTAAAATTAGAGAATTGAAACCGCTTCACATTAGAATTAGGGAATACAAAGAGGTTAGGGAAAGAATTTTTGGCGAAGTGTCAAGTAAAATCAAAAAAGCTAGGGAACGATATAAAAGAAGAAAAATTTTACGGAAGCAGATTTCGTCGTCTACTCGTTTTGAAGGTGAAGATTCGCGATTTTATTCGAAGATTAGTATACACGGTCAACAAAGTGAGGGGTTTTTGGACAGTGGGGCCACTGTTACTCGTTCGGGTAGAGGCTGCCTTCAATTTGTTGATAAAGCGGGTCTTCCTATACACAATTTTAGTTCCTCGATAAAGACTGCTGACGGCATTGCCCATCCGATCCTTTATTATTTAAATTTTGCAATGTCTTATTGTACGCGGATGATGTGAAAATTTACTCTATTATTAAGAATCTAAATGACTGCATAGCCTTTCAAAGAGACATTGACACTTTTCTGCAATGGTGCGTTTATAATGGTATGGAATTAAATTTTTCCAAGTGTAAAATTTTAACTATCACCCATAAGAAATTTCCGTTCATAAACACTTACACTTTTTATACTCAAGTTTTTGACAGGGAAAATTTAATCAAAGACCTTGGGGTATATATAGACTCAAAACTTTCATTTACATATCATTTAGAATATGTAATTAGTAAAGCCAATTCTCAGTTAGGTTTTTTGAAGCGGAATTCTACAGATTTCAATGATCCATTTACATTAAGAATCTTATATTTTGCATTTGTTCGTTCTCACCTAGAGTATTGCAATATAATATGGGACCCGATTTATAATACCTATAAAAACAGGATTGAGAGAGTTCAAAAAAGATTCTCAAAATTTGCTTTAAGAAATTTATATACGTCTTATAACATGCCTTCTTACGAAACTCGCTGTCGATTACTAAATTTAGAAACTCTTACGCAACGCAGAGTATCTCAAAACATTATGTTCATTAAAGATATTATTGATAGTTATATTGACTCACCGGAGCTTTTGCAACTTATACCTTTCAATATTCCCAGAAGAAATTTAAGAATTAGTAATTTTTTCTTTGAATATTTTCATCGATATAATTATAGCTTGAATGAGGTTATTGCAAGGTGCTTAATTCTATGTAACAACGCATGCAGTCATTTAGATTTTCTATCGCATCGCTGCACTTTTAGAAATGCGCTTTTCCAATATATAGCTTTAGAACTAGATTTAAGCACATAGTTGTAAGAAATGATCTGTAAGAGCTCAGCCCAATAGATTGAATAAATGAAATGACTGCTCAGTCGTTTGGGAGACACGTATTTTATATCCAGTGTAGAATTAAAAGATGCGTTTTGGCAGATACCATTGGATCCGTCTAGTAGACAAAAAACTGCTTTTACAGTGCCGGGGCGACCACTTTACCATTTTACGGTGATGCCTTTTGGGCTGTGTAATGCTTCCCAAAGGTTATGCCGTCTGACGGATAAAGTGATCCCATCAGTGGTATTTTCCGATTTCTCTACACATATGGAGTTGTTGAGTCGAGTGTCAAATTGTTTAACGAACGCGGGCCTCACGATAAATGTTGCAAAATCGAAATTTTGCTTCAAGGAATTGTGGTATCTAGGTTATATTGTTGGTGGTGGGGAGCTAAAACCGGATCCCAGTAAGGTTGAAACGATCCCCAACTTTGGTGGGGGAGGCAGAAGCGGCATTTAATCACCTCAAAACTGCACTCGTTACTAGCCCTATTCTGAAACATCCTGACTCCTCCAGACATTTCTACGTTCAGTGCGACGCTTTGGGAATAGGTGTTGTTCTCTTTCAGAGAGATGATTATGAAGGAGAACACCCAATAGCCTACATTTCCCATAAGCTGACTTTTGCGCAGAGGAATTACTCCTTCACTGAGCGTGAATGTCTGGCGGTGGTCATGGCAATAAAAAAATGTAGGCCTTATATAGAATTAATTTAATTTTCAGTTATTACAGATCATAGCAGTCTCAAGAGGCTAATGTCACATCGCGATTTGAGCGGCCGTCTAGCCCGCTGGAGCCTCCATCTCCAATCATATGACTTTAACATTGAGCACAGACAGGGGAAGCAGAATGTGGTACCCGATACCCTGTCGCGGTATGAGGTGGTGGAGATGTTAACTGACGTAAGTGGGTTAATAGATCTAAACTCCGACGCGTTCAAATCCGAAGACTACCGGGATATTCTAGCTACAATCGAAAAAGGCGGAAAATCTACCCGACCTGAAAACCGTAGACGGTTTCATTTATAAACGGACTAGGCCTAATGACGGCATACCTGTAAATTAAGATTTTTGCTGGAAAATTTGGGTGTCCGTAGAATTGGCCGAGAAGATAATTGAAAAGGCGCACAATCCACCTCAAGCTTAAACTCGAAATTTTGTTCGAAATTGCCAAATCTGCAAGGAGTCCCAACCAGCAAACACGACACTGAAACCACCAATGGGAAGTGAGAATTTGATTGAACGTCCTTTTCAAAGAATATACATTGATTTTATCAGCCCCTACCCGCGATCAAAATCGGGAAATTGCTATATTTTCATTGTGCTTGATCACTTGACAAAGTTTGTCTTAAAGCCATCCTTAAAGCTTCTTATATCCGAAGTTTTCCATAAATTCGGAACACCGGAGACGGGTTTCTCGGACAATGGCAAGCAATTCACGAGTAAAGAGTTCGCGGACGTCGTGAAAAATTTCGGCATAGTGCATATGAAAACCTCTGTCCATTCACCACAAGCCAACGCGTCGGAGAGGGTAAACCAATCGATACTGTCAGCGATACGAGCTTATTTGGAATCAGACCACTGTGAGTGGGACAAATACTTGTCCGAGGTCAAGTTTTCATTGAGATCCTCAGTTCCTCAGGCGTTACTCCTTTCTTCGCGTTGTTCGGGGTGAATATGGTAGGACATGGCAGCGTGTATCAACTCTCCCGGAAAATGAAACTTTTGAATGATGCTGAGTTGGAAATAGTGCCTAAAGACATAAAGCTTGAGTTGCTAAGACAGAAAATTCGCAAAAATCTCCACAAAGCATTCTTGAAAAATAAAAAGTCTTATAACACTCGGTGTCGCAACGTGAAATTCGTACCTGGTCAGGAAGTCTACCGGAGAAATTTTCAGCAGAGTGAGTTCAGCTCTCCCTAATCCCCTCGTGGAATGTAACGGGAAACCATTTATTTATTTATGAGTTCAAAAATAATTTCAATGCCAAGTTGGCTAAAAAGTTCTTAAAGTGCCGTATTGTCCGACCGGTCGGAAATAGTTTGTACGAGGTCGAGGATTTAAGGGGAAACGCGTTAGGTGTCTTTCACGGGGAAGACATTAAGCAGTGAAGCCGAGTTTGATTTAAATTTGCCCGTATTCGAGCTTAAGTTTCAGATTGCGAAATTAGTCCATATTCGGGCTTCGATTAGTCGCGTAGATTATTCAAGTTGAAGCGAGGGAAAAATGGCTGTGGAAATACAAGTGCAAATGGTTAGAATAATGGGTTAATAATCAGTAGTCCTAAACTGTGCAATCCTGCGCTAATATGTTAGTAAAACTCTTACTGCTTATAATTTCATAATTTTTATTATTCATTTGTTTTGGTTTAATACCCTATTAAAATTTTCTTACCTTGTGGCAGATTCTGAAGGAATTTGAAGCAGACAGGATACCCCTACCCTTTCATTTTAAAGAGAGTGACCAGAAGGGCCAAAGATTAGTACAAGGGAATCGCGGTGTTTGACGTGCATTTAAGCTACCATTTTTAAGCTGGTTACATATGTAACCGTCCCCGCGAAGTAGTTGGTGAAACTCTTCGTAAACTCCCGGAATCTTTCGATCATAAATGTGCCCAGGGTGGTTATCACCTAGCTTCGGGCACGAATCTGAATCCGTCTTACAGCAAGGCTCGTCAAGGAAAAAATCCAAAATGTGAGACACATTTTGAATGAAGTGTTGTATCCATCGCTATGGTTTCTGGTTAAACACTCTAAAGGAAAGGAAGGAGTCGCCTGACTGACCTCGAGTTCATTTAAGTCTGCTGGTACACGATTGTCGATGAGGGAATGAACAATGAAAGATTTGTATTTGCGTGCGAGCCTCTTCATCGAAAGTTTGTGTTGGTATACAATGGCTAGTTACGCTGGTTGTCCAACTTTTCGTCTTAGTACTGTTAAGAATTAATTTCATATTCATATTTTAAACTTTAAATCGCCGTTATTTAATTAATCATATTTCAAGATCAGAGTTGAATTTTAATAGGTGTATTTTGTTTATTAATGTCTACACTGTGAGTAATCAGTACAATGTATGTTTAGCGGTAATCGCTTGGCTGCGATGTTTCAGCGATATCCATTTCTTATATTAATCCGAGAAAGGGGATAGAATAGAGTAAGATTTTAACTTTTTACCGTAATCCCGTTTTAATATTATAAAACTTTGTATTTCATGTATTTTATATAATAAAACACACTACACTTGCATCGCAAGTTGATGCTTTCGATTTAACCATTTCGTTTTATTACTATTCAAAGGTCCTGATACTGTCGTAACATATGTAAAAATTAATTTGCCGCCGCAACATTTTTTATTATTCTATTCTCGGATTTAAATAAATGCTACGCCGTAGCAAACGTTTATATAAGAAAAATATGTCTACAGACGGAGGAAACGATGTTTCTCCAGCCGATAGTGACAATGAGAAAACGATGATCGAGGTAATTGAACCATCTCTTGCCGAACTGAAGGAAGAGATTCTAGCACTGAAGAACTCCTTGAAATAATTATTGGATGTTTCCACCCAATCAACCGTACCTGCTGTAATGCATACAGACGCCAAAATGCCCGTTGTGACATCTTTGTAAAATGTTTTGTTAACTTTGCCCGCCGTGGCAACCAGCAATTTGTATTTAATGCCGAATACAGCCACCGTACCAGCATCAACTGCACCGGTGCAACAAAAAGTGAATATATGTTGTCCAAGCCTCTTTGCCCTATTCTAACGCACAATCATTTGCCCGAACATCAGCCTCATTGCCCTATTCTGATGCTCGATCGTTTATGCCACCATCAGCCTCATTGCCCTATTCTGCCACCCAATCATTTGCCCCAACATCAGCCTCATCGCCCTACTCTGCCACAGAATCATTTGTACTAACGACTACCATGCCATTTCTGCCGAATTTAGTTGATTTTTTGCCACGACTTTCCGCAGTTTTCTGGCCAACCCGAACATTGGCCTATGTTCATTGTAGCATATAAGGAAACCACAACAAATTACAATTATTCAAATTTGGAGAATTTAATTCGATTACAAAAATGTTTAAAGGAGGATGCCAGAGCCAAAGTAGAGGCATTTTTGATTCATCCCGATAGCGTGAATCAGGTGGTCAGTACACTTGAGTTTTACTATGGTCGTCCTCAGGTATTAATACGCAGCCAGATTGGTAAGGTGCGCGCTTTCCCCCAAATATCTGAAAGGAAAGTTTATGATATTGTGAACTTCAGTACCATGGTATCAAATTTGTCAGTATTTTTGATAAATGCAACAGCTCACATGAGTAATCCTACACTCTTAGACGAGTTAGTTGGTAAGTTGCCGCTTCGAAAACGAGAGGAATGGACAAAACATTTGATAATTCATCTTGGACCTTATCCAAGTGTACATGATTTTAGTCTATGGTTGCAGGAAGTTGCGACATATATTTCCCTTTCAGTAGAGGCGGACACCAGTAAAACCAGAGGTAATATACACTGGAAAGGAGAGAATTAATCCATCGTTTACGATCGTAGTTGGAGAAAATCGTTTCACCTTTGTTTTGGTTGTTTTCGCGCCGGTCATAATTCAATGAAATACAAGAACAAACGTCAATGTGGGTTATTAAAATGTGCCAATATCACAACCGCTTATTGCACGAAGACGTAAAATGTAATATGTACAAATAAAAATAACACAGTTGAATATCAAAATAACAACAGAGTTGAACATATAGATAACGAAAACACTGAGAGAAAAATACACGGAGAAAATAATAACAGTTCCGTGAATACGATTGTTGAAGATTCATTGGACAAGGGAACATTATTTAAATATTTGCCAGTAGACTTGACAGGTCCTAAAGGTACGATAAAAGTTGTGGCTTTTATAGATGAAGGATCGAAAATAACCCTTTTGGAAGATTAAGTTGCAAGTATAATTGGACTACAAGGGATGCCAAATAACTTATGCCTCGGTTTGATAGGAGATAGGACAAGTAACGAAACTCCGAGAAAGGTATATTTGTAGATTAATGGCATTGGTAAAAATAATCCTAGTTTGCAAATGAAGAATGTGTGGACTACGATGAATTTAAAATTGCTTCCACAAAATCTGCAGCTGGATAAACGTAGAAGAAGATTTCCCATTTTGAACGAAATTGTTATTGAAGATTATTTAGATGCTAGGCCAAAATTGTTGATAGGTCTACCCCACACGAGTCTCGTTCGCCCATCGAAAGCCTTAAATTTAGATGGATGTTTTGCGTTACATCAAACGAGGTTGGGAAATATAATATTTGGATCGAATGAAGACTCGAGTGAAGCAAAATTGATGTGGATATTTTAAATAATATTCATAAACAAGTTTTAGATTATTTTACTCTACATAATTTGGGAATTAAAATATTGGAACCAGTGGTATCACACGACGACAGGCGAGCTGAGGAAATCTTTTATAATACTACGATGAAAAAAGGACTCCACTTCGAAACTGGTCTTCTATGGAAACGTGATAATTTTGAATTCAGGGAAAGCTATCCAATGGCATTAAAACGTCTATATATTACGGAATCCAGAATGGATAAGGATGAAAGTTTAGCTGAATGGTATACAACTAAAATAAACGATTACGTCGCTAAATCCTATGCCAGGAAGTTATCGCCAGAAGAGGCTGCAATTAAAAATTGCCGTACTTGGTATCTACCGCATTTCGTTGTTACGAATATGAACAAAGATAACAAAAGACGTCTTGTTTTTGACGCTGCCGCATGTGTGGACGGTGAATCTTTTAATTCAAGGTTGATGAAAGGTCCTAGCAAATACCAACCCAAGTCACCATTATCAATATTGTTCCGGTTTCGCCAAGGAAGAATAGGAGTTTGTGCAGACATTGGGGAAATGTTCCAACGCGTCAGAATTCGAGAAGAAGATCAGACGGCTCAGCGTTTTTTGTGGCGAGATGGTCAGTCTAATAGGCCGCCTGATGAATACGTTATGCAAGTAATGATATTTGGGTCTGTTAGTTATCCATGCTCTGCCCAATATGTTAAAAATCTTAATGCTGATATTTACAAAGATAACCATCCTAAAGCCTATGTCGGCAGTTTTGATGATGTGGACGAGGCATTATCGTCACAAAGGACGTAGTTAATATTCATCGTCAAGCCGGTTTCGAACTAAGACTGTTCCTGTCGAATTCGAGAAAAGTTTTGGATGCAATTAATGAAGGCGAATTCGTAAATGATGACTTAGTTTTGGCGAATTTATGCGAAAATGAAACTAGTACTGAGAAAGTTTTGGGAATGCGCTGGAGACAGTTCGGTGATAGTTTTTGCTTTGTTTTGAATTTTACGAAAGAATGGAGAAAGAAAACCTACGAAAAGTGAAATGTTGAGTCTGACGATGTCAATATTTGATCCCTTCGGGTTTCTGGCAAACGTAGTTATAAAATCTAAAGATTTATGCAAAATGGTATGTTTGGTACAGGAGTCTTTACGATATACACGAGGTAAAAGTAGCCAGATGTTATGGGCGAAATCTTTTTTGTGCTGAAACCGTAGTTGAACTACACATTTTTATGGACGCAAGTGAGGTGGCCTTTGCAGCTGTTGCCTATTGGAGGATATGTTACAATAGCGCTGTTAACGTAATTTTTATCACGGGAAAGTCAAGATGCGCGCCATTAAAGCCACTCTCCATTCCGCGTCTTGAGCTGCAGGCTGCAGTGCTTGGCGTAAGGCTGAAGGAGTCGATAATAGCCAGCCATGACATGAAACCAAGGGTCATAACGTTTTGGTCAGACTCCAAGACGGTAATAAAATGGATTCACTCTGACTGTAGAACCTATAAACAGTTTGTTGCCCACCGTATCGCCGAAATTCTAGAATCATCTGAGGTGCAACAATGGTGATGGGTGCCTGGTGCACTGAATCCTGAAGACGAAGCAACAAGACCACAGAATTTTACAAGTGCGTATTCAACATCCTGTTGGTTAAATGGCGCACCATTTTTTAACAACGAAAAAGAAAGTTGGTCAGAACTCCCAAGTGATATTGGTGAACCTGAGAATCATTTGGAGAAAAGATCGAAATTTGTTTTTACCATAAATGAAGATTCAACTATTCCATTTGAAAGGTGTTCGAGTTTTAATAAATTGGTCAGAGTTATGTGTTGGGTCCGGCGTGCAGTGAACGTTTTTAAATCTTATGGCATAGGTCGAAAGGAGATAATGAAGCCGCTTGAACCACAATTAAGTGTTGGTGAAATTGATAAGACGACATAATATTTGTGCAAAATTGTTCAACGGAACGTTTTATATGAGGAGTATAACCAATTACGGATGAACAAACCTGTATCGAAATCTAGCCAGATTTTCAAACTTACTCCGTTTTTGGGTGAAGATGGCTTGATACGTTTGTCTGGCCGCATCAATAATGCCACTTTTGTTGTTCGTAGTACAAAGGAACCCATACTATTGCCTAGGCAACACGTACTGACGACGCTCATCGTTAAAAAATACCATGAGAATTTCATACACCAGAATCAGGAATCGATCTGCGCTGCAATCAGAGTAATGTTTTGGATACCATGTCTGCGGCAGTTAGTAAGATCCGCGAAGGGAAATTGTCAAGTTTGTAAAAATATGTTTGTCGTTCCAAGACCACCTTTAATAGGGCAACACCCAGAAGATAGACTTACCCCCTATGTGAGAGCATTTTCCTATACAGGCATAGACTACATTGGCCCATTTTTTGTTTCTGTAGGCCGACGACGTGAAAAGTGATGGGTATCTATATTTACCTGTCTAACGATAAGGGCAATTCATCTCGAGATCGCAAAGGATTTGTCGACGGATGCTGTGATACTGTGCATACGAAACTTCATTAACCGAAGAGGACTACCCGTACGGATAATAAGCGATAGGGGTACGAACTTTGTGGGGGGCAAGCAAGGAGAAATTTATTTTCGATGAGGCAAAATTAGTGGATGAGTGCGCACATCGTGGCGTAGAGTGGTTGTTTAACACCCCGGCAAATCCATCGGCGGGCGGAGCATGGGAAAGAAAGGTGCGTTCGGTTAAAAGTGTGTTAGTTTTCACATTAAAGGAAAAGGCTCCTCAGGTTGAGACCTTCAACAGTCTTCTGATACAAATTTAATAAATTCGCGACCATTAACACATCTTCCAATCGAGAACTCTGAATCTGAACCTTTGACACCCAATCATTTTTTGATTGGATGCCCAAATATACTGCAAACGCCTGGTGTACCCGAGAAGGTTTGTTTAAAAAAGCAATGGCAAATATTACAGCAGTTAAAGCACACGTTTTGGAAGAGATGGATACTAGAGTATCTCCCGGAGTTAACCCGGCGAGCAAAGTGGCATCAACCAGTTAAGCCTATCCAGATTGGTGATATAGTCATAATCTGTGATGACAATGAAACTCGTGGGCAATGGAAACGAGGTTTGGTTGTGGAGGTGTTCCCGGCAGCCGATGGGCCGGTTCGCTCGGCGGTGGTAAAAACAACAATCGGAAAACTAAGACGACCAGCATCGAAGTTTTCAGTGCTTGACGTTGGTGGTGAGTCTCCCCGATCGACACACGGGGGCCGGGATGTTAAGAATTAATTTCATATTCATATTTTAAACTTTAAATCGTCGTTATTTAATTAATCATATTTCAAGATCAGAGTTGAATTTTAATAGATGTATTTTGTTTATTAATGTCTACCCTGTGAGTAATCAGTACAATGAATGCTTAGCGGTAATCGCTTGGCTGCGATAGTTTCAGCGATCTCCATTTTTTATATTAATCCGAGAAAGGGTATAGAATAGAGTAAGATTTTAATTTTTTACCGTAATCCCTTTTTAATATTATAAAACTTTGTATTTCATGTATTTTATATAATAAAACACACTACACTTGCATCACAAGTTGATGCTTTCGATTTAACCATTTCGTTTTATTATTATTCAAGGGCCCTGATACTGTCGTAACATAAAGTTTAGCTTGCCGCCGCAACAAGTACGATTCCGATATTGTCATTATTAAGTTTAATCGTTACCCTACTCTAAGCCCTATTCTAATGTGAAGTTTTTTTTAGCATATAGTAATAATAGTTTAGATCACTCACCAAAGTACCCATGATTGCGGTTACGAATACCTTACCAATGTTTTGGTTGGTAAAATTTAGTTGGTTGTGGTAATTTAGGTCTATTTTAGTTAGTTTTTTGATTATTGTTTTTGAATTGGTATGATTAAGTAGGTTTAAGTTGGAAGAGCGAAAAAGATGCTTAGAGAGACGGTGAAAGAGAATTGAATTAAATTTAAACTGAAGTAGAATTAACACCCACAAGGATCAAAGAATCTGGAGCAGCAGACAAAGAAAAATATTGAATTTATTATTTTGTTTGAGTATTTATTAATTTTCTTTGTTTCTGATTAACCATTGCCTTCTGTGTTTGGTTCCGAATATTGAATTTATCATGAATTTACATGTTAAAATATTAAGTTGCATTTTGATTTATTTGTGGTACTAGTTAATTTAGAAAAGAGAAAGAAAATAATGAACCACTATAATTGTAGAAAGGAAGTTGGTAGAAAGCCTTAAATTTTTCCAGCTTCAATTTCGCTTTTATTACAACATTTTATTGGCACTATACAATCTTTGGTTTTCATGCACAATTGTTATTTATTTCTCGAAAACAAAAATTCAAGCTTAGTCAAATTATTCGAGTTCATATTTACGCAATTTTAACTTTTTTTGTATATTACCACCTTTTAAGTTTAATTTTTATTTATTTTATTTTTGCTAAATGGTAATCTTCCTATAGGCTTTGCGTTTTTTATCGACACTTAAAATTTACTCAATTTTGGGTTTTATTATGTTTTTTTCTTTCTGCCAATCAACTTAAAAGTATGTGTTCAAACCACACTTGCTTAAGTTATACGTTGATTTGTTATCTCGCTCACAATTTTATTTAACTTCCATTTAAATTTTCGTTAAAATTTCATTTAGTTTAGTTTCTTTTTCACGTCAGTCAGTTATTAACTAACCTGTTTATTTCTTTTTGCTTCTTTCTCACTCATTTTAATTTCCGTTAAATTTTTTATGTGAATCGTTTTATTTGATTGCAGGTTACTTTCAAGTAACTTCTAACATTCTCATTTAAGTGGTGGTCAATGACTTTTATTTCGTTTCGCTGCACTTCATTTCATTACCTTTCAGTTAATTTTCTTATATTTAGTTGGATTTTGTTGTGTCCTTAATTATATTTGAAAGCTTAATTCAAACAAAAGTTAGATTCTTTAATTCAATGGATAGAAGTATTTATTAGAATAAAAAAACAAGAAGAAGAATACTAATACTGCGCAATTTTAGTGATCACCATTAATTGGTTATCGGTTACTCGAGGAATGTATTTAAATTACGAGCGTACTCGATTTCAGATATAACATTTGTCCCCTCCTTCAGGAAACTATGGTGAAAATAGAACTCGAGGTTTCGGAGTTCTTGATGATCGGCAAGGCTCCTGAGATTGTGGTTGGAAAATGCTGATTGGCTCCTGATTGGTGTTTGTCTCCGGCTGTTGTGTGGGTGTGACAAAGTCATCCTCAGTCTCAAATCCTCGCAAAGTATTACTGGTGCTATCTTCACTTTGGGCAGGCGACATGTCGACTCTTATGTCGTTATCTCTATTCGTTTGCGAATGGTTCATATCATTTCGAAATTGTGGGGTGTTGGCTTCTATATTATCTTCTCCACACCAGGAGTGAGTATTTTCTTTCGATCTGGATTTTCCGAATTTCAAATTATTATTAGCCCCACGAATTTGATCTATGTGCCTTTTTACACACTTATTCCGAAATTGCAGCTCATAGTGAATGTGCCCTAGCCGCTTTTTTACACAGCCCATTAACCATATGTTGCGTTTTTGGTTTCCCGATAAAAAATAGACGCTATCACCAACGTTAAATTCTCTACAGGGCTTGGTCCTGCCCTTCAGACATTGTCTAGTTTCCACTTTCTCCGTGATATTCTCCGGTCGTACCAAGTCAAGACGTGTCCTTAACTGACGTCCCAAAAAGAGCTGAGCCGGTGATACTCTGGTTGTAGAGTGAGGTGCGTTCTTGTACTGTCTGAGAAATTCATTGAGGTTTTCCTGAAGAGTTCCTCTCGTTGTACACATGGCCTTTAACGCGTTCTTTACCGTTTGTACGCTTCGTTCCGCTTGTCCATTCGTTGCTGGATGGTATGGTGCCGTGAGCTTATGATATTTCACGCCTACTGACGTCAGATATTTATTGAACTCCAGAGAGGAAAATTTTGTGCCGTTGTCCGTTACTATCATAGTGGGCACCCCATAATTAGCGAATCCATCATCCACTAACGCAATAGTTGCAGCCGCCGTCATCGATCTAGTCACCTTCACATCCAACCACTTACTATATGCATCGGTTACTATCAATAGCATCATACCCTCAAAAGGGCCAGCATAGTCCATATGAACTCGTTCCCACGGTCCTTTCGGATATTCCCAATGGTGGTCGGCACATTTTATTGGTTTGTTGGTTATCCTTGCGCATTTGTCGCAATCCTTCGCAATCATCTCTATATCCAAATAAATTTTCGGCCAATACACAAAGGAACGAGCCATTCCTTTCATTTTCCCCATACCAAGATGTGCGACATGTAAGCTCTCTAGAACAGCTTGTCGGTATTTTTGCGGTATCACGATCCTGTGATCAAAAACCAAACAATTTGCCGAGAGTTTGAAATTGACTTCTGGAGATTTGAATCCGTTCCTAGCTAAACACTGCCCCTTCTCAAGAATTTGAACGATCCTACCCAGCTCGGGGTCTTTTCTGGTTTCCCTGGCAATATTCTCGGCTGTAACTGGCAGCTGGTTTATCTGACGAACTATGAAATAGTCAAAATTATCATACTCATCTTCATAAGGGATCTGCTCTTTTAGTTGCCCCACTTGGCTAACCACACGCGATAAGTAATCTGCATTGGCGTTCTGTATCGATGTTTTGTATACAACGTTGAAATTAAAGTTGCTGGAGAAGTCGGCATAATTGGCCATTCTGGAAATGCAAAGAACCGGCAGGAACTTGTCGGGTTGTAAAATTTGGGTCAGAGGTTTGTGGTCTGTTATCAACGTCCATTGCCGAGCATACAAATATTTAAAAAACCTTTGAGTGGCCCACACAATGGCCAATGCTTCTTTGTCCATCTGAGGATAACGTTGCTCCGTCTGACTCATTGTCCGACTCGCATAAGCTATTGGTCGCTCTTGTCCATTCATCAGGCGGTGTGATAAAACAGCACCCAAGCCTGTCTTGCTGGCATCCGTTGCCAACAACAATGGAAGCTTTGGGTCATATGGCATCAACACCTGTGGTGAAATCAAAATTCGTTTGATGTCGTCATAAGTCGCATCTGCCTCTGCATGCCATGTAAACACCTTTCCCTTTAAAATATCACGCAGAGGCCTTTCTCGAGTTGCAAGGTCTGGGATAAAGGAATTATAATATGAAGCTTTTCCCAAAAACTGTTGTAGTTCATCCAACGTTGTTGGTTTTGCCGCATTCAATATCGCCTCAATATGTTTTCCTGACTTATGTACGCCATTTTCGTCAATTACGTGACCCAGGAATTCGACTGACGCCGTAGCAAAGACACATTTTGCCCTATTGAGCTTTAAGCCACAGCTTCTCATCCGGGTCATGGTTAATTCCAATATTTGAAGTAATTCATCAAAATCTTTACCGAAAACAAGTATGTCATCAAAGAAATTTATGACATTCGGAAGGCCCCGCAATATCGTCTCCATCTTCCTCTGCCAAATAGCAGGAATATTAGCCGCTCCATATACCGCTCGTGTAGGACGAATTAAACCATGGGTGACTGTGTTCAGAGTAAGAATGTTACTGAATTCTTCGTCTATCTCCAAATGTGAATACGCATCAGTCACGTCCAAATGAGCGAATATTCGAGCCCCTTTCATTTTCGTAAATAGGTCCTCTGCCTTTGGAATTGGGTGCTCATCCACAACCATTTGTGGATTCACCGTGGGCTTATAGTTTCCGGTAATCCGTATTGCCCCATTCTTTTTCGTTACTACATGAGTAGTAGACGCCCATTCCGAAAACTCCACTTTTTCATAAAACCCTGAAGCGATTTTTAAATCTATCTCCTTTGCGTATGCCTCCCGTAGTGCCCAAGGAATTTCTCGTGCTTTCGCAAATACTGGCCTAGCCTCTTGCTTCATATGCACTCTAGCGGGGGGCCTTTTAGTTTTCCTGCTGTTCCACCAAATACATCTTCGAATCTATTAATGGTTTGCTGTAGTCTAGCCTTCTGTGTTGCATTTAGCATTCTCTTCTCCAACGTAAGATTGTTGAGCTTGCCAAGATCAAGTATTTGCCCACCCGCCAAACTGTGTTCCCGATTTGTAGCCGAGAAAAGATTCTCAAAATTTATATCATGAGCGAAGTGCGATATCCACTCGCGACCGCATAGTGTGTCCAGGTCATCATTGACCACGTATAGATTCAACACCTTTGAAGTTTTCCCTACCGTCGCATTCACCACCACCCTGCCAATACAGTTTATTCCGTGGCCTGTATAACTGGCAAACTTCCTTCCCGATTTTAGCAACTTGCAGTTCGGTTTAATGGCACGCAACTTTGCCTCGCATATTATGCTACACGGTGCTCCTGTGTCCAACTCCATTTCAACAGGTTTGCCATCAATGTTTACCACTATCATTTTCCTATCGTTCGGGTTTGTTTGTTTCACTTTGTTCACAATTCGTAGTTCGTCCACAGGTTCCTCGTCATCATCAGTCTTTAACTGGTCGGTTTTGTTTTTGCATACCTTTGCTATGTGACCAATTTTTCCGCATGCATAACACTTGCACTCTCTGAACTTGCACTCTCTTCTCAAATGGTTTCCATTACATCCGTAGCATCTAGTGTTCCTTGACGGCGAGTGAGTGTTCTTTACGTAAGTACTGGTCTTTGTCTTAACAGGGGCGTATACTAGTTTGCACGTTTGTTCGATCTGAGCTGCCCCGCCGGTATTCACTTCTCTCGTAGCATGATGTGTCAATTCTCTAGCGTAAGCAAGTTCGTACGCCTCAGAAAAACTTGCAGGCTGTTTCGCAATCAACTCGTCGCATGTGCTGCTTGACTCCAAACCATGCAGCAACTGTTCAATGAGCATCCTGTCAAGGAAAGTGCCATACTCACAAAACGCAGCACCTTGTTTTAATCGTAAGCTGAAATCGGAAATTGACTCGCCCGGTTCCTGTTTAGTTTGCCTAAATTTTACGCTTTCGGCATACTTATTCCTCTTCCCATCAAAATGGTCCGTCAGCATGCTCTTTAACTCCACATAGTTCACAGTGGTTGGCAATTCAGGGTTAACCAATATTTTCAAGGCCGAGTTCAATTGTGGTCCCATATGCACCCGGGCGTAGTTCGCGTACTCAGCTTCCCGCACCTTCGACAGCTGAAGAGCCCAATCAAATCTCGTGAAGTAATCACCAACCGTGCCGCCGTCTTCCCGTTTGAATTCACCCATCGAAAATGCTGGCACTTTCGTACTTGAGCTAGAGGTTTCATTTGAAGCCCCCGATCGGGTAGCATTTTCCACGGCCGACTGAATTGCTCCTGCCAACATTTCCATCATCTGTTTCATTTGCTCCCCTGAGATACTCATTTTATCCCAATTCTGACACCACTGTTGTGTCCTTAATTATATTTGAAAGCTTAATTCAAACAAAAGTTAGATTCTTTAATTCAATGGATAGAAGTATTTATTAGAATAAAAAAACAAGAAGAAGAATACTAATACTGCGCAATTTTAGTGATCACCATTAATTGGTTATCGGTTACTCGAGGAATGTATTTAAATTACTCGATTTCAGATATAACAGATTTCATTCCATTATATTGTTCTTTCTTGTTCACTTTGTTCATTCGCATCACTTTACTCCCGTTTAGTTTGATCATTATTTTGAGCAAATTGTAGTTAATTTGCAGGATAATATATTGCCATTTTGTTTCATTTCATAGTGTGATATTTTTAATTTTCTTTTCGTTTGCGTTTAGGTAGCAGCCAGTAAATTTGTTTAAAGTTTTTCGTTTTAATGCATCTATTTTTTATTCTCTTATTTTTTGCTTTTCGATTCACTTCACGTCATTGGTTTTTTTAATTTGGGAATTTGATTTTGGTTCCCATTTAGGTGTCATTCCATTTAAGAAAGATTTAGTTTTTTCCACTTTTAGTTAATTCTATTTCATTAATTTAGTTAATTCTAATTCTATTATTGATTTTGGCTAATTTTGGTGATTTATTTATTTTTCTCGTTTCGGTTCGTTTCACTTCCCTTATTCGTTCATTTGCATCACGTTTCACTTCGTTTTTCGTTTTGATTCATTAAAAAATTTCTTTTAAATTTTCTTCGATTTGTTTGGTTTTAATTTGAGTTTCCTTTATTTATTTTGTTCACTTCACACCGCTTGATTTTTTTTGGTTTTTACTTTAATTAATTGTTTGTTTCCAATTTCATTAATTTTTGTTTTCGTTCGTTTAAAGCTTTATTTTTCAATTTCTACCTTTATTCTTTTTTTGCTAATTTATTTGGTTTGAACTACAAAGAAATCCCGTATTCTGTTTCTATATCAGTTCACTTCACTGCACTTTATTTTCCTTTTTTTTTGTCTTGAATTTCCGTATGGGTTTTTTTTATAATTTTAGTTATTCGTCTTTATTTTTTTTTCTTTTTTTCCCTTTTTTTTTTAAAAAATTAATTTTTTTAATTGTATTGTGGTTTCTTTAATTTTAACGCGCACTCACTTTTCGCACCTACTGTACTTACTCCAGAAGATGTACTGCGTCCACCAATGGCCCTTTCTGAAAAAAAAATAAAATTAAAATTAGAAATGCATATTTATTATTAAATAAGTCATAAATTTATTGGTTTCAACTTACCATGTTAACCTCCCACGCCAAACAGAAATGATGGGCATTAAAATTTTCGAAATGACGCCAATTTTTCGAAACCCAGAAAAAACCGTTTGCGTATATCATGGTGGCGGGACCTAAGATAATGCAGAAGAAGAGGAAGAAATGAAATTAATTAGATCAGGTTTTTTCAAACATTTATATTCACATACATACCTTTTTCGATAAATACTTACCTTTTATGTCCATCTACTTGCGCCCGGGTGATTCCTATAGCTTTTCCTGGGAATAATTGGGGATAAAAAAAAACAATTTGGGGGAGCGTCCACTTACTATGTGCGTGAAGATAGATTCCGAATCTAACTAGAAAAGACACAAACCACATTAGGTAACTGGCCTCTGTTATTGAGTTAACAGACCAATGTTAAAGTATATAAAGGTAGGTTTACGTTCAATCTCACGATTTTTATACAATTTATCCAATATATTTACAGAAAAACATTATAAGATTATTCATAAAAGTTTACGAAAACATGAATCTTAGACATAAAGTGGTAACAAGTACGGAAAATTAATGACTTAATTACAAACATTTTTTCGCAACATTTAGGCCTACTGTGTCCAAACGAAACAAACTGCCACAACCTCACATATACCGTTTAAAAGAGGTGACAACGTACTTTCATTGTATCTATTCCATACTATCCAGTCAAATTTCAGAATAGGATTTTTTGAGATTTGGTGTTAAATAAATTTTTAAGGGATTTTTGCCCACTGTGTTCGAACGGGAGAAACTGTCGTAACCCCACATATATGGAAAAAACTTTTTCATACAATACAGACGAATTTCAGAATCAAATATTTAGCATTTTTAGTTTCAGATTCTTTTTTGGAATTTTGCCCACTGTTTCGAAATGGGACTTACTGCCATAACCCCACATACATAGATAAAGTAAACAAATAGATGAAGCGCAAGTGTTGGGAAAATTTTAGTGTAAGGGGTAATTTTATAGATGGCGTTGAAAGCAATAAATGGGATTTTTTGATCCCAAAACAAAAAGTCAAATAATATAACAATAAAAATCTAAAATTCCATATCAAAAGAAAAAATTATTTTCAACAAAAATATCAAGAATACAAGAATACAACACGCTCTTTAAGGTAGAATATCTGATGGCCATCGAATTGCAAAGCCATGTCACCACTGTCTATGTCCTAATAAGTTGGTTCTTCCTCCGGTTCAGCTACCATTCCTTGTTGAGAGTCCTCAGACACTGTAACGGTTTGGCATCTGCGACCACAGAAGTTGCTGCAGTTTTTGCCCGGGGAAGTTTTTAGATTAAAAAGGCGTTCCGGTATGTTCATCTTTGGGCGGTCTTACGGGTTTTCTCCTATTGATATCCCAACACCTGCATCATGGCTTTGAAATTGCTTTTTACATAAGAAACAAATGTTATTATATAAAATCGCATACATTTTGTCACATTTTCCATTGTTTAAATTACTTTCATAAAAATTTCCCATAATTTTGAATAAACGTCAATGAGAATTATGGGAAACTTCAGTGGAAGTGACAGTAGTACAGAACAGCACCTAGTGAACAAAGTTGACAATGGTCGCGCTATATCCATTATTTCCTTTGTCTATGCCCACATATACCGTTAGAAAGGATTTAGTCTGTGCTACATGAAAAGCTATTCCATAAAATTCAGACTAATTTCAGAATCAAGTATTTTGGAATTTTAGTTTTAGATTCTTTTCTCGAAATTTGCCCACTGTATCCAAACAGGACAAACTGCCGGATTCTCACTTATACCAGTAGAAACGTGTCTTCGTGTATTATCCAAAAAACTAGTCCACACAATTCGGAAGAATTTCAGAATTAAGTTAATAGAAGTTTTCAATTTTTGATTATGGGTGGGACTTTTCCCACTGTGTCCAAAAGGGACATACTAACGCGACCCCACTCATACCATTGGAAAGCACCTCGCATGAGCAGTCAAGTGAACTATTCCGAAACATCCACCCTAATTTCAGAATCGATTTTTTTCAAGTTTTAATGTTACATTAATTATTTACCGATTTCTGACCACTGTGCCCAAACGGGACATACTGCCACAACCCCACTTATACCGTTAGAACGGTTTGAGCGTGTACTGTCGAACCATATATTCCGCAACATTCAATCTAATTTCAGAGTTAGATGTTTTTGAACTTTTGGTGTTAAATTAATTTTTTTTGGGATTTTGGCCCATTGTGTAAAGACGGGACATACTGCCGCCACCCCCTTTCTACCATTAGAAAGGCTCCAACACGTGCTATTGAAAACAATATTCCATACAATTCAGCTGAATTTCAGAATTTTTTGAAGTTTTAGTTTCAGATTCTTTTTTGGAATTTTGCCCACTGTGTCCAAACGGGACAAACTGACGGATTCTCACTTATACCAGTAGAAACGTGTCTTCGTGTATTATCCAAAAAACTAGTCCATATAATTCGGAAGAATTTCAGAATTAAGTTATTTGAAGTTTCCAATTTTTGATTATGGGTGGAACTTTTGGCCACTGTGTCCAAAAGGGACATACTGCCACAACGCCACTTATACCTTTAGAATGACCTGAGCATGTACTGTCGAATCTTCTATTCCGTCTCGTTCAATCTAATTTTAGAATAAGATTTTTTAAACTTTTAGTGTAAAATATTTGTATCCTTTTTTATTTTAACCCACTGTGCCCAACCGGGACATACTGCCGCCACCCCACATAAACCATTAGAAACGATCCAACACGTACTATCGAAAACATTATTCCATAAAATTCAGTCGAATTTAAGAATCCAATTTTTAGAAGTTTTAGTTGCAGATTATTTTTGGGAGTTTTGCCCACTGTGTCCAAACGGAACAAAATGCTGCAGCCCCACATATACCGTTAGAAAGGATCCAGCTTTCGAAATAATTATTATCTTTTTAAATATTTAATTTATAAAAATAAAACATAATTTCTCACAAACGAGGGGATATTAATCGCGCCTACGTTTATAGAAAAATACAAAATGATTTAAAAATAAAAATTATTTTTTTTACAAACGTGGGGAATAAATAATGCCTACGTTTGCAAAAAAATCTAAATTATTTAAAAATAAAAATTTATTTTTCACAACGTGGGAATATTAATAGTGCCTACGTTAATAATCATATAATGAAATAACCCACGTTTATGAAAAATTTATTTCGATTTTTCAAAATTTATATATTTTTTACTTCCTTTCAAACGGTATATGTGAGGTTGTGGCAGTTTGTTTCGTTTGGACACAGTGGGCCTAAATGTTGCGAAAAAATGTTTGTAATTAAGTCATTAATTTTCCGCACTTGTTACCATTTTATGTCTAAAATTGATGTTTTCGTAAACTTTTATGAATAATCTTATAATGTATAATGTTTTTCTGAAAATATATGTAGGAGAGATGGATTTACAAGAACCCTTTACTCCCAACACCAACGTGCCTTGATTTATGTTTTACAGCGAGAGTGGAGTTGAGTATGTTTTAAGACGGCCGAGCGTGCGCATCGAATACGAGACGACGGAATCTATTACTTTAAATAATTTGCTCTTCCTATAATTTAAACGTTTAAATACCTTTAAACTATAATTTTTTGTACTTTAATTTAATAAACTGAAATACAAACAAAACTTCCCCATAATTTGGCGGCTCATCCCGGATCGTCGTTAAATAAAGTACAGTTGATGCATTTAATTCTAATATTTCATTTAATTCGGTTGGCGCCGCGAAAGCAGAAATAGAAAATTAGTAACGAATATTGTAGAATTGCAACAATAACAACAATAGTAAGGGTTCTCTCTTCCAAACGTGTTGACAACGAAACGATTTAAGGAACGAAAGGAAAAGAAATGTTCCTTCATGCAAAGAAGAAAACCTAGAACTTTTGCTCAGCGTAAGTTTGCCCCGAAGCGTTTCATGAGGTACCAAATAAAGTTGCTCAGTGTATCTATGCAGCAATTGTCAAAAAAAGCCTGATAGAGTAAATAAACAAAGTAAAATTAAAAATATATGCTTTACCTATTCCATTATTTTATTTTTTTCACATAAATCAAAAACCCTCTCTTTTTTTCAATACAAAAATATTGACATTGAAATGTCAAAAGTTTTCACGTTTCTTTTTCCAGGTTTGCTCAGCAAATTTGCCTCGAAAACTTTCCACTTTTGTGCAAGACGCTTTGTATGGGAAATTTGTTTGTTTTGACGTTTGCTGTGCAAGTTTACGATGTTTTCGAGTTTACGAGGTTCTTTCGAGCTTTCATGAAGACCACTATTGTGAAATTCTTACGGCTACGAGAACGGAAAAAAACTGAGCGGAACAAAACGTAGAACGTGAAACAGTTTCAATGCGCAATAACTTTTGTATCGTGGGTAACGGATTGTAAAAGGCTCTTTGTCGACAACGTTTGCGCAGCGACAACAATGAGTAGAGAGAAGAGAATATGACTTGCTTAGGGGAATTCGGGGTTGTTTACAACAATCTCCGCCAACAAAGGAAAGAGGCATTTTTTTTTTTAACTGGTTTTATTGTAATAATTCTAAATACATTCTACTGGTACACAATAAATACTTCTTAATATTACCTATAACTATTTCCCTCACACCCATAGGGTGCCCTTCAGAAACTTCCATCCTCATCAAAAATACTACATACATACATCAAGTCTTAATAATAAATTATATACTCTGTAAAAATAATAATTCCCCGAAAAATTGACGAAAAACGGGAACACCTTGGTTGTCATCTTGACCTAAAAATAAAAGAAACTTAAAAAATAAATAACAACTTAAAAACTAAATAAAAACAAGATATCCAGCAAGCTGGATCGCATAAATCAATAGACCAGAAATTCCGAAAAATTTCCAGTCTCCACCTCGGTTCGAAGAAATACTACTGAGTAGTATTATACACAGGATCATCGATACAAAGGAAAGAGGCAATTTACGCAATCTTTAAATTTGTTTTTGAAGCTGAAGGAGATCGTACAAGCCGAAGACAATTGCGAGAATTTGAAGGGTTTACATTTGGTGACGACGACGAACAATTTACGAGAAAAGCTGAGTATGTTAAAGCAAATTTACCTCTGTCAGATTTGATATATGCAATGTGTTGGGAATAGCATACAAAGTAGACGATTTGACGACGCATATATGTTAACACCAAAAATGTTTGGTGGGTCAATAACCAATAATGCTGACGCTGTTAAGCGTGCCACAATTGGAGCAACGATCGCAGACGTTGTGCCATAAGTAATATCAAACAATGCTGACGCTGTTAAGCGTGCCACAATTAGAACAACAACCCCAGAGGTAATTTACGTTATGCCAGCAGTCAACGCGACGGTGCACATTTTGCGACGTCATCATTAGTTGGTAAGGTAGTTATCATTAAGAATTTTGTAATTAATTTAAGGCAGTTCATTTTGAATCATTAAATAAAGAAGTCGCTCCTCTAAGCAGCGCAATACAGGAATAAACTTTAATCTTGTTAATTGGCGCCCAACTAAATCAAGTACCCGAACAGGCTACAAGTGCAACTAAATCAAGTACCCGAACAGGCTACAAGTGCAACTAAATCAAGTACCCGAACAGGCTACAAGTGCAACTAAATCAAGTACCCGAACAGGCTACAAGTGCAACTAAATCAAGTACCCGAACAGGCTACAAGTGCAACTAAATCAAGTACCCGAACAGGCTACAAGTGCAACTAAATCAAGTACCCAAACAGGCTACAAGTGCAACTAAATCAAGTACCCGAACAGGCTACAAATTCAACACAATCAGCAGGAAGAGACCGTAGGACCTTCAACTGAGAGCAGCTGTGAAAAATTGACCCCTGAGTACCAACAAAGAAAAAGGATTCTGTCGACCTTCCGGCTCCCAGTATGCTAGCAATTATTTTAGTGTGAGTATAGTGATAAGTGACTAGAAGCCACTACGAATCCTACGGGACCCTCTAGCGGCAGTAAGAAAATTGTAAAACCAATCCTGTGTAGTTTAAACATAATAAATAAGTGATTAAAAATAAAATATTCAAAATATAAAAGAAAAGAAAAATATAAAATGGCTAACCCAAGCAATTTAGTGAGACCCCCTATCCTAAACATCCAAAATCCTCCCATACCCCAAATTCAACCTAACGTGAACGCGATTGATATCGACGCGATAAGGCAAATGTGTGCAGAACAATCCCGAAATGTAGTCAGGCAAATTCTAAATCCAAACGCAGATATTTCGGGAATAGACCAAGACATAGAGGAAAGATATAGGGGAAATCTTACCGAACTGGACAAAATTCCAGACGTGGTTAGGTGTCTTAGGGAATTCTCTGGCAACCAATCCGAGTATAGCTCCTGGAAAAAGAGCGTGGAAAGGATTTTAAAACTATATGAATCCTATAAGGGAACGCCGAAATATTTCGGTATCCTCAACGTTATCAGAAATAAGATTATTGGCAGCGCTGACGCCGCCCTAGAATCTTACAATACTCCTCTAAACTGGGAATGCATTTCCCGCTGTCTGACACTGCATTATGCAGACAAAAGGGATTTGTCAACCCTGGAATACCAAATGATATCTATTGTACAAGGCAATTGTACTATACAAGAATTTTACCAGGTGGTATACTCCCACCTGTCTCTAATAACAAATAAACTCTCCAGTATGGAGATGGGACGTGAATCGTTAGATATTCTAACACAAACCTATAGGGACAAAGCGCTGGATACATTTATCAGAGGACTTAAAGGTGATTTGCCCCGTCTTCTGGGAATAAGGGAACCCACAGACCTTCCTCAAGCTCTGCATTTGTGTCTCAAATTAGAGAACCAACAATATAGAGCACAGTATGCAAATTCCCATGCAAAAACCGAGAAATCTCAACAGCAACCTCCACCTCGTAAGAACTATAATCCGAAATATATTAATCCAAATCAAGGATTTATTCCACAATCCTTCAATCAAATACCTCAAGGGTATTTTAACCAAAACCAGCCATCAATATCTCAACAACAATTCTTTAACCAGATGCCTCAACGGCAATATTATCAAAATGGCTATGGTTTCGCTCCCCAACGTCCAACGGCACCGAAGCCGCAAGCCAAACCAGAACCAATGGATGTAGATCAATCCATGCGATCGAAAGCGGTCAATTATATGAATAGGCCGGTGCAGGATAACAAGTTTGTAGGAAAAAGACCTACCAATCAATCAGCACAGGTTCATCAACCAGCGAAAATACAAAGGAATTTTCACCTCCAAACAGATGCACCTCAAAACGATTCAAATGAAGAAAACTATGCATCGGAAATGTACAATTATGAAAATGATCAAGAATTACAACCATTAGATGAATATGTTAATGAATATAACACCTTCAATCAAGAGGATGAACAGAATGAAACACAGGAATTCATTGATATTCATTTTTTAGGCTAACAAGCTCGTCCCTACCATATATCGAGTGTAGGACGAGCTCAGGTCAAACACTAAAATTTTTAATTGACACGGGATCAAATAAAAATTATGTCCAACCCGAACTTATCAAAAACCCAATTCCAAATAATGAAACGTTTTACGCGAATTCTGTTGGTGGTAAAACCAAAATTACACACCATACGTTTATAGATCTTTTCCATACAAATTCTAATGGCACTAAATTTTTTCTGTTACCAACGTTGAAATCTTTTAACGCTATCCTGGGAAACGATAGCTTAAAGGAATTGAATGCGGTTATCTTTACTTCCGAAAATTATATGTTAATAGATAATAGAACAAAGGTGCTAATAAAGCAACAATACTCCCAATCCGTAAATACGATAAACATCAGGAACAACCATATGACTCAAAAACAAAAAGTCAACCTAGATTTAATTGTGAAGAGGTATGAAAAATTATTTAGTGACCCGAATGAGAAATTAACTGTCACCACGTCGGTCATGGGTGAAATACAAACCAAGGACGAAAATTCGGTATACTCACGGTATTACCCATATCCACTGCACCTAAAAGATGAAGTCGAAAGTCAGATTAAAGAATTATTGGATAACAATATAATACGACCATCTCGGTCACCATATAACTCGCCGATATGGATCGTACCGAAAAAGGCTGACGCCTCAGGGAAAAAGAAATATCGTTTAGTTATCGATTACAGAAAACTAAACGATGTTACTATACCTGACAAGTACCCAATCCCGAATATAAATGATATCTTGCCACAACTATCCAAAAGTAAATGGTTTTCTGTAATCGACTTGAAGAGTGGTTTTCACCAAATACCGCTAAAGGAAAGTGATATGAAAAAAACTGCATTCTCTGTGAACAATGGAAAATATGAGTTCACAAGACTTCCCTTCGGGCTGAAAAATGCCCCTTCAATCTTCCAAAGAGCTCTCGATGATATCTTACGTGAGCATATAGGGAAAATTTGTTTCGTCTACATTGACGATATCATCATTTTCGCAGAGGATGAAGAGACACATCTGAAAAACCTGCAAATAGTCTTTGAGACCCTACAAGGAGCAAATATGAAGGTCCAGTTGGACAAATGTGAGTTCCTAAAAAAAGAAGTAGAATTCTTAGGGTTTATCATATCAGATTCGGGAATTAAGACAAATCCGGAAAGAGTAAAAGCGATTCAAAATTTTCCGATTCCCAACACACTTAAAGATCTCAGATCCTTCCTCGGACTTGCGAACTTTTATAGACGTTTTATCAGGGACTATGCTAAAATAGCAAAACCCCTGACAATACTTTTAAGGGGGGAAAATGGACGCATGTCCAAACATGTTTCGAGTAAAATAAAAGTAGATCTTGACGAAGAGGCTTTAAATGCCTTCAAGAAATTAAAGAATACACTGATATCCGAAGATGTCTTATTAGCTTACCCAGACTTCGAAAAAGAATTCCAATTGACTACGGATGCCTCTAACTTTGCCCTCGGCGCTGTATTATCCCAGGATAATAGACCAATAATTTTTCTATCAAGAACTCTCCATAAGCCCGAAGAGCACTATGCGACGAACGAAAAGGAGATGCTCGCAATAGTATGGGCTCTCAAGTCTCTTAGAAATTATCTTTATGGCGCAGCCAAGATGAAAATCTTCACGGACCATTTACCTTTAACGTATGCGTTAAATAATAAAAACTCGAATTACAAACTGAAAAGGTGGAAGGCCTTTTTGGAAGATTACAAATATGAATTAATGTACAAACCTGGAAACACTAATGTTGTTGCAGATGCACTGTCAAGAATTCCACAGGAGGTAACACATATTAACTCCATGACAGCAACGCAACATAGTGATGAGAGCTCATCACAGAATCTAATCCAGTTTACAAATGCACCTCTAAATGCCTTCAAAAATCAAAATCTAATAGACAAAATACAACTGACCCTACACCACAACGTGAGCACATCCCATCCTCTGTACCCCTTCCTATCCCATGAAACCAATCAACCCCAAGCTCATCTCAATAGAATTAAACCCCGAGTAAGGAGATCGCTTAATTTTATAGGGTCTGCATGGAAATGGATTGCTGGTAATCCCGACCATGATGACTTCGAAATAATTAAACAAAAAATGAATAATGTTTTGCGAAATAATGATAGACAAGTAATTGTAAATAAACTATCTATAGATAATATGAATGCTCTAGCTCAAACAACTAATCAAATTGTAAAGTATTTCAATTCTCATGAAATAGTCAATGAATCACAAGTATCAACTCTTAAATACAAAATAAAATTATTAAAAGAAGAACTTTTAAGTATTCAATATGCCATCCACTGGGCAAAAGCTGGAATAGTAAACTCATTCATTCTCACAAACAACGAAATAAATATTGTTAAACAAATTTTTGAAAAGGAAGCCATCCCTTATATTAATTTAGAAGAAGCATTCGAGTTCTCTGAAGTTAAAATAGCCTCCAGCAATAGTCATCTTATTTATATTGTTACCATACCAACTACCGATGTAAATTCATGTAATAAATTAATAGTTAAACCTACTAAATTTGGAAAATACGTTAATAAGATTCTGTATAACGAAGTATTGTTATGTAACAACTCAACTTTTGGCATAAAGTACCCCTGTAAATCATACAATAAATTAACCATCTGTAATAGTATTAATGTTGAAAATATAAATAATGATACCTGCCTAACAAATTTACTGAGAAGTCACACTTCAAATTGCACATTAATAGACAATGCCGACATACCCACTGTTGAAGAAATTGTTCCTGGAATACTCCTACTAAATCAAATCAACGAAACTATTCATATTAACGAAGAACCACGGGATCTGACCGGAACCTACATTCTGCAGTACCATAATGCATCAATAGTTGTCAAAGACAAAACATATAACTATTTCCAAATGATGGATGTTCAACCTTTACCACCTATTTTACAGCCTAGATTACCTGGATCAACGATTGAGAAAACGCTTACCTTACAATCAGTAAAAGAACTTCACCTCAAGAATACCGAAGAAATCGGCCTCCTAGATGTCAAGAACAGATGGACTTCAGGAATTAATTTTGGATTATCCACCATTATCATACTATTCGTAGTGATGCTTGTGAGAGGAAGAAATCAAACAAGCAAAGAAATTGTAACCACTATACCAGCAGTACACCTCTCACTCCCTGAAGTTGCCACCACAAATTTTATGGAATCGCAACAGACCCCAAGATTGTCCCAAATACCATATTTCTAAAATGTCACGATCGAGGACGCTCATAATTAAAAGGGGAGGTGTTAACACCAAAAATGTTTGGTGGGTCAATAACCAATAATGCTGACGCTGTTAAGCGTGCCACAATTGGAGCAACGATCGCAGACGTTGTGCCATAAGTAATATCAAACAATGCTGACGCTGTTAAGCGTGCCACAATTAGAACAACAACCCCAGAGGTAATTTACGTTATGCCAGCAGTCAACGCGACGGTGCACATTTTGCGACGTCATCATTAGTTGGTAAGGTAGTTATCATTAAGAATTTTGTAATTAATTTAAGGCAGTTCATTTTGAATCATTAAATAAAGAAGTCGCTCCTCTAAGCAGCGCAATACAGGAATAAACTTTAATCTTGTTAATTTATATTCAAGAACTTGCAGAAGGGCAAACTTTTAGCTGCTGAAGATGATGCTGAAGATGATGATGAATGTAATTCTAATGACGGCGACGATGCACTGGAGCGAACGATAAAACATCAATGCAGAGAAGATGACTGTGCAATTGGTGTTAAAGCGAACGGAGGAGTGGACGACTACTCTGTTGTTTTACGGTTCATGACAACGACGTTGCCGGTGCTGCCACAGACGGTGCTGCGAGATCTGGATTTTCTGCTGAAAATTTGAAAACGAATGCGACACACAAATAGAGTTATAGACAACGCAGTGACGAAATGCATGTTCCTTGTACAAATAATTATATTTCTGGATTATGACGAAGTTTGCGATGAGTTTTAGAGACATTGAAGACAACAAGAATTTTTGATGGAAGTGGGCAAATACTTGTAAGAACATGGATTAATGAATTTGAAGAAACGGCTGTCGTTATGTATTGGGACCAACTACAAAAATTTGTGTTTGCAAAAAAATCTCTTAGAGGATTAGTCAAACTTTGTATATCTAGTGAAAAGGGTATAACCTGCTATGACAAATTGAAAAATGCATTAATAGATGAGTTTGATACTACAACAAATAGTGCTCAGCTGCATAAAATGATTTGTGACCGCAGAATGAAAAAGATGAAGGTGTTCATGAGTATTATTTGAATATGAAAGAGTTAGCTGCCCGAGGCTATATTGATGAAAGTTCTTTAATGCAGTACGTTATTGACGGAATTCATGATCTTGATGTCAACAAAATGATATTATATGGATCTAGAAATATAAACGACTTTAAGGAAAAATTGAAATCCTACGAGATCATGCAGAAGAATTGTAGAGGAAAGAATAGTTTCAGGAAACCAGAAAAGGAATAAAGTACTAACAATAAGAAACCCGATTTAAAATGTTTTAATTGTGGCGCTAAAGGTCACAAGTCGGCAAAGTGTGTAAATAAGTCAAAAATGTTTTCAATGTGACAAGTTTGGTCATATTGTTAAAGAATGTCCGTCAAACAAAACTGAACGTACGACTACTTACTATATGCGACGATATCATGAAAAAAGAAGTTAAGTTTGGAGAAACAGAAACTATGACATTATTTGATACGGGTAGTATGGTGAACATTATAAATGAAAGTTTCTGGAACAACATTACACCAAACAAACCCAGTCTGTGAAAATCAGATTTCTATTTCATCGGTTTTGGAAAGAAGAATAAAGATTCGAGAATAAAACCATTTGGAAATTTCACATTTTTGGTGACGATAGATGGAGAGTCTTTTGATTTTAAAATTCATGTGGTGCCCTCTGATTGTCTGGATATAGACGTTGTTTTGGGAAAAGAATTTTGTTTGAAGGCTGATGTGAGAATTTCTTCCAAGGGAATGGAGATTCATAAAAACTAGCTGATCTGGATAGCGGCATAGATCTCGATATTAATGGATTTGCTAGTCCACAGGCGAAAGAAGTAGTTTCGGATATGATAAACAATCTAATCTAAGGATACTAATATTGAAATGAAAATAGTGCTGAAAGATGACAGGCCAATATTTTGCAGTCGTCGTCGTTTTCAAGAAAGATCCGTGGTTGACAGTCAAGTAGATCAGTGGTTAGATGAAGGGATCATCGAATCTTCGTTATCGGATTATAGTAGCCCAGTCGTCTTAGTAAAAAAAGGATGGGACACCACGACTATGTATTGATTATCGTATAATAAACAAAGTGATCATTAAGAACCGATATCCATTACCCTTAATTGAGGACCTACTGGATCATCTACAGGATGCGACCATATTTTCGACTTTAGATCTCACAAATGGATTTTTTCATGTCTCAGTCGAAGAGTCTAGTAGAAAGTTTGCCTCCTTTGTAACACAAAACGGTCAATATTAATTCCGGAAAGTACCGTTTGGACTATCAAATTCGCCTGGCGTATTTCAAAGGTATGTCAATGCTATATTCAGGGAGTTAACTAGGCAAGGAATAGCATTGCTCTACATAGATGATGTAATTATACCGGCAAAAAGTGAAGATGAGACCATACACAATTTAACAATTGTGCTACAACATTGTAAGGACTATGGATTAGAGTTAAACTTACGGAAGTGCCAGTTTTTGAAGAAAAGAATACAATTCTTGGGACTTTGAAGAATATTTTAAGTCAAACCCTATTTTTACAACTTTATAATCAAAATTATGAGACGGAAGTTCATACAGATGCATCGATGGAAGGCTATGGAGCAGTACTACTTCAAAGAACACCAGAGGATAATCAACTACATCCGATTTATTATATGAGCAGAAAGACGTCTGACCAGGAAAGAAAGTACTCAAGCTATGAACTAGAAATATTAGCTGTTATTGAAGCACTGAAGAAGTTTAGAGTATACTTGCTCGGAGTACGTTTCAAGCTTGTTACAGACTGTAACGCTTTTACGAAAACCCTTGATAAAAAAGACCTACGTACGCGAGTAGCTAGATGGATCCTATTTTTAGAAGAATATAACTACAGCGGCGAACATCGTCCTGGAGTACAGATGAAGCATGTGGACGCTCTTTCTAGATCGCGAGAACAGTATCGTTAATAAAATTCGACATTCACAAATGCACGATGAAGATCTTCGTACAATAAAAGAGTTGCTGATGGAAAAATCGTCATACAACTACTATTTTTTAAAAGGTAACGTAATATATACAATTATAGACGACCGTGAATTACTTGTGGTGCCAAAAGCAATCCAACGAGAAGTAATTAAGCAAGCACACGATAAAGGACATTTCGCTTTGAAAAAAACAAAGGAATTACTATGCCGCGACTATTTTATCACGAATATTGATGAGAAAATCAAGAACCATATTGCAAACTCCATTCCGTGTATCATCGTCAACAGAAAGAAAGGAAAACAAGAGGGTGAGTTAAACCCCTTGCCGAGGGATGATACCCCTCCAGGTATACCATGTTGATTTTCTTGGGCCTTTGGAAACGACAAATAAGCAATACAACCATATATTCGCCGTCATCGACTCATTTACAAAATTTTGTTGGTTGTATCCTACAAAGTCGACATCAGCTAAAGATGCAATTTCGAAGTTGGAAGTTCAAAGTATGGTATTTGGTAATCCAATGCAGATTATTTCTGATCGTGGATCTGCATTCACTTTAGATAGTTTTCGTGAGTATTGTGAGATGGAGATAATAAAACATCACACAATCACTACTGGTCTACCAAGAGCTAATGGACAAATAGAGCGCCTAAGCGTAATAGCTCCGGTTTTGCCGAAACTAAGCATCGATGATCCTAGTAAATGGTGGAAGTATGTAGGGAAAGTTCAACAAATCATCAACTGCACGTATAATAGAAGTATCAATTCGACACCATTTGAAATTCTAATCGACGCTAAGATGAGATGCCAGGATGACATGTATCAAAGAGTTAATCGAAAATGAATTCGTTACCAATTTCAACGATAAAAGATCAGACATGAGAAAAGACGCAGAACAACAAATATGAAAGGTACAAGAAGAAAACAAAAGGACTTATAATCTTCGACGCAAACCACCAGAAAAGTACAATATCGGCGACCTTGTGGCTATTAAAAGGACTCAGTTTGGAGGCAGATTAAAGCTAAAGCCGAAGTTTTTTGGTCCTTATCGAATTGCGAATGTAAACAACACATATGATGTCCTCAAATCAGGTAACAGTGAGCGCCCGAACCAGACATCAACATGTTCAGAGTTCCTGAAAAGATGGCAAGTTGAAGACATTTTCGAAGATGACACGCTAGACAACACACTTCAAATGAATAATGATGCCGACAACGGATACGAGACGAATCAAATGAAGGATGGCCGAGATGTAGGAGAGATGGATTTGCAAGAACCCTTTACTCCCAACACCAACATGCCTTGATTGATGTTTTGCAGCGAGAGTGGAGTTGAGTATGTTTTAAGGCGGCCGAGCGTGCGCATCGAATACGAGTCGAAGGAATCTATTACTATAAATAATTTGCTCTTCCTATAATTTAAACGTTTAAATACCTTTAAACTATAATTTTTGTACTTTTATTTAATAAACTGAAATACAAACATAACTTCCCCATATATATTGGGTAAATTGTATAAATATCGTGAAATTGTACATTGGTCAATAACAGAGGTCTGTTACCTAATGTGGTTTGTGTCTTTGCTAGTTAGATTCGGAATCTATCTTCACGCACAGCCACTAACTTACCATTCATTAAGTTTTTACGTTTGTTTACGTTTAGGACCGTCCGTCCTAAATGCCAAATCAAATCAGGAGTGGCCAGATCAACTAAATTTGGTGTTTTTGGAATAGGCCGTTTTTACATCGCATTACCATTTATAGTTACCAGATTGATACTTATTGTACGGATCTGCCAAAATACACTCAAAACGACCAAAATATCCTACAAATTTCCAAAATAATACATTTGTTTTTGGGGTTACAAAGGCAAATATTTCCCTCCCATCCTGTATCCGTAAATGTATTACAGGATGGTTGGGTTTGTCATGTGTATCTTTAGATTTTCGATTCTATTGGAAGATAGTTAAAGTGCTTCCATCTGTTGTCCAGTAGAGATACTAGATTATTAGTTCCACAAGCAGAGGATGACATATCTGGAAGAGAAAATAGCTTCGATTAGTTAAAAGGCGAAGGCAATATTATTGCATACTTTTCGGGGACAAATTCTCCGATTCCGTGAAAGAGGAGAGGCGACTGGTTATTTTATTGATGGAATAGTATTATAGGTTGAGATTTGTAGATATTATTTAGTGTCAGATTATTTGTAAGTCGTTTTTTTATTGAAATACTCTAATGATTTTATTGTAAGGGATCTATCCAAGTCACATACATCTTTCGACAAAACATCTAAGATAATTAGGACATAAGTGGGTAAGGTCCCACATTCACTCAGTGAAACTCCAGAGAGCTCTTTAGAGGAAAGATTGAGGAAATTATAATTATGTATTAATTATTGATAACTTTAGATGTTTGGCTAGATCCTACGAGTTAGGACTCTTTTAGTCTACTTTATATATGAAATATTTTGTTAAGATAGGGTTATAATAATTATCTTGAAATTTTGCTTCTTTTGATTAGTCACAGATGTAGATCAGCACAGGATATGGTGAAAAAAAGGAAAACTAAAACAGTTTTAAACATTTTTTTGTATTGATAAATAGTTATTAAACTTTTTATTTCTTGGCTTCTTATATATATCGTTTTGTTTGCTAGAGTTTTGTGTGTGTCCTCTCTAAAGGTGTTAATAATCTGAAAGAAATTTGAATGAAATTTTTATTAGCATACATATTTATCAAAAACTATTAAATCAAATTTATTAGTAAATATATTAGACGAAGAATTTTGACACCATAGTATAAGAAGCGAATTGAATAAATGTTAAATAGAGTAAGTTGAATTAAAGGAAATGTGTCGTTAATGTTCTTTTTTCAGGGGGGAAAGGGGGATAGTGATTGTTAGAAATGGCGACTAAGTAAGAGAAAATGGTAAGTTCGTGTCTGACGAATAGGGCTCCCGTGAAAATTCTTCTGATTGGGACTTGGAGGGAGGGTAAAGAATGGGGTAACTTCACCAATTCTCCCGAATGTATAATTTTGTGTTTTACCTCTAATTGTCGGTTTTGTTGTTTAGTCCACGACAGTGGAAATAGTTTTGTTGTTAGCCTCCAGGTGTTGCGGGTTGAGATACCACGTCCCATATTAAATGAGCTACCGGGCGCGACATGAGAAGGGGGATATGTAACAAAATCTTAGAGAAGAAAGAAAATGAAAAAGAAAACTAGAATAGAAATAGGAAAAAATGGCTAGAAAAATGGGGGGCAAAATGAAAGTGTCCTATTCGGTTTGGCTTTTGAACGAAAAATGTACAAGTGGCTGAAGCAAGAATTTGGATCCTGTGGCAGAAGAGAAAAAGTGGAAAAAAGTAGAAATAATTTACATGCGGTTTATTCTTTTAACCAAAATCGTCGCAGAACTGAAACGCCAACCCATCCTAAAGCCACATCTGTCCTTTCCAACGCTGGAGACGCTGCAACGAACCACCAAGCCTTGGGTGCGCGGTATCAAAGAAACTTTCCACTGGTACGACCAGACGGACAGACATAATTATCCTAAAATTATAAAAAAAAGGGAAACGTTATGTGATTTTGAAACATATGGTAGGGCCAAACCAAAACAGAACGAGACAACTACAATTAGAATAGTTCGTTCTATAAATAGAACTTTCAAAACTTCTGCATCAGTGCATGTAAGTAGGAAAGCAATGTGTAAGTAGCGACAACAATCGCTCTGCACACAATCAACAAATGTCTTCGGTTAGTGACTTGTGTAAATACACACCGCAGTGGCTTAACGGGCTAGACGCTGCCCAAGATGATGCTTCACAAACATCGAAACGATCGTCCAGCGAATGTGAGTTCGAATCCCACCCGCGGCATTTACATTTTTTTCACTAACCGGAGAAAACATGATCACTTACAGCCTTAAAGGAAATTACGATTTTGTTTTTTTCTTGTTTAAAAGAAAATCATTAAATTAAATATATATATGTATAAGAGTGACAACCATTTTTATTTACCGGCTTTATAGAAAAGGTAAACCTTGTGGGAGTGGCAAGGTCCGCGTCTTGTTTAGGGTTCAGCTCAGGCCTAGGAAGTGTCGCGCAAATCCGGGATTAATTGCCCTACTTCATAGGCCATAAGAAAAGTGTTTTGGTCTAAAAGAAAAGTAAAAGAAAACAAAAAAAAGGAAAATATAGATATAAACAAAATCCAAATATTCAATATTTTAAAAGAAACAAAAAAACCCCAAATATCCACATAATCTGAAAAAGAATCAAACAGACATCAAAACATACCATAAAAGGGAGAAACGTTAGATACCTTTCGTCATCGTTGAGACCCCCGTACCACCGAAGACTCCATTTACCTTGTGTTTTAATGAAATCGCCTGGGGAAGAAGCTGGGTCGCCATTTTACTCAGGAACAGTGAAGACGCCATCTTGGAAACTTGAAGACTAGGTTGGAAACCATGTTTATATTTTGTATGGAAATTGCAATATATTTTATTTGTTGCAGTATTGGAGTATTATAGTAATTTTCAAATGCCATAGAATGATTTGAAATTGGTGACCTAATTGCCGATAAATAAAAGGAAGCGGAATGAAGTTTATATAATGAAGAAAAATCGCGTTTTAAATATGAATGTCTAAAGCATTAGGAAAGTGGTAATGGGAAAAGAAAACGGGTAAATAGGGGTACTAAACACTGGGGTGTCTAAACCTTTTTAAAGATACCATGGTGAATTCAGATTTTGGATTACAAGAGGGAGGGCTCTCCCTGGCCGAACATCCGCCAGGCATCTTGTCCAAGTGTGTTTTAATCGTCTTTTGCATGGATCGTGAGTATATCCGTTACGCTAGTGTCCTTTGGTCTTGCTTCGGGTCCCTTTTTAAATGTTTATCTTTAATTATTTTGAGTTTCTTTTTTTTTTTGTTTTCTAAGAGCTGGTTTGATATTTTTTGGGTACTCGTCAGAGTTTAGAGGTGTCGGCAAGGAGTACCCCCATCCAGCGAGCTTAGCTGCGCGGAACGCCAGCAGACCAGCCAAGCCGACAATCTGGCAAGTTTATTCAATTCGTGGAATTTCGTGTTATTAATGTTCTGTTTTCTTGTTGATGTTACTGATGACCTGTTCAAGTTCATTGAAGAATGAACCTAGGTGAGTGGTAAACGGGAAGGACAGTGAGGATTTAGTGGTTTATTCTTATGTTCATTCTAATCGATTCGTAGAAGTTGGTGTTTGTTGAAATTGCTTCATAGTATAAATTCTCTTTTACGTATATTGCAATTCCTCCTCCTCTTCCTTCCCTGTTTAAAAAGATAGATTTGAATCCGTGCAAGGTGTAGATCTGGTTTTCGTCGTCAGTGTTGTTTGTTTCTGTGAGGATTATTATGTGTATTGTATTTGAAATATTGTTAATTTGAGTAAGTGACACGAATTGTTTTTAAGTGAACGTATGTATATTCTTGTGAATAAACGATGTGTAACAATTCAAATGTCTGGTTTTAATTTCATCAAAATCATTATATAGATTATTTGTGGAATTCATTTTTGTTTTTGTAGCTCAAATTATTAAATTTTAATAATTTTCTAGTCGGTAAACTTCTAATTGACTTACGGGTTTTTTGCTTTAAAAAAGAGTAAAAAATATGAAATTGATTTTGGAAATAATTGTTTTCTTTTTACATTGATTGTGATTGATCTTGGTTTGCTTTTATTAGTATAAGAATTTTTTTAATATTGATTTTAAATTTAATTTTTACTTACATATATATGGCCATTTCGAAATCAAACACATTTCCATTTGCACTCTTTTGGCCTCTGTTTTGCCATTGTTACGTCAGCCTGTGATTCTTAGGGACCTACACTGTGTTGATGTGCTGAGGAGGGTTAATGATTGCATGAAGTACATTTGTTGGGTATGAAATGTATTCGAGTGTATGAAATGAGTTATGTTGGAGAGAAGAGTTTGCTTATGTACCGAAGAAGATTTGTCATTAGAAAGAACTTGTAGTGAACACTCGTAATTCTCTCGTGCGACAAATATTAAGCTTTCGTTTTTTTGCTATTAAGTGATTTCTAACTTTAATTGCCGGTACATTTGTCCAAAAAAATCTCTTGAAAGTTTAAAGAAAGTGAGTTGTGACAGTGCTGTGATTTTGTACACCACGTAAATTATTTATGAGAATGATTGTTTTGTTATATCATTATACTGTGTAGGTGTGCTTTGTTGTGGAGCGAATTTGTGTTAATCGTTGTAAAGAAATTACAGCTTAAACCGCATTTGAGTTGAGGTGAGCTTTTTAAGAGAGAGTTTGGAGTGCACGAGATATTAAACTGTAATCTCCCTTACAGGTTCAGTCCTGGCGGGGGACGAAGTCAAGGGGGCCTCAATTCTTTTAAAGTTGTACTGTCATTGAAAACTCTTAGGTCAGTACGCAAGTTTTAAGAGAGCAGTATAGGTGACAGTATTATCTGCAAAGTAAAGGACACTGAAACAGTGCTACACCAACTAATCCACCAAAGTATCTGGATCGTATTTATTTAGTTATCTTACTTTGTACTTTTACTCTTTTTTTAATGTTATGAAATTTATACACTTAACTTCATTCAGGTGATTTATCATTTTTTTTTTGAGTTCCATATATTTTTTTCTTATTTTTTTTATTTTTATCATACTGTTTGAAAATTTTGCTCCGCTTGGATAGGTTGTTTCCGTGCACTTTATAATAGTAACATTATATACATAGATTAGTAACGTTAGTTAGAAATTATTTTAAGGATTATAAATTTGAATTTTTTATAGTGTACAAATAAGAAAACATAAATTAGCAACAACAAAAAAATAGGAAAGTAGAGAGACTTAGCTTTGCGCAGACAGAAAAATATTGCCTGAGATCATTCTCTACAGTGACTGCCCTTAACTCTTCGATTTCCTCCGCCCAGAACTGTCTCTTGTTTATTTTCAGCCTGTGGGTTCTATTGCTGGCGCCAACAACAGAGAAACCAGAGTAGTAAGTGAAGCTTTTTATTATTTTAACCAACAAAAGAGATCCCTAAAAGTTGCGTTTGTTGATCAGCTTTAGAGAGTAAGGGTTGTCGTTAAAGAGAAAATAGACATAAAGAGTTAAGGTTAGATTAACAAGATAACCATCCTCTCTTGCAGTTATTTGTATAAAAGGGGAATAATTGGTGAAGTTAGCCTCCCTGTTTTCCTCTTTTTGTTATATTTGTATTTTTTTTTGTAACAGAATTATTCGGCCTTATTCCCGTTGTCGTCGTCGACGTCGCCATCAGATTTTTGTCAACTTTAGAACATTATAAATTATTGTCACATCGACAACAACAAATTTTTTGATGTCTATGATCCAAAAACAACCCTCTTAAAACATTACGCAAAATTGTTTTTGTCCAAATGCCTTCAAGGCGCCAATAAAAATGGTGTCGATATTGTATTGACGTCGACGACGACAACGGGAATAAGGGCGATTATATTTTTTTTCTTTTTTTTTATATTACTTTATTGTCATATTAGTTTTTTTTTATGAAATTCGTCATTCATATTAAATTTAGGGATTGGCTGTACTAATTTTAGGAAAATCTGAAAGCATGAAATATTAAACATGAAATGAATTATTTTGTTTTGAATTTGTAAGATTCGAAAATGAGTTGCTAATTACTTACAAAGGGGTTGATGATGGCGGGGCAAGCTACAAAGTGAGTATATGTACATGTGGCGACTACGGGAATGGGTAATTCACGACTTGACTAACCGGACAGATTGTTGTACTAAGGGAGTTACGGCGACTCAACGGCCTTGGCTGTAACTTATGGATGTGTAGTTGAACACAAATGGGGAGGGAGGCCTAGACATCGGACGGACTATCACTTTTCGTACGCAACTTTATTGGCACGTTATTCTTTTTCTTTTTTTTTCTTTCTTTTTTCTTATTTGTATGATTTTGGGCTACAAAACGCTTGTTTTCCTACTCCCATATGCCGACGAGCTGCCTGGCGCAATAGTCGTGCTAGAACGGTGTTTGTTAGCTGAAACAGAATCATAACAATGGCGCCCAACGAAATAGCACGGAATCTTTTTACTTACCACTACTATCTTCTTTTTCTTCTATTCGGATAGTTTGGGAATTTACGATATCGTTTCTTTCGGTATGTTATCACTGGATGTTAACTGACGATCGTGAGAAGGTGTGCTGATTGGAGTTAAAGTTCGTCAAAGTAGAATACGTTCCGTTGAGATTTGATTTTAACTCGTGGCAAATGAATATCGATTAGTATGAAGATGGGGGAATTTTTTTTTATCTGAAAGATGCTTTATTGCGGAATTTACTTCAGCATTAAATTGTTCATTTTGATTGAAATTTCCGGACATTTGGGTTGATATTTAAGTTTTTTATCCTTTTTACGACCTCGGACAGTAGTTTGCCATATACACCATATATATGAATTTTTGTAACAGCCCCGTTTTAGTGCCAATCCTATTTCAAAGCAAAGTTTTTACTATTTTGTTAATATTTTTGGTGTTTCACATTTTTCCCCTGTTATTTGTTTTTTTTTTGTTCTATTAATTATTGTTTTATATAAACATATATCTAAAAATATATACATATATAAATACCTGCTTCCCGTAAGATTTCTGTGCGTGTTATCCTTCAACTGATAACTAAATGAATAGAAGGTCTAGATAGGAATGCGCTTGACAAACTTAAAAATAGAAGGGTAACTCGGAGCGTTTCACGTGCGTTAGAGAATCAAATTGTAGGATCTATTTATAATCAGATAGACATAGGTATCGAGAGGAGAGTTGATTTTGTTCCTACGGATTACTTCAATCAGTGTGTAGACACTGTATTTGGTAGATTTAGAGAGGTAGGCTTGAATACCAGCTCAAGCACCCCTGGAGTAGTTGCGGAGGATACTTTGAGTTTTTCGAGGAAAATTGACGTCATCTGTAATATGTCCAAAGATAACGAGCAAGACCCGATAATGAATGAGATTCAGGGCAATGAAAGAGGAAGCTGTCCCTCGCCCAGTAATGACGTAGTGGATACGCCACTCTTTTGGAGAAGCGAGCGGAGACAAAGATACCAGTCAGTTAGAGGTTATGATGAAAATGCTAGCTCAATAGCAGCAGATGATGGCCGGATGTCTAGTGGAGATGCAAAATATGAGGGGTGAGGTTTCTGTTTTGTCGAATAAAGTCGCAGAAGTAGAAGCATCGGTAAATAAGTCTCATATGTCAGGGCCGAGTTCGTCGTCGACGCCGGAAGGAAGTAGGTAACTGGTAGTGCCTCAAGGTGGTTTTGGCAGGTACTTGAGGATCATGCAGGGCATGATGACTTCGTCTACCTCGAATTGAAAAGGGAGTTGTTAAATCAATTTCAATCTTCACGGTCGGATTATGAATTAATAAGGGAGATGATAGACCGTAAGCAAAACATTGGCGAGTCCTTCGATGACTTCTACGCTGAGATACACGACATTTCTTTTAGATTGAAGAAAAAGATTCCGGAAAAAGAATTTGTGGGAATAGTTAAGGAGAATTTGAGACCAAATATAGCTAGTCTTACTTTCTCTTCGAAAATTGAAACTTTAGCTGAGTTAAGAAATGAATGTAGACGGGCCGAGAAGCTAATTAGGGACGCAAAGTCCAGGACTCGACCGGAACATGAGTTTCAGGTTCTAGACTTGGATGACGGTGTGGAAAAGGCTAATGGCAACTATATTGAAGTATTCGGTGGTTCTGTAAATGAGAGACATAACTCTAAGAATCGAAGTTTTCCACCACAGATAAATAACGGGTCTTCTTCAATATTGCCCTCAAAGGTCGAATCCGAAAAGTCAGGTAACACTATACCGAGTGCTGTAGGCGGAAATACTGTAAGCATGTTCTGTCCTTCGATGTTTCATTTAATGTTGGGTTTTAATTGAAAAGAAAATAAAAAAATGCGAGAGAAGAGGGAAAATTATAGTAGAATAAAGAAAAATGTTGTGGCTACCATTGTATCTTTAAAGGGTGATAGCCGGGCGTACGCCAAGACTAAGGTAGATGGAGTGGAAATTTTAGCCTTACTAGATTCAGGAGCTAGTTCAAGCTGCTTGGGCAAGGCTGCCATGGATTTTCTTAAGACAAAGCAGGATAGAATTATGCCTATTTTTGGACAAAATGTTAAAACGGCAGATGGAGGATAAACTGCTGTAATAGGGGTTATAACATTATCTGTGGTATGGGATGGAGTTACAAAAGAAATTGAATTTTTAATAGTACCAGAGTTGCAACAACAATTTTATTTTGGAATTGATTTTTGGAAAACATTTAACTTAGCAGTTGTAAGCAAAGGGAATTTGGATAGTGTATTAAAGTTAAACGAAAAAGATAGCAATACTTGAATAGGAATCGCAAAATGGGAATTAGCGTGTGATAACACACAACACGATTTATCCCTTAAGCAACAAATAGAACTTGGGAATATACAGGCTCAATTCCCATCCTTTGCTGCTCTTGGATTGGGTAAGACGAATGTAGAAGAGCACGTCATAAATGTGTTGGATGAAAATTTACCAGTAAAACAGCGATTCTATCCCGTTTCACCGGTAATTCAGGGACTTATATATGAGGTACTCGATAGGATGTTAGCTATGGGGATGATAGAGGAAAGCAATAGCAGCTGGAGCTCACCAATATCGTTAGTTAGAAAGCCCGGTAAGAACAGGCTTTGTCTGGATGCGCGGAAGGTAAATGAAAGAACAATTAAGGATGCATATCCATTGCCTCATATCGATGGCATTCTCAGTAGACTTCAGAATACTAATTACATATCGGCGATAGATCTAAAGGATGCCTTCTGGCAAATTCCATTGGAAAATAAATCTAGAGAGAAAACTGCGTTCACAGTCCCGGGCAGACCTTTATACCAGTTTACGGTGATGCCATTTGGACTGTGCAACGCAGCACAGAGAATGTGCCGTCTCATGGACAAGGTAATACCCGCCAGCCTTCGTGAAAATGTCTTTGTTTATTTAGATGACTTGTTAGTGTGTTCTAGTGATTTTGAGTCTCATATGTTGCTGTTAGGTAGAGTGGCCAAGTGCTTGAGTGATGCCCAACTCACCATCAATGTGGAGAAAAGTAAATTCTGTTTTAGAGAAGTTAGATAGGGTTACGTAGTGGGGCATGGTGAGATAAGAACAGATAAGTCAAAAGTAGAAGCAGTGGAGTTTTCCTGAACCTAAAACTCCGAAACAGTTGTGGCGCTTTTTGGGAATGGCAGGATGGTATCACCGCTTTATAAAAGGTTTTGCCAAAATTTGCAGCTCCACTCCATGATTGTTTAACCAAGGAAAAATTGAAGAGGTTTCAATTTACTGAGGAAGCTAGACAATCTTTTCAAAGATTGAAGTTAAGTCTTACAACTGCCCCAGTCCTGACAAATCCAGACTTTAAAAAACCATTTTTTGTTCAGTGTGATGCGACGGAAGGTGTAGGGGGCGTATTATTTCAGGTGGATAATGAGTGTCACGAACGTCCAATTGCCTATGTTTCGGCTAAGTTGAGTAAGGCGCAAAGGAACTACAGTATTACGGAGTTGGAGTGTTACGCGGCTATTTTGTGTGCCAAGAAGTTTCGTGCTTATATTGAAGGTATGCCCTTTACAATATTTACAGACCATGCCAGCCTTAAATGGTTAATGGGACAGAAGGATTTGTCCGGGAGATTAGCTAGATGGAGTTTGAAGTAGCAGGCCTTCGACTTCACAATTGAACACAGAAAAGGCTCCCTGAACGTGGTTCCAGATGCCTTATCTCGCATCGCAATGCAGGAAATTAGATTAATAGACAGATGCGTGGATATTGATTTAAAATCACCTGTCTTTGAATCCGAAGCGTACAGGAACTTGATAGATGCAGTCAATGAAAATAATGAAAAGTTCCCAGATGTCTGTGTATCAGATGAATATGTGTATAAGAGAACTCAGTTTAGGACAGGAGATATGATTCAAGAAGATAACGCATGGAAATTGTGGGTTCCATGTGAACTGCAAATTGAATTGGTGGAAACCGCTCATGCATCTCCCTCGGTGGGCCATGGGGGGATCCATAAAACGTTGGCCAGATTGAGGGAAAAGTATTATTGGCCAGGTATGGTTTCTGCTGTGCAGGGCGTGGTGAGATCCGTGACATTTGTAAAGGGAGTAAGCCTCAGAGTATTATAAAACGTCCGTTAATGGGAGCCCAGCATATCACCGAGCGGCCTTTTCAGCGCCTATATATAGATTTTATGGGTCCATATCCTAGGACAGTAGAGGGGAACTGTTACATATTCGTGTGCTTAGACCATTTCACAAAATTTGTGTTTCTGACTCCCATGAGAAAAGCCACTTCAGCTGATGTCGCAAAATACTTGGAAAGAAGTGTTTTTCATATATTTGGCGTTCCTGAATACCTACATTCTGATAATGGCAGACAATTTGTTTCTGAGATATTTAAAGCCTTTTTAGCGAAGTATGGCGTTAAACATATAAAGACAGGATTTTATGCTCCACAGGCGACCGCATCCGAGCGTGTTAATCGTTCAGTACTTCAGATGATAAGGTCGTTTGTAGGTGAAAATCAACGGAATTGGGACTAATGTGTAAGCGATGCCGCTTTTGCTTTACGAAGTGCTATACACAGCTCAATTGGGTTCGAACCGTATTATGCTCTATTCGGGTTACCTATGATGCAACACGGAGGGTCGTACGAGCTGACTAGGCGCTTATCTGCATTAAAAGACTCGGATCTCGTTGTCGATGCAGGAGCAGACAAACAGAAATTGTTGCGAGATCGAATTTTTCAGGAACTTAGATTGGCGGATGACAGGGGCAAGAAACTTTACAATACTCGTAGTAAGGACATCAAGTATAAGGTGGGACAATTTGTTTATAGAAAAAATTTTAAGCAAAACAGGATGATAGAGAAGTATAATGCCAAACTGGCACCATCCCATATAAAATGTGTGGTTCTAAAAGCAATTGGTAACTCCTTATATGAATTAGGAGATGTAACCGGTAAGAAACGTGGTGTATATCACGCAAAGGATACGTTTGTGGCATAAGGAAGTGCAACACTTTCACGAAATAATCTTACTGACACTCCGGATGGAAATGATGAAAGGAAAGTGGTAATAACAAAGTGCCGTAAGATTTGAATATATAGATTTGCTAACTTAGTTCTTCATTCATTGAAGCGACCGATATTTTTGATCAACCAAATTTTATATGTGTACACAGTCTCCACAATGTGTAATGAGAATATGCAAGAAGTTAAGCCAGGCTTTTAGGGTAGAGAGCATTAGGGCGTGCGTCGAAGCCACACATTACACACACATCACAGTCATAACGTTTGATTTCTTTTACGCACTCGCTCCATATTGCGGGCAATATCGACGACTGCGAGCCTGTAACGTCAGCCTGATTCTTAGGGACCTACACTGTGTTGATGTGCTGAGGAGGGATAATGATTGCATGAAGTACATTTGTTGGGTATGAAATGTATTCGAGTGTATGAAATGAGTTATGTTGGAGAGAAGAGTTTGCTTATGTACCGAAGAAGATTTGTCATTAGAAAGAACTTGTAGTGAACAATCGTAATTCTCTCGTGCGACAAATATTAAGCTATCGTTTTTTTGCTATTAAGTGATTTCTAACATTAATTGCCGGTACATTTGTCCAAAAAAATCTCTTGAAAGTTTAAAGAAAGTGAGTTGTGACAGTGCTGTGATTTTGTACACCACGTAAATTATTTATGAGAATGATTGTTTTGTTATATCATTATACTGTGTAGGTGTGCTTTGTTGTGGAGCGAATTTGTGTTAATCGTTGTAAAGAAATTACAGCTTAAACCGCATTTGAGTTGAGGTGAGCTTTTTAAGAGAGAGTTTGGAGTGCACGAGATATTAAACTGTAGTCTCCCTTACAGGTTCAGTCCTGGCGGGGGACGAAGTCAAAGGGGCCTCAATTCTTTTAAAGTTGTACTGTCATTTAAAACTCTTAGGTCAGTACGCAAGTTTTAAGAGAGCAGTATAGGTGACAGTATTATCTGCAAAGTAAAGGACACTGAAACAGTGCTACACCAACTAATCCACCAAAGTAGCTGGATCGTTTTTATTTAGTTATCTTACTTTGTACTTTTACTCTTTTTTTAATGTTATGAAATTTATATACGTAACTTCATTCAGGTGATTTATCAATATTTTGGCGTAGAATACGTCTTACCTTACGGTATAGGGAGTCATGTCAGATTGTTATTGTTGTAATCTTTATTTCATTGATTATGAGGAAACGGCGAGATAACTTTTTTTTTGTATGTAAATGAAGATGTTATCTTTCGTTTGATATACATTTCATATTGGTTGATATCTTCCTAATATTTAAATTTCTCAAATGAAAATTGTTTAAACACATACACTCAAACATATGTGTGGTGTTTGGTTGAGTGTTTGAGTTTGTAGCGTGAACACAAACTATGCTGCTGTTTCAGTGTGGACACAAACCTTCGGCTGTTGTTTTGATTGATGAAATATTGAAATTTCGTATATTTACTTATGTATTTAATGTTAAATGTGAAATGCGTTAAATGTGAAATGAATCTTAAATGTGAAAACAGCAGATGATGAGAGGTATGTGATGGCGGATGGTGGGTGGGAGGTATGGGAGTGGGTGGGATGTAAGGGTGGCTGGAGATATGTGTGGGTGGGTAGTTGGGAGGGTGGGATGTATGTGTGGGTGAGTGGAAGTTATGTATGGGTGGGTGAGTGGGAGCTATGTACGTGTGGGTGGGAGGTATATATGTGTGTGGGTGGGAGGTATATATGTGTGTGGGTGGGAGGTATATATGGGTGGGTGAGCGAGTGGTAGGTATTTGTGGGAGATGCGGGTGGGTGGAAGGCATGTGTGGGTATGTGGGAGGTATGTGTGTGTGCGCGTGGGTGGGTGAGCGAGTGGTAGGGATATTTGTGGTGGGTGGTATGTGTTTGTGTGTGTGGATGGGAAGTAATAGTGGCAGGTATTTGGAGGTGGCAATTGGGAGGCATGTGTGGGTCTTTAGGAGTTATGAGTGTGCGGATGGAAGGTATATATGATATTTGGAGATATTTGGGTGGGTCGTATGGATGGGAAGTAAGGGGTGGGTAGAGGTACATATGTGTGGGTGGTGGGTAGGTTAGGAGGGTGGTGGTCGGTATGTATTGGTGGGAGTGAGAGGGTGATTTTAACACAGATATAACTTCAAATACCAGATTGGCGAAATATATGAGCGATACATTTAATTTGGATTATATTCGAAACGATGATCCCACAACTATTGATAACACAACCATTGACTTAGTTTTTGCGAGAAATTTGAATGTTAATTTAAAAACATATTTATCCTATTTTTCCTATCATAAGCCCATATTATCAAAAGTAACTTTCAAATAATCAAATTGATTTGCGTCTGATATTTATCATTTATCCTTACTCTTTTAATTTAAAAACATATTTATCCTATTTTTCCTACCATAAGCTTATGTAAATTATCAAAAGTAACTATCAAATAAATAAATTCATTTGCTTATGTTATTTATCATTTATTGTTATATATGTTTTCTGTCTTATCGGATGGCGTATTCTACGTTAAACTTAATGGCCGTGTCTCTGACACAGCCTGCAGGGACAGTCCTTGGCCGAAGGCCTCAGACAACTGTCTGCTGTAGTTTTTTTTTTGAGTTCCATATATTTTTTTCTTATTTTTTTTATTTTTATCATACTGTTTGAAAATTTTGCTCCACTTGGATAGGTTGTTTCCGTGCACTTTATAATAGTAACATTATATAGATTAGTAACGTTAGTTAGAAATTATTTTAAGGATTATAAATTTGAATTTTTTATAGTGTACAAATAAGAAAACATAAATTAGCAACAACAAAAAAATAGGAAAGTAGAGAGGCTTAGCTTTGCGCAGACAGAAAAATATTGCCTGAGATCATTCTCTAAAGTGACTGCCCTTAACTCTTCGATTTCCTCCGCCCAGAACTGTCTCTTGTTTATTTTCAGCCCGTGGGTTCTATTGCTGTCGCCAACAACAGAGAAACCAGAGTGGTAAGTGAAGCTTTTTATTATTTTAACCAACAAAAGAGATCCCTAAAAGTTTCGTTTGTTGATCAGCTTTAGAGAGTAAGGGTTGTCGTTAAAGAGAAAATAGACATAAAGAGTTAAGGTTAGATTAATAAGATAACCATCCTCTCTTGCAGTTATTTGTATAAAAGGGCAATAATTGGTGAAGTTAGCCTCCCTGCTTTCCTCTTTTTGTTATATTTTTATTTTTTTTTTGTAACAGAATTATTATATTTTTTTTCTTTTTTTTTATATTACTTTATTGTCATATTAGTTTTTTTATGAAATTAGTCATTCATATTAAATTTAGGGATTGGCTGTACTAATTTTAGGAAAATCTAAAAGCATACAATATTAAACATGAAATGAATTATTTTGTTTTGAATTTGTAAGATTCGAAAATGAGTTGCTAATTACTTACAAAGAGGTTGGTGATGGTGGGGCAAGCTACAAAGTGAGTATATTTACATGTGGCGACTACGGGAATGGGTAATTCACGACTTGACTAACCGGACAGATTGTTGTACTAAGGGAGTTACGGCGACTCAACGGCCTTGGCTGTAACTTATGGATGTGTAGTTGAACACAAATGGGGAGGGAGGCCTAGACATCGGACGGACTATCACTTTTCGTACGCAACTTTATTGGCACGTTATTCTTTTTCTTTTTTTTCTTTCTTTTTTCTTATTTGTATGATTTTGGGCTACAAAACGCTTGTTTTCCTACTCCCATATGCTGACGAGCTGCCTGGCGCAATAGTCGTGCTAGAACGGTGTTTGTTAGCTGAAACAGAATCATAACAATGGCGCCCAACGAAATAGCACGGAATCTTTTTACTTACCACTACTATCTTCTTTTTCTTCTATTCGGATAGTTTGGGAATTTACGATATCGTTTCTTTCGGTATGTTATCACTGGATGTTAACTGACGATCGTGAGAAGGTGTGCTGATTGGAGTTAAAGTTCGTCAAAGTAGAATACGTTCCGTTGAGATTTGATTTTAACTCGTGGCAAATGAATATCGATTAGTATGAAGATGGGGGAATTTTTTTTTATCTGAAAGATGCTTTATTGCGGAATTTACTTCAGCATTAAATTGTTCATTTTGATTGAAATTTCCGGACATTTGGGTTGATATTTAAGTTTTTTATCCCTTTTACGACCTCGGACAGTAGTTTGCCATATACACCACATATATGAATTTTTGTAACAGCCCCGTTTTAGTGCCAATCCTATTTCAAAGCAAAGTTTTTACTATTTTTTTAATATTTTTGGTGTTTCACATTTTTCCCCTGTTATTTGTTTTTTTTGTTCTATTAATTATTATTTTATATAAACATATATCTAAAAATATATACATATAAATACCTGCTTCCCGTAAGATTTCTGTGCCTGTTATCCTTCAACTGATAACTAAATGAATAGAAGGTCTAGATAGGAATGCGCTTGACAAACTTAAAAATAGAAGGGTAACTCGGAGCGTTTCACGTGCGTTAGAGAATCAAATTGTAGGATCTATTTATAATCAGATAGACATAGGTATCGAGAGGAGAGTTGATTTTGTTCCTACGGATTACTTCAATCAGTGTGTAGACACTGTATTTGGTAGATTTAGAGAGGTAGGCTTGAATACCAGTTCAAGAACCCCTGGAGTAGTTGCGGGGGATACTTTGAGTTTTTCGAGGAAAATTGACGTCATCTGTAATATGTCCAAAGATAACGAGCAAGACCCGATAATGAATGAGATTCAGGGCAATGAAAGAGGAAGCTGTCCCTCGCCCAGTAATGACGTAGTGGATACGCCACTCTTTTGGAGAAGCGAGCGGAGACAAAGATACCAGTCAGTTAGAGGTTATGATGAAAATGCTAGCTCAATAGCAGCAGATGATGGCCGGATGTCTAGTGGAGATGCAAAATATGAGGGGTGAGGTTTCTGTTTTGTCGAATAAAGTCGCAGAAGTAGAAGCATCGGTAAATAAGTCTCATATGTCAGGGCCGAGTTCGTCGTCGACGCCGGAAGGAAGTAGGTAACTGGTAGTGCCTCAAGGTGGTTTTGGCAGGTACTTGAGGATCATGCAGGGCATGATGACTTCGTCTACCTCGAATTAAAAAGGGAGTTGTTAAATCAATTTCAATCTTCACGGTCGGATTATGAATTAATAAGGGAGATGATAGACCGTAAGCAAAACATTGGCGAGTCCTTCGATGACTTCTACGCTGAGATACACGACATTTCTTTTAGATTGAAGAAAAAGATTCCGGAAAAAGAATTTGTGGGAATAGTTAAGGAGAATTTGAGACCAAATATAGCTAGTCTAACTTTCTCTTCGAAAATTGAAACTTTAGCTGAGTTAAGAAATTAATGTAGACGGGCCGATAAGCTAATTAGGGACGCAAAGTCCAGGACTCGACCAGTACATGAGTTTCACGTTCTAGACTTGGATGACGGTGTGGAAAAGGCTAATGGCAACTATATTGAAGTATTCGGTGGTTCTGTAAATGAGAGACATAACTCTAAGAATCGAAGTTTTCCACCACAGATAAATAACGGGTCTTCTTCAATATTGCCCTCAAAGGTCGAATCCGAAAAGTCAGGTAACACTATACCGAGTGCTGTAGGCGGAAATACTGTAAGCATGTTCTGTCCTTCGCCGTTTCATTTAATGTTGTGTTTTAATTGCGGTATGCCAGTGGATTATATCTTGAAAAATCCTGAAAAAGCCCGGGGCCAAGATAAATGCATGTCGTCGTTTCATTCCATGATATGTTTTGCATGTGACGGCAATATGTCTTTTTGTGTTTATAGAAATGCTGGGGGAAACAATCGACTGGCAGAGATTTCCGGGGACTCTGGCCAGGAAGGAGAGATCTCGGAAACACAAAACCAATCGAATCAGTAAATAATGACAAAAAATCAGATAAGTTTTCAGATAGCCAACAGATAGATCCCCGAAAGAGTTTACATCAACGTAAGGACGAATATGCAGAAGATAGGAGGAGAATATTTACAGAAGCGGTAATAAGTGAGAAAGGTTTAAAGAAGTTCAAGAAAATAAAAAAAATGCGAGAGAAGAGGGAAAATTATAGTAGAATAAAGAAAAATGTTGTGGCTACCATTGTATCTTTAAAGGGTGATAGCCGGGCGTACGCCAAGACTAAGGTAGATGGAGTGGAAATTTTAGCCTTACTAGATTCAGGAGCTAGTTCAAGCTGCTTGGGCAAGGCTGCCATGGATTTTCTTAAGACAAAGCAGGATAGAATTATGCCTATTTTTGGACAAAATGTTAAAACGGCAGATGGAGGAGAAACTGCTGTAATAGGGGTTATAACATTATCTGTGGTATGGGATGGAGTTACAAAAGAAATTGAATTTTTAATAGTACCAGAGTTGCAACAACAATTTTATTTTGGAATTGATTTTTGGAAAACATTTAACTTAGCAGTTGTAAGCAAAGGGAATTTGGATAGTGTATTAAAGTTAAACGAAAAAGATAGCAATACTTGGATAGGAATCGCAAAATGGGAATTAGCGTGTGATAACACACAACACGATTTATCCCTTAAGCAACAAATAGAACTTGGGAATATACAGGCTCAATTCCCATCCTTTGCTGCTCTTGGATTGGGTAAGACGAATGTAGAAGAGCACGTCATAAATGTGTTGGATGAAAATTTACCAGTAAAACAGCGATTCTATCCCGTTTCACCGGTAATTCAGGGGCTTATATATGAGGTACTCGATAGGATGTTAGCTATGGGGATGATAGAGGAAAGCAATAGCAGCTGGAGCTCACCAATATCGTTAGTTAGAAAGCCCGGTAAGAACAGGCTTTGTCTGGATGCGCGGAAGGTAAATGAAAGAACAATTAAGGATGCATATCCATTGCCTCATATCGATGACATTCTCAGTAGACTTCAGAATACTAATTACATATCGGCGATAGATCTAAAGGATGCCTTCTGGCAAATTCCATTGGAAAATAAATCTAGAGAGAAAACTGCGTTCACAGTCCCGGGCAGACCTTTATACCAGTTTACGGTGATGCCATTTGGACTGTGCAACGCAGCACAGATAATGTGCTGTCTTATGGACAAGGTAATACCCGCCAGCCTTCGTGAAAATGTCTTTGTTTATTTAGATGACTTGTTAGTGTGTTCTAGTGATTTTGAGTCTCATATGTTGCTGTTAGGTAGAGTGGCCAAGTGCTTGAGTGATGCCCAACTCACCATCAATGTGGAGAAAAGTAAATTCTGTTTTAGAGAAGTTAGATAGGGTTACGTAGTGGGGCATGGTGAGATAAGAACAGATAAGTCAAAAGTAGAAGCAGTGGAGTTTTCCTGAGCCTAAAACTCCGAAACAGTTGCGGCGCTTTTTGGGAATGGCAGGATGGTATCACCGCTTTATAAAAGATTTTGCCAAAATTGCAGCTCCACTCCATGATTGTTTAACCAAGGAAAAATTTAAGAAGTTTCAATTTACTGAGGAAGCTAGACAATCTTTTCAAAGATTGAAGTTAAGTCTTACAACTGCCCCAGTCCTGACAAATCCAGACTTTAAAAAAACATTTTTTGTTCAGTGTGATGCTTCGACGGAAGGTGTAGAGGGCGTATTATTTCAGGTGGATAATGAGTGTCACGAACGTCCAATTGCCTATGTTTCGGCTAAGTTGAGTAAGGCGCAAAGGAACTACAGTATTACGGAGTTGGAGTGTTACGCGGCTATTTTGTGTGCCAAGAAGTTTCGTGCTTATATTGAAGGTATGCCCTTTACAATATTTATAGACCATGCCAGCCTTAAATGGTTAATGGGACAGAAGGATTTGTCCGGGAGATTAGCTAGATGGAGTTTGAAGTTGCAGGCCTTCGACTTCACAATTGAACAGAAAAGGCTCCCTGAACGTGGTTCCAGATGCCTTATCTCGCATTGCAATGCAGGAAATTAGATTAATAGACAGATGCGTGGATATTGATTTAAAATCACCTGTCTTTGAATCCGAAGCGTACAGGAACTTGATAGATGCAGTCAATGAAAATAATGAAAAGTTCCCAGATGTCTGTGTATCAGATGAATATGTGTATAAGAGAACTCAGTTTAGGACAGGAGATATGATTCAAGAAGATAACGCATGGAAATTGTGGGTTCCATGTGAACTGCAAATTGAATTGGGAAAAGTATTATTGGCCAGGTATGGTTTCTGCTGTGCAGGGCGTGGTGAGATCCTGTGACATTTGTAAAGGGAGTAAGCCTCAGAGTATTATAAAACGTCCGTTAATGGGAGCCCAGCATATCACCGAGCGGCCTTTTCAGCGCCTATATATAGATTTTATGGGTCCATATCCTAGGACAGTAGAGGGGAACTGTTACATATTCGTGTGCTTAGACCATTTCACAAAATTTGTGTTTCTGACTCCCATGAGAAAAGCCACTTCAGCTGATGTCGCAAAATACTTGGAAAGAAGTGTTTTTCATATATTTGGCGTTCCTGAATACCTACATTCTGATAATGGCAGACAATTTGTTTCTGAGATATTTAAAGCCTTTTTAGCGAAGTATGGCGTTAAACATATAAAGACAGGATTTTATGCTCCACAGGCGACCGCATTCGAGCGTGTTAATCGTTCAGTACTTCAGATGATAAGGTCGTTTGTAGGTGAAAATCAACGGAATTGGGACAAATGTGTAAGCGATGCCGCTTTTGCTTTACGAAGTGCTTGACACAGCTCAATTGGGTTCGAACCGTATTGTGCTCTATTCGGATTACCTATGATGCAACACGGAGGGTCGTACGAGCTGACTAGGCGCTTATCTGCATTAAAAGACTCGGATCTCGTTGTCGATGCAGGAGCAGACAAACAGAAATTGTTGCGAGATCGAATTTTTCAGGAACTTAGATTGGCGGAAGACAGGGGCAAGAAACTTTACAATACTCGTAGTAAGGACATCAAGTATAAGGTGGGACAATTTGTTTATAGAAAAAATTTTAAGCAATCAGGATGATAGAGAAGTATAATGCCAAACTGGCACCATCCCATATAAAATGTGTGGTTCTAAAAGCAATTGGTAACTCCTTATATGAATTAGGAGATGTAACCGGAAAGAAACGTGGTGTATATCACGCAAAGGATATGTTTGTGGCATAAGGAAGTGCAACACTTTCACGAAATAATCTTACTGACACTCCGGATGGAAATGATGAAAGGAAAGTGGTAATAACAAAGTGCCGTAAGATATGATTATATAGATTTGCTAACTTAGTTCTTCATTCATTGAAGCGACCGATATTTTTGATCAACCAAATTTTATATGTGTACACAGTCTCCACAATGTGTAATGAGAATATGCAAGAAGTTAAGCCAGGCTTTTAGGGTAGAGAGCATTAGGGCGTGCGTCGAAGCCACACATTAGACACACATCACAGTCATAACGTTTGATTTCTTTTACGCACTCGCTCCATATTGCGGGCAATATCGACGACTGCGAGCCTGTAACGTCAGCCTGATTCTTAGGGACATACACTGTGTTGATGTGCTGAGGAGGGATAATGATTGCATGAAGTACATTTGTTGGGTATGAAATGTATTCGAGTGTATGAAATGAGTTATGTTGGAGAGAAGAGTTTGCTTATGTACCGAAGAAGATTTGTCATTAGAAAGAACTTGTAGTGAACAATCGTAATTCTCTCGTGCGACAAATATTAAGCTTTCGTTTTTTTGCTATTAAGTGATTTCTAACATTAATTGCCGGTACATTTGTCCAAAAAAATCTCTTGAAAGTTTAAAGAAAGTGAGTTGTGACAGTGCTGTGATTTTGTACACCACGTAAATTATTTATGAGAATGATTGTTTTGTTATATCATTATACTGTGTAGGTGTGCTTTGTTGTGGAGCGAATTTGTGTTAATCGTTGTAAAGAAATTACAGCTTTTACCGCATTTGAGTTGAGGTGAGCTTTTTAAGAGAGAGTTTGGAGTGCACGAGATATTAAACTGTAATCTCCCTTACAGGTTCAGTCCTGGCGGGGGACGAAGTCAAGGGGGCCTCAATTCTTTTAAAGTTGTACTGTCATTGAAAACTCTTAGGTCAGTACGCAAAGTTTTAAGAGAGCAGTATAGGTGACAGTATTATCTGCAAAGTAAAGGACACTGAAACAGTGCTACACCAACTAATCCACCAAAGTATCTGGATCGTATTTATTTAGTTATCTTACTTTGTACTTTTACTCTTTTTTAATGTTATGAAATTTATATACTTAACTTCATTCAGGTGATTTATCATTATTTTTTTTTTGAGTTCCATATATTTTTTTCTTATTTTTTTTATTTTTATCATACTGTTTGAAAATTTTGCTCCACTTCGATAGGTTGTTTCCGTGCACTTTATAATAGTAACATTATATACATAGATTAGTAACGTTAGTTAGAAATTATTTTAAGGGTTATAAATTTGAATTTTTTATAGTGTACAAATAAGAAAACATAAATTAGCAACAACAAAAAAGTAGGAAAGTAGAGAGTCTTAGCTTTGCGCAGACAGAAAAATATTGCCTGAGATCATTCTCTACAGTGACTGCCCTTAACTCTGCGATTTCCTCCGCCCAGAACTGTCTCTTGTTTATTTTCAGCCTGTGGGTTCTATTGCTGGCGCCAACAACAGAGAAACCAGAGTGGTAAGTGAAGCTTTTTATTATTTTAACCAACAAAAGAGATCCCTAAAAGTTGCGTTTGTTGATCAGCTTTAGAGAGTAAGGGTTGTCGTTAAAGAGAAAATAGACATAAAGAGTTAAGGTTAGATTAACAAGATAACCATCCTCTCTTGCAGTTATTTGTATAAAAGGGGAATAATTGGTGAAGTTAGCCTCCCTGTTTTCCTCTTTTTGTTATATTTGTATTTTTTTTTGTAACAGAATTATTCGGCCTTATTCCCGTTGTCATCGTCGACGTCGTCATCAGATTTTTGTCAACTTTAGAACGTTATAAATTATTGCCACATCGGCAACAACAAATTTTTTGATGTCTATGATCCAAAAACAACCCTCTTAAAACATTACGCAAAATTTTTTTTGTCCAAATGCCTTCAAGGCGCCAATAAAAATGGTGTCGATATTGTATTGACGTCGACGACGACAACGGGAATAAGGGCGATTATATTTTTTTTCTTTTTTTTTATATTACTTTATTGTCATATTAGTTTTTTTTTATGAAATTAGTCATTCATATTAAATTTAGGGATTGGCTGTACTAATTTTAGGAAAATCTAAAAGCATGAAATATTAAACATTAAATGAATTATTTTGTTTTGAATTTGTACGATTCGAAAATGAGTTGCTAATTACTTACAAAGGGGTTGATGATGGCGGGGCAAGCTACAAAGTGAGTATATGTACATGTGGCGACTACGGGAATGGGTAATTCACGACTTGACTAACCGGACAGATTGTTGTACTAAGGGAGTTACGGCGACTCAACGGCCTTGGCTGTAACTTATGGATGTGTAGTTGAACACAAATGGGGAGGGAGGCCTAGACATCGGACGGACTATCACTTTTCGTACGCAACTTTATTGGCACGTTATTCTTTTTCTTTTTTTTCTTTCTTTTTTCTTATTTGTATGATTTTGGGCTACAAAACGCTTGTTTTCCTACTCCCATATGCCGACGAGCTGCCTGGCGTAATAGTCGTGCTAGAACGGTGTTTGTTAGCTGAAACAGAATCATAACAATGGCGCCCAACGAAATAGCACGGAATCTTTTTACTTACCACTACTATCTTCTTTTTCTTCTATTCGGACATTTTGGGAATTTACGATATCGTTTCTTTCGGTATGTTATCACTGGATGTTAACTGACGATTGTGAGAAGGTGTGCTGATTGGAGTTAAAGTTCGTCAAAGTAGAATACGTTCCGTTGAGATTTGATTTTAACTCGTGGCAAATGAATATCGATTAGAATGAAGATGGGTGAATTTTTTTTTATCTGAAAGATGCTTTATTGCGGAATTTACTTCAGCATTAAATTGTTCATTTTGATTGAAATTTCCGGACATTTGGGTTGATATTTAAGTTTTTTATCCTTTTTACGACCTCGGACAGTAGTTTGCCATATACACCACATATATGAATTTTTGTAACAGCCCCGTTTTAGTGCCAATCCTATTTCAAAGCAAAGTTTTTACTATTTTTTTTATATTTTTGGTGTTTCACATTTTTCCCCTGTTATTTGTTTTTTTTGTTCTATTAATTATTGTTTTATATAAACATATATCTAAAAATATATACATATATAAATACCTGCTTCCCGTAAGATTTCTGTGCGTGTTATCCTTCAACTGATAACTAAATGAATGGAAGGTCTAGATAGGAATGCGCTTGACAAACTTAAAAATAGAAGGGTAACTCGGAGCGTTTCACGTGCGTTAGAGAATCAAATTGTAGGATCTATTTATAATCAGATAGACATAGGTATCGAGAGGAGAGTTGATTTTGTTCCTACGGATTACTTCAATCAGTGTGTAGACACTGTATTTGGTAGATTTAGAGAGGTAGGCTTGAATACCAGTTCAAGAACCCCTGGAGTAGCTGCGGAGGATACTTTGAGTTTTTCGAGGAAAATTGACGTCATCTGTAATATGTCCAAAGGTAACGAGCAAGACCCGATAATCGCCCAGTAATGACGTAGTGGATACGCCACTCATTGGAGAAGCGAGCGGAGACAAAGATACCAGTCAGTTAGAGGTTGTGATGAAATTGCTAGCTCAACAGCAGCAGATGATGGCCGGATGTCTAGTGGAGATGCAAAATATGAGGGGTGAGGTTTCTGTTTTGTCGAATAAAGTCGCAGAAGTAGAAGCATCGGTAAATAAGTCTCATATGTCAGGGCCGAGTTCGTCGTCGACGCCGGAAGGAAGTAGGTAACTGGTAGTGCCTCAAGGTGGTTTTGGCAGGTACTTGAGGATCATGCAGGGCATGATGACTTCGTCTACCTCGAATTGAAAAGGGAGTTGTTAAATCAATTTCAATCTTCACGGTCGGATTATGAATTAATAAGGGAGATGATAGACCGTAAGCAAAACATTGGCGAGTCCTTCGATGACTTCTACGCTGAGATACACGACATTTCTTTTAGATTGAAGAAAAAGATTCCGCAAAAAGAATTTGTGGGAATAGTTAAGGAGAATTTGAGACCAAATATAGCTAGTCTTACTTTCTCTTCGAAAATTGAAACTTTAGCTGAGTTAAGAAATGAATGTAGACGGGCCGAGAAGCTAATTAGGGACGCAAAGTCCAGGACTCGACCGGAACATGAGTTTCAGGTTCTAGACTTGGATGACGGAGTGGAAAAGGCTAATGGCAACTATATTGAAGTATTCGGTGGTTCTGTAAATGAGAGACATAACTCTAAGAATCGAAGTTTTCCACCACAGATAAATAACGGGTCTTCTTCAATATTGCCCTCAAAGGTCGAATCCGAAAAGTCAGGTAACACTATACCGAGTGCTGTAGGCGGAAATACTGTAAGCATGTTCTGTCCTTCGATGTTTCATTTAATGTTGTGTTTTAATTGAAAAGAAAATAAAAAAATGCGAGAGAAGAGGGAAAATTATAGTAGAATAAAGAAAAAAGTTGTGGCTACCATTGTATCTTTAAAGGGTGATAGCCGGACGTACGCCAAGACTAAGGTAGATGGAGTGGAAATTTTAGCCTTACTAGATTCAGGAGCTAGTTCAAGCTGCTTTGTCAAGGCTGCCATGGATTTTCTTAAGACAAAGCAGGATAGAATTATGCCTATTTTTGGACAAAATGTTAAAACGGCAGATGGAGGAGAAACTGCTGTAATAGGGGTTGTAACATTATCTGTGGTATGGGATGGAGTTACAAAAGAAATTGAATTTTTAATAGTACCAGAGTTGCAACAACAATTTTATTTTGGAATTGATTTTTGGAAAACATTTAACTTAGCAGTTGTAAGCAAAGGGAATTTGGATAGTGTATTAAAGTTAAACGAAAAAGATAGCAATACTTGGATAGGAATCGCAAAATGGGAATTAGCGTGTGATAACACACAACACGATTTATCCCTTAAGCAACAAATAGAACTTGGGAATATACAGGCTCAATTCCCATCCTTTGCTGCTCTTGGATTGGGTAAGACGAATGTAGAAGAGCACGTCATAAATGTGTTGGATGAAAATTTACCAGTAAAACAGCGATTCTATCCCGTTTCACCGGTAATTCAGGGGCTTATATATGAGGTACTCGATAGGATGTTAGCTATGGGGATGATAGAGGAAAGCAATAGCAGCTGGAGCTCACCAATATCGTTAGTTAGAAAGCCCGGTAAGAACAGGCTTTGTCTGGATGCGCGGAAGTTAAATGAAAGAACAATTAAGGATGCATATCCATTGCCTCATATCGATGGCATTCTCAGTAGACTTCAGAATACTAATTACATATCGGCGATAGATCTAAAGGATGCTTTCTGGCAAATTCCATTGGAAAATAAATCTAGAGAGAAAACTGCGTTCACATTCCCGGGCAGACCTTTATACCAGTTTACGGTGATGCCATTTGGACTGTGCAACGCAGCACAGAGAATGTGCCGTCTCATGGACAAGGTAATACCCACCAGCCTTCGTGAAAATGTCTTTGTTTATTTAGATGACTTGTTAGTGTGTTCTAGTGATTTTGAGTCTCATATGTTGCTGTTAGGTAGAGTGGCCAAGTGCTTGAGTGATGCCCAACTCACCATCAATGTGGAGAAAAGTAAATTCTGTTTTAGAGAAGTTAGATAGGGTTACGTAGTGGGGCATGGTGAGATAAGAACAGATAAGTCAAAAGTAGAAGCAGTGGAGTTTTCCTGAACCTAAAACTCCGAAACAGTTGCGGCGCTTTTTGGGAATGGCAGGATGGTATCACCGCTTTATAAAAGATTTTGCCAAAATTGCAGCTCCACTCCATGATTGTTTAACCAAGGAAAAATTGAAGAAGTTTCAATTTACTGAGGAAGCTAGACAATCTTTTCAAAGATTGAAGTTAAGTCTTACAACTGCCCCAGTCCTGACAAATCCAGACTTTAAAAAACCATTTTTTGTTCAGTGTGATGCTTCGACGGAAGGTGTAGGTGGCGTATTATTTCAGGTGGATAATGAGTGTCACGAACGTCCAATTGCCTATGTTTCGGCTAAGTTGAGTAAGGCGCAAAGGAACTACAGTATTACGGAGTTGGAGTGTTACGCGGCTATTTTGTGTGCCAAGAAGTTTCGTGCTTATATTGAAGGTATGCCCTTTACAATATTTACAGACCATGCCAGCCTTAAATGGTTAATGGGACAGAAGGATTTGTCCGGGAGATTAGCTAGATGGAGTTTGAAGTTGCAGGCCTTCGACTTCACAATTGAACACAGAAAAGGCTCCCTGAACGTGGTTCCAGATGCCTTATCTCGCATCGCAATGCAGGAAATTAGATTAATAGACAGATGCGTGGATATTGATTTAAAATCACCTGTCTTTGAATCCGAAGCGTACAGGAACTTGATAGATGCAGTCAATGAAAATAATGAAAAGTTCCCAGATGTCTGTGTATCAGATGAATATGTGTATAAGAGAACTCAGTTTAGGACAGGAGATATGATTCAAGAAGATAACGCATGGAAATTGTAGGTTCCATGTGAACTGCAAATTGAATTGGTGGAAACCGCTCATGCATCTCCCTCGGTGGGCCATGGGGGGATCCATAAAACGTTGGCCAGATTGAGGGAAAAGTATTATTGGCCAGGTATGGTTTCTGCTGTGCAGGACGTGGTGAGATCCTGTGACATTTGTAAAGGGAGTAAGCCTCAGAGTATTATAAAACGTCCGTTAATGGGAGCCCAGCATATCACCGAGCGGCCTTTTCAGCGCCTATATATAGATTTTATGGGTCCATATCCTAGGACAGTAGAGGGGAACTGTTACATATTCGTGTGCTTAGACCATTTCACAAAATTTGTGTTTCTGACTCCCATGAGAAAAGCCACTTCAGCTGATGTCGCAAAATACTTGGAAAGAAGTGTTTTTGATATATTTGGCGTTCCTAAATACCTACATCCTGATAATGGCAGACAATTTGTTTCTGAGATATTTAAAGCCTTTTTAGCGAAGTATGGCGTTAAACATATAAAGACAGGATTTTATGCTCCACAGGCGACCGCATCCGAGCGTGTTAATCGTTCAGTACTTCAGATGATAAGGTCGTTTGTAGGTGAATATCAACGGAATTGGGACAAATGTGTAAGCGATGCCGCTTTTGCTTTACGAAGTGCTAGACACAGCTCAATTGGGTTCGAACCGTATTATGCTCTATTCGGGTTACCTATGATGCAACACGGAGGGTCGTACGAGCTCACTAGGCGCTTATCTGCATTAAAAGACTCGGATCTCGTTGTCGATGCAGGAGCAGACAAACAGAAATTGTTGCGAGATCGAATTTTTCAGGAACTTAGATTGGCGGATGACAGGGGAAAGAAACTTTACAATACTCGTAGTAAGGACATCAAGTATAAGGTGGGACAATTTGTTTATAGAAAAAATTTTAAGCAAAACAGGATGATAGAGAAGTATAATGCCAAACTGGCACCATCCCATAACACTTTCACGAAATAATCTTACTGACACTCCGGATGGAAATGATGAAAGGAAAGTGGTAATAACAAAGTGCCGTAAGATATGATTATATATGTAGATTTGCTAACTTAGTTCTTCATTCATTGAAGCGACCGATATTTTTGATCAACCAAATTTTATATGTGTACACAGTCTCCACAATGTGTAATGAGAATATGCAAGAAGTTAAGCCAGGCTTTTAGGGTAGAGAGCATTAGGGCGTGGGTCGATGCCACACATTTCACACACATCACAGTCATAACGTTTGATTTCTTTTACGCACTCGCTCCATATTGCGGGCAATATCGACGGCTGCGAGCCTGTAACGTCAGCCTGATTCTTAGGGACCTACACTGTGTTGATGTGCTGAGGAGGGATAATGATTGCATGAAGTACATTTGTTGGGTATGAAATGTATTCGAGTGTATGAAATGAGTTATGTTGGAGAGAAGAGTTTGCTTATGTACCGAAGAAGGTTTGTCATTAGAAAGAACTTGTAGTGAACAATCGTAATTCTCTCGTGCGACAAATATTAAGCTATCGTTTTTTTGCTATTAAGTGATTTCTAACATTAATTGCCGGTACATTTGTCCAAAAAAATCTCTTGAAAGTTTAAAGAAAGTGAGTTGTGACAGTGCTGTGATTTTGTACACCACGTAAATTATTTATGAGAATGATTGTTTTGTTATATCATTATACTGTGTAGGTGTGCTTTGTTGTGGAGCGAATTTGTGTTAATCGTTGTAAAGAAATTACAGCTTAAACCGCATTTGAGTTGAGGTGAGCTTTTTAAGAGAGAGTTTGGAGTGCACGAGATATTAAACTGTAATCTCCCTTACAGGTTCAGTCCTGGCGGGGGACGAAGTCAAGGGGGCCTCAATTCTTTTAAAGTTGTACTGTCATTGAAAACTCTTAGGTCAGTACGCAAGTTTTAAGAGAGCAGTATAGGTGACAGTATTATCTGCAAAGTAAAGGACACTGAAACAGTGCTACACCAACTAATCCACCAAAGTATCTGGATCGTATTTATTTAGTTATCTTACTTTGTACTTTTACTCTTTTTTTAATGTTATGAAATTTATACACTTAACTTCATTCAGGTGATTTATCATTTTTTTTTTGAGTTCCATATATTTTTTTCTTATTTTTTTTATTTTTATCATACTGTTTGAAAATTTTGCTCCACTTGGATAGGTTGTTTCCGTGCACTTTATAATAGTAACATTATATACATAGATTAGTAACGTTAGTTAGAAATTATTTTAAGGATTATAAATTTGAATTTTTTATAGTGTACAAATAAGAAAACATAAATTAGCAACAACAAAAAAATAGGAAAGTAGAGAGGCTTAGCTTTGCGCACACAGAAAAATATTGCTTGAGATCATTCTCTACAGTGACTGCCCTTAACTCTTCGATTTCCTCCGCCCAGAACTGTCTCTTGTTTATTTTCAGCCTGTGGGTTCTATTGCTGGCGCCAACAACAGAGAAACCAGAGTAGTAAGTGAAGCTTTTTATTATTTTAACCAACAAAAGAGATCCCTAAAAGTTGCGTTTGTTGATCAGCTTTAGAGAGTAAGGGTTGTCGTAAAAGAGAAAATAGACCTAAAGAGTTAAGGTTAGATTAACAAGATAACCATCCTCTCTTGCAGTTATTTGTATAAAAGGGGAATAATTGGTGAAGTTAGCCTCCCTGTTTTCCTCTTTTTGTTATATTTGTATTTTTTTTTTGTAACAGAATTATTCGGTCTTATTCCCGTTGTCGTCGTCGACGTCGCCATCAGATTTTTGTCAACTTTAGAACGTTATAAATTATTGTCACATCGACAACAACAAATTTTGTGATGTCTATGATCCAAAAACAACCCTCTTAAAACATTACGCAAAATTTTTTTTGTCCAAATGCCTTCAAGGCGCCAATAAAAATGGTGTCGATATTGTATTGACGTCGACGACGACAACGGGAATAAGGGCGATTATATTTTTTTTCTTTTTTTTATATTACTTTATTGTCATATTAGTTTTTTTTTTATGAAATTAGTCATTCATATTAAATTTAGGGATTGGCTGTACTAATTTTAGGAAAATCTAAAAGCATGAAATATTAAACATGAAATGAATTATTTTGTTTTGAATTTGTAAGATTCGAAAATGAGTTGCTAATTACTTACAAAGGGGTTGGTGATGGCGGGGCAAGCTACAAAGTGAGTATATGTACATGTGGCGACTACGGGAATGGGTAATTCACGACTTGACTAACCGGACAGATTGTTGCACTAAGGGAGTTACGGCGACTCAACGGCCTTGGCTGTAACTTATGGATGTGTAGTTGAACACAAATGTGGAGGGAGGCCTAGACATCGGACGGACTATCACTTTTCGTACGCAACTTTATTGGCACGTTATTCTTTTTCTTTTTTTTTCTTTCTTTTTTCTTATTTGTATGATTTTGGGCTACAAAACGCTTGTTTTCCTACTCCCATATGCCGACGAGCTGCCTGGCGTAATAGTCGTGCTAGAACGGTGTTTGTTAGCTGAAACAGAATCATAACAATGGCGCCCAACGAAATAGCACGGAATCTTTTTACTTACCACTACTATCTTCTTTTTCTTCTATTCGGACATTTTGGGAATTTACGATATCGTTTCTTTCGGTATGTTATCACTGGATGTTAACTGACGATCGTGAGAAGGTGTGCTGATTGGAGTTAAAGTTCGTCAAAGTAGAATACGTTCCGTTGAGATTTGATTTTAACTCGTGGCAAATGAATATCGATTAGAATGAAGATGGGGGAATTTTTTTTTATCTGAAAGATGCTTTATTGCGGAATTTACTTCAGCATTAAATTGTTCATTTTGATTGAAATTTCCGGACATTTGGGTTGATATTTAAGTTTTTTATCCTTTTTACGACCTCGGACAGTAGATTGCCATATACACCACATATATGAATTTTTGTAACAGCCCCGTTTTAGTGCCAATCCTATTTCAAAGCAAAGTTTTTACTATTTTTTTTATATTTTTGGTGTTTCACATTTTTCCCCTGTTATTTGTTTTTTTTGTTCTATTAATTATTGTTTTATATAAACATATATCTAAAAATATATACATATATAAATACCTGCTTCCCGTAAGATTTCTGTGCGTGTTATCCTTCAACTGATAACTAAATGAATGGAAGGTCTAGATAGGAATGCGCTTGACAAACTTAAAAATAGAAGGGTAACTCGGAGCGTTTCACGTGCGTTAGAGAATCAAATTGTAGGATCTATTTATAATCAGATAGACATAGGTATCGAGAGGAGAGTTGATTTTGTTCCTACGGATTACTTCAATCAGTGTGTAGACACTGTATTTGGTAGATTTAGAGAGGTAGGCTTGAATACCAGTTCAAGAACCCCTGGAGTAGTTGCGGAGGATACTTTGAGTTTTTCGAGGAAAATTGACGTCATCTGTAATATGTCCAAAGATAACGAGCAAGACCCGATAATCGCCCAGTAATGACGTAGTGGATACGCCACTCATTGGAGAAGCGAGCGGAGACAAAGATACCAGTCAGTTAGAGGTTATGATGAAAATGCTAGCTCAACAGCAGCAGATGATGGCCGGATGTCTAGTGGAGATGCAAAATATGAGGGGTGAGGTTTCTGTTTTGTCGAATAAAGTCGCAGAAGTAGAAGCATCGGTAAATAAGTCTCATATGTCAGGGCCGAGTCCGTCGTCGACGCCGGAAGGAAGTAGGTAACTGGTAGTGCCTCAAGGTGGTTTTGGCAGGTACTTGAGGATCATGCAGGGCATGATGACTTCGTCTACCTCGAATTGAAAATGGAGTTGTTAAATCAATTTCAATCTTCACGGTCGGATTATGAATTAATAAGGGAGATGATAGACCGTAAGCAAAACATTGGCGAGTCCTTCGATGACTTCTACGCTGAGATACACGACATTTCTTTTAGATTGAAGAAAAAGATTCCGGAAAAAGAATTTGTGGGAATAGTCAAGGAGAATTTGAGACCAAATATAGCTAGTCTAACTTTCTCTTCGAAAATTGAAACTTTAGCTGAGTTAAGAAATGAATGTAGACGGGCCGAGAAGCTAATTAGGGACGCAAAGTCCAGGACTCGACCGGTACATGAGTTTCAGGTTCTAGACTTGGATGACGGTGTGGAAAAGGCTAATAGCAACTATATTGAAGTATTCGGTGGTTCTGTAAATGAGAGACATAACTCTAAGAATCGAAGTTTTCCACCACAGATAAATAACGGGTCTTCTTCAATATTGCCCTCAAAGGTCGAATCCGAAAAGTCAGGTAACACTATACCGAGTGCTGTAGGCGGAAATACTGTAAGCATGTTCTGTCCTTCGCCGTTTCATTTAATCTTGTGTTTTAATTGCGGTATGCCAGTGGATTATTTCTTGAAAAATCCTGAAAAAGCCCGGGGCCAAGATAAATGCATGTCGTCGTTTCATTCCATGATATGTTTTGCATGTGACGGCAATATGTCTTTTTGTGTTTATAGAAATGCTGGGGGATTTCCAGAGATTTCCGGGGACTCTGGCCAGGAAGGAGAGATCTCGGAAACACAAAACCAATCGAATCAGTAAATAATGACAACAAATCAGATAAGTTTTCAGATAGCCAACAGATAGATCCCCGAAAGAGTTTACATCAACGTAAGGTCGAATATGCAGAAGATAGGAGGAGAATATTTACAGAAGCGGTAGTAAGTGAGAAAGGTTTAAAAAAGTCCAAGAAAATAAAAAAAATGCGAGAGAAGAGGGAAAATTATAGTAAAATAAAGAAAAAAATTGTGGCTACCATTGTATCTTTAAAGGGTGATAGCCGGGCGTACGCCAAGACTAAGGTAGATGGAGTGGAAATTTTAGCCTTACTAGATTCAGGAGCTAGTTCAAGCTGCTTGGGTAAGGCTGCCATGGATTTTCTGAAGACAAAGCAGGATAGAATTATGCCTATTTTTGGACAAAATGTTAAAACGGCAGATGGAGGAGAAACTGCTGTAATAGGGGTTATAACATTATCTGTGGTATGGGATGGAGTTACAAAAGAAATTGAATTTTTAATAGTACCAGAGTTGCAACAACAGTTTTATTTTGGAATTGATTTTTGGAAAACATTTAACTTAGCAGTTGTAAGCAAAGGGAATTTGGATAGTGTATTAAAGTTAAACGAAAAAGATAGCAATACTTGGATAGGAATCGCAAAATTACGATTTATCCCTTAAGCAACAAATAGAACTTGGGAATATACAGGCTCAATTCCCATCCATTGCTGCTCTTGGATTGGGTAAGACGAATGTAGAAGAGCACGTCATAAATGTGTTGGATGAAAATTTACCAGTAAAACAGCGATTCTATCCCGTTTCACCGGTAATTCAGGGGCTTATATATGAGGTACTCGATAGGATGTTAGCTATGGGGATGATAGAGGAAAGCAATAGCAGCTGGAGCTCACCAATATCGTTAGTTAGAAAGCCCGGTAAGAACAGGCTTTGTCTGGATGCGCGGAAGGTAAATGAAAGAACAATTAAGGATGCATATCCATTGCCTCATATCGATGGCATTCTCAGTAGACTTCAGAATACTAATTACATATCGGCGATAGATCTAAAGGATGCCTTCTGGCAAATTCCATTGGAAAATAAATCTAGAGAGAAAACTGCGTTCACAGTCCCGGGCAGACCTTTATACCAGTTTACGGTGATGCCATTTGGACTGTGCAACGCAGCACAGAGAATGTGCCGTCTCATGGACAAGGTAATACCCGCCAGCCTTCGTGAAAATGTCTTTGTTTATTTAGATGACTTGTTAGTGTGTTCTAGTGATTTTGAGTCTCATATGTTGCTGTTAGGTAGAGTGGCCAAGTGCTTGAGTGATGCCCAACTCACCATCAATGTGGAGAAAAGTAAATTCTGTTTTAGAGAAGTTAGATAGGGTTACGTAGTGGGGCATGGTGAGATAAGAACAGATAAGTCAAAAGTAGAAGCAGTGGAGTTTTCCTGAACCTAAAACTCCGAAACAGTTGTGGCGCTTTTTGGGAATGGCAGGATGGTATCACCGCTTTATAAAAGATTTTGCCAAAATTTGCAGCTCCACTCCATGATTGTTTAACCAAGGAAAAATTGAAGAAGTTTCAATTTACTGAGGAAGCTAGACAATCTTTTCAAAGATTGAAGTTAAGCCTTACAACTGCCCCAGTCCTGACAAATCCAGACTTTAAAAAACCATTTTTTGTTCAGTGTGATGCTTCGACGGAAGGTGTAGGGGGCGTATTATTTCAGGTGGATAATGAGTGTCACGAACGTCCAATTGCCTATGTTTCGGCTAAGTTGAGTAAGGCGCAAAGGAACTACAGTATTACGGAGTTGGAGTGTTACGCGGCTATTTTGTGTGCCAAGAAGTTTCGTGCTTATATTGAAGGTATGCCCTTTACAATATTTACAGACCATGCCAGCCTTAAATGGTTAATGGGACAGAAGGATTTGTCCGGGAGATTAGCTAGATGGAGTTTGAAGTAGCAGGCCTTCGACTTCACAATTGAACACAGAAAAGGCTCCCTGAACGTGGTTCTAGATGCCTTATCTCGCATCGCAATGCAGGAAATTAGATTAATAGACAGATGCGTGGATATTGATTTAAAATCACCTGTCTTTGAATCCGAAGCGTACAGGAACTTGATAGATGCAGTCAATGAAAATAATGAAAAGTTCCCAGATGTCTGTGTATCAGATGAATATGTGTATAAGAGAACTCAGTTTAGGACAGGAGATATGATTCAAGAAGATAACGCATGGAAATTGTGGGTTCCATGTGAACTGCAAATTGAATTGGTGGAAACCGCTCATGCATCTCCCTCGGTGGGCCATGGGGGGATCCATAAAACGTTGGCCAGATTGAGGGAAAAGTATTATTGGCCAGGTATGGTTTCTGCTGTGCAGGGCGTGGTGAGATCCGTGACATTTGTAAAGGGAGTAAGCCTCAGAGTATTATAAAACGTCCGTTAATGGGAGCCCAGCATATCACCGAGCGGCCTTTTCAGCGCCTATATATAGATTTTATGGGTCCATATCCTAGGACAGTAGAGGGGAACTGTTACATATTCGTGTGCTTAGACCATTTCACAAAATTTGTGTTTCTGACTCCCATGAGAAAAGCCACTTCAGCTGATGTCGCAAAATACTTGGAAAGAAGTGTTTTTCATATATTTGGCGTTCCTGAATACCTACATTCTGATAATGGCAGACAATTTGTTTCTGAGATATTTAAAGCCTTTTTAGCGAAGTATGGCGTTAAACATATAAAGACAGGATTTTATGCTCCACAGGCGACCGCATCCGAGCGTGTTAATCGTTCAGTACTTCAGATGATAAGGTCGTTTGTAGGTGAAAATCAACGGAATTGGGACAAATGTGTAAGCGATGCCGCTTTTGCTTTACGAAGTGCTATACACAGCTCAATTGGGTTCGAACCGTATTATGCTCTATTCGGGTTACCTATGATGCAACACGGAGGGTCGTACGAGCTGACTAGGCGCTTATCTGCATTAAAAGACTCGGATCTCGTTGTCGATGCAGGAGCAGACAAACAGAAATTGTTGCGAGATCGAATTTTTCAGGAACTTAGATTGGCGGATGACAGGGGCAAGAAACTTTACAATACTCGTAGTAAGGACATCAAGTATAAGGTGGGACAATTTGTTTATAGAAAAAATTTTAAGCAAAACAGGATGATAGAGAAGTATAATGCCAAACTGGCACCATCCCATATAAAATGTGTGGTTCTAAAAGCAATTGGTAACTCCTTATATGAATTAGGAGATGTAACCGGAAAGAAACGTGGTGTATATCACGCAAAGGATACGTTTGTGGCATAAGGAAGTGCAACACTTTCACGAAATAATCTTACTGACACTCCGGATGGAAATGATGAAAGGAAAGTGGTAATAACAAAGTGCCGTAAGATTTGAATATATAGATTTGCTAACTTAGTTCTTCATTCATTGAAGCGACCGATATTTTTGATCAACCAAATTTTATATGTGTACACAGTCTCCACAATGTGTAATGAGAATATGCAAGAAGTTAAGCCAGGCTTTTAGGGTAGAGAGCATTAGGGCGTGCGTCGAAGCCACACATTAGACACACATCACAGTCATAACGTTTGATTTCTTTTACGCACTCGCTCCATATTGCGGGCAATATCGACGACTGCGAGCCTGTAACGTCAGCCTGATTCTTAGGGACATACACTGTGTTGATGTGCTGAGGAGGGATAATGATTGCATGAAGTACATTTGTTGGGTATGAAATGTATTCGAGTGTATGAAATGAGTTATGTTGGAGAGAAGAGTTTGCTTATGTACCGAAGAAGATTTGTCATTAGAAAGAACTTGTAGTGAACAATCGTAATTCTCTCGTGCGATAAATATTAAGCTATCGTTTTTTTGCTATTAAGTGATTTCTAACATTAATTGCCGGTACATTTGTCCAAAAAAATCTCTTGAAAGTTTAAAGAAAGTGAGTTGTGACAGTGCTGTGATTTTGTACACCACGTAAATTATTTATGAGAATGATTGTTTTGTTATATCATTATACTGTGTAGGTGTGCTTTGTTGTGGAGCGAATTTGTGTTAATCGTTGTAAAGAAATTACAGCTTTTACCGCATTTGAGTTGAGGTGAGCTTTTTAAGAGAGAGTTTGGAGTGCACGAGATATTAAACTGTAATCTCCCTTACAGGTTCAGTCCTGGCGGGGGACGAAGTCAAGGGGGCCTCAATTCTTTTAAAGTTGTACTGTCATTGAAAACTCTTAGGTCAGTACGCAAGTTTTAAGAGAGCAGTATAGGTGACAGTATTATCTGCAAAGTAAAGGACACTGAAACAGTGCTACACCAACTAATCCACCAAAGTATCTGGATCGTATTTATTTAGTTATCTTACTTTGTACTTTTACTCTTTTTTTAATGTTATGAAATTTATGATTTATCATTATTTTTTTTTTTGGAGTTCCATATATTTTTTTTCTTATTTTTTTTATTTTTATCATACTGTTTGAAAATTTTGCTCCACTTGGATAGGTTGTTTCCGTGCACTTTATAATAGTAACATTATATACATAGATTAGTAACGTTAGTTAGAAATTATTTTAAGGATTATAAATTTGAATTTTTTATAGTGTACAAATAAGAAAACATAAATTAGCAACACCAAAAAATAGGAAAGTAGAGAGGCTTAGCTTTGCGCAGACAGAAAAATATTGCCTGAGATCATTCTCTACAGTGACTGCCCTTAACTCTTCGATTTCCTCCGCCCAGAACTGTCTCTTGTTTATTTTCAGCCTGTGGGTTCTATTGCTGGCGCCAACAACAGAGAAACCAGAGTGGTAAGTGAAGCTTTTTATTATTTTAACCAACAAAAGAGATCCCTAAAAGTTGCGTTTGTTGATCAGCTTTAGAGAGTAAGGGTTGTCGTAAAAGAGAAAATAGACCTAAAGAGTTAAGGTTAGATTAACAAGATAACCATCCTCTCTTGCAGTTATTTGTATAAAAGGGGAATAATTGGTGAAGTTAGCCTCCCTGTTTTCCTCTTTTTGTTATATTTGTATTTTTTTTTTTGTAACAGAATTATTCGGCCTTATTCCCGTTGTCGTCGTCGACGTCGTCATCAGATTTTTGTCAACTTTAGAACGTTATAAATGTATTGTCACATCGACAAAAACAAATTTTTTGAAGTCTATGATCCAAAAACAACCCTCTTAAAACATTACGCAAAATTTTTTTTGTCCAAATGCCTTCAAGGCGCCAATAAAAATGGTGTCGATATTGTATTGACGTCGACGACGACAACGGGAATAAGGGCGATTATATTTTTTTTCTTTTTTTTTATATTACTTTATTGTCATATTAGTTTTTTTTTATGAAATTAGTCATTCATATTAAATTTAGGGATTGGCTGTACTAATTTTAGGAAAATCTGAAAGCATGAAATATTAAACATGAAATGAATTATTTTGTTTTGAATTTGTAAGATTCGAAAATGAGTTGCTAATTACTTACAAAGGGGTTGGTGATGGCGGGGCAAGCTACAAAGTGAGTATATGTACATGTGGCGACTACGGGAATGGGTAATTCACGACTTGACTAACCGGACAGATTGTTGTACTAAGGGAGTTACGGCGACTCAACGGCCTTGGCTGTAACTTATGGATGTGTAGTTGAACACAAATGGGGAGGGAGGCCTAGACATCGGACGGACTATCACTTTTCGTACGCAACTTTATTGGCACGTTATTCGTTTTTTTTTCTTATTTGTATGATTTTGGGCTACAAAACGCTTGTTTTCCTACTCCCATATGCCGACGAGCTGCCTGGCGCAATAGTCGTGCCAGAACGGTGTTTGTTAGCTGAAACAGAATCATAACACCATCCACAATAGACATCTGTTATTCGGAGTAAGTTCATTATTTATGTAAATGAAATTGTTTGTTGGGTTCTTAATTATTCCGCTCAGTACATTTACATCTACTCTCCTTCCAGGGGTATTCTATGGCACAGCTGATCGGAAAGGTACTACGGAAATGATGTAGAGTGAGAGACCAAAGAAGACGTAGCAAACTAAGTTTAAGTGTTTGGTTGATACTAATTACAGCTAAATTATGTTTTGTGCTGTTTGCATTGAACGAAAATTGGCATACCCTTTGATTTCTGTCCGTTTTATGTCCAACGAAAGTGTAAAATTGGTAAAATACAGCAGCAAATCGAACTCGATGAAATGGCCTACTACCTCCTCGTCATGTAGAGGCACAAAGAGAGTAATAGAGGCCCTTAAGTATTACTCTATGGTTACACCTAAGTTATTTCGTACGAAACAATTGTTTGGGACTGGAATTTTAACCTTTCGATAATTTGTGAAACCAAAAGCAACACCATAAAGCAACTATGGTATAGAGAATAAAATTTACTCTTGCAGTGGAATGACAACAAAAAACGAGTGAAGCGCGTCGTTTCTCTGCGCTCTTTTCGTTTAATATTTCTATACAGGAGCAGTTTTCTGATGATGTTATTAGCTTTGTCTGTTTACTTTTCCAGCAAGATTTATCCAGTAACTTTTTGCAGAGAGTAAAAAAAAATTTACGCTCTTTTTTTTCTCTATTCCAAAAAGTAAACAGACAACATTTTGTGAAATATTGCAAGAAAACAGCAACAAGTGTAAACAAACAAACAAACGAACTTGCAAAATCTTGATAGAAGAAATTCCTCCAGTAACATTTTGCAAGTTCTCTATCATCCAACTGTCAAAAAATTCTCTCTTTGGCTCTCTCGTTGCAAAAGTTTTGCAGTAAACAGACAACATTTTGTAACATTTTGTACAATATTAGGTCTGTCTGCGTACTTTTCCAGTAGCAAATACTCAGTAACTTGTTTTTGGGAGAGTAAGAACAATTTTACTCTCTCGGTTGAAAATATCTCAAAAAGTACGCAGACAGCATCCAGTGAAATCTTGCAAGAAAACAGCTGATCGGTGTGTAAACAGTTGAAATATCAAAGCAAACAAATTTTAGCATATGTGTCGCACGATCGCACAGTATATTTGCACGTTTCTAGCATGAAGTAAAATGTTTTGTTTATTATAATTTATTATAAACGTTAAAAATCAACACAGTTCTAACTTCTTACCTCTGCCATTGTTAAGTTCAATTTTTATTTTCATTTCACAAAAATTATTTCATTCAAACAGTAAATAAAAACAGCTGTTCAAACTAGTTGCAAAATCTTGCAAGCAGAAATTTCTCCAGCAACATTTTGCAAGTTCTCTAACTTCCAACTGTCAAAAAATTCTCTTTTTGGCTCTCTCGCTGCAAGAGATTTGGAGTACGCAGACAACATTTTGCAACATTTTGCACAAAATGATGCAAAATATGTGTACGCAGACAGAGCTATTAGCTTTGTCTGTTTACTTTTCCAGCAAGATTTATCCAGTAACTTTTTGCAGAGTAAAAAAAATTTTACGCTCTTTTTTTTCTCTATTCCAAAAAGTAAACAGACAAAGTAAGTAAGTAAGTATACTTTATTGAGACTTTTCGATTAATACAGAGTTGTTTTGGGCTAACAATAATAAACAGAGTGTTCTTAGAACTATATTGATTACGTTCTAATTCACATGATAATGTGTATAAGCAAGCGCTTAAGTGAGACAGCGAATGTACAAGAGTACAAATTAATATGTGAGAGCAAGGTTTGCTCATACCTTTTACTTTAGCGTACAGAGCGTATGTCTGTTAACGACCTTATAAATAACCAACAATAAATACTAAATAACAACTTCTGTTAAAATTTTAGCTAACATAGATATAAGTCAATGTGAATGAAAGACTAACATGATGTGATGTAAACAAAACGAACACGTTGGTATATATATACATACATACGTACATGCATATTGATTTTCAATATAAACAACGATTTTCAATAAACTGTTTGGACCAAAATCCCGTTCGAGACGATTTTTAAGTAAATACACGACACACGATGTATTCTATTTGAACGTTTATTAAAGACTAAAGAAATTCATAAGTACAAACAATATAAATAACGATTTCCCTGATGGCAAAAAATAAGCAGAGTTGTATTCTTGTAGAAATAGTCGCATTGGATGATAACGATTACTTTCAATTAATTCAAACTTAAACACTCCTCCTCAGTGCGATTATTTTTCAAAATATTAATTTAAATTAAACCCAAATTTTTCACAAAAGTTTCATGTTTCAGTTTTGACAAATTTTTAGTTAATATATCGGCAATCATTTTGTCAATTGTCTTATTACAAACAAGGTCTCTCACAAAATGGTATCTGATATCTATATGTTTACTGCGTGAGTGATATACCGGGTTCTTAGCTAGTTGTTGTGCACTTAAGTTGTCGCCATAAAGTACAATGGGGTGTTGATTCTGCATACCAAGCTCATCTAGTAAACTTCTCAAATATGCTGCCTCCTTCACTGCAGATGTCATTGCAATGTATTCAGCCTCTGTGCTACTTAAAGCCACACAATTCTGTTTCCTCGAAGACCAAGAAAAAACACTGCCACCAAGGAAAAAATCATAGCCAGAGTAAGATTTTCGATCCAATGCATTACTGCCCCAATCAGCATCCACGTAGCCTTCCAACATTTTACCAGTATATTTGTAGACCAATTTCAAATCAATCGTACTTGCCAAATAACGCAGGATATGCTTAATACCGGCTTCGTGTTCCTTGTGAGGGTTCATATTACGCTGAGCCAATTTCGAAACAGAGTGCAATATATCCGGTCTCGTACACATTGCCAAATACATAAGTCCGCCAATGGATGACTGATAAGCGGTTGAAACCCAGCATCTAGAGGTGTTGATGCCGAACGACAATTCTCCATGTTGTGTTGCAATAACAAATCCTTTATATACATCGACTGGTTGACGGTTATTGTACCAATTTCACCCTCTCTTTCCACTTGCATTCCCAGGAATAATTCAAGCTGACCCTTGTCAATGCATTCAAATTTTTCAGCAATGCAACCCTTAATTTCCATCATGATCATCTTGCCCTGGCAACCAATGATCAAGTCGTCGACATAGACAGCTATTAAACATAATTTATCCTTATATGTCATTCTGTATAAGCATGGGTCATTTATACACGGAGAAAACCCAATTCCACGAAGAACCTCATCCAGCTTGGCATTCCATGCTCTTCCAGATTGTTTTAGTCCATAAATTGTCTTATGTAACTTAAGAACATAGTCAGGGTGCTTCTTGCTTACAAATTTTTCCGGTTGCTTCATGTATACCTCTTCGGTTAATTCACCATTTAAGTAAGCCGTACAAACATCCATTTGGTGAAGATGCATTTTATATTCTGCCGCAAGGGCAAACACCATGCGTATTGTCTCATATCTGATGACGGGTGAGAATGTTTCCATGTAATTTACGCCAAACTGTTGTGCGCAACCCTTTGCGACTAATCGCGATTTAAATTTCTCAATTCCACCATTCTTATTTCGTTTCAAAGTGAATGCCCACTTTGAACCAATGACTTTCTTACCCGCAGGGAATTTCACCAACGACCACGTTTTATTTGCTATAAGTGAATTATATTCACTCTGCATGGACTGCTTCCATTCGGAGGACAAACTACTTTTCTCCGCCTCGTCCGCAGTTTGAGGTGTCTTCACATCCATATAAATAATATTCATCGTGTTTAGCACATTTCGTAGTTTCTTGGGTCGGCCAGGCTTTCCAGTACGTTCTGTTTCTGGTCTACAAACACTTGATTTACTAACCTGGTCCTCCTCTATTGAATGTTCAATATGTTCAACACACTCACGGAATTCTCCACTTTCGCCACTGGAACTTGCATTATCGTCCTCAAAGCCTTTAAAATCTTCTTCATCCAAGCTCTCCTCCAAAGATGCACCGGCTTCATTACCATGTGAATACTCCACTAAAATATCAGTCGTATCAACAGTCTCATCGGCTTCTGGAGTTGCCGGTTCAATAAACATAACGTCGCGTTTTTCCACGACCACACGTTTCACAGCATCAAACAGACGATATGCTTTAGATGTTAATGAGTATCCCACCATTTTATACTCGATTCCTTTCGGCTGGAACTTCTTATGCGCTGTCTTATCCAAAGCTATAGCTACAGAGCCAAAAATTCTAAAATGCTTTACTGATGGTCTCTTACTGGTTAATACTTCCAAAGGGGTAAGATCTCCAGTAATTTTCGTAGGCGACCGGTTTCGAATATAAACTGCCGTGGATACAGCTTCTGCCCATAACGATCACCTAAACTTGATTGAAGCAACATAGCACGTGACATTTCGACAATTGTCCGGTTAGCCCGCTCCGCCACACCGTTTTGCTGGGGTGTATGAGGTACTGTTAATTCTCGGATTCTACCATTTTTCTCCAAATATTCATTAAATTGTCTATTGACAAATTCGCCGCCGTTATCGCTCCTTAAAACTTTTATTTTCTCAGACGTTTGACGCTCAACCATTTCCTTAAATATTTTAAATTTTTCAAAAACTTCGTCTTTACGTTTTAGGAAATAAACAAATATACGTCTCGATTTATCGTCAATGAACGTCAAGAAATATTGAGCACCGCCGAGAGATTTCGTGTTAAACGGCCCGCACACATCTGTGTGTATTTTATCAAGAATTTGCTCAGATCGCGTTTCACTGTTGCCGAATGGTTGCACGTGGATATTTGCTTTCATACAAACTTTACATGGAGTGTCCCTTCTAAATTTCACATCTTCCATACCGCAAACCATATTTTTACTTGCCAACTCATGCAGACTTTGATAATTTAAATGACCATAACGATTGTGCCATTTAATAGAATTTTCATTCACCGCTCCGAAGCAACGTTCATAACCGCCTTTAATTAAAAATAAATTTTGACTTCTGGTTGCTGTAAACATAACGACGTTACGTTTGTCCAATATCTCCGCCTTATTATCAGTAAATATAACCTTGTAGCCGTTTTCACATAATCTGCATACAGAGACAAAATTTCCATTCATTTTCGGTACATATAAAACGTTTCGCAGAACTATTTTGCAGTTATCGACTTCCATACTTATCTCGCCTATTGCTTCGGCTGTTATGTGATTTTCCCCTGCTAGGTAAATGTTCTCGTTGTGATTCTCCATTTTAACGAAATACGCTTTGTCACAACACATATGTCCAGTCGTGCCGCTGTCTAAACACCATGTCGACTTGTCAATAACATTTACGTCTGCCGCCGCTAGTACTGTAAACTGCTGTTCTCGTTTTCTGTTTTCCCCTCCTTTACTTGTGTTAGTGTAACAGTTCGCCGCACTTAAAACATTTAAAATTAGTCTTTCCCCTTTTTTCATTTTTCTTTGTGCCATTCTCCGCAGAATTATCGTTTCTATTCCTTGCAACGTACGCGTGCGACTCGCTATTTCTGTTTCTTGCTCCATCTTGTTTTTTTCTTTCCCATTCTTCTAGAAGCTTCACTTTCAAAATTTGAAATTCTGGTAACGAATCCCTTGTTTCTATCGCTACTACAAACTGCTCGTAGCTTTTTGGCAAGCTCGATAATAAGATGATCACCGTTAACTCATCCTGGAGCTGGATTCCAACTTCTGCCAACTTGTCCACTGCACTGGAAAATTCATTTAAGAAAGAAGACATTTCTTCACTGTCTGACATGTGGGAATTCAACAATTTCTTATATAATGAAACTTTTCGCACAGGACCACTTGGGCGATATATGCCCTCCAGCTTATTCCAAGCTTCATTGGATGTTTTACAGAATTTCAGGTGGCTCAACTGTGACGCCTTCACACTAAGGGTAACCGTGGCCAATGCTTTCTCATCTGATCTATCCCATTCTGTGACATTTTTCGCTTCTTCTCTCTTTGTCTTTCCGCATGCAATACTCCACAGGCTCGAGTGAATTAAAACACTCCTCATCTGTATACATCACGCGTCATTATTTTTCTCATCGAGTTTTTCGATTTGATATAGCGAATTCATTTTTAATTCCGATCTTTAATACCGTCCTTTACAGCCAATTCATGTAACTCAAACGAAAATGTATGCGAAAGAAAATCAGTCACTCACTTTAGTTCGTAATTGGATTCAGCTAAGGTTCTTTTGTTCTTTCCCACAGCTTTACGTCTGTAACGTAAGCAATTAATAAGTTGTCATATTACATTGTGGCCAGATCAACAATTTCATAAATTCCCCAAAAATTCCCTTAAAAAAGTGGGATATTTTAAGGGATTTATCATAAAAAAATACAACTCTGTCTGAGACTAATCAGCTGGATAGAAATGAGAAGGTAAATACAAACCATGGTACAAAGATGTGGTAGAAGCACTAGCCCAGCTGATTTGAGTGTGAGTAAGTTTTGGACCAAAATCCCGTTCGAGACGATTTTTAAGTAAATACACGACACACGATGTATTCTATTTGAACGTTTATTAAAGACTAAAGAAATTCATAAGTACAAACAATATAAATAACGATTTCCCTGAAGGCAAAAAATAAGCAGAGTTGTATTCTTGTAGAAATAGTCGCATTGGATGATAACGATTACTTTCAATTAATTCAAACTTAAACATAAACAAGACATATGGAAGTATGAATAAATATCACAGAATAAGTGAGTTAAACTCGACAGTCAATATTTTAAGCTGTAAGGACGGTAAGTATATAATAAAATAATCAATTGTAGATTAATGTGTATATAAATATGTAAATATAAGGTATGTATTTATAAATATATAAAATAGATTAAGAAAATATGTACAGAGTTTATATGTAGACATAAATGTGTACAAGTCAATAGCATTTAAAGATTTTTCTATCAATTTAGCTTCTGTGGGCCCCCTGAGTGACCAATACGTGGAAGCTGGGTACTGCATGTGGGTCTTCAACGCTGCCAGGTTCAATATATGTGAGTATTCCTATTGGAGACAGGTAGGGAGAGCTTGACCAACTAATATTTTCTTCTCTTCGCAGAACTTCAATCATGAGACTGTTTTCATGGTCGCCAAGATTTCGCACAAATTTTTCCTGGAGTGACATAGCGTATTTGCAGAATGGAACTACACTGGATTCTTCATAAATGTATTTATTCGAAAAACGTTTTGTCGGGTTTATGTAATGTTTGTTTATACATTTACGAAGTATCTTCCTTTCATGGATCTCCAACTCCTTAGCCACTGTCGGAGATATAGCGAACCAGATAGGGAAGCCATATGTCAGGATAGGACGAATTGCAATTTTGTATAGAAGCAATTTGGTGTTCCTGGGAAGATATTTGTTGTTCATTAGATTGGAAAACATTCCACAAATACGCTTGGATTTTGTGAGGACTATCCTGGCGTGATCATTAAAGCGGAACAGCTTGTTGAAGTTTATACCAAGATATTTTATGGAGGACTTAAAGCATAGTGTAATAATATAAGTGGAAGCATAAGCCCAGCTGATCAGGCATTTTGTTATTGGGTTGTTTCTTTTTATCATTCTTTGTTTACGTACTACACTCGAAGTGTCAAACTTGTCTCATCATTTGTTTTGATTCTTATTGTTCGTTATTAAACGTTTGAAAAGTGTTGTGCAAATTAAATTGAAATATAAATATAATTGTAAATTGTATAATTTCTGCCTATTACTTTTTTTTTAATACATGTAATTCTATGCATGTAATTATTTACTTTGGCGTTTTGCCTTTGTCTCTTCTTCGTATATAAAATGATTTTGACATATCGAGTGTATTGTCATAACAATAGTACAACAAAATTCTGTCAAAATCGTTTCATATTACAACAACACGCCACGCGTCGACTTATATTATTAGACTATGACTTAAAGGGAATTTCTGTGCCGTCAAGAGTAAGTTGTAGAGATTTGCTTTGTGGAACCACAAATCCCGGGCATTTGCCACTTGCGTTTCTGATGCAAATGGCTTCGGATTTAGAGGCATTAATTTTTATACCCCATATTTTGTAGTAAGTACTAATTTTGCCGAGATGAAAGGCAGCTTTGTCCAACGCGCGGAATGGCGAGGAGTCATGTGCATATATGAGACAATCATCAGCATATAGGATTGCCGTTGAATTTCGTGTCAGGTGCGGAAAATCATTCAGGAATATGTTGAACAATAAAGGTGCCAGAACACTGCCCTGCGGTACGCCACTGCAAACATTTCCCGGCAATGAAATCGATTCGTTGATTTGAATGCAGAATTTTCTGCCTTTGAAGTAACTTTGCAGTGTTTTGACTAAAAATGGATCGGTACCAATTTCAGCAAGTTTAAAGAGTATCCCCTTATGAAAGGCGGAGTCAAATGCCTTATCGATGTTTAATGATATCGCCACAGAGCAAACCTTTTCTCTCAGAAACAGACAACATTTTGTGAAATATTGCAAGAAAACAGCAACAACAACATATGTATGTACGTTTCTAGCACAAAAACAAATGTTTTTATATTCTAATTTACAATAGACGTTAAAAAACAATACAATTTTAAACACTTACCTCTGCCATTGTTAAATTTCAACTTTATTCTTATTTTTCACACAAAAATATTGCAATCAAAATGTAAATAAAAAACAGCTGATCGAACTTGCAAAATCTTGATAGAAGAAATTCCTCCAGTAACATTAGGTTTGTTTCTTTACTTTTTGTGTAAAGTGCGTGTAAATGAGAGTAAAAGCAAAATTCACTGCCAAATACTCAAAATTACACAAAAGTAAAGAAACGCAAAAAACCACTTTTCTTACACGCAAACAAATGTCAAAACACAAAACATATGTTTGACAACAAATCTTGCATATCATGTTAATTTTCACTGTTCATTTGCACACTTCCCATCGTCTTTAAATAAGCACTCTCAAAGCAATCACTTTTCAAGTTAATAAAATTGTAAATTCAATAATTTTTTTCACTTGCGTTATTTTTTTCACAAATAATACATATGTTTTTATGCTGATGTTTCGAACAGCTGATTGTTTGACACTTTACACAAACTTACCCGAAGAAAAAGTCTGTGTAAATTTGGGTAAAAGAGAAACGCATTTTGACGTTAAGAGAAAAAAAATCTCTCATTTACACAATTTTTGGAGTAAAGAAACGCTTTTGTCTAACTTTGTGTAAAATTGTGCAAGTAAAGAAACAGCTATTTTGCAAGCTCTCTATCATCCAACTGTCAAAAAATTCTCTTTGGCTCTCTCGTTGCAAAAGTTTTGCAGTAAACAGACAACATTTTGTACAATATTGCAGTAAACAGACAGACCTATTGTATCTAACTATAGAAATTCCTACCATATTTAAATAGAATTACATAAAGTGCGTAAAAAGTATGAAATAATCAAGTAATGACGCGGAAACAAAAGTGTAAAATAAAAAATAAAAAACACGCTTGTTGTTTGACAAATTTGAAAAATGTCTTATTTCGACTACCCCAGTCGTTTGTTATTCAAATAAAAGATTGTATGTATAAAAGACCAAGAGCTCGATTTTGAAATGAAACAAAATAAAGAAATGCTAACGGGTAGAGAACGTATTTCGCTGCTGTTACAGTAACTAATATGGGTTCGACAAGTTCTCCGCACGTTGATTTCTGCGTGCTTTAATTATTGAAATCAGCACCGGAATTCTGTAACTTTTTAACGAAAAAAATTCTAATACAAAATTTCCGAATTTTTTCAATTTAACTACCGATATTTATCGTTAAAAACTTACAGAATTCCGTTACAGATGCCTTCGATAGTACTAGACAAAACTAGGTTAATTGATGCAATAAATAAGATGAACATCAGCATTAAAAGCTATGCAGTATACGGATAGATGGAGTGGTAAGTACAAGTTTTTAAGCTGGGTATGTTAGAACTGCACATTACTCTATCATTCAAAGAAAGTGTAATGCGCCGTATCCAAGCTCAGGATCAAATTACAATGGCGAGGTTTTAAAGCATTAGACATACAAATAATAAAATTTCGGGCCTTTTCGGAAATGCATCACTGCTCTGCAACTGATGCGCAGCACGTTCGTAAATACAACATCTGACAACATTGCAGGTGTTTTGAGACCGTAATTGCAAACAAAATGCGCAACAAACAAGCATCTGCAACAGTTGTTGCATTTCCGAATAGGCCCTTCCTGTTTATAACACTATTGTACGATAATAATATATATTTTCATTTGTTTTTCGAGTAATGCTTATTTATTCGTATTTTACAAGCTATAAGAAAAGAAGGCGCAATTTTGTTACGAAACAAATGATTTTTGTATTTTCTTGTAATAAATATTTTATATGAAGTGGATAATTATAATTGTTTTCTTACTATCATTAAAATTGATCTTTAATTTTAACAAGTTTTATTGATCAAAGTTTTCTATATGGCCATATGTATAAAAGAAAATCTTAAAAGAAATAACAAATATAGTATCAATTTCGATTCTTCACAAGGTAAAACATACAGAACTTAATAGTTCAGTAGATAATATCATAAAAAGTACTAAAGATATAAAGTTCAAGCTTAGAAATGCCAAAAGAATTAACTTTCATATAAAAGAAACAAAAACAAATTGTTGAAGATATGGAAATCATCAACTTTTAGCTCATCACAGATAAAATGCAATGTACAATATTATCGGGTATATTTAAGGGTTCGTCACATAAGAGACCGGTATTTTTGTCAACCATGAATATTTCATTCAAAACTTTATCGGGATCATCTGGATGCAAAGTGGAGACTAAAAACAAAGAACCTTCAGCCAAGTCAGTAAGAATTTGTTCTATATCACGTTCATTCAATTCACGTTCTGACATCTGCGAGGAACAAGTATCATTATTGATCAAGTCAGGATGAGATGCCGATATTGGTGGTGACTGTAGTGGTGGCGGTGATGGTAGTGGTGATTCAGGACAATGATTTTGGGAAAGAGTCTGTAATGATGGCGGCGATGGTGACGGGGTTGGTTGGCTTATTACTTGCTGCTCCTGCTGCGTCTGATTACAGGTAACCACAAGATTATTTACATCATTAACAGTTGTCACCGAACCATCGTCTAAATTAACGAACGTTCGACTTTCATAGTCATCATCAATATTCTCAGACTCTTCAAAGTAACCATCACCAAATATATACATTGGAGAATCTGAACTAACTGGAGATTCATTTATTGCCACTGCCGGTGGAGGAAGCGATATATTATTACCATTAATATTGTTTATGCCTATGCTATCGGAATGTGCTAGTTCCTCGATTTCTACTTCTACTTCCACGAGGTTGTCATTATGATGGAAGTCTACTGTTTCTGTTTTGGTTAGGGAAAGGATGGGTTCATGTTTGACGATTTCTACTTTTATAGATTGTGGTAGATGCGAATCCTGCCTCATTGCTTCTTTCCGTAAAATATTTGGCATACGCCTCCGCCGTCGTTTGACTTTTTTCTGCTCTCCCTTTAATCCGCCTGAAACAGCTACACATAAACTGTTGTTGTCGTTAAGGCAGGGATCGGCGGCCTCATTGGCTAGTTTCACTGTTGTTGTTGTTGCAGTCTCAGATCGGCATGGCGGCTTACTTGAATTTCGATGTTTCTTTACTTTTTGTTCATTTTCATTGTGATAAACATTGCCACCATTTAGAGCGCATTCTGCAGAGCTACGAAAAAATTTTCTCTGCAAAAAATTTAAAAAAATTAATTATCACTTAATAGGAATTACTCATTATTTCTAGTATATACTTGTACTTTAGACACAGTGCAAGAACATCATAAACCGCAATCGGTGTCTTTTACGAACTTTTCACTAATGCAATAAAAAAAATTTAGTTTGAAAATATGTATAATCTGCAACTTGGACTGCTTTGATATTCACCTGTCAACAAAATATTGGCAATATCGTCCTGGGCATATATGTAAGAATAGTACTATTGCGGCACGGTTTTAACTGAGCCGGCTTAAAACAAAGAAGACAAAAGTTCTAGAAGCACCTCTCGTGCACATTTAACAATTTCTTTATTAATTTAATTTTGAAATACACTTCGAGCGCGCTCTAAAATAAATTTGTACTTTGCCCGTGCCTGTAAAATCCGACTGACTTCAATGTCCAATTGCACTTTGTTTTTGGTCTTTAAATGTTAGTTGCCTACGTGACACAAAGCAATGAACCGTTAGTTCCCTCAAGAAACGAAAAGCAATAACAACTGGTTTTAGTACAAATCAATTTTTGGGAGCCTTAATGTAAATAGAACGACAATTACATGCATGTACATTTGTACGTGCATGTGTGTAGTTGCAAATATTTAAACTTCTTGTAGTTATGAAGGGAAGTATCCTCACAGTAAAATTATAGTTAAAATAGTTTTTAAGAATATATAGTATAGTAAACTTTCGGTGGCAACATTCTCCCCCTCGTAAATGAACCATTTGGACGATTTTACTCATCTGTAATGCCGAGGTCTAATTTTGCTTTTTTCGCTACAGGTCGCTGGAACACCCCACTTTGGGTTTTTACAGTAACTTGCCGAACCTGCCCGTTCTTCGCTGTTATGGTAGATGTAATTCTTCCCTTTGGCCAACAGTGTCGTGGTAGGTTTTCATCGATGACGATGACAATGTCGCCCACCTCTAGGGGAGCTGTCTTCTGAAACCACTTGCCTCTTCTGGTAAGTATAGGCATATACTCCTTAACCCATCGACGCCAGAATTGGTCAGAGAATTGTTGAGTTTGTCGCCATCGTAGGCGTAAGTCGGTTTCTCCGTAGACTATTGGCTTGTAACCGCTTGATGCCCCTAGCAGAAGGTGGCGGCCAGAGTTGATTATAAATTCTGCTTCTGCCATCGCATTTCTAAGGGTTTCGTCATTGTAATACATTGTAGGGCATATCTTGTAGATAGTGGTTTTGACGGAACGAACGAGTCTTTCCCAAGCCCCGCCCATATGAGGAGCAGCTGGAGGATTGAACTTCCATTTAATTTCATTAAAGCTCATGCCAATGCCTCTCAAATCTATCGATTTCGGTTCAGATTCAAATATTTTTGAGGTTGCTTTAAAATTTGTGCCGTTATCGGTGAATATTTCTCGCGGTGTACCTCGGCGGGCAATGAAGTTTTGAATGCACATTACGCAGGAACTGTTATCTAGACTATATGCAATTTCGATGTGTACCGCACGCACTGTGAGACAGGTAAATAGTACACCCCATCGTTTCTCCTTCCTTCTACCCACTGTCACGCACATAGGCCCGAAATAATCAATGCCGACGAACGTGAATGGCCGCTCAAAGCTTGCTAGTCTTGCCGGTGGTACTGATGACGTCTGTGGCATTTGTGGAATTGCGGTTGCATTCTTACAATGTTGGCATAATCTTCTCACACTTTTGTACAGAACCCGTAGCTTAGGTATGTAGTACATGCTCTTGATCATCTCATACGTAATTGTGTTCGGTAGTGGCTTCTTCGCGGAGCTTGCTTTAAGTCTCTTCAGGTAGAGTATAAAGGTGGCCACTGCTCGAAATAAATGTCTCCAAGACGAAAAGTATTGAGTGTATAATGTCTCATTTCATCGTTATTTAAATCACCCAGATTGTCACAAGTAGGCCATTCACTTTTGTCTTCGCTTAAAAAATTTGGTCCAGCGAACCATGTAGAGACATCCCATTGTTGTTTAATTTTTGTTGAAGTATCTGCAGGATTCATTTTTGATGGCACCCATCGCCATTGTGACACATCTGTCGTCTCCAAGACTTCACCCACTCGGTGCATAACAAATTGTTGAAATTTCTTCGGGTCCATTCGAAGCCATTGCAGAACTGTTTTTGAATCAGACCAAAAGTATTGCACCTTTATGTCCATTCGTCGATTTTTTGATATTTTATTTGCTAGTCTGACGCCAGCTACAGCCGATTGCAGTTCAAGTCGGGGTATAGACATCGGTTTTAAGGGCGTTACTTTAGACTTTCCTGCTACAATCGTGACGGTACAGTTACCTTGTTGTACAATTCGAAGGTAACAAACGGCAGCATAGGTGTCCTCGCCGGCGTCTACGAATGTGTGAAATTCGACCACAGCCTCACCAAGTTCTAGGTAGTAACATCTTGGAATTGATATTGCAGATATATGTCCCAAAGCCGTTTTCCATTTCCGCCATTATAAGTACTGGGAGTAGTTTAGCTCCTCATCCCAGTCAGTGCCAGATCGCCAGACTTCTTGCAGAATAATTTTCAGAGTGGTGGCGTAGCACGACAAAAATCCAAGTGGGTCAAATATTGACATGAGCACCTGGAGGATTTCTCTTTTTGTAGGAACTATTGCATCCATAAAAACGTCGCGTCTTAGTCTGGCGAATCTGAAAATGTAGACAAAAGAGTCTTTATTAGGGTCCCAATACATACCGAGAATGTTTTCTGTAGTGATCAGATCTTTTGGCTTTCGACCTTGAGATGATTTATCCTGTAGGTGATTAAGGACTTCTTCACTATTTGACGACCAATTTCGAATGTTGAACCCAGCAACAGCATGAATAGTTTTAACCTGCGTAGTCAATTCGATTGCTTCTTGCTCATTGTTTACACTGTTGATAAAGTCATCTACGTAGTGGTAGTGTTGTATCGCCTCTACTGTCCGTGGATATTTGCCTTTAAATTGGTTTGCATTGTGGTCTCGAACATAATGCGCTATACATGGTGCACACGATATTCCAAAGGTTAATGCTCTCATAACAAAAATACTTGGCGTTTCGTTGTCATCCTTGTCCCACCAGAGAAATCGCTGACAATGCATATCTTCTTTTGTCACGTTGATCTGGTGAAACATCACCGCGATGTCTCCACATATGGCAACTTTCCCACACGAAAACTCAACAAAACATCAACCAATGATTTGAAATAAACAAACACCATTTGATTTTGAAGCGGCGTCCCACACCATTCGGATTTTGTCGGGTTTGTTCGGATTTGTTGTTATAAATGTTGGCAAATACCACAATGGTACAGTTGGTGTTTTGATCTCCTCCTCCGTAACTTTTCTGGCGTATCCTTTTGATAGTAAATTATCAACTTGTTGCTGGAGTGCATTTTTGAAGTTATCGTTTTTTTGACATTTTTTCGTTAGACACATAAGTCGTTTGTATGCATTGTTGTAGCTTGCTGGTAGCTGACGCTCGTCATTCATCCATAATAGACCCACTTGGTAGCGTCCGTCTATCTTCTGGCAAGTATTTCTCAATATCTCCATAGCTTTAGAGTCCTCTGCTGATACTATATTCTTTACCGTAGTTTCCTCCAGATTAAAATTATTCTTTACCAATTGGTGTAACTCGTTCAATTGCTTTTTGCAGTCACAGCTGTGGATATTGACCCAATTAGTTTCCCGGTAATTACCGCTGCTACCTTGAATCGTCCAACCCAGTCGCGTTTTTGTGACTATTGGTTGATTCCACGATCCTTCGCGAATTTTTAATGGAACTGCGATTCTCCAATTATCAACACCAATCAATATTGCCGGCTTAACGTTTGTGTAGGATTGGACTGGAATACCTTCTAAATATGGATACATCTTTGCAACTTCTTCCATATTTAATGATTGCGTGGCAAACTTCTTCTTTCAGAGTAAATCTCGAACCATTTTGCGCATTGGAAATGTTTATTGATACCTTTTGAGATGAGTCATCTTGACGGGTAGTATCACCAGTCCATTTCAAACAAAGCGATTCCACGACTCCTTCGATATCCAAAAGATCAAAAACATATTTTTCGATTAATGTCACTGAGGACCCCTCGTCCAAAAACGCATAAGTGTCGATGTGACCCTTTTTTTGTGGAGACGTATGGGCAAAATTTGGGAAAATGAGTTTGATCTCGTTTTGCTGTAGAATGTGAGGTCATTGTATCACTTCCTGTGCCATTTTCACCAATGTTGTTATTTTGCCTTGAAGTTGAAGCTTGTCCATTACCGTATTTGTGCAATAGCCTATTATGTTTAGCAGTACAGCCTTCTATGCCGCAGTCACTGTTGACGAAACATCTCCGACGATGTTTATTTAAACATTGGCGACACAGATTGTGTTTTTTCACTATTTCCCATTTTTTGTCTAATGGAAGCTTTTTAAATTCATTGCGTGCTGAGACTTTATGTTTATCACCATCCCACACATAGCACTTCAGTATTGTCTGCGCATTTTCTTCTGTATGTGTGTTTATGGATGCACTCTTTGTTGGTAAGCCTGTTGAAACGACTGAACTTGCTGCATCGGCAATTTGAAAGATCCAATTACTAAAATTTTTCACTATTGGCACACCATCGTCTTTTGCATACATTGCCCAATTTAATTTATATTGACTTGATAACTTGTCCACTAATTCTTTTACTAACATTGGGTTATTCAAGTGTGCATCCAATCTACAAGCCTCCATGGTTGAACATATATTTTTCACGCACAGTGCGAATTCGATAATGGATTCCAATTTGTTCTTGGGTGGTGGTAATTTCCTAGCCTTTTCAATCACCCGTTCCAAAATATGTTCCGGTCGCCCAAAGCACATCTTCAATGTCTGGATGATTTCCGGTACCATTGTGGGCATCATCAATTTGTTCCTAACGACTTCCTTGCTCTCCCCTTGAGACATGCCTGCAGTCTAATTAAATTCTGCGCGTGAGAATATCCAGCGACCGCCCTACTTGTTTCAAAGCTGCTAATAAACAAAGGCCATTCTTCTGGATCGCCCTGAAAATGTGGTAAATCTCGTGGAATCGCTTGCCTTGCTGCGAGTTGTGACGGAGTTGGTCCTCCGATGAAGTTCCATTGTGACGTCATATTATTGGATGAAATGTGTTGAGATTCATTTTGTACCATTTGAGACAGAATCTGGTACTTCTTTTCCAAAAATTCCTGTTGAATTCGCTGCTGCTCTTCCAGTAGCTTTAGCTGCAACTCACATTGTGTACTTACTGGGTCACTTCGTTGTTTAGGTATTTGTTGCTGCTGACTTTGGTCGAATGGAAATGACGGCCTTCCTGTTACTACAGTTGTCGATGGTTTAGAAAACTGATTTATTGTTTGTGTGTCGTTCGTTGCTGTCTGCTCGACATCGTTTGCCCCAACAGTTTTCCCTGTGGAATTGCTTGTCTTTTGCTGCCTCTCTCCATTAATCGTCGGCGACGACGCTGCCTGCGGCTGTGGTAGCAAATTAAAAGGTACTTCCCGCTGGATGTTCCTGGTGTGTGAAGACTACGCAACGCTTTTACTGTGGTCGCTCCCGCAACATATCCAACTGGAATCAGCTATAGCACTGTCCCCCCGACACAATCGTAGTGGTACCACAAATCACACTTGTCGCATTGTAGCATGCGATCGTTGTCCTCCTGACAACATTTTTTACAATGATTGACCAATTCATGTTCTGACATTCTAAGTTTAATTTGGTCTCTATTTATTTTAGAATATTCTTTTTATTTCTTTTCTATGACCGCTTGACTCGACACACTTTTATTGTTCACGTCCGCGTGATTCCAAATATAGAAAACAAATTTATTTTAGAGAATATTGCGGCACGGTTTTAACTGAGCCGGCTTAAAACAAAGAAGACAAAAGTTCTAGAAGCACCTCTCGTGCACATTTAACAATTTCTTTATTAATTTAATTTTGAAATACACTTCGAGCGCGCTCTAAAATAAATTTGTACTTTGCCCGTGCCTGTAAAATCCGACTGACTTCAATGTCCAATTGCACTTTGTTTTTGGTCTTTAAATGTTAGTTGCCTACGTGACACATAGCAATGGACCGTTAGTTCCCTCAAGAAACGAAAAGCAATAACAACTGGTTTTAGTACAAATCAATTTTTGGGAGCTTAATGTAAATAGAACGACAATTACATGCATGTACATTTGTGCGTGCATGTGTGTAGTTGCAAATATTTAAACTTCTTGTAGTTATGAGGGGAAGTATCCTCACAGTAAAATTATAGTTAAAATAGTTTTTAAGAATATATAGTATAGTAAACTTTCGGCGGCAACAAGTACTGTAGTACCAATGGTGTAACTGAATACAATTTTCAAAATTACACATGGCGATACCAATGATGGTAAAATCTAAACAATTATTATCACCATGCGTCACCTCCATTCGTCTGAGCCATTTGTATTATATGCCAGGTATAATTGATGAACCGTAGCAGCTAAGGATATAAATCCATCCAGCTCTATTCAATTGTGCCAAAGTTTTTCTGGTGGGCCTGGATAGAAACAACTACTTTCCCAAATCGCGGGAGGGTGTTCATTAAGGACTTTGTTGCGGTCGTATACATTAATTGCTAATGAATTCGTCGTTCGATGTAAAATTTCTGCGCAGGTGTGGTTGAAAATAAGTCGACGAATAAGGTCTTGTTTGTTTCGAATTAAATTCGGCCTCACAATTTATTTCCATAGAAACAAAAATTTTATTTATTTGGGAAATATAAATAATACACATTGCAGATATTGATTTTGGGGAGATTCTTTTGTTTTATAGAAGCCTTAATATAGAAAATACTAGTATGGACCGACACAAAATTTAAGCTACAAAGTTTTTGTTAAGAAAAGACAAATATGGGTAACGTAGAATCCCCACAAAAAATTTCAGGAAAAACAATTAACTTTTTATTCTATTGCAATAGATTTGAAGTAAAAACGAGATGCAAGTTTACTACATTCATCCCAATATTCAAGCAAGATTGAATGTAATTTAATTGTTTCTCTGAATATGGCATGTGTCACCGTCTTGATGAAACCACATGTCCACATCTATAGCATTCAATTTAGGAACAAAAAATTAATTATCGGGTCGCGACAGATCACCGTTATGGCCCGACCTTCCCAATTATCAAAGAAAAATAGTTCGATGTTAAAGTTTGAAGCCCATTTGTTTCCCAAAAATTACTTGTGAAAATGGTTTCATCGTTGAAAATGATTTTTTTTCGAAATTTCTTCATTATTTTTTCAATATTTCTAAACAATTAAAACTAGCGATGTCCGATTAATCGTTTAGGTACAATTTTGATTTATAGATATCGTGATCAGAAATTGTGATTAATCGAAACTATGATTAATCATTTAATTTGAATATTTGTTAATGTATAATTATAATAATTTTATTCATTATCCAAATAATTTCGGGAAAACAAAACGAAACATTTTAACAAAACGAAACATTTTAACATTTTGGGTAAAAGTTATTGAAAAAAGTCAAACTGAGAAAACCTAAAAGCATGAATTGCTGAAATATTCGAATTCTTGATTAATCAAATTTTAGATTAATCAATTAATCATGACCGTTGATTAGACAAAATGCAGATTAATAGATTAATTATAAATAGATCAATAAATTATTTGATTAATAAGGGTGTCGTCTAAGCGGATTGCCTGATTAATCAAATAATCGCAAATTCCTAATTAAAACGTGTTTTTTCTTTAATTTGGTTCTCCAAACTAATTAGCCCAGAACTGGCACGATGTCTCCTTCAACAACTACATATTACCGCACACATAGCGCGAAATTAAAATCTATCGTAAATTTTAAGGCACCATTTATAATTTGGCTATATTTTTAATATGCATGCACCATTGCGATATATAACACATTTCATAAACAAATTTTAATAAAAACAGTTGGAATTATGCAGTAAATGCAGAAAAAGTTTACTTTTTGTTGCGTGTTTGTTTAAAAAAAGCTGCATTAACACAATTTGGGAATGACAACATAAATGGGTTATTGAGAAATAGCCTTATTCCCGTTGTTGTCGTCGACGTCGTCATCAGATTTTTGTCAACTTTAGAACGTTATAAATGTATTATCACATCGACAACAAAGTTTTTGATGTCTATGATCCAAAAACAACCGTCTTAAAATATTACACAAAATTTTTTTTTTCCAAAAGCCTTCAAGTCTCCAATAAAAATGGTGTCGATATTGCATTGACGTCGACGACGACAACGGGAATAAGGGCGATTATCAAAAAAATAATAAAGGGTTCGTGAGTTTGGGACCCTTGTGGGAAATTTCTTAAAGACATAGATAGGGTCTGATCATGTATGTAAGCCTCTTCACATTCAACCCTTTTTTTGACATCATGTCGACCAAATTAACGTCTTAGAGTTGGAAAAGCGCTTTTTAATTCAAGACACTACTTTGAAAAATTCAAATTGTCTACAGTGTAGCCATTGCAATTCTGACTTGGATATTCGCCATGTCCTAAAGGATTGTCCTTTGTCTAAAGTTGACGAAGATTTGACGCATATTTTGGATTGCTCAACATATGGGTATCTCGGAAAAATTGTAGAAGCCTTGAGGAAGCATGCCATTTTTGATGTTTAAATTTAAAAATTGTCAACATTGTATATATATTAATCTTAATTTAAGTTATCTCTTATAAATTTAGTAGCATACATACTATACTGCGTATGTCTTGCCTTTTCTTTTTGTAAAAGTTTTTAGTTCTAATTTAATTTATTCATTCAATAACCAAGCAGTAATGCCATTTATGGTTAAATGTGCTAAAACAATTGAGCTACTACATAATAAAATATTTATAACAATAACAATTTAGAACTTATACTTAAAAAAAATAAATTAAAACTCCCATATGTGAACTACTCCAAGATTTGACGCTAATAAAAGTTATTTAAATAGTAATTTGGAAAATATATGAATATTGCATTACAAATTTCAATAACAACTTAAATTTATACTTAGAACAAAAAATAGATTAAAAACTTCCATTTGTGTACTACAATGTAAATACTTCCCTCTTGCGCGCATATGGTCTCTGATACCCTGCGCCTTCCTTTTTGTATTTTATAAATTTATTTATAAAATATGTATTCAATAAATAAATAAATATAATTATTGTTGGAAAATGGACTAACATATTACAGGAAGTACTCAGTTTATATCTTATGTGATTTCAAAAATGCCAAATGAAGTGAATGTGAGTGACTTGTGTGATAAGCTGATAGTCACCGAGTTGGAAACTAGTCATGACAGTGAGCGTGTTTTCCTGAAAAGTCTGTTATTTCAACAAAATCAACCATTTTTGATTAGGAAAATATCTTTCACTTTATACGATCGCAGTATGAACCTGTCTTTGTTTTGAAGTATATATACATATATGTACATTATTCGCAGTTGATAAATGATAAAGACTTCTTCTGTCGACATTCAGCATTGGGGCCTAGTCAGCCATAACATAGTGCTGCAAAATATATAGGCCGGCCGATCACAGTTTATATCACCTAAGTCAAAACTAGTGACGCTAAGATGTTCAATATAAAATGTCATCAGCCACCGACATGGCCCAAAGGAAATACTACTGAGAATGTCTTCTCGACAATATTTCCAACCGGGACGGGAATACAGGGCATCTCTAACAACTAAATACATGAAATATTTAGGACTACTTTTTTATGTTTCAACTTATCAATCTCATGTTTGCAACTTGTAGAAGACCTGTAGCCTCAACTTTTTTTATTCGGCCCGGTCTAGTAAATAGTATGTTGTTACTATATTTTGTTTATATAGGATTTTAAATCTTTTTTTTCATTGTGGTGCGCAATTCTTACCTTTTTGATCTCTTTAGCCGCAGCCTCCTTCAATTGTTTTAACCTGATTGCCTCCTCTTCACGTTGTTTGTCTTCCTCTTCTATTTGTTGCTTCAAATCCTCAATATTAAATTGTTTTGGGTATAGCAAAGCTTTATTTATTAAATTGCCATTAATGCGTTCTTCTTTCTTGAACTTCAGTTTTAAGTCACGCCTTGTGCGATTGGGAAATAAGGGTACCATTAGTGAGAAATCGGTTCCCACTGTTTGAAGACATCGATAGAATTTTACTGTTTCTGACGACTGCCATTCACGCGTTCTCTTCTGTCGCGAATAGAATCCATTCATACCAGTATTTTCATCGAGATAAATCAATGAGGAGTTGGCTAAAACTTTGCGAGCCTCCTGCTCGGCAGTAGTTTCTATCACTAAGGATTTATCGTCTAATATAAGTTCGCCATTTGAGTCGAGTTTCAGTTGAGGCACGGGCATGGCTTCGGGGTCTTCAGTTACATCATCATCGTTCTCATTTTTTTCTTTGAATGGTTTGATATCAGAAGTAGGCGATGCATTGCTATCACTATTTTCATGTTTTACATTAGGATTGGGCTTTTGTTCCATGGGATTTGTGGCAGGATTGTAATAGATCAAGTCTGACATTTTAAGGCAACACTTGTCAGGCACTCCGTTTACAAATCGGGCTTCGAATTCACGCTTTAAAGTTAGTCTATGGTCCTCCGTTTTACGGCTCTTGTGGGTGTTAACATTAGTATCTGAAAATACCGAACATCCAGATTCAGTGCGCATACGACCCACACCACCAGTAACCACACCATTTGGTAGGTACTTATGAGGAGTATAATGATGAGACGAGATGCTTGAATTAGAGTTAACACTCAAGGAACCAGACAGATGTCTCTCCTTCCTTTGCGTAGGAACAATAGAATCAGTACATGTAGGCTGATAATCATCCCCTCCTCCTGATATCTGTGGGTTAGGGGATGATCCTACGAAACTATTGCGTCGTTGGCCAAAAATGGGTGTAGCTTTAATTCGTTGCCTTGTCTGGTTTTTAGGGGACATCGGATAGCCACTTGAAGGCCTTTGCAAGTCGAGTTGCATGGCATTTTCTTCTATGTCTGAATAGAATACATCGTCAGCCCCACTGTTAGTAGTATGACTTACAGAACGTTGATAATCAACCTTTAGAGGACATTTGAATCCTTCAGTGCCATTGGACATTTCATTTTTTTCCTCAGTTCCAGCCTTCAGACTATTATTAACTTCTGCAGCAACTACCCCACCCTTCTGCGTATCATCTTGGTAATCAGTTTGCACATTGTTAGTGGCATTCTCACTTCTTGCGTTCGTGTCAATTGCATTGCTGCTTACAATAGATAAAACCTCTTTACCGGTGACACCATCACCAGTATCAATAGTAGAGACTATATATTGTTGTAGCCCTTTTTCTTCGCAGACGACAGCTCCTATTTGATTTAGTCCTTGCTCCGCTGGAACATCATTAACTGTTACCACACCATCACTTTCACTCGTTTTACGTTTCGCCTCTACGGGTTTAGGCTTACGTTTTGAGTTTAGCTGTATATTAGCTTGGGCTTTTATTCGTGGTCTTCTCATTGCCATCTTGAAGGGGATTTCAGCGAGTAGTTATCAATTTTTAATTGATATTTTTTAAATTTAATAGAAAATCACGCAATTCGTATCAAATAACAAAAATAAAAACAAGTTAACCACGAGACATTTTTTAGGTGTTGCTCAGTTTTGGACTTCTCAATTTAAATACTAAAACTAACGACGCTGTGGTAGATGCTCAAAAACGATGTACAAGTAGACAGTCAAAATTTCTCTTCACTCAAATGCCAACAAACAAAACGAGTGAACCCCTAGTACTTTTCTACTCTCTCTCTTACTCTCTTCATTGAATATTTCAATACACGAGCAGCTTTTTGATAGTGTTATTGTATATAACTATACAAATTCCAACAATGTTGAAGTAAAATTACATAAACTATGCAAAAAGTATGAAATAAGCAAGATATGACGCGAGAGAGAAATGCGTTTGAGTGAACTCCTAGTACTTTTTGGTTCTCTTTTAAAAGGGTTGCCAAGTTGCGCACATTTTCTGGTCGTCTAATTGTAAATCGTCTTTGAGATGCTCAAAAACGATGTACAAGTAGACAATCAATATTTCTCTTCACTTAAATGCCAACAAACAAAACGAGTGAAATCCTATCCATTCTCTGCTCACTCTCTTACTCTCTTCATTGAATAGTTCAATACACGAGCAGCTTTTTGATAGTGTTATTGTATACAACTATACAAATTCCAACCATGTTGAATTAAAATTACATAAACTATGCAAAAAGAATTAAATAATCAAGATACGACGCGAGAGAGAAATGCGTTTGAGTGAATTTCTAGCACTTTTTGGTACTGTTTTACCAGGGTTGCCACATGGCGCACATCTTCTGGTTGTCTAACTCTAAATCGTCTTTGAGATGTTCAAAAACGATGTACAAGTAGACAATCAAAATTTCTCTTCACTCAAATGCCAACAAACAAAACGCGTGAAACCCTAGTACTTCTCTACTCTCTCTCTTACTCTCTTCATTGAATATTTCACAACACGAGCAGCTTTTTGATAGTGTTATTGTATATAACTATACAAATTCCAACCATGTAGAAGTAAAATGACATAAACTATGCAAAAAGTATGAAATAAGCAAGATATGACGCGAGAGAGAAATGCGTTTGAGTGAACTCCTAGCACTTTTTGGTGCTCTTTTACCAGGGTTGCCAAGTTGCGCACATCTTCTGGTCGTCTAATTCTAAATCGTCTTTGAGATATTCAAAAACGATGTACAAATAGACAGTCAAAATTTCTTTTCACTCAAATGCCAAGAAACAAAACGAGTGAAACCCTAGCACTTATCTGCCCTCTCTCTTACTCTCTTCATTGAATATTTGAATACACGAGCAGCTTTTTGATAGTGTTATTGTATACAACTATACAAATTCCAAACTTGTTGAAATAAAATTTCATAAACTATGCAAAAAGTATGGAATAATCAAGATATGATACGAGAGAGAAATGTCTTTGAGTGAATATCTGGCACTTTTTGGTTCTCTTTTACCAGGGTTGCCAAATTGCGCACATCTTCTGGTTGTCTAACTCTAAATCGTCTTTGAGATGCAAAGACGATTTACAATTAGACGACCAGAAGATGTGCGCAACTTGGCAACCCTGGTAAAAGAGAACCAAAAAGTGCTAGGAGTTCACTCAAACGCATTTCTCTCTCGCGTCATATCTTGCTTATTTCATACTTTTTGCATAGTTTATGTAATTTTACTTCAACATGGTTGGAATTTGTATAGTTATATACAATAACACTATCAAAAAGCTGCTCGTGTATTGAAATATTCAATGAAGAGAGTAAGAGAGAGAGTAGAGAAGTACTAGGGTTTCACTCGTTTTGTTTGTTGGCATTTGAGTGAAGAGAAATTTTGACTGTCTACTTGTACATCGTTTTTGTGAGATGTTCAAAAACGATGTACAAGTAGACAATCAAAATTTCTCTTCACTCAAATGCCAACAAACAAAACGAGTGAAACCCTAGTTCTTCTCTACTCTCTCTCTTACGCTCTTCATTGAATATTTCAAAACACGAGCAGTTTTTTGATAGTGTTATTGTATATAACTATACAAATTCCCACCATCTAGAAGTAAAATTACATAAACTATGCAAAAAGTATGAAATAATCAAGATATGACGCGAGAGAGAAATGCGTTTGAGTGAACTCCTAGCACTTTTTGGTTCTCTTTTACCAGGATTGCCAAGTTGCGCACATCTTCTGGTCGTCTAATACTAAATCGTCTTTGAGATATTCAAAAACGATGTACAAGTAGACAGTCAAAATTTCTCTTCACTCAAATGCCAACAAACAAAACGAGTGAAACCCTAGTACTTCTTTACTCTCTCTCTTACTCTCTTCATTGAATATTTCAATACACGAGCAGCTTTTTTATAGTGTTATTGTATATAACTATACAAATTCCAACCATGTTGCAGTAAAATTACATAAACTATGGAAAAAGTATGAAATAAGCAAGATATGACGCGAGAGAGAAATGCGTTTGAGTGAATTCCTAGTACTTTTTGGTTCTCTTTTACCAGGGTTGCCAAGTGGATTGGAATATCAACAAAGAAAACGAGTGAAGCGTGTCGTTTATCTGCTCGCTCTCTTACACTCTTCGTTGATTATTTCAATACGAGAGCAGTTTTCTGATGATGTTATTCTATCTAACTATAGAAATTCCAACCATATTTAAATAAAATTTCATAAAGTAATTATGTAAAAAGTATGAAATAATCAAGTTATGGCGCGGGAAAGAAATGCGTTTGAGTGAATCGCGCCGAATTTTTTGTTCTCTTCTGCTAGGGCTGCCAAATTGCGGGATTTTTTTCTTCTCTACCTGTACATCCTTTTTGTGATGTTCAATGTTCACAAAAACGATGTACAAATAGACAATCAAAATTTCTCTTCACTCAAATGCCAACAAACAAAGCGAGTGAAACCCTAGCCATTCTCTGCTCTCTCTCTTACTCTATTCATTGAATTTTTCAATACTATACAGCTTTTTGATAGTGTTATTGTATGTAACTATACAAATTCCAACCATGTTGAAGTAAAATTACATAAGCTATGCAAAAATTATGAAATAATCAAGATGTGACGCGTGAGATAAATGGCTTTGAGTGAATATCTACCACTTTTTGGTTCTCTTTTACCAGGGTTGCCAAATAGCGCACATTTTCTGGTTGTCTAATTCTTGACCGTCTTTGATGTTCATAAAGCAGCTATGGTAAAGAGAAGCAAAAACGATGTACAAGTAGACAGTCAAAATTTCTCTTCACTCAAATGCCAACAAACAAAAGGAGTGAAACCAGCTTTTTGATAGTGTTATTGTATATAACTATACAAATTCCAACCATGTAGAAGTAAAATTACATAAACTATGCAAAAAGTATGAAATAAGCAAGATATGACGCGAGAGAGAAATTCGTTTGAGTGAACTCCTAGCACTTTTTGGTTTTCTTTTACCAGGATTGCCAAGTTGCGCACATCTTCTGGTCGTCTAATTCTAAATCGTCTTTGAAAATCAAGTACAGAGTTGTTACGCCAAAGTTATTTCGTACGAAAACAATTGTTTGGTAATTATAATATGTTATCCATAATTATTATAATATCTTAGATCCATTTACCAACTGTCATACACATTTGTCATAATACTTTCTTTCATATTGTTACGAATTTCCTTATTCGTCCTTTTTGCGTTGTTTTATTCCCAATAATAAAACAAGGTTCGTTTTAAATTACGATAATTACAACGGTTTAACTTCCGTTTATTTTACTTATATAGTACAACAGTTTACTTTATTTATAACACTTTAACAAGTCTTATATTTTACTATCGATTCGCGTTGCTTAGTTTACGGGGTTTAATCACAAACTGAACTCCCCATTCCAAAGACCTCCGCTATTTATACCAACTCACCATACTCAAATGAAGGTAGATCTAGCGAATTCAAGAACCTTCTAGACATTATTTGTTGTTGTTTATCTTTGTAGAACAATCGCGAGTGGCGGAGAACTATCTTTACTGAGGTGAATTCATGCTACTGGTTTATCGAGCTAGTACGTGGCTACAATGCATACTTTCAGGCGCAGCACTAACCGCCTGTTAGTTACATACTGTTAGTAGAGTCATTAACAGCAAGCAAAAGCTTTTACTAATTCGTAACACTGCCCCCACTTAAGCCTGTTCGTCTCGAGCAGGCTCAACCCTCCGTTTTCCATACAGAGCTAGTCTTTCCAAATGCACGACTTTCATTTTAGCTCTTGGACTTTGACTTTTCTGGATTCTAAAAACCACGTCATTTATTCGTTTGACAACCTTGTAAGGGCCTTCCCAGTGAGTCTGAAGTTTTGGAGATAAACCTTTCTTGCGCTGTGGGTTGAACAGTAAAACTAGCTGGCCTTCATGGAATCCTTCGGAATTTGCCGCTCGGTCGTACCTGGCTTTAATTTTGTTACTGACCTTCTTTATTTTGTTGCGAACAAACTCGTGAAGTTCGCTAAGCTCTCTTGGGATACCATCATTCTCCCCACTGTCGGATGTTAGGCAGTTGCCAAACTCCAAATTTCTAAGGAGCTTTAACTCTGTCCCGAAGACGGCACTAGCTGGTGTTCGGGCAGTAGTATCCTGGGTGGCCGACCGGTATGCTAGAAGGAATTTTGGTATGCGTTCGTCCTAGAATTTTCTATCCTTACTGACGACCTTGCTCAAATATTCTTCAAGAACCTGATTAAATCTCTCTACCGTGCCGTCAGGCCGAAGGCGCAATGATGTCGTTCTCATACCACGAATTCCATTCATCTACCATATTTCTTTCAAGATGGCAGATTCAAAATTCCCACCCTGCTCCAAATGCAGTTCTAAAGGGACACCAAAACGACTTATCCAGTTGTTCATGATAGCTTTGCTTATTGTTTTCGCTTCTTTATTTGGAATAGCGTACACCTTGGGCCATTTACTGACGTAGTCCATAACGACTAGGGCATATTGGTTCCCAGAGCGACTTGTTGGATATGGACCAGCCACACTCATGGATATTCGCTCGAAGGGAGCACTTGGGCTCTCCTGATGTCTCTGTTCGCAACTCCTCCGCGTTGGTCCTTTAGCACTGGCACTGGGTGCAGCCTGCAATCCACTCGGATACAGATTTTTGACGACCAACCCAATAGAAACGTTCCCTTAGTTTCTCCATAGTTTTGCCTTTTCCGAGGTGCCTACCACTACCACATTATTAGATTTTTCTCCGTTTTTCCATCTTCACTTTCCCATACACGGTATAGACAGCCATCTAGCAATCTCAGGCTATTCCACTGGGCCCAATATGATTTTAAAACGGGGCTTTCTGAAGCAATTTCATTCCGCGTTAATCGCCTATCCTCTTCCTTTGCCAAAATAATTTTTGCCAATACAGGATCACTTCTCTGTGCCGTGAACCTCTCGTCGTCCGATTCAATTCGCAGGGATCGGACGTCAATAATTTGCTCTTTTATCTCAGCCTTAGAATCCTGCGCACGCTCGATTACATGTGGACGGTCATTTACTTGTCCGGTATCGGCTGTTATCGCTGGAGATCTTGAGCGTTTTCTCAGGTCTCTACAGTCCCGCCCTATATGGCCACGTTTATTTATTTATTTATTTTTATTTGTTTATTATTACTCTCCTGTACAACAAGACTAAGTCTTATAATTATAGTACAGGATTGTTTTTGTGTACAAACAATTGCCATATGTTGGTAGGTACATACAATTAATATTTTAAGCATGAAAATAGAAATACAATTTTAAAATTAATCAAAAATCACAAAGAAAATAAAATTACAAAAAAAAAAACAAAAAAAAAAATAAAAAGTAAAATAAGATAAAATAATAACATTTACTTTACATTGGAAATTTATATTGGATCAAAATATTTAAATAATAATTCCCTAAAAAGCATTGCGTTGCTGGTTATTTGTAGATTATATGGAAGAGCATTCCAAAGACGTATTGCATTAATGTAAAAGTGCCATTCAGACACTAAGCAACGAAATTTAGGTAAAACGATTCTCTTACCTCTAGCCGATTTACAGAAACGAATATTATCAAACAGGTATTTTGGCTTTCCAGTAAATATCAGTTTATGCAAAAATATTAAAACTCTTATTTAGAGAAAATTTTCAAATGATACTCCAAAGAGGTCTGTCGAATATGAAGAAGTGTGATCATGTTTTCTAAGACCATAAACATACCTTAAGATGTTATTATAGAGCACTTCGAGTTTTTTCCGACTTGTGGAATCAAAATTAGAGAACAATTCGCAGCCATAGGTTAGACTCGGAACTAAGTATGCCTTAGCGAGTAATACTCTAATTCTCAATGGTGTAAAGCATTGTACAGACCAAAGGGTTCTCAATTTGATTTACATTTGCGCAACCAGTATATTGACATGATCTGACCAAGTTAAATTGCTATTGAAAACCACGCTAAGATTTGTTGCTGTTCTTACAATTTAAATTTTTTCAGCGTTTATAACAATATATGTATCGAGACTTGGCTTTATAGTTTTTTTGTGAATCAATCGACATTTTGATTTACTTGGGTTTATTGTAAGGCCGTTTTCTGATGCCCAACAATGTATGTTTTTCAAATCATGATTCAGCTTATCAATGTTTTCCCTGATGGATTCGGTTGGACTACTTAGATACAATTGTACATCATCAGCATACATGTGGACTCTACAGTTGGAAACATTTTGCGGCAAATCATTTATATAAAGTGAGAAAAGTAGTGGTCCTAAAATCGACCCTTGAGGCACACCTCTAGTCAGTTTTAGAGGATTAGATGTGGTATTGTTAACAAGGACTGACTGACTTCGGTCCCAATCAGTGAGTGAAAACTGGAAAGCGCACAGCTCAGTGATTGTGAGAAGTTCTCCCCAGTCCCTTCATGGGATGTAATGGGAAACCATTTATTTTATTATAAATCCTTCTTGTGATCGCCACCATACTTGCTTTGTAACGCAGCCAGTATATCCTCGTAGTTGTTTCTGGCACTGACTTGAATGCTCTGAAGGACTTTTGCTGCGCTGCCTTTCAGTGCTAACATTAGCTCTACTGCTTTGTCGTTGCTGTTCCACAAGTTCTTAATTGCGACCATTTCGAATTGGAATTTGAAAACGTCGAATGGTGTAGAGCCATCGAAACTGGGAGCTTTCAATCTACTAGAGCCTTCAGAAATTACTCGCACTGGCCCTTGTTGCAACTGGAGGTCATTCATCTTTCTTTCCAGTTCGGCGAATCTTTCCTCCACATTCTGTTCGACCTGTTCGATCTTCTGCTGAAATTCCTCGAATTTCTGTTCGACCTTTCCGAATTGATCATTAACCTGTATCTCCATGTTATTCATAGCTTCTGAAATTTCATGTAGCTTGTCATTTGTGGCGGTTGGTGTGTCCTGCATAATTCTAGAATTCTCGCCAAATTTATACCTCATAATTCTAGAATTTTCACCAAATTTCTCGTTCATAATTCTAGAATTCTCGCCAAGTTGCGTGTTAATTATTCGAGAGTTTTCGTCTAATTTTGAAAACTTTTCCATCATGGCTGCAAACATCGTAGAAATATCCATATTACCAGTTGCTTCCTTTGCAGATACCTCCATTTCTTCTTTACACTCAAACTGGTATTTGTCAATGTCAATGTTTCGGCGCTTGAATTCTTCTATTAATCGCCTCTGCAGCTCTACCTTATTACCAGCTGTCGGTTGATCCAATTTCGTTTTAAATTACGATAATTACAACGGTTTCACTTCCTTTTATTTTACTTATATAGTACAACAGTTTACTTTATTTATTCGTTCGCTTTTCGTTCTGCTTTCAATAAGGCCGGTTGGTGGCAATGTCATCGGATAAAATAACTTGTTCGAATGGTTTCAAAATCATTCAAAAAAACTGCAGCATTATTTGTGAAGTCTGCCGCTGCAAGCTTCATAAATTATGTGCCAAAATAGAAGATGATGGTGCATTTAACGCTCTCAATAACTTTGAAAATATTGTCTTTAATTGCGACAATTGTTTACAAACATCGCGGGAATTAATACAAAAAATAAGTCTCTTATCATGTGAAATTGAGCAAATGAAAATGTTATTCTCACAATTTTTGGAGAAAAATGCAAAACACAATAATCAGATCTCTACGTCTCCCTCCAATTTGCCTATGAACAATACCGGTTTATTTCAGAAGTTGCCTATTCCTTCTCTAGAGCAATCCGTACTAACAACAACTTCTCTTGGCGCTCAACTCTCTGATGGTAAAGCTAAACAGGCTGCTGCTAATAACTCTTTCGCTTCAATTGCTGTTAATGATGCCGCTGCTGCTTATGATGTTGACGTCAATACTGGTTTATTTCCTTATCTGCCTAATCCTTCTCTAGTACAATCTAAACAAACAACAACTTCTCTGGGTGCTCAATTCTCTGGTGGTAAAGGTAAAGCTAAAAAGAATGCTGCTAATAACTCTGTCGCTTCAATTGCTGTTAATGATGCTGCTGCTCCGTGTGCTGTTGATAACATTTGTCAGATGGATGCTGTTGCTTTTATTGAAGATAATGTGAATTGTAATGATGATATTGTGGTTAATGATACTAATGCTATTGGTGGTGTTGTTATTGACAATCATTCTATCTGTAAAGCTAACTTTACCGCTGATAATTTTGTTAATGTAAATTCTGAGTGGAATAATGTAACTAGTAGGAAAAAAACTGCTAGAACGCGTAGAGTTGTGGTTGGCCAATCTAATAATTCTGAACTAGATGTGGTACTGAAATTCAAATGGGTGCACTTGTCGTCATTCAAAACGTCTGTTACTGAAGAAAACATAATATTGTATGTAATGAAATATCTGCAAATTGATAGAGGGCAAATAGTATGCTTTAAATTGGTGAAGAAGCGCAGTTCAACGCAAGATTTAAAATTTGTCAATTTTAAACTTGGAATATCAGCTGCTCATTATGAAGGTCTTTTTAATCCTAATCTTTGGAATTCTGCCATTAAAATTCGTTCCTTCGCTTTTTTTCCAAAAATTGTGAACCCACTGCAAAAACTCTAACAACTGGCACTAATTCGTTAAAAATATACTACCATAATATATCGGGTATGAGGACGAAATCATTATTATTTTGTTCTTATACATTACAGTCTGATTGTGATATCTTTGTTATTACTGAAACTTGGCTTAACTCGGATTTCTATAGTGAAGAATTCTTTAATCCCTATGTATATATAGTTTATCGAAAAGATAGGGATGCGGTGAGAACTGGTCATGAAAAAGGAGGAGGCGTCCTTATTGCAGTCAAGAAAACTTTATTTTGCAAATCTATTTCATTAACTAACATGGATACACTTCTGGACCAGTTGTGTATTTCTGTTAAGTTGCTTAATTCTGAGTTGTTTATTTGTGTATCTTATCTACCTCCCAGGAGTGCTGATGAAATATATAATGCTCATGTCTCTAATATTGTAGAGTTGTACAATCATATTGGTGCGGACGATAGATTATGCGTACTAGGTGATTTTAATCTGAGTGACGTATCTTGGTCTGAAGTACCTAACTCAAATTCATTTCTTCCTAGTAACGTTAATAGAACTTTCGAGATAAATCTAATTGATTAATTTTTTAGTCTAGATTTGTTGCAAATAAACTCAATTTATAATAGTCATAATAAACTGCTTGATTTAATATTTCTAAGTTCGGATCTAAAATTTTCAGTTTGTGAATCTGCTTTTCCGATTTCTCCTTCCAATTCTCACCACTCTGGTTTAGAAATTAAAATTAAATTCTATGAATATTCATCTTATGCTAGAAATGATTTTGTACGGTATAACTATTTTAGTTGTGATTTCAATGCATTAACTGATATTTTCTATAGTTTAAATTGGATAGATTTGTTGAATAACCCAATTGTTGGAATTTGCTATGACATATTTTTGTCCAATGTTGTAAATATTTGTCAAAATAATATTTCTCCAGCTAAGCCAATAGTGCATAATCTTCCTTGGTATACTAAAGGTTTAAAAAAGCTAAAAAATCTTAGAAATAAATACCACAAAATTTACAGATCCTCAAATAATGCTATAGATAAGCAATATTTCAAACACTATGAAAGAGAATTTAACTTTCTTAATAAGTTTTTATACAATCAGTACATTATGAATCTTAATGTTTCTCTTAAGTACAATCCTAAACGGTTTTTTAACTTTATAAGTTCCAAAAGGAAAAGCTCTTTAATTCCACTAGTTATGAATTACAACAGTTTAACATCAAATACAATTAACAGTTCCTTAAATCTCTTCGCTTTATATTTCCAATCTAACTTTAACATAGACTCTGGCCCGCTTGATCATTTTGATTTAAATGATATCAATTCTTGTCTTGATTTTGGATCAATGCAAATATCTGATGAAGATGTAGTAAATGGAATCAATAAACTCTCGAATTCTTTTAATTGTGATAATGATGGTCTCTCAGCATTTATCTTAAAAAAATGTTCTTCCTCATTAATTTTGCCTCTAAAAATAATTTTTAATAAATCATTAGCGTCAGGTTATTTTATACAAAGATGGAAATACACATCCGTTTTACCAGTTCATAAATCTGGTAATAAAAATAATGTTTGCAATTACAGACCGATTTCTAAGTTGACAAATGTAGCCAAAGTTTTCGAGCATATTGTTTATGATAAACTTTTCTTCAGTCTGAAGCGGTTTATTTCTATTAACCAACATGGATTTATGCCTGGTAGATCTACAACTTCTAATTTAGCTGTATTCACACAATTTTGTATATCGTCTTTTGAAAGGGGATTGCAAGTTGATACTATTTACACAGATTTTGCTAAGGCATTTGACCGTGTACCGCATAATATTCTGTTACTAAAGCTTTCCAAAATTCATTTAATAATCATTAATTAAGGGCTGTACTTTATCAGCAGTTGATGAAATTGTAGATTTAGTTATTTTTGATGTTAAACTGTCTTTTAATAATCATTTGAACTATATAATTCCTAAAGCATATTCAATGTTGGCTTTTATTCGTCGTAATTGTGAAAAATGCTTTGACCATTACACCAAAAAAAACATTATTTATTGCGTTTGTAAGGTCTAAGTTGGAATACGCTACATTTCTATGGGCGCCTTCGGCGAAAGTTCACATTAATCGTGTAGAAAGAATTCAAAAAAAGTTTATAAAATTTGCTCCCTCATTTTTCAATTTTTCTACACCAATTCATTCGAGCTTGATTCCATCATATCCGGATAAATGTATCTTAATTGGTATGAAAACTTTAGAAGTTAGAAGAAATGTGTTGTCAATTAATTTCTTGCATGGGATTATTTGGGGATTTGTTGATTGTCAGGATTTGCTGGAAGTAATAAAGATAAATGTACCTTCCAGAAGGCTTAGAAATAATGTAAAATTTTTTCATATAGATTTACATAGAACCGATTACGCATTAAATGAACCCTTTAGTTAACGGTTTATTATTTAATGAATACTCTGAACAATTAGATCTAAGTTTGCCACATCATCATTTTAAAATTATTTTAAATAATTTATTAAAGTAATTTTTATTATATAATTTTTAGATTTTAAGATGCTAGTCGTCTGTAAGGATAAAATTGTATCCATAGACGAAATAAATAAATAAATAAATAAATAAATAACACTTTAACAAGTCTTATATTTTACTATCGATTCGTGTTGCTTACTTTACGGGGCTTAATCACAAACTGGACTAACCATTCCAAAGACCTCCGCTATTTATACCAACTCACCATACTCGAATGAAGGTAGATCTAGCGAATTCAAGAACCTTCTAGACACTGTTGTTTATCTTTGTAGAAAAATCGCGAATGGCGGAAAACTATCTTTACTGAGGTGAATTCATGCTACTGGTTTAGCGAGCTTGTACGTTGCTACAATGCATACTTTCAGGCGCAGCACTAACCGCCTGTTAGTTACATACTGTTAGTAGAGTCATTAACAGCAAGCAAAAGCTTTTACTTATTCGTAACAATACATATTAGTTATCTAGCAATTTCGTTTGCTTTACCAATAGATAACCCCTCTTCATTTTCGGTTTCATTTGTGCATAAGCGCCCTAAAGTATGCTGTGTGTAATTTAGTTAGAACAGTTAATACATCCATAGATGATAAGTAGATGATTTGAACACTAATTGATTCCCCTCCACAAGAGTAAGTGGGAACAGTTTTATCTGTGTGCAGTAGGAACAATAATATTATGGCAACTACTGTCGTGCAATAAAATAATGAACTGGAAAATTCAATACATTAAATAGTAGACTTTTAGGGTTTTATCCCACCATTTATTCTTAAATTAAGATTTTCCGGTTATCAACCGAATCGAATCATTACGATTTAATTAAGAATTTACCGGTAATTAACCGATGTTTGAATTAGTTTGTAGGATTTCAAATCAAGATTTTTCCGGTTTCTAACCGATGATATGAAACATTTTATAAGATTTTCCGGTCATTAGCCGATGGACAAAAGTAGATTGTAAGAATATTCCGGTTATCAGCCGACGATTTAAAGTAGATTTTAGGAATTTTTCCGGTATTAACCGATGAATTGAAGTATGTCATAAGATTTTTCCGGTTACTAACCGATGATCCAAAATAGACTATAATTTTTCCGGTTACTAACCAATGATCCAAAATAGACTATAAGTTTACCGGCTACTAACCGATGATATCAAGTAGATTTTACGATTTTTCCGGCCATTAGCCGATGAATTCAATTAGATTATATTATTTTCAGTCATCAGGCTTTACGCCTTTCAAAATAAATTTCAAGTTTTAGTATCGTTCCGTTTATCGGGCACAGCAGATGTAAGCTGTGCGTCGAATTTATTGCGATTTTAAGTTTAGTTTCAGTTCCTTTTATCGGGTGCAGCATATGTAAGCTGTGCGCCGAATTTATTGCGAGTTCAAGTTTAGTTTCAGTTCCTGTTATCGAGTACAGCAGATGTAAGCTGTGCGCCGAATTTATTTCGATTTCAAGTTTAGTTTCAGTATCGTTATCGGGTACAGCAGATGTAAGCTGTGCGCCGAATTTATTACGATTTCAAGTTTAGTCCAGTTCCGTTTATCGGGTACAGCAGACGTAAGTTGTACGCCGAACTTATTTTGATTTCAAGTTTTAGATTCAGTTCCGTTTATCGGACACAGCAGACGTAAGCTGTGTGCCGAATTTATTTTGCGGAGGCAGACGTAAGCCGAAGCATTTGAGCATCCGAGTTCGGATAACTTAATAGAGTCTAATATTGACCAAAACAAACTTTTGTTGCGGTCTCGCGCATTCGAGGTTAGATTCTTAAAGGTTAATATTTCAACTTCAGCAGATATAAGCTGGGGATCTTAAGATCCTGCGAGTTCAGTTCCTGTAAGAAATACTAACTTTTCTCCAAGGCTGCTAGTGCGAGCTAAGGTTCCGAATTTGTCAAGTTTAGTCTCTTAACTTATTTTTGGTCCAGTTTTTAGTTTTTTCGAGTTTAGTTTTCAAGTAGAGTATCACGTTCAGTCAAGTTTAGTTTTAGTTTCGTTTTAAGATCAAGAACTCAAAAGAAAACACCATTGTTACCATATAAGATCTTTTTAATAAATGCCATTGATAATTACTTTTGTAACGTTTAAGAATGCGTGTTTGAAAATGAATGGCAATTAAATATTAAAGGTAGGTAGTGGTGCGGTACGATATCTCCATGAGAACATGGTGAAACAAAGGAAAGAACAATCCAAACTATTTTTGGGACGCCCGAAAAATTAATTCGGAACGTGGCGTCAAAGGTGAGATCCGATGATCTCTTAAAGGGTGGGTAAAGAATTTCCCGGAGCCGACACAAGACCTGTCGAAGTGTAGTCCGGATGGTTCTGATCCGTTTTAGTGTGTGTGAAAAGTGTATCAATTTAAAATTTTGCTTATCCAGTAGATGTAATTAGGCCCTACGAGCTTTCTTTTTATGATTCCAACGGTTAATCACCCAGCTGGCAAGGATTCAAAACTTTATTGTACGGCCAAAATGAGGAAAAGCCAAAGTCCTGGCAAGAACTTTTAAAATACACTTCCGCCCCGATGAGCTCTAGTCGAGCATGAATATTGCCACTGCAGCCTAGACTTGGTGAAGGAATAAGCGTAAAGCTGTGGAAGTTAAATTATTTCCGAAGCAGTTTTCTCTTAAATAAATAAGGAATCCATCGTCACCTCATTAGAATCAATTCCTTCATTTCCCCAATTTCGTCAAAATTGAATACGCTGGCAATTCCAGCCAAAGACAATCTCTGCACTTACAGATTAGACGCATTGAATTCCAATGATACATACGGATGAAAGGCATAAAGTGGCATTGCGGCAAGAAATTTTTGGAATCTTAGACTGTAATGAATTTTCAAATCATTTCTGGGTTTCAAAAATCACTTCGGTTATTTTTGAACGAACCCCGTTTCGACAAGAAAACCCCCGTTTCTTTCGTTCATTTCTTTCTGTCATCCCCCCTATAACTATTCTTTCAATATTTGTTTTTTTTTTCATTTACATAACATTAAACGTTACTTTTTGAATGTTTAATGTTGTGTAAATATTTTCTTCATGTTAGAATTTTTCTCGAAATTTCTAACATCATTTTCAATTACATTTTACATTAAACCAGGACTTCTGTCAATGTTCAATGTTTTGTAATTTCTTAATTTTTGAATTTTGCATTACATGACAAATTCAAAATTTTCTTTACAAAATGCTATCCAGTTTAGAGTTAATTCTGAATAGAATTATGGAAAGCGGACTCCGGCTGAATAGAAATAAATATTGAAGCGATACAAAATGCACCCGTATCCATAACACCTGAGAAGCTGCAGTTATTCCAAGGAAAAGCCACTTATTATAACTCTTTTATACCAGACCTAGCTACTAAATTTAGACCGCTAAGGAACCTATTGTTACAAAAAGAATTTAAATGGGCGAAGGAAGCCAGGGAGGAGTATGAGAGTATCAAGGGTATACTTATATCAACACAAGTTTTAATGCCGTATGACCCAAAACTGCCTTTAATTCTAGCTACTGATGCAAGCCAGACCAGTGTGGGAGCCGCTTTATCACACAAGCTCAAAAATGGTCTCGAAAGACCAATTGCATAGCAAGCCGACCAGTGTGGGAGCCGCTTTATCACACAAGCTCAAAAATGGTCTCGAAAGACCAATTGCATAGCAAGCCGTGCAATGACATCGACGGAAATAAGGTATCCACAAATTGACATGGAGGCTTTGGCGATTGTGTGGGCCGTGCGAAAGTTTTTAAATACTTATACGCCAGACATTTTACATTAGTCACAGATCACAAGCCCCTTGCCCAAATTTTGTATCCAGAGAAAAGTTTGTCTGCTCTATGCATCAGCCGTATGGCAAACTACTCTGATTTTTCAAAAAAAATTTTAATGTTAATGTGGTGTATAAACCAGCGAAACAAAATACAAACGCAGACTACTGCTCGAGGATATGTGGAGGACCATGACAAGCAAATTCAGTTTCACAAACAAGTTACCTGGAGGAAGAAACCGATGATTTTGACGGGTTTGTTATTAAGCAAATACAACAATTGCCACTCAGATCGAATGTGATTGCTTTAGAGACAAGAAAGGATCCAAGGCTAGGCAGAATGGTTCAACATCTCGAAAGCGGCGTTGACCAAAAAAAGGTTGGATACGGAGCGTCAGAAGAAAATTATAAGATGTTATAAGATGCCACGAAATAACCCCCAATGAAAAAAATGAAATAATCCCCAAAAAATATTAGGAAAAACGAATTTGGGGATAATTTCCTAATTTTCGGGAGTTATTTCATTTTTAATTTAATTTCATTAAAATAATGAAAGAACCCCCAAAATGAAAAAAGCCCCAAATTTTTTTGGGGATAGTTTCATTGTGGTTTTCATAGTGGTATTTCGTTTCCGCAAGAAATTATTGTTGGTAAATTTCGGAATAATTATTTTGGGGGTTATTTAAATTATTTTGGGGTTTATTTCATTTTCATAAAAATTTAATTTTAACAAATTTCTAATATCTGAAACTGGTTTTGTTCGTTGTAAGAAACCGGTACCGTTATCTAAACGTGGACAACAAAGAAATTTAATTGTCGTTTTAGTAAGTAGTTTTCAGTTCTTGATGTAATTTTGAAGAGAGAACATCAAAGTGAAGTGCTTGCTGAAAAAAAATGGACTTTGAAATTTTGAGTGGTAAAGTCAGAAATAGCAAATTATTGTATTCTGTTACTGAGAAACAATTAGATGCTAGAAAATCTATTTACAATAATAAAATGTTTTACAAGTGTTATATTGCAATTCGCGGGTTTTTGTAGTGGATGGTGTTTGTTCGAAATACACATATTTTGTCGAGCATAATCACGAAGAAGAATTAATAGCACTTAATGCCATAAAAACCAAATGCTTGGATATAGGAAATTTGGGAGAAGTTAATGCTTTGACGAGTATAAGTGGATCGTTCAGAAGCGTATGCAGCAGGTAAATGGCTTATGTGGCTGTTAAGTATATTTGTGTTAAAGTTATCTCATATTTCATATAGTTCTCAGGAAGCTACGAAAAATATTGCGTTTGCAAAAATACAACGTGGTTTGCAGTATGTAGCAAACACAGTTTTTGTGACATCCGCCAGAACTCCTGCCGAAGTTCAACGCCCGTTTCAAAAAGAGTCTGTATTCAAATCTTTTGGGATGTCACGTCATGATGGTAATGATCGAAACCCCTTTTACCAATTATGTCACGAGGAGAAAGACTTCGCCTACTGCTTAGTTGTGTCCCACAAAAGTGTGGGTCTAATTAGAGAGAATATGTAATTCCAACAGGAGAATTCTCATCGATGGTACATTTGTAGTAGTACCAATTGGCTGCTATAAGCAATTACTGTTAATTAACGTAGAGTATTTGGAAAAGGTAAGTGAAGGAAGAAATCTGTATGGTGAAATTGTAAAAAGAAAAAATCGCGGCGATTTTTGTTACCAACTTTTCGTTCGGGAATCTATGTCCTTTTTTTCTCTTTCTACAATTTCAGCTAACAAATAAATATGCTAAGTCTTTATATTAAAGGGGCGTTTTTTCGTAACTTATACATGTTAACTCATACAAAATGATAACTTGCACGTTAACATGTATAATTTTACAAGTTGAGAATAACTCCGATAAAAGTGTTACCAAGTTGTCGTTTTTTTCTACGAAAATAATAAAAAGTATGTTATTCTCTATTTTATTGTATTTCCACGACATTTGAATAATTATTATGTCTGTAGAGTAAGTAAGTAATTTTTCAAACATTTACAAAAATTTTCAAAACATTATTTTTTTCGTCTCTATAAACGTCAGGTTTGGTCGCGTGTATTCAGTCAGCTTCGACAAGAAACGGTCACTTATGGTTTTAGGTGTGTCGTGCATAATGCTTCCCGAATTAAATCGTTTCGAGCAACAGCCCTACGGTGCCTACAGCAGTGGAATTCGATTTATCTATTGTTTCCAAAGGTGATATATTGAAACATCCCTTAATTGTGTCACTTTAAAGAGTAGTGGCAATATCTGAGATTATTTGATCAATGTCTTAATCAAATGCCTGCTGATGCAATTAAGACGGACAACAACAAGGTGACAAGGTCACTTTAAAAGATTCACACAAAGGGGCGACGTCCCACCTAAATCCACCTACACAGCTTTTGCGGCGTGGAAGGGAGAATTCTGACTTGGTGTTGTATGGATCCCGCTATCTTTACTGCTGTAAGATCTGGGCACTCGTATTTACTCGTTTCAACGACGCTATGTATGTGCGATGATACTTGGAAATTCTAAATGGGAATAAATTACTAAATGATCTATACACATGTAGCGCAACAACCTATAATTAAAGTATAAATAATGTATCTAAGATATTTATGAATAATGTTTCTTATCATATGTTATATAGACCCTATTATGATTAAATTGCGATTATATACACCCAAAATCATTCTACGATTAGGAAACAATAAATATTCCACTTTATAGTCTGGAATGCTAAATAGACAGCAGTCTAAACTTTCCTTTGTGTGAACTGTTTAGTTCCAAACTTGAGATGTTCTTTGTTGCAGCTACTCTGGGGTCACTAGACCCCATCTTACAATTGCAGTTCGCACTTTGGCAAGGTGCAGTTTGTAGGCTTTGGTCTAGTTCATATTGTCACTGGCATTCCTATGGAAAAAATACACTTATCCGTTATCCATTATATCCAAAAATAAACACAAATATGATTTATTTGCAATTTTAATTTTGAATATTTTTTGAGTTTGACTTTGAAATAATCAAACTGACAAATATATATCAATCATTATCGAGTGATGCCAAGTTGATTATGCTTAACGGCTATGCGTTTTTTTTCGTAACTGGTTATCTTAACTTATACAGGTTACGAAAAAAAACACTCCTTAATTAATATTTATTTTCTTTCCATAGGTGTTCCCGGTTGTTTTCGCTTTAATGACAAAAAATGTTCCAATGGATATATTCATTTATTCAAATATTTAAGTTCGAATATATTGAATTTAAATGGAGCTACTTTCATATCTGACTATAAGATGGGTTTGCGAAAAGCAATTAAGAGTGAATATCCAAATTCCATAATATTTGGATGCTGGTTCCACTACGTCGACAAATAACAACAAAGCACAAGGAATTACCAGCGTTCATACGTGCTAACAGGAAGGTATCACTGGAATAGCACAAGCTTTTATCGCTTCCCCTATTACCTCCAGGACAATAACAGCATCTGTGTTTCTAAATCGTATGGTGTTCCCCAAAAATGAAACCTGTACTGGTATGGAACCGGAAGACGTTTTGTTTAAAACATCATATATTTGGAGGAAGAGGAAGATGTGGAGGCTAGTGAGCAGCAACGTAATCATGAAGTCAAATTTTGTGTTCCAATTGGAACCAAACATTCCTCCTTTACCATGTTAGCATTTGAAAACATGCAATGAATGCATTGTGAAGATCAACACAGACGTAACCGAGAAAAAATTGAAGAAGTTCGAATGCCCAGTTTGTCGTCAAACTGTTGTCGATACCGTACAAGATTTTTATAATAATTTATAATAACTGTGCAAATATATTGTTTACATAAAATGTAATTATATAAATGAATTAAACTAATTTCTACTAATTATTTACACATAATATGTTATTACAACAATGAATGCATCTAAATTCTTTAATAATAATTTTATAATTAATAATAACTATTTTGGGGTTTATTTCATTTACTTGGGGCTTGCTTCATTGGGGGATATATCTTTTCTATTTTGGGGGTTATTTCATTAGGCGGTAGTACTGATATCTTTTGGGGGTTCTTTCATTTCTAATTTGGCGTTATTTTCATCTTGTTTGGGCTTTATTTCATTTTTCATTTTGGGGGTTATTTCATTTGAATTTGGGGGTTATTTCATTGGGGATTATTTCATTTTCGAGTTTGGGGGTTATTTCATTGGGGGTTATTTCGTGGCGTCACACTTAGGTATTGTAAAAATGGAAGGTATTGCCCGATCATTCGTGTATTGGCCAGGATATTGACTACGCGGGCCCATTCTTAGGCAAGACTATGCTGGTGATTACAGACGCCTATAGTAAATGGATAGAGGTAAAAGTAACGTCGTCAACGACATCTAGTGCCACAATCGAATTTCTAGACGATCTCTTCGCGTCGTATGGAATTCCACATACAGCCGTATCTGATAACTCAACTAACTTTTCATCGGCGGAGTTCAAGGAGTTCTTAAAGGAAGTGGTGTAATTTATCACAAATGGACTGTGCCATACCACCCGGCTACGACCGGTCAGGCAGAAAGAACCGTCCTGTCAGTGAAAAATGCTCTCAAAGCAATGGGATCATCGTCATCAACAGTGCAGAAAGATTTAACCCGATTTCTGATTCAATATAGAAACGCCTCCACGGCACAACGGGTCAACCAACATCAATTCTTTTGATGGACCGCCTTCTACGCTCACGCTTGGACTTAGTCAGGCCGGAAGACATAAATGTCAAAATAACAGAAAATCAATACGTCAATTTTTATCCACATTTTCGATCGTTTCAACAAAACCAGAATGTATTATTTTTATCCGGCAACCCAAGAATGGATAAATGGATTCCAGGAATCGTAGATTCTCGGCTAGGAGATTTGCATTACGAGATTGGATTTCGAGGGAAAACAGTAAAAAGACATGAGGATCAAACAAAAGCACCAGAAAGTGATAGAAGATTCAGTAACCGCGAAGAAAAGTTAGCATATACAATTGCTCCCAGTCTACTAAAACCTCAAATAATGGAAACCAGCAAAAACGACGTCCCACATTGCCATCAACGTACGAATGATCTTATTGGAATTGAGCTAACTACAACAATGTTATAAGCAATCACGTAAGCCCAGAGTCATTGGAACGGGAACTCGGTTCACTACCAGCAGCCCTAACTTCAACACCTAACGGTGCGTTTACACGGGACTGTTAAATACCGGACAGTTGAGAATATGTATTAGTTGTCAAAAAGAGAAAAATTTGTTGTGTGACGTATGTGTCCAGAAAGTTATAAAGACAGAACTGTTTTAAGCAACCGTCGATAGTGTCGTTTCTTGTAAATTTCGTGCTCTGATTTTGATTTGCTTTTGTTCACATTTGCTTGAAATCTTAATTTACTAAAAGAAGATTGCTACATATATTATTTATACATGTTTATATGTAGTATGTGTTGCCAAATAATATTTCAATAAAACTCCAAATTACCAAATAAAAATTAATTTTCCCAATTTCTACGAACGTTTGCTTCTGTGCTTTGCCCTATTTCCCCAGATTACAATGAATCCGATGTACTCGATGTACTCTGCAAATTTCAAATGTATACATGTTTATATGTATGTATGCGATGTTTTGCTTTGTTTTTCACAAATTACCACGAAATGTCACCGATCTGGCCAACTACGCCCAATCGCTTGCCGAAGTTACTGTCGTCGAAAAATCAGAGACAGTGGCGAGGCAAGTTACAGAAGTGTAAGTGTGGTAGTAAAATAGTGTTGAGCAAAACTGTCCCGTGTAAACGCCAGGTAAGACTAATGTTTCAACTAATTACAAGCCCTACGGCAGTCAACGAGACGGAGAAGACCACGCGTACAGTTCTCCCCGTAAAACATCCTGATGCAAGTGAAGACATGTTGTTGTTGAGTTCGATTCGGTCAAACAAACTTTCCACAGCAGCCCTTTTAATAAAACTTCGAATTTATTTTCATGTAAGTATTTATTGAAGGACGTCGCGCATGAAAACAATTTGTCTACTCAGTTATTAAAATCGAACTGATTTTGCATTGGTCTTCGTTGCCCTTTTGGAGTTGTTTGTTATTTGCAGAGAATCTCTACCGTTATTAAGCTATTCAAATCTAAGGGCCACTGACTAACACACACACATGTATGTATGTACATATGGGCACAAATTGATAAACAAACAAAGAGAAACGAAGGAATAGAAAATAAATGAAGTTCAATGCCAAAGTGTAATGACTACATAAGCGACTTAGAATTTGGTAAATGGTTTACACAATTTGCAATGTACAGTACTTGTGCATAATAATAGGCTTAATAAGTAAGTAAATTTATAAATGAAAATAATTAAATGGAATTCGTTTATAAAATTAGAAAATCTTAATAAGGTATTGTCGGCGGTAACATTCCCTCCCTCGTAAGTGACTTAGGGTTCCTTGAGCTTACTGTCATCATTCTTATTACCGACGTCTAACAATGCTATTTTAGCTACGGGCCTCTCATACGTACTGCTACTCGTTCTGACTTTGACGCTGCGTACATGACCATCTTTTGCTGGGTACACTTCGGTCACAATACCCTTGGGCCAAATGTTGCGGGGAAGGGTGTCGTCCACTATGACGACTACGTCTCCAACGGATGGTGGTGATACTTTGTCGAACCACTTGCTGCGTCGCACTAATGTTGGACCATATTCGCGAACCCACCTGCGCCAAAAGTGATTGGCAAATTTTTGAGTTTGGTGCCATCGTTGCCGCAGGTCGTGGTCGAACTCACACAAAGGCTTTTGTCGAGCTACAGAACCAAGTAGTAAATGATTTGGTGTTAGGGCATCGTCGTCAGCTGAGTCTAGGGCCACGAATGTCAATGGACGAGAATTGATTATGAATTCAATTTCGTATAGGGCACATCTTAAGGTCTCGTCGTTAAACTTGAAGGCTGGACACATTGTGTGGAGTATGTATGGATTTGACTGACCGGATTAAACGTTCCCATGCAACGCTCATATGCGGAGCTGCTGGAGGGTTAAATCGCCACTTTATGTCGTCGTTTAGCGATGAAACTTTTTTGAGGTCAAGGTGTTGCTTTTCATCACGAAGAATTTTCGCCACAGCTTTAAAATTTGTTCCATTATCAGTGTATATTTCCTTCGGAGAGCCACGACGACTGATGAAATTCTGTCTACACATTAGGGCGGGTCGATTTATTTTTCGACAATTTCCCTATGATTTCCGTATTCTATGGGTTATTCCATGAAAATTTGCCAAAGTAACCATACCTCTATCGTTAAAATCGAGTCTCCTACTTTTTGTTGGTAGATTTTTTCCCAAATTGACGTTCGTATGTAATATTACCTACACGTGCACATCCATAACTCAAAAACTATCGATCGGGTTTAATCGGCAGTAGGCGCGTTGGAAAGGTGAGCTCATTTTGATCAATCTCCAACATTGGTCCAACGGTTCAAAAGTTACGGGCATTTTTGTCCAAATTTTGGAGCATTTCTCCATTTTTTTCATGATTTTGTCCAAGAATATTACTTTCATGGCCATTTTTTTGGCTCAATTTTTTTGACTTACGAAGCTTACGAACCTTACGTTACGACTGGACTGATTTGCGCTTTACATTATTGGCATATTTTTTCACAGGGTGCACACCGTGTGTTATGTTTGTTTATTTCTTTTTGTTTTTAGTTTCTTTATAGACTTCTTTATTTTTGTTTGTTTATAATATTCCAGTGTATGCTAGTTTTGTTTGAGCGTCATTTCAGTGAAGTGTTACTTGAAATAACTAACAAATAATCAAGCTATTTTGAAATCTAGAAAAGATTTAAAGATAAGTGTTTTTCCGTAAGGTTTTTTACGGATTTCGCGGTAACTTAGGGAGGGATTTATTTTGGACGATTCTGGATGTAGCGATTGCGGGCGAGAAAATAATAAGACCGGTTGGTTTCGATTATAATTCAGAATGACCAATTTATTGTGTAATGGCTTAGCTTTACAGTTCATTAAAATTTCCCAAGCGGACAGAGAAGGTAAAGAAGACGGATGACATTTACATTTAACGAAAGAAAAGGTCACACTTATAAAAACTTCATTTAAGAGGGGGGATAGATAAGAGGGGGATAGAAATAAATAATTCATTTAATAGAAGTACATAGCAAAAACAGCAAACCGAGCAAACATTCCGGCCCCATTGAAGGACCGTAGGGATTCAATATACTGGCAGTAGAGCCAGCTTGTTTATTGGACGCCTATATACGCCCGTTGCCGTCCTTACGTCTGCCACTCTCACTTTGCCGTCGTTGCCTTGCGTGACGGCTTGGACCCGGCCTGTCATCCACCGAAGGGGAGGCAGATTGTCTTCTTGGACGACGACGAGACTGCCTACGGTGAGATCTGGCCCTTCTACTGCCCACTTGGTTCTGGGTTGGAGGCTGCGGACGTAATCTCTCGCCCAGGATCTCCAAAACCTCTGCTTGAGCCCGCATATAAGCTGCCATCTCCGCAAGGACGACAGCTTGACCGCTTCTTCTGGAGGCGACTCTTGCGGCAGCGCTCGTAGGCCTTCTCCTATTAACAGATGCGCCGGGGTTAGGGCTTCGCCGTCGCTGGGATCGCTGCTGAGAGGGGCTATGGGACGTGAGTTCAACACTGCCTCTACTTCGACTAGCACCGTCGTTAGCTCTTCCGTGGTGAGCAGCGCGTTGCCCACCGTTCTCACGAGCAGTCCTTTGGCAGACTTGACGGCGGCCTCCCACAGTCCCCCGAAGTGTGGTGCCCTGGGTGGTATAAAGCTGAATTCCACCGCCTTGCTCGCAGCGAACGATACCACCCGATCTGCCTGTTCTCTGAACGCTTCCGCCAGCTCTCGGAGTTCTCTGCTGGCACCGACAAAGTTCGTTGCGTTGTCGCAGTGTATCGTCTTCGGGTATCCTCTCCGGCCGACGAACCTTTTGAGACAAAGAATAAAAGCATTGGAAGACAAATTAGAGACTAATTCTAAATGAACAGCCTTTGAAGCAAAACAAACAAAAACAGCAATATACATTTTAATAGGTGGACGACCGCGGATCTTCAGTGTTACGTTGACTGGACCGCAAAAGTCTACGCCGCATATTTTAAATGGACGTAGAGCTCTCACCCTATCAGCGGGCAGATTTCCCATAATTTGACCCATCATTTTGGGCTTATAGTGAAAACAATGGATACATCTACGAACTATCCTACTGCACTCTTCTTTGGCGTTGATGAGCCAAATCTGCTGACGAAGCAGCGCAACTAGTGCCTTTGAACCAGCGTGACAGTTTTCCAAATGTAAGTTGCGCAGGAAAATCGTCACAAAATTTGTACTTTTGGGCATGAGTATGGGAAATTTTGCATCGTATGGAATAGACGCATTAAATAGCCGCCCACCTACTCTGATAAGTGATAGGGAGTGCCCGCTCTCATTGGATTGGTGAATAAAGGGATTCAATCGTTGTAGATTAGAAGGGAGTACCTCAGACTTAGATAATTTTTTAATCTCATTCTGGTACTCGACCTTTTGAATCACTTCACAAATTTTAAGAAATGAGAATTTCATTTCCTTCGCTGTGGGAATTGCAGAGAACTTTAATTGTTTAGTGCCATGACATGCGTTTACAAATCGCATCACATGCGAAAAAATTCGTAGCAATCGCAGATATGACGATTGACGATTAACCAAATCAATAATTAAATTTGAATCTTCCACTGCGAGAAATACGTTTATCTTTCTTTTCTCCAATGCCATTTGCTCTTCCGATAAGGAGACGTGAGTATTTACAGGCCAGTTACTGCTTTCCCCCAGAATAAAGGGTGGCCCTTCAAACCATATCGAACTTTTCAGTTCATCGACTGTACATCCTCTTGACACAATGTCAGCTGGATTATCCTTTGATGGGACATGTCTCCATGTAGCATCCTCAGATAATTCCTGGATGTCTGCTACTCGATTCGAAACGAATGTAGCCAGCGTGGATGCATGACTTCGAATCCAGTGTAATGTGATTTCTGAATCGGACCAAAAAGTTACACTCTCGATTCCACAAGAAATAGTTTTTCTAATCTTTGACCATAGCTTAGCCAACAAATGAGCTGCACAAAGCTCAAGTCTTGGGAGAGATTTAGTCTTCAAAGGAGCGACTCGGGATTTGGCCGCTAACAAACGGCAATAAGTTCTGTCAGAAACTCTGCTCCTCACATAAATGCAGCACCCATATGCTCTCATGGAGGCATCCGAAAATCCGTGTATTTGACATGTTGACCTTGAAAATGTCATAACATGTCTAGGCACCTCAATGGAATCGATTTTCGATAGATTATCCTTAAAATTGTTCCATGCAGTGTCGAGAAGCATGGGTATTGACTCATCCCAATCTAACTTTTGAAGCCAAAGTTCTTGCAATAGTACCTTGGCTCTGATAATCAAGGGGCTCAAAAGCCCCAATGGATCGAAAAGTCTAGCAGAAACTGATAGGATATTTCGCTTCGTGCCGTGAAGAGACATAAATGACATATCAAGCTGATACTTGAATACATCGTTAGAAGGAAACCAGAAAGTTCCCAAAACCTTTGTGGAATCGTCACTCATACTTATGGATTTTTGTGACCTTATATCGCCGGTATCATGATTGGAAAACCACTTTGCCAGTTTGAACCCAGCTGACTGTAAAATCTGCGTGACTTCGCAGCGAATTTTTTCCAATTCTTCAATTGTGTCTGCTCCAGTAAGCAGGTCATCGACGTAAAAATCTTCTGTCACTACCTTTGATCCGAGTGGAAGAGTTTCCCTAAACATTTCGCTCAAATATAATAGGCATCTTATTGCCAAAAAGGGAGCAGACGATGTCCCATATGTCACAGTGTTCAGCCTGTAAATATTAATATGGTCTGACGGATTTTCACGCCATAAAATTAATTGAAAGTTTCTATCGGCCTCGTCAATCAACACTTGACGGTACATTTTTTCAATGTCAGCCGTTATAACATAGTTATGCATACGGAATCGTAGCAGTATAGAAAACAGCTCGTCCTGTATCGTAGGACCGATCATTAATAGATCATTCAATGAAAACTGTGTTGATGTCTTACATGAAGCATCAAAAACCACACGAAGTTTGGTTGATGAGCTTTGTGGTCTTAATACACACTGATGTGGTATAAAATAATGAGGAGATTCTTTTACCTTACTGTCCGCAATAGACATGTGGCCTAAATCAATGTACTCTTTCATAAAGTCGTTGTACATCTCTTTCATAGTGGTATCTTTTGACAAACGCCGTTCAAGGGACAAAAATCGTCTGTTCGCAGTGTCAAAAGAGAGCCCCAACACTTTCGGGTCTGCTTTGAAAGGAAGAGCCACTTTGAATCTTCCATTTTGCACTCGTTGTATGGAACTGCAAAACTTTTCCTCACACCTTGTATGTTCTAGTGAGGGAACATTTACCTCCTTAGGAATTTCCTCCAATTCCCAGAATCGCTGGACAATTGTATCCAGTGACGAATTACATTCAAATGACGTACTCAAGTTACATATTTCCGATCCTGTGACTCTTGATTGTCTGTATTTTCCAGAAACAATCCAGCCAAATAATGTCTTCTGAAGAAGTGGAAGACCAGGATCTCGTTTAATTTGGCCAACAGATAAAAGCTCAAAGAAAATCTCAGCGCCGATCAACATATCAATCTTCTGTGGCTTGTAGAAGTATGGATCGGCTAATTCAATATTATCCGGGATATTCCAGCCTGTGGTCGTGATGACGTGCTCTGGCTGATATCTGGAGATCGATCGAAGAACCCAAAAGTCGGACGAAAATTCGTGGGCGTTCATTCGAGATCTCACAGTTGCTTGAAGTTTATACTTCGCAGAAGAATTCGTTTTTCCAATACCAATAAGACTGAGATTTCTTTCTTCTTTTTCGAGTTGCAATCGCTGCGCTAGTTCCTCGGTTATAAAATTAACTTGTGAACCGGAATCCAATAATGTCCTGGCATAGACATATTGGCCAGATTTGTCTCTGATTTTAACTAATGCTGTAGCTAAAATCACGCCATCTTCATTTGACAATGAGTGGTTGACAAAGGCCTTTGAAGTTGGGGGCTGATCTGAGTTAGAACTTGTTGTATTGGCGTCCGTAGCCGCATACATGTGGAGTAATGAATGATGCGAACGATTGCATACTCTACACTTTGTTGCTTTGCATCTTGATACCGTGTGTCCAGTTCTTAAACAATTTATGCATGCTGGTAGGGACTTGGCAAAATCGAATCTTTGCTGAACAGGAATAGCAGCGAATGAGGGGCAAGCTCCAACATAATGTTGTGTTGATCTGCAAAAAATGCACTTGCAGGACGACCCCTGCTGCGAATCTGTCTGACAAGTGAATGATCTGGCATTCTTTTTCGAAGTATTGTCAGGTTTCCTGTTTGTACTGGCACTGGCTATTTTTGACCTTGACCCAGAGGCTTCATCAGCTGAAATGTGCTGGTATCTTTTATTCAAAGCCGTTTCACATTCACTCCAAAGGGGCAACTTTTCATAGTTAAGTTGCTCCTCCCATTTAGAACGAGTGACTGGATCCACTTTTGACATGACGAGATGAATTATTATCGCATTCGTAATGCATTTATCGTCGCCAATTGACAAAAGGGAGTCATATATTGCCGAGACGGTATCTATCATGCTCCTCAAGGCGGATGCTGAAGGCTTATGCATCTCAGGAAGTTCAAATAGCTTGGTGATATTATCGAAAAATATCAAACATGGATTATCGTAAACCCTTTTCAAGCTTGCTAACGCCTTGGAATAATTTTGCTCTGTAATCTGATACGCTTTAACAGTACCAAGAGCTTCATCAGAGAGACACGAGATTAGATGATTAAATTTTTCGATATCGGTTAATGTGTGGTCATTGTCCACTAAATTCTCAAAAAGGCCCATAAAATTTTTGTATTCAGCATATTTGCCACTGAATTTGGGCAGCTTCATACTAGGAAGTCTACTATGATGAGCTGGATAGCTAAATGTTGACTCATTATTACTTGGCCTTCTATTATTGCTCAATTTAGCTATAAAAAGACTCTTGGTAGAAACACATAAGTCTTCTAGCTCAGATCTACCAGTATTCGTGGGATCAATTATGTCAATCTCCGATTGCATAACCATAGCCTGTTCGATATATGAATTTAATATATCCAGGCGACATTCCAATTCGATCGGATTCGTCGATATCGTACGATCCGTAATAGATCGTTTAATACGAGCTATATTGCCCATTACCGTATCTTTCTGTTGCGTTGCAACATCAATTTTGCTAGGTCTCGGGTGAGGAGAAGACTGATATCTACGAGTGCCAGGCATTTTCAAATTTGATTTGAGACAATTCGGAGGAAAATTTAAAACTCAACGAATTTACTAAGATTTTCTCGAATAAATGCGAAAAAATCGGAAAATTAAGCGTTTATCAAGCGAAAATCGATATTTGTTCAATTTAATCGTCCGTTGGAATTAGTTTTTCCAATATTCGATATTAATTTTCACTAAATTAATAAAATTGCAAAATCGATAACAATTTCGATAACCGTCACTTCAAACGTGTAGTGTGAACGTGGCTTAGCACTTTTGAAAAGTGCTGCCAATCTGTGTTACAAAAACGGTGTTGTAAAAACAGGGTTGGAAAATGTCGTTTTTTACAAATGTTATTACTGTCACTTCTGTCAATGACAATAATATAAACAAAAAACACGATCACACGCGAGAAAGAAAATAAAAAGGTAAGAGCGAAAAAATTTATTAATTTTGTAAATTTTTCTCTTTTTATTTTTTAGGGGTTGAAACCGATTAAATGGATTAAAGTCACGAAGCAGAGAGCAAATTTAAGAGAGCAGAGAGTGATTAAGTTGCGAATAATGAAGTTTAGCGATAATTAATAAATGTTTTTGCTAACCACTTTCACTTTGTTTCACTTCACTTGGGCACTTGTATGATATGTATATGTGTATGTTTGTATATCAAAGATGGAAGCGCGAATAATTCTTATGTGCAGTAAATCAAAATGGTAATAAATTTGTTTAAACAAATTCTTGCACAATTGTGGAATTATTGGCACTTGAATACCTGTTGATGTTGTTGTGTGTGTCCACTTTCCTTAGCTAGTTTGCACAAGATGGTTTTGCACCTAGGCATTGAGCTGGATGATTGGGCAGGAATGGAGAAATTGACGGCAGCAATCAGCTTCAATTTATTGAGAACAATTATATTGTGTTCCACTTGTGTTGTTCGTATGTACGTTTAATTGTAATTGTCTTAAATGTTTGTTTAATGTTTATTAATGTATTCAATGTTTATTTAATTTTATAATGAAACTGAAACGACTCGACAGAACTACGGCTTAGTATCGCGAACTGCGCTTTCCAGAAATAATTTAATTAATTAAACCGTCCCTGCTCGGGCGCCAAATGATTTTCCGTAAGGTTTTTTACGGAGTAATGCAGATAAACAACGAGTAAAACGCGCAACAGAATTCAAAAAATTCGTAGAATCAACAAACCAATTATTCAACATTGGAAAATGTAAATGCAACTTGAAAGAAAACGACTGCTCATGTGGATCTATCCCAGAAAACTTAAAAGATTTCATGCGCGATCAATATAATGACAGAATACAAACGATAGTGGAAGTGAAGAGACGATACCAACGACTATAACAACAATCCCAGTGAGCAACGATCCTACATACGAACCACATTATGACGAAATGGAAGTTGAAGTGAGAGGAGGTTCAGAATTAGTTCTACCACCACAAACATACACTCCCAGATACAATACTAAAAACTATGCAATGATGTGTGACAGATTTGGTGTGCATGATAGAATGGGATCAGCATTGGCAACAGCTCCGATGGAAGACCTAGGCAATCTTGCCATCATGGATAAAAGTAAACTTCGTAGAGAAAGAGAAAAATGGAGACAAGCCGCACTTCGTAAGCGGTATGATGGCTCGAATTTGATATCATTTTCATTCGACGGCAGGAAAACTGATGCTCTAACTGTAGAAAAAATTGATGAGAAGTTGCATCCAAGGATGGTTAAAGAACCTCATCTAGTTGTTTTGAGGGAACCAAAATCTCAATTGATAGGCTACACAAAACTAGAAAATGAAACTGCGGCAAGAAAAGTCAACAAATTGATCGAATTCTTCCAAGAAAAACAATTGTCTCTCGATTCATTAATTGCCATATGCGCTGATGGTGAACCAACAAATACTGGCGTCCACGGTGGAATTTTGCGACTATTCGAAAAACAGTTAAAGAGACCACTGCACTGGTTTGTGTGTCTTCTGCATTTTAACGAGCTTCCGTTTAGACATTTGTTTGACACTTTAGACAAATCAACCACCACTGGACCACGATCAACTACCGGAAAGTTGAGCTCAAAAATTGCTGATTGTGAAAATCTTCCGGTATGTAATTTTTATAGCTGATTCTTTACCATTTTTCATTCTATTTTTTAGCTTTTATGTTTTCTTTTCAGGTGGTAACCGATTTTGAGGAAATCGCTTTGGAAAATGTGCCTCCTGGTGATTTAAATCCAGAAGAATTATCTACCGATTCGAGGTACTTGATGTTAATGGCCAATGCAATTTCTAATGGTGTGGTTCCTGCGGATTTGTCTCACATAAAACCAGGGCCAATTGCACATTCTCGTTGGCTGACCAAAGCCAATAGATTATTACGGTTGTATGTGACAACTAATAATCCAACTGAAAATTTAAAAATTCTGGCTAACTATATAATAAAAGTATACACGCCAATGTATTTCAATGTTAAGTATAATAGCTCTGCCGCATACGGTAGTACATTACTTTTTAAATTTATTACTTGGACACGATTTTTACCACCGAATTTACTTAGAGTTGTAAATACAGTAATTCAAGATAATCCATATTTTGCACACTCAGAAAATATCTTGCTATCTATGTTGTTTGATGATAGAATGGAAAAACGAAACATTGCTATAAAGAAGATTTTACATTACCGAAGAGATATTGTCGACCCAACGGAACTTAGAGTTTATAAAAAATCTCTTATAAACTTTAATTGTACGGAATATACAAATATGATTGATTTAAATGACGATACCATTTTATTCGAACCACCGTTTACGCAAAGTTATTCGTATGAACATTTGGAGGGATATTTAAATTACGAAGTGCCACCATTCGATGATCCACAAATTCCTTTACACATTCAAGGAACGGAAAGACATGTCCAATTGCTGGCTGCCACTGCTAAACCAGTTGCAGGAAAGAATGTAGAAGGCGCTATGGCGACGACATTAGAGAGCCGTACGAAAACACCCAGGCTTGAAAGCAAACAAGACTTTCAGAAAAAATAATGTTTTTTTTCACATTTTGTCTTTTACTACACTCAAATTGAATATTTTTTTTTGATAATAGGTTGATAGATACTTTATTATCTCTTAATTTGAATTTTTGTAGAAAAAAAATAAAAAGGGTCTGGTTTGGTCTTTTGGTTGGTTTTATGTGTTATTTTGTTTTAGCAATATCGCATGAATTAATCAACCGAATTCGATAAATTTGGGCTTAAACTCTTCGTAAATTGAATTAAATAATGGATTGAGCCAAAAAAATGGCCATGAAAGTAATATTCTTGGACAAAATCATGAAAAAAATGGAAAAATGGTCCAAAATTTGGACAAAAATGCCCGTAACTTTTGAACTTTTCACCAAAAAAAGTAGGGGACTCGATTTTAACGATAAAGGTATGGTTCCTTCGGCAAATTTTCATGGAATAACCCATAGAATACGGAAATCATAGGGAAATTGGTGAATTTTTTCACTCTCAATTTGGGTATGTAGAACATCGATTTAATTTTGCTCAGTGTTGCTTCGTGCATGCAATGATGATAGTTTTCGTGGTAGTATCGGACCACTAGAATGGTTATATAGTGATCATGGGGTAGAATTATAGCGGTATTACATCTGAGCATGTCGGCTCTACCACAAGCACGTAAAACACCATTACTGTCGAGGGTGACATTTAAATGTATTAATTTGCTCGATTTCGCGATCCGTTTACTTTCTTTGAGACAGAAAATTTCATCAGAGTATGTATTCGTTTGCGCATATTTATATAAAGTATTTTTGGCTTTTTGGACGCAATCATATTCGGCTTCCTTCAACAGGCATCGTCTCTGGACCACGGACTTTAATTTCTCCATGTATATCAGAAATTGCGACAGCGCTCTATAAAGTCGTCTCCAGCATGAAAAATACTCAATGTTCATAGTGAAACATTTTGATTTGTTTACGAATAAAAGATGGTTACGTACCTCTTCATTGGTTGCTGCACCCAAGTCGGGACATTTTGGTCACTCATTTGTGTGTCTCCTTAGGAACTCAGGACCGCTGAACCACATTTCTTCATCAGTTTTAGATACCTTTGTTGCAAAATCTGCTGGATTTGATTTGGATGGGACCCAATTCCATTGAGTCACATTAGTTGATTCTAAGATTTCGCCAACCCGGTACATTACAAACGCCTTGAAGTTTTTAGGGTCCATTGAGAGCCATTTTAGAACCGTTTTGGAGTCGGACCAATAGCAGCACTCTGCAACTTGAAGACGTGCTGCATTTTGAATTTTCGACGCCAAACGTGTACCAATCAGCGCAGCTTGTAGCTCGAGCCTAGGTATGGATATGGGCTTCAGAGGAGTCACCTTCGAATTGGCGGCTACAATGGCAACATCAACGTCGTCATCGTATTGTATGCGGAAATAGCAAACGGCAGCATACGCATTTTCCCCGGCATCAACGAAAGTATGCAGCTGAACCTTGGAAGTTATTCTCAAAAGTTTAGAGTAACACCGTGGGATACAAATTGATGTAATATTTGCCAGCTTTAAGAGCCACAAACTCCAATTTGAGAGGAGATCTTTGTTTAATTCGTCGTCCCACTTTATACCAGATCGCCATACATCTTGCAGCAATATTTTAAGATCGATGGGGCAGTGAGAGACGAAACCAAGGGGGTCGGAAATTGACTTCAAAACTTGTAGGACTTCTCTCTTCGTTGGGACCACATTCGCTTGAAACACATCTCTTCGAAGTCTCGTAAATCTAGAATTGTACTGAAAAACGTCGTTACTTGATTTCCAATACATACCAAGGACCTTTTCAACAGCTCCAAATGAGTTTTCTGTGACTTGGCTGTAGCCACACAGTGATCGCCTTACGAAGTCCGAATTAGAGGCCCAGTTTCTCATGTGAAAACCACCGTCAGCATGAATATTTTTAACTTGCATTGATAGTTCCAATGCCTCTTCTTCGGTGTCCACGCTGTCAATGAAGTCGTCCATATAGCGGTAGTTTTTTTTAAAAAAAAAAAAACTTAACAAAACTTTATTAAACAAAAATAATGTTCTATTACATTGTCTTAATTTAAATCCCCACGAAGCCATTGTGGCTTGTCTGCAGGGTGATAAAAGAAATTATGTAAAATTATGAACACTTAATAATGCTTATTTCAGCTCAGCTGTAGATATATATAGTATAATTCAAATTCAATAACTTATTAATAACATAAATTAATATGTGATACAAATATAAATTTCATTATTTGAAGTATCAGAATTTATTGTAAAAAGTGTTTTTTGATTAATTTTTTTCTACTTATCCGATTATTGATATTCAGTAGGTTTGTTGGCATATTGTTCATGGTTGTTGGTAGCGTTACGGCTAGTGACTTTTTCCCATAATCGTTGCGGAAACTGGGTATTTTGTAGCGTCTTAGCTCTTCTTCTCGTGTTCTGCTGATGGTCAATCGTAGAATTCGTTTAATATTGAGGTTTTGTATAATCCATCAATGTTAAGTATTTCAAGGATCTTGAATAGATCTGTTTGGTTGTGTGATATTTGATTACGATTTTCGTGTGTATTGCTATTTTGAATATTTGTATTGGTTGATGCACCTGGAATTGACGTTTGGGTTTGTATATTTTGTATGTTATTTTGAATGTTTGTATAGGTTGTTGTAAAATGATTTAATGTTCGGGTATGTATATTTTGTATGTTATTTTGGAGTTTGTTTTTTGTATATTTTTGGTTTTTATGGAGTAATTTAAGGAGTCTATTTTGTGTAAGCTGAAGAGTCCTACAGTGACTTGCTGTTCCCCATGCAGTTATCCCGTGTCTTAAATAGGACTCCGCCAGCGAGAAATATGCTTGTTTTAGTACGTTGTACGGGGAGCATTTGCTAAGGTTCTATAACGCGAACATGGATTGACGTAGCTTCTTTTGTAGTTTATCAATGTGTATTTTCCACTTGAAATTTTCGTCTAGATGAACTCCTAAGTATTTGTATGTTGTTACTAGTTCAATTTTTGTTGAGCAGTTATCATTAATCGGTATATTGTTGTTGGTAAATGTATTGTGTAGGCAATCAGTGTTGTGGAAGATCAAGGTAACAGTATAGATTATTTTCTTCATCTGTTATGTTTGTTTCGGTAAGGATTATTATGTGTATTTTATTTGTAATGTTCTTTATGTGTGTTAAAAAGGGTATGAAATTTTTTCTCAACGAGCGAATATTCATGTGAATAAGTGATGTGGGACAACTTATGAGATTTTTATCGATTTCATCGAAATTATTTATTGTTTGATTTGAATTCATTTTTAATTAAGAAAAAGAGTAAAAAATATTAAAGGTGATTTGAGTGAGTGTGTGTGTGTTTTTTCTTTCTAAGGAGCGTGTTATTTTTGTAACGTTTAATTTGTGAAAACTTCAATATCGGTAGTATTTAAAGTAGCAGTATGGGAAGTTTTCTGATTTGTATGAGTCTCTTTCTCTACGTTATTTTTCTTTGTTTACCCTAATATGTGAGTCTCTTTCTCAGTATTTCGTTTTTCTTGACTTTCTTATATTTCTTATATTTTTATAAATGATTAACAAATTTTTTCAATATCACATTCGTTATTAATATATAATATTTTCGAAGTTTCAGTTTGTTTTACACAAATTTCCCCATGACGAACCCAGACAAATTTCCAACAGGCATCTTTTGCTTTCCTTTTAGCTAACCATAGCAGACGACTTCTCTGGGCAGTCAGCTGGTCATTAACATATACGAATTTATGCTTTCCACTGTCTTCCTCCTTGTTTATTCCTGTTGCGTCCACTCGATGTCTCTCAATTTTGTTCATTATTTCTCTCTTTTTACGAAGAGAACTTAGCTCAACTACAACTTTGTTGCCCTTAGTGCGATAGACGTTATCGACGTCAGTTTCGCTTATCTCCACACTCAGTTTAGTTGCTAGTTTCTCCACCACGTTAGCCGCAGTCACATCTGTATTGTTAATGTTATTTATTTCAATGTTTTTATCTAAGGCTTTCTGTTCAAGTTTTGATATTTTTATTTCCATTTCGCTGATTCTTTTCTCTTTATCAAGATTTTGTTGTTGCAGTTCAGTGACCTGACTACTGAGATTAGAGACTTTATTGTTTATTTGCGAGAGTGTTTCTTGTTGGTTTTGAATTTGTGAACTGATCACTGTTAATTGTGTTGCCATTTTTGCCATGCTTTGCATCATTAATTTCATATTGTCGTTTAACTCCATCGTTTGTTGTTGTTGTTGTGTTCCTTGATGTGAGGTGTGTTCCTTGAAACGTTTATTGCCGTCGACGAAAACGTCATCATCATCATCACCGCTCGCAGCTCCTTCGTTTCTTTTTTGTTTTAGACTACCAGAATCTGATACAATAACATGATATGAGTTACGGCGCTCTCTGCAGTTATTGCATTTCCAGCACGCTTTGGATTCAGCACTCATACCATTGTATGATGATTGTTGAGCCGGGCAGCAAGAAAAGTGTAAACAGTCATTGCACACACTGCACTTCATGTACTTGCTTGTTAGCACTTGATGGCATTTAGCACAGGTCGTTTCTAGCATTGTTGACATTTCAAATCAGTTTGCCGCTCCTACACCTGCTGTTGACGTTATTCTTGATGTTATATTTGTATTTGTTATGCGATGCTCTCTGCAGGCTATTAGAGAAAAATTTGTTGTTGTTATTTATTTTATTTGTTTATTATCACTTGTTCTCAATTTTACTGAGAGTTTGGGTTTTGTTTTGTATGAACTTTTGTTTTGTTTATTTTAATTTTTAGAAATCAAATGTGATTAATGATGTTTTTACTCAAAATAGTTATTACTGGTCACTGACGAAATGCAACTTGTGAGCTCTGTAACTTTTAAATTTTTTAACACCGTTTGTTGTATATAATTGCCAAATTATTAAGATCTCTCAAGACAAAGACACGTCCGCACAACTCGACAGTTAGATTGATTGCAATAATAATGAATAGCTTTAACGGCGTGAGGATATTTTTGGGCGAACTCTTCAGCATTTTTGTTTCTGACAAAATGAGCGATACAGGGTGCGTAAGTTATTCCAAATGCAAGAGCCTTCATCACGTATACACTTGGTATTTGATTTAAATCAGCATTTTCGAACCAAAGAAATCGTTGAGCGTGCATATCTTCGTCTTTGACATTGATACGATGAAACATTTCGGCTATGTCACCACACACTGCAATTTACCCCACGCGAAATTCGATTAAGATGTTGAGAAGTGATGTTAGCAGGTCAGGGCCACTTAGCAGAAAATCGTTAAGAGACTTGTCGGTGGACTTGGCTGCTGCATCCCATACTAGACGAACTTTACCAGGTTTGTTAGGGTTGATGGCCACGAAAATTGGGAGGTACCATGTCCAACGAGAATAGGAGTATAATTCTGTTTCCAAAACCCGCCTAGCGTATCCCTTAAGTAGAAGTTTGTCGATTTCCGTCTGCATAGTTTGCATTAGTTGAGGATTTTTCTTAAACTTCTTCTGGAGACACTTTAATCTATGGCACGCGACATCATAACTGTTTGGTAATTGCGGATCGTCATCCTTCCACAGTAAACTTACTTCGAAATGTTGGTTTTTCTTGGTGGCTGTATTTTCGAGGATTTGCATTGCCTTTTGGTTTTTCGATGATAAAATATTCTTCTCCTGGGCCACTTCTAGGGCGAAATATTGCTTCACTTCGTCGTGTAAAGTAGTGTAACGATTTTCACACCCACACGTGTGAACATTTAATGATGCTGAGGATACCAAGTCGGAGCTACTGCCTTGAAGTGTCCACCCTAGACGAGTTTTTGTTGCAATAAGTTGATTGCGATCACCTTCTCGAATCTTCGTAGGGACGGCCACTCTCCAATTGTTGAGTCCAATTAAAATCATCGGCTTGGCATTCGTGAAAGATTCGATGGGCAGTCCTTTCAGATGTGGATTTTCTTCGACGATGTGCTCGATATTAATCGTTCGTGTGGGCAGACCAAGGTTATTCACGGTACGCACATCGTGGAGTTCAAATCTGGATTGACTTTGTACACCTGACACTTAAAAATTAAGTTTCACCGATTCTTCTTCTGTTCTTGTTGCGACACCTGTTCAGCGTAGTTCTAGGGGCTCCTTGTTTCCGCTTAAACCCAGCTTGTTGAAGAACTTTTGCTCCATTAGTGTCACTGAAGAACCCTCGTCTAGAAAGGAAAATGTCTAGAAAGGCAAAATTCTAAAACACGGCTTTTCTTGGTCAGCATTATTATGTGCGTTTACACTTCCACTGCGTTTGAATGTTGATACTGCCCTTGTACTTGGACCGGTATTTGCTGTATATTTGTGTAGTAACGGATGATGCTTAGCTGTACATCCACTGATATCACACTGCTTTTTAGACTAAAAATTTCCAAGATGCAGATTCAAGCACTGTCGACACAATTTCTTTTCTTTAACCACCTTCCACTTGGCGTCCAAATTCATGGATTGAAACTCACCACAGTTCTGGATTTTATGAACCTCACTTTTACACAAAAAACAAAGCGGTCTATTTGAGCCACTTTTTTGATGGGTGTTCGCAGAAGCTCCTTTCTTACTGGTTACAGGGGACACGACTTGGCTGACTGCGGCTGCTAATGCATAAATCCAATCACTAAACACCTTCACTATTGGAGCCTTTTCATCTTTTTTATGCATAGCCCAGGTTAACTTATGATTATTTGGCAGCTTTTCGACCAAAGTCACATCGCCTTGAGAAAGGATTTTATATTTCCTCTCTAAATATTGGCGTTGAAGTTCTTTTTCTTCTTCTAACATTTGAAGTTGTAATTGCGTTTGCGACGAAATGTTTCGCGGAGACGAGTTCGGGCCTCTGTTCACAAAATGGCGCGGCATGTTTTGCGCAGTATCTGTTGCAGTTGGAAGCGTCGTTGTTGTTATTGTCGGCTGAATTACTGTGGTTTGGGACATTGTTGTTGCCGCTGGAGTCACAATATCGGCGCCGCCATAATTACTAAAACTGCGGTAAGATGCGTCCTTATATGCATATCTTCTATGACCAGAAGGCAAAATTACTTGTCACTTGTATCTCGGGGGATGAAGAACCTTGCGTTCCTGCAGAAAATTCGGCGGTGCTATTGATGCGCGACATATGTTGAGGCACGGTGGATGTATTTTTCAGAGCAACGGGTTGGTCACATCCACACGGGCAATACCAGCTTACATTCGCTACGTCGCTATTTACTCCAGCACACTCAAAATGATACCATTTGTCGCACTGATCACATTGCACCATACGTTCAGTGTCTTTTAACTCACACTTGGTACAATTAAAATCGATATTCGACATTGTTTTGCAACTTTGAATTTTTTCTTACTTTGAACGACTTTTGTTCTAATAAGCGGCACGCACAGTTTAATTTTATTATTATTTTTTCTTTTTGTTTAAGACTTTATTTTAACTTTTTTTTTGTTAAAATTGTCTTCGCGATAACTTTTTTGGTTTCCCACGGCTTTATTTCTGTTCACTTCGAACCACTTTGTTTTGTTTTATTTAACAAATTTATATTGCCGAAATCGCGATTAATTTAAAATTGTTTTCAAGAATGTTGAGTTCGATTCGGTCAAACAAACTTTCCACAGCAGCCCTTTTAATAAAACTTCGAATTTATTTTCATGTAAGTATTTATTGAAGGACGTCGCGCATGAAAACAATTTGTCTACTCAGTTATTAAAATCGAACTGATTTTGCATTGTTCTTCGTTGCCCTTTTGGAGTTGTTTGTTATTTGCAGAGAATCTCTGCCGTTATTAAGCTATTCAAATCAAAGGGCCACTGACTAACACACACACATGTATGTATATACATTTGGGCACAAATTGATAAACAAACAAAGAGCAACGAAGGAATAGAAAATAAATGAAGTTCAATGCCAAAGTTTAATGACTACATAAGCGACTTAGAATTTGGTAAATGGTTTACACAATTTGCAATGTACAGTACTTGTGCATAATAATAGGCTTAATAAGTAAGTAAATTTATAAATGAAAATAATTAAATGGAATTCGTTTATAAAATTAGAAAATCTTAATAAGGTATTGTCGGCGGTAACATTCCCTCCCTCGTAAGTGACTTAGGGTTCCTTGAGCTTACTGTCATCCTTCTTATTACCGACGTCTAACAATGCTATTTTAGCTACGGGCCTCTCATACGTACTGCTACTCGTTCTGACTTTGACGCTGCGTACTTGACCATCTTTTGCTGGGTACACTTCGGTCACAATACCCTTGGGCCAAATGTTTCGGGGAAGGGTGTCGTCCGTGACGACTACGTCTCCAACGGATGGTGGTGATACTTTGTCGAACCACTTGCTGCGTCGCACTAATGTTGGACCATATTCGCGAACCCACCTGCGCCAAAAGTGATTGGCAAATTTTTGAGTTTGGTGCCATCGTTGCCGCAGGTCGTGGTCGAACTCACACAAAGGCTTTTGTCGAGCTACAGAACCAAGTAGTAAATGATTTGGTGTTAGGGCATCGTCGTCAGCTGAGTCTAGGGCCACGAATGTCAATGGACGAGAATTGATTATGAATTAAATTTCGTATAGGGCACACCTTAAGGTCTCGTCGTTAAACTTGAAGGCTGGACACATTGCGTGGAGTATGTATGGATTTGACTGACCGGATTAAACGTTGCCATGCACCGTCGTTTAGCGATGAAACTTTTTTGAGGTCAAGGTGTTGCTTTTCATCACGAAGAATTTTCGCCACAGCTTTAAAATTTGTCCCATTATCAGTGTATATTTCCTTCGGAGAGCCACGACGACTGATGAAATTCTGTATACACATTATACATGAGCTGGTGTCAAGACTATGAGCCACTTCAATATGAACGGCACGAACGGTCAGGCATGTAAATATAACTCCCCACCTCTTTTCCTTGCGTCTGCCAACTGTCGCATAAAGAGGTCCAAAAAAGTCAACGCCAACGTAAGTAAATGGGGGTACTGCTGATTCATTTTTACATCGCTGACACTTCCCTCGTATATTTTTGTATAGGACTCTCAATTTAGGTATGTAGAACATCGATTTAATTTTGCTCAGTGTTGCTTCGTGCATGCAATGATGATAGTTTTCATGGTAGTATCGGACCACTAGAAAGGTTATATAGTGATCATGGGGTAGAATTATAGCGGTATTACATCTGAGCATGTCGGCTCTACCACAAGCACGTAAAACACCATTACTGTCGAGGGTGACATTTAAATGTATTAATTTGCTCGATTTCGCGATCCGTTTACTTTCTTTGAGACAGCAAATTTCATCAGAGTATGTATTCGTTTGCGCATATTTATATAAAGTATTTTTGGCTTTTTGGACGCAATCATATTCGGCTTCCTTCAACAGGCATCGTCTCTGGACCACGGACTTTAATTTCTCCATGTATATCAGAAATTGCGACAGCGCTCTATAAAGTCGTCTCCAGCATGAAAAATACTCAATGTTCATAGTGAAACATTTTGATTTGTTTACGAATAAAAGATGGTTACGTACCTCTTCATTGGTTGCTGCACCCAAGTCGGGACATTTTGGTCACTCATTTGTGTGTCTCCTTAGGAACTCAGGACCGCTGAACCACATTTCTTCATCAGTTTTAGATACCTTTGTTGCAAAATCTGCTGGATTTGATTTGGATGGGACCCAATTCCATTGAGTCACATTAGTACATTACAAACGCCTTGAAGTTTTTAGGGTCCATTGGGAGCCATTTTAGAACCGTTTTGGAGTCGGACCAATAGCAAAACTCTGCAACTTGAAGACGTGCAGCATTTTGAATTTTCGACGGATATGGGCTTCAGAGGAGTCACCTTCGAATTGGCGGCTACAATGGCAACATCAACGTCGTCATCGTATTGTATGCGGAAATAACAAACGGTAGCATACTCATTTTCCCCGGCATCAACGAAAGTATGCAGCTGAACCTTGGAAGTTATTCTCAAAAGTTTAGAGTAACACCGTGGGATACAAATTGATGTAATATTTGCCAGCTTTAAGAGCCACAAACTCCAATTTGAGAGGAGATCTTTGTTTAATTCGTCGTCCCACTTTATACCAGATCGCCATACATCTTGCAGCAATATTTTAAGATCGATGGTGCAGTGAGAGACGAAACCAAGGGGGTCGAAAATTGACATCAAAACTTGTAGGACTTCTCTCTTCGTTGGGACCACATTCGCTTGGAACACATCTCTTCGAAGTCTCGTAAATCTAGAATTGTACTGAAAAACGTCGTTACTTGATTTCCAATACATACCAAGGACCTTTTCAACAGCTCCAAATGAGTTTTCTGTGACTTGGCTGTTGCCATACAGTGATCGCCTTACGAAGTCCGAATTAGAGGCCCAGTTTCTCATGTGAAAACCACCGTCAGCATGAATATTTTTAACTTGCATTGCTAGTTCCAATGCCTCTTCTTCGGTGTCCACGCTGTCAATGAAGTCGTCCATATAGTGGTAGTTTTGAATAGCTTTAACGTCGCGAGGATATTTTTGGGCGAACTCTTCAGAATTTTTGTTTGTGACAAAATGAGCGATACAGGGTGCGCAAGTTATTCCAAATGTAAGAGCCTTCATCACGTATACACTTGGTATTTGATTTAAATCAGCATTTTCGAACCAAAGAAATCGTTGAGCGTGCATATCTTCGTCTTTGACATTGATACGATGAACCATTTCGGCTACGTCACCACACAGAGTTGAAAAGTGATGTTAGCAGGTCAGGGCCACTTAGCAGAAAATCGCTAAGAGACTTGTCGGTGGACTTGGCTGCTGCATCCCATACTAGACGAACTTTACCAGGTTTGTTAGGGTTGATGGCCACGAAAATTGGGAGGTACCATGTCCGACGAGAATAGGAGAATAATTCTGTGTTCAAAACCCGCCTAGCGTATCCCTTAAGTAGAAGTTTGTCGATTTCCGTCTGCATAGTTTGCATTAGTTGAGGATTTTTCTTAAACTTCTTCTGGAGACACTTTAATCTATGGCACGCGACATCATAACTGTTTGGTAATTGCGGATCGTCATCCTTCCACAGTAAACTTACTTCGAAATGTTGATTTTACTTGGTGGCTGCATTTTCGAGGATTTGCATTGCCTTTTGGTTTTTCGATGATAAAATATTCTTCTCCTGGGCCACTTCTAGGGCGAAATATTGCTTCACTTCGTCGTGTAAAGTAGTGTAACGATTTTCACACCCACACGTGTGAACATTTAATGATGCTGAGGATACCAAGTCGGAGCTACTGCCTTGAAGTGTCCACCCTAGACGAGTTTTTGTTGCAATAAGTTGATTGCGATCACCTTCTCGAATCTTCGTAGGGACGGCCACTCTCCAATTGTTGAGTCCAATTAAAATCATCGGCTTGGCATTCGTGAAAGATTCGATGGGCAGTCCTTTCAGATGTGGATTTTCTTCGACGATGTGCTCGATATTAATCGTTTGTGTGGGCAGACCAAGGTTATTCACGGTACGCACATCGTGGAGTTCAAATCTGGATTGACTTTGTACACCTGACACTTAAAAATTAAGTTTCTTGTTGCGACACCAGTTCAGCGTAGTTCTAGGGGCTCCTTGTTTCCGCTTAAACCCAGCTTGTTGAAGAACTTTTGCTCCATTAGTGTCACTGAAGAGCCCTCGTCTAGAAAGGCAAATGTTTTCACTGAACCACCATTGAAGAAAACACGAATCGGAAAAATTCTAAAACACGGCTTTTCTTGGTCAGCATTATTATGTGCGTTTACACTTCCACTGCGTTCGAATGTTGATACTGCCCTTGTACTTGGACCGGTATTTGCTGTATATTTGTGTAGTAACGGATGATGCTTAGCTGTACAGCCACTGATATCACACTGCTTTTTAGACAAACACTTTCGACGATGCAAATTCAAGCACTGTCGACACAATTTCTTTTCTTTAACCACCTTCCACTTGGCGTCCAAATTCATGGATTGAAACTCACCACAGTTCTGGATTTTATGAACCTCACTTTTACACAAAAAACAAAGCGGTCTATTTGAGCCACTTTTTTGATGGGTGTTCACAGAAGCTCCTTTCTTACTGGTTACAGGGGACACGACTTGGCTGACTGCGGCTGCTAATGCATAAATCCAATCACTAAACACCTTCACTATTGGAGCCTTTTCATCTTTTTTATGCATAGCCCAGCTTAACTTATGATTATTTGGCAGCTTTTCGACCAAAGTCACATCGCCTTGAGAAAGGATTTTATATTTCCTCTCTAAATATTGGCGTTGAAGTTCTTTTTCTTCTTCTAACATTTGAAGTTGTAATTGCGTTTGCGACGAAATGTTTCGCGGAGACGAGTTCGGGCCTCTGTTCACAAAATGGCGCGGCATGTTTTGCGCAGTATCTGTTGCAGTTGGAAGCGCCGTTGTTGTTATTGTCGGCTGAATTACTGTGGTTTGGGACATTGTTGTTGCCGCTGGAGTCACAATATCGGCGCCGCCATAATTACTAAAACTGCGGTTAGATGCGTCCTTATATGCATATCTTCTATGACCAGAAGGCAAAATTACTTGTGGTGGTCCAACATCTTCTACTGGAATTTCCGCGGCCATTTGTATCTCGGGGGATGAAGAACCTTGCGTTCCTGCAGAAAATTCGGCGGTGCTATTGATGCGCGACATATGTTGAGGCACGGTGGATGTATTTTTCAGAGCAACGGGTTGGTCACATCCACACGGGCAATACCAGCTTACATTCGCTACGTCGCTATTTACTCCAGCACACTCAAAATGATACCATTTGTCGCACTGATCACATTGCACCATACGTTCAGTGTCTTTTAACTCACACTTGGTACAATTAAAATCGATATTCGACATTGTTTTGCAACTTTGAATTTTTTCTTACTTTGAACGACTTTTGTTCTAATAAGCGGCACGCACAGTTTAATTTTATTATTATTTTTTCTTTTTGTTTAAGACTTTATTTTAACTTTTTTTTTTGTTAAAATTGTCTTCGCGATAACTTTTTTGGTTTCCCACGGCTTTATTTCTGTTCACTTCGAACCACTTTGTTTTGTTTTATTTAACAAATTTATATTGCCGAAATCGCGATTAATTTAAAATTGTTTTCAAGAATGTTGAGTTCGATTCGGTCAAACAAACTTTCCACAGCAGCCCTTTTAATAAAACTTCGAATTTATTTTCATGTAAGTATTTATTGAAGGACGTCGCGCATGAAAACAATTTGTCTACTCAGTTATTAAAATCGAACTGATTTTGCATTGTTCTTCGTTGCCCTTTTGGAGTTGTTTGTTATTTGCAGAGAATCTCTGCCGTTATTAAGCTATTCAAATCAAAGGGCCACTGACTAACACACACACATGTATGTATATACATTTGGGCACAAATTGATAAACAAACAAAGAGCAACGAAGGAATAGAAAATAAATGAAGTTCAATGCCAAAGTTTAATGACTACATAAGCGACTTAGAATTTGGTAAATGGTTTACACAATTTGCAATGTACAGTACTTGTGCATAATAATAGGCTTAATAAGTAAGTAAATTTATAAATGAAAATAATTAAATGGAATTCGTTTATAAAATTAGAAAATCTTAATAAGGTATTGTCGGCGGTAACATTCCCTCCCTCGTAAGTGACTTAGGGTTCCTTGAGCTTACTGTCATCCTTCTTATTACCGACGTCTAACAATGCTATTTTAGCTACGGGCCTCTCATACGTACTGCTACTCGTTCTGACTTTGACGCTGCGTACTTGACCATCTTTTGCTGGGTACACTTCGGTCACAATACCCTTGGGCCAAATGTTGCGGGGAAGGGTGTCGTCCGTGACGACTACGTCTCCAACGGATGGTGGTGATACTTTGTCGAACCACTTGCTGCGTCGCACTAATGTTGGACCATATTCGCGAACCCACCTGCGCCAAAAGTGATTGGCAAATTTTTGAGTTTGGTGCCATCGTTGCCGCAGGTCGTGGTCGAACTCACACAAAGGCTTTTGTCGAGCTACAGAACCAAGTAGTAAATGATTTGGTGTTAGGGCATCGTCGTCAGCTGAGTCTAGGGCCACGAATGTCAATGGACGAGAATTGATTATGAATTCAATTTCGTATAGGGCACACCTTAAGGTCTCGTCGTTAAACTTGAAGGCTGGACACATTGTGTGGAGTATGTATGGATTTGACTGACCGGATTAAACGTTCCCATGCCACTTTATGTCGTCGTTTAAGGATGAAACTTTTTTGAGGTCAAGGTGTTGCTTTTCATCTCGAAGAATTTTCGCCACAGCTTTAAAATTTGTTCCATTATCAGTGTATATTTCCTTCGGAGAGCCACGACGACTGATGAAATTCTGTATACACATTATACATGAGCTGGTGTCAAGACTATGAGCCACTTCAATATGAACGGTACGAACGGTCAGGCATGTAAATACTGTCGCATAAAGAGGTCCAAAAAAGTCAATGCCAACGTAAGTAAATGGACGTTCGAAACATGACAATCTGGCGGGAGGTAACGATGCCATCTGCGGTGGTCGGGGTACTGCTGATTCATTTTTACATCGCTGACACTTCCCTCGTATATTTTTGTATAGGACTCTCAATTTAGGTATGTAGAACATCGATTTAATTTTGCTCAGTGTTGCTTCGTGCATGCAATGATGATAGTTTTCGTGGTAGTATCGGACCACTAGAATGGTTATATAGTGATCAGGGGGTAGAATTATAGCGGTATTACATCTGAGCATGTCGGCTCTACCACAAGCACGTAAAACACCATTACTGTCGAGGGTGACATTTAAATGTATTAATTTGCTCGATTTCGCGATCCGTTTACTTTCTTTGAGACAGCAAATTTCATCAGAGTATGTATTCGTTTGCGCATATTTATATAAAGTATTTTTGGCTTTTTGGACGCAATCATATTCGGCTTCCTTCAACAGGCATCGTCTCTGGACCACGGACTTTAATTTCTCCATGTATATCAGAAATTGCGACAGCGCTCTATAAAGTCGTCTCCAGCATGAAAAATACTCAATGTTCATAGTGAAACATTTTGATTTGTTTACGAATAAAAGATGGTTACGTACCTCTTCATTGGTTGCTGCACCCAAGTCGGGACATTTTGGTCACTCATTTGTGTGTCTCCTTAGGAACTCAGGACCGCTGAACCACATTTCTTCATCAGTTTTAGGTACCTTTGTTGCAAAATCTACTGGATTTGATTTGGATGGGACCCAATTCCATTGAGTCACATTAGTTGATTCTAAGATTTCGCCAACCCGGTACATTACAAACGCCTTGAAGTTTTTAGGGTCCATTGAGAGCCATTTTAGAACCGTTTTGAAGTCGGACCAATAGCAGCACTCTGCAACTTGAAGACGTGCAGCATTTTGAATTTTCGACGCCAAACGTGTACCAATCAGCGCAGCTTGTAGCTCGAGCCTAGGTATGGATATGGGCTTCAGAGGAGTCACCTTCGAATTGGCGGCTACAATGGCAATATCAACGTCGTCATCGTATTGTATGCGGAAATAGCAAACGGCAGCATACGCATTTTCCCCGGCATCAACGAAAGTATGCAGCTGAACCTTGGAAGTTATTCTCAAAAGTTTAGAGTAACACCGTGGGATACAAATTGATGTAATATTTGCCAGCTTTAAGAGCCACAAACTCCAATTTGAGAGGAGATCTTTGTTTAATTCGTCGTCCCACTTTATACCAGATCGCCATACATCTTGCAGCAATATTTTAAGATCGATGGGGCAGTGAGAGACGAAACCAAGGGGGTCGGAAATTGACTTCAAAACTTGTAGGACTTCTCTCTTCGTTGGGACCACATTCGCTTGAAACACATCTCTTCGAAGTCTCGTAAATCTAGAATTGTACTGAAAAACGTCGTTACTTGATTTCCAATACATACCAAGGACCTTTCAACAGCTCCAAATGAGTTTTCTGTGACTTGGCTGTAGCCACACAGTGATCGCCTTACGAAGTCCGAATTAGAGGCCCAGTTTCTCATGTGAAAACCACCGTCAGCATGAATATCTTTAACTTGCATTGATAGTTCCAATGCCTCTTCTTCGGTGTCCACGCTGTCAATGAAGTCGTCCATATAGCGGTAGTTTTGAATAGCTTTAACGGCGTGAGGATATTTTTGGGCGAACTCTTCAGCATTTTTGTTTCTGACAAAATGAGCGATACAGGGTGCGTAAGTTATTCCAAATGCAAGAGCCTTCATCACGTATACACTTGGTATTTGATTTAAATCAGCATTTTCGAACCAAAGAAATCGTTGAGCGTGCATATCTTCGTCTTTGACATTGATACGATGAAACATTTCGGCTATGTCACCACACACTGCAATTTACCCCACGCGAAATTCGATTAAGATGTTGAAAAGTGATGTTAGCAGGTCAGGGCCACTTAGCAGAAAATCGTTAAGAGACTTGTCGGTGGACTTGGCTGCTGCATCCCATACTAGACGAACTTTACCAGGTTTGTTAGGGTTGATGGCCACGAAAATTGGGAGGTACCATGTCCGACGAGAATAGGAGTATAATTCTGTGTCCAAAACCCGCCTAGCGTATCCCTTAAGTAGAAGTTTGTCGATTTCCGTCTGCATAGTTTGCATTAGTTGAGGATTTTTCTTAAACTTCTTCTGGAGACACTTTAATCTATGGCACGCGACATCATAACTGTTTGGTAATTGCGGATCGTCATCCTTCCACAGTAAACTTACTTCGAAATGTTGGTTTTTCTTGGTGGCTGTATTTTCGAGGATTTGCATTGCCTTTTGGTTTTTCGATGATAAAATATTCTTCTCCTGGGCCACTTCTAGGGCGAAATATTGCTTCACTTCGTCGTGTAAAGTAGTGTAACGATTTTCACACCCACACGTGTGAACATTTAATGATGCTGAGGATACCAAGTCGGAGCTACTGCCTTGAAGTGTCCACCCTAGACGAGTTTTTGTTGCAATAAGTTGATTGCGATCACCTTCTCGAATCTTCGTAGGGACGGCCACTCTCCAATTGTTGAGTCCAATTAAAATCATCGGCTTGGCATTCGTGAAAGATTCGATGGGCAGTCCTTTCAGATGTGGATTTTCTTCGACGATGTGCTCGATATTAATCGTTCGTGTGGGCAGACCAAGGTTATTCACGGTACGCACATCGTGGAGTTCAAATCTGGATTGACTTTGTACACCTGACACTTAAAAATTAAGTTTCACCGATTCTTCTTCTGTTCTTGTTGCGTCACCTGTTCAGCGTAGTTCTAGGGGCTCCTTGTTTCCGCTTAAACCCAGCTTGTTGAAGAACTTTTGCTCCATTAGTGTCACTGAAGAGCCCTCGTCTAGAAAGGCAAATGTTTTCACTGAACCACCATTGAAGAAAACACGAATCGGCAAAATTCTAAAACACGGCTTTTCTTGGTCAGCATTATTATGTGCGTTTACACTTCCACTGCGTTCGAATGTTGATACTGCCCTTGTACTTGGACCGGTATTTGCTGTATATTTGTGTAGTAACGGATGATGCTTAGCTGTACAGCCACTGATATCACACTGCTTTTTAGACAAACACTTTCGACGATGCAAATTCAAGCACTGTCGACACAATTTCTTTTCTTTAACCACCTTCCACTTGGCGTCCAAATTCATGGATTGAAACTCACCACAGTTCTGGATTTTATGAACCTCACTTTTACACAAAAAACAAAGCTGTCTATTTGAGCCACTTTTTTGATGGGTGTTCACAGAAGCTCCTTTCTTACTGGTTACAGGGGACACGACTTGGCTGACTGCGGCTGCTAATGCATAAATCCAATCACTAAACACCTTCACTATTGGAGCCTTTTCATCTTTTTTATGCATAGCCCAGCTTAACTTATGATTATTTGGCAGCTTTTCGACCAAAGTCACATCGCCTTGAGAAAGGATTTTATATTTCCTCTCTAAATATTGGCGTTGAAGTTCTTTTTCTTCTTCTAACATTTGAAGTTGTAATTGCGTTTGCGACGAAATGTTTCGCGGAGACGAGTTCGGGCCTCTGTTCACAAAATGGCGGGGCATGTTTTGCGCAGTATCTGTTGCAGTTGGAAGCGCCGTTGTTGTTATTGTCGGCTGAATTACTGTGGTTTGGGACATTGTTGTTGCCGCTGGAGTCACAATATCGGCGCCGCCATAATTACTAAAACTGCGGTTAGATGCGTCCTTATATGCATATCTTCTATGACCAGAAGGCAAAATTACTTGTGGTGGTCCAACATCTTCTACTGGAATTTCCGCGGCCATTTGTATCTCGGGGGATGAAGAACCTTGCGTTCCTGCAGAAAATTCGGCGGTGCTATTGATGCGCGACATATGTTGAGGCACGGTGGATGTATTTTTCAGAGCAACGGGTTGGTCACATCCACACGGGCAATACCAGCTTACATTCGCTACGTCGCTATTTACTCCAGCACACTCAAAATGATACCATTTGTCGCACTGATCACATTGCACCATACGTTCAGTGTCTTTTAACTCACACTTGGTACAATTAAAATCGATATTCGACATTGTTTTGCAACTTTGAATTTTTTCTTACTTTGAACGACTTTTGTTCTAATAAGCGGCACGCACAGTTTAATTTTATTATTATTTTTTCTTTTTGTTTAAGACTTTATTTTAACTTTTTTTTTGTTAAAATTGTCTTCGCGATAACTTTTTTGGTTTCCCACGGCTTTATTTCTGTTCACTTCGAACCACTTTGTTTTGTTTTATTTAACAAATTTATATTGCCGAAATCGCGATTAATTTAAAATTGTTTTCAAGAATGTTGAGTTCGATTCGGTCAAACAAACTTTCCACAGCAGCCCTTTTAATAAAACTTCGAATTTATTTTCATGTAAGTATTTATTGAAGGACGTCGCGCATGAAAACAATTTGTCTACTCAGTTATTAAAATCGAACTGATTTTGCATTGTTCTTCGTTGCCCTTTTTGAGTTGTTTGTTATTTTCAGAGAATCTCTGCCGTTATTAAGCTATTCAAATCAAAGGGCCACTGACTAACACACACACATGTATGTATATACATTTGGGCACAAATTGATAAACAAACAAAGAGCAACGAAGGAATAGAAAATAAATGAAGTTCAATGCCAAAGTTTAATGACTACATAAGCGACTTAGAATTTGGTAAATGGTTTACACAATTTGCAATGTACAGTACTTGTGCATAATAATAGGCTTAATAAGTAAGTAAATTTATAAATGAAAATAATTAAATGGAATTCGTTTATAAAATTAGAAAATCTTAATAAGGTATTGTCGGCGGTAACATTCCCTCCCTCGTAAGTGACTTAGGGTTCCTTGAGCTTACTGTCATCCTTCTTATTACCGACGTCTAACAATGCTATTTTAGCTACGGGCCTCTCATACGTACTGCTACTCGTTCTGACTTTGACGCTGCGTACTTGACCATCTTTTGCTGGGTACACTTCGGTCACAATACCCTTGGGCCAAATGTTGCGGGGAAGGGTGTCGTCCGTGACGACTACGTCTCCAACGGATGGTGGTGATACTTTGTCGAACCACTTGCTGCGTCGCACTAATGTTGGACCATATTCGCGAACCCACCTGCGCCAAAAGTGATTGGCAAATTTTTGAGTTTGGTGCCATCGTTGCCGCAGGTCGTGGTCGAACTCACACAAAGGCTTTTGTCGAGCTACAGAACCAAGTAGTAAATGATTTGGTGTTAGGGCATCGTCGTCAGCTGAGTCTAGGGCCACGAATGTCAATGGACGAGAATTGATTATGAATTCAATTTCGTATAGGGCACACCTTAAGGTCTCGTCGTTAAACTTGAAGGCTGGACACATTGTGTGGAGTATGTATGGATTTGACTGACAGGATTAAACGTTCCCATGCAACGCCCATATGCGGAGCTGCTGGAGGGTTAAATCGCCACTTTATGTCGTCGTTTAAGGATGAAACTTTTTTGAGGTCAAGGTGTTGCTTTTCATCTCGAAGAATTTTCGCCACAGCTTTAAAATTTGTTCCATTATCAGTGTATATTTCCTTCGGAGAGCCACGACGACTGATGAAATTCTGTATACACATTATACATGAGCTGGTGTCAAGACTATGAGCCACTTCAATATGAACGGCACGAACGGTCAGGCATGTAAATATAACTCCCCACCTCTTTTCCTTGCGTCTGCCAACTGTCGCATAAAGAGGTCCAACAAAGTCAATGCCAACGTAAGTAAATGGACGTTCGAAACATGACAATCTGGCGGGAGGTAACGATGCCATCTGCGGTGGTCGGGGTACTGCTGATTCATTTTTACATCGCTGACACTTCCCTCGTATATTTTTGTATAGGACTCTCAATTTAGGTATGTAGAACATCGATTTAATTTTGCTCAGTGTTGCTTCGTGCATGCAATGATGATAGTTTTCGTGGTAGTATCGGACCACTAGAAAGGTTATATAGTGATCATGGGGTAGAATTATAGCGGTATTACATCTGAGCATGTCGGCTCTACCACAAGCACGTAAAACACCATTACTGCCGAGGGTGACATTTAAATGTATTAATTTGCTCGATTTCGCGATCCGTTTACTTTCTTTGAGACAGCAAATTTCATCAGAGTATGTATTCGTTTGCGCATATTTATATAAAGTATTTTTGGCTTTTTGGACGCAATCATATTCGGCTTCCTTCAACAGGCATCGTCTCTGGACCACGGACTTTAATTTGTCCATGTATATCAGAAATTGCGACAGCGCTCTATAAAGTCGTCTCCAGCATGAAAAATACTCAATGTTCATAGTGAAACATTTTGATTTGTTTACGAATAAAAGATGGTTACGTACCTCTTCATTGGTTGCTGCACCCAAGTCGGGACATTTTGGTCACTCATTTGTGTGTCTCCTTAGGAACTCAGGACCGCTGAACCACATTTCTTCATCAGTTTTAGATACCTTTGTTGCAAAATCTGCTGGATTTGATTTGGATGGGACCCAATTCCATTGAGTCACATTAGTTGATTCTAAGATTTCGCCAACCCGGTACATTACAAACGCCTTGAAGTTTTTAGGGTCCATTGAGAGCCATTTTAGACCCTTTTTTTAGTCGGACCAATAGCAGCACTCTGCAACTTGAAGACGTGCAGCATTTTGAATTTTCGACGCCAAACGTGTACCAATCAGCGCAGCTTGTAGCTCGAGCCTAGGTATGGTTATGGGCTTCAGAGGAGTCACCCGCGAATTGGCGGCTACAATGCCAACATCAACGTCGTCATCGTATTGTATGCGGAAATAACAAACGGCAGCATACGCATTTTCCCCGGCATCAACGAAAGTATGCAGCTGAACCTTGGAAGTTATTCTCAAAAGTTTAGAGTAACACCGTGGGATACAAATTGATGTAATATTTGCCAGCTTTAAGAGCCACAAACTCCAATTTGAGAGGAGATCTTTGTTTAATTCGTCGTCCCACTTTATACCAGATCGCCATACATCTTGCAGCAATATTTTAAGATCGATGGGGCAGTGAGAGACGAAACCAAGGGGGTCGGAAGTTGACTTCAAAACTTGTAGGACTTCTCTCTTCGTTGGGACCACATTCGCTTGAAACACATCTCTTCGAAGTCTCGTAAATCTAGAATTGTACTGAAAAACGTCGTTACTTGATTTCCAATACATACCAAGGACCTTTTCAACAGCTCCAAATGAGTTTTCTGTGACTTGGCTGTAGCCACACAGTGATCGCCTTACGAAGTCCGAATTAGAGGCCCAGTTTCTCATGTGAAAACCACCGTCAGCATGAATATTTTTAACTTGCATTGCTAGTTCCAATGCCTCTTCTTTGGTGTCCATGCTGTCAATGAAGTCGTCCATATAGTGGTAGTTTTGAATAGCTTTAACGGCGCGAGGATATTTTTTGGCGAACTCTTCAGCATTTTTGTTTCTGACAAAATGAGCGATACAGGGTGCGTAAGTTATTCCAAGTGTAAGAGCCTTCATCACGTATACACTTGGTATTGGATTTAAATCAGCATTTTCGAACCAAATAAATCGTTGAGCGTGTATATCTTCGTCTTTGACATGATACGATGAAACATTTCGGCTATGTCACCACACAGATGTTGAAAAGTGATGTTAGCAGGCCAGGGCCATATAGCAGAAAATCGTTAAGAGACTTGTCGGTGGACTTGGCTGCTGCATCCCATACTAGACGAACTTTACCAGGTTTGTTAGGGTTGATGGCCACGAAAATTGGGAGGTACCATGTCTGACGAGAATAGGAGTATAATTGTGTGTCCAAAACCCGTCTAGCGTATCCCTTAAGTAGAAGTTTATCGATTTCCGTCTGCATAGTTTGCATTAGTTGAGGATTTTTCTTAAACTTCTTCTGGAGACACTTTAATCTATGGCACGCGACATCATAACTGTTTGGTAATTGTGGATCATCATCCTTCCACAGTAAACTTACTTCGAAATGTTGGTTTTTCTTGATGGCTGTATTTTCGAGGATTTGCATTGCCTTTTGGTTTTTCGATGATAAAATATACTTCTAGGGCGAAATATTGCTTCACTTCGTCGTGTAAAGTAGTTTAACGATTTTCACACCCACACGTGTGTACATTTAATGATGCTGAGGATACCAAGTCGGAGATACTGCCTTGAAGTGTCCACCCTAGACAAGTTTTTGTTGCAATAAGTTGATTGCGATCACCTTCTCGAATCTTCGTAGGGACGGCCACTCTCCAATTGTTGAGTCCAATTAAAATCATCGGCTTGGCATTCGTGAAAGATTCGATGGGCAGTCCTTTCAGATGTGGATTTTCTTCGACGATGTGCTCGATATTAATCGTTTGTGTGGGCAAACCAAGGTTATTCACGGTACGCACATCGTGGAGTTCAAACCTGGATTGACTTTGTACACCTGACACTTAAAAATTAAGTTTCACCGATACTTCTGTTCTTGTTGCGTCACCTGTTCAGCGTAGTTCTAGGGGCTCCTTGTTTCCGCTTAAACCCAGCTTGTTGAAGAACTTTTGCTCCATTAGTGTCACTGAAGAGCCCTCGTCTAGAAAGGCAAATGTTTTCACTGAACCACCATTGAAGAAAACACGAATCGGCAAAATTCTAAAACACGGCTTTTCTTGGTCAGCATTATTATGTGCGTTTACACTTCCACTGCGTTCGAATGTTGATACTGCCCTTGTACTTGGACCGGTATTTGCTGTATATTTGTGTAGTAACGGATGATGCTTAGCTGTACAGCCACTGATATCACACTGCTTTTTAGACAAACACTTTCGACGATGCAGATTCAAGCACTGTCGACACAATTTCTTTTCTTTAACCACCTTCCACTTGGCGTCCAAATTCATGGATTGAAACTCACCACAGTTCTGGATTTTATGAACCTCACTTTTACACAAAAAACAAAGCGGTCTATTTGAGCCACTTTTTTGATGGGTGTTCACAGAAGCTCCTTTCTTACTGGTTACAGGGGACACGACTTGGCTGGCTGCAGCTGCTAATGCATAAATCCAATCACTAAACACCTTCACTATTGGAGCCTTTTCATCTTTTTTATGCATAGCCCAGCTTAACTTATGATTATTTGGCAGCTTTTCGACCAAAGTCACATCGCCTTGAGAAAGGATTTTATATTTCCTCTCTAAATATTGGCGTTGAAGTTCTTTTTCTTCTTCTAACATTTGAAGTTGTAATTGCGTTTGCGACGAAATGTTTCGCGGAGACGAGTTCGGGCCTCTGTTCACAAAATGGCGCGGCATGTTTTGCGCAGTATCTGTTGCAGTTGGAAGCGCCGTTGTTGTTATTGTCGGCTGAATTACTGTGGTTTGGGACATTGTTGTTGCCGCTGGAGTCACAATATCGGCGCCGCCATAATTACTAAAACTGCGGTTAGATGCGTCCTTATATGCATATCTTCTATGACCAGAAGGCAAAATTACTTGTGGTGGTCCAACATCTTCTACTGGAATTTCCGCGGCCATTTGTATCTCGGGGGATGAAGAACCTTGCGTTCCTGCAGAAAATTCGGCGGTGCTATTGATGCGCGACATATGTTGAGGCACGGTGGATGTATTTTTCAGAGCAACGGGTTGGTCACATCCACACGGGCAATACCAGCTTACATTCGCTACGTCGCTATTTACTCCAGCACACTCAAAATGATACCATTTGTCGCACTGATCACATTGCACCATACGTTCAGTGTCTTTTAACTCACACTTGGTACAATTAAAATCGATATTCGACATTGTTTTGCAACTTTGAATTTTTTCTTACTTTGAACGACTTTTGTTCTAATAAGCGGCACGCACAGTTTAATTTTATTATTATTTTTTCTTTTTGTTTAAGACTTTATTTTAACTTTTTTTTTGTTAAAATTGTCTTCGCGATAACTTTTTTGGTTTCCCACGGCTTTATTTCTGTTCACTTCGAACCACTTTGTTTTGTTTTATTTAACAAATTTATATTGCCGAAATCGCGATTAATTTAAAATTGTTTTCAAGAATGTTGAGTTCGATTCGGTCAAACAAACTTTCCACAGCAGCCCTTTTAATAAAACTTCGAATTTATTTTCATGTAAGTATTTATTGAAGGACGTCGCGCATGAAAACAATTTGTCTACTCAGTTATTAAAATCGAACTGATTTTGCATTGTTCTTCGTTGCCCTTTTTGAGTTGTTTGTTATTTTCAGAGAATCTCTGCCGTTATTAAGCTATTCAAATCAAAGGGCCACTGACTAACACACACACATGTATGTATATACATTTGGGCACAAATTGATAAACAAACAAAGAGCAACGAAGGAATAGAAAATAAATGAAGTTCAATGCCAAAGTTTAATGACTACATAAGCGACTTAGAATTTGGTAAATGGTTTACACAATTTGCAATGTACAGTACTTGTGCATAATAATAGGCTTAATAAGTAAGTAAATTTATAAATGAAAATAATTAAATGGAATTCGTTTATAAAATTAGAAAATCTTAATAAGGTATTGTCGGCGGTAACATTCCCTCCCTCGTAAGTGACTTAGGGTTCCTTGAGCTTACTGTCATCCTTCTTATTACCGACGTCTAACAATGCTATTTTAGCTACGGGCCTCTCATACGTACTGCTACTCGTTCTGACTTTGACGCTGCGTACTTGACCATCTTTTGCTGGGTACACTTCGGTCACAATACCCATGGGCCAAATGTTGCGGGGAGGGGTGTCGTCCACTATGACGACTACGTCTCCAACGGATGGTGGTGATACTTTGTCGAACCACTTGCTGCGTCGCACTAATGTTGGACCATATTCGCGAACCCACCTGCGCCAAAAGTGATTGGCAAATTTTTGAGTTTGGTGCCATCGTTGCCGCAGGTCGTGGTCGAACTCACACAAAGGCTTTTGTCGAGCTACAGAACCAAGTAGTAAATGATTTGGTGTTAGGGCATCGTCGTCAGCTGAGTCTAGGGCCACGAATGTCAATGGACGAGAATTGATTATGAATTAAATTTCGTATAGGGCACACCTTAAGGTCTCGTCGTTAAACTTGAAGGCTGGACACATTGCGTGGAGTATGTATGGATTTGACTGACCGGATTAAACGTTGCCATGCACCGTCGTTTAGCGATGAAACTTTTTTGAGGTCAAGGTGTTGCTTTTCATCACGAAGAATTTTCGCCACAGCTTTAAAATTTGTCCCATTATCAGTGTATATTTCCTTCGGAGAGCCACGACGACTGATGAAATTCTGTATACACATTATACATGAGCTGGTGTCAAGACTATGAGCCACTTCAATATGAACGGCACGAACGGTCAGGCATGTAAATATAACTCCCCACCTCTTTTCCTTGCGTCTGCCAACTGTCGCATAAAGAGGTCCAAAAAAGTCAACGCCAACGTAAGTAAATGGGGGTACTGCTGATTCATTTTTACATCGCTGACACTTCCCTCGTATATTTTTGTATAGGACTCTCAATTTAGGTATGTAGAACATCGATTTAATTTTGCTCAGTGTTGCTTCGTGCATGCAATGATGATAGTTTTCATGGTAGTATCGGACCACTAGAAAGGTTATATAGTGATCATGGGGTAGAATTATAGCGGTATTACATCTGAGCATGTCGGCTCTACCACAAGCACGTAAAACACCATTACTGTCGAGGGTGACATTTAAATGTATTAATTTGCTCGATTTCGCGATCCGTTTACTTTCTTTGAGACAGCAAATTTCATCAGAGTATGTATTCGTTTGCGCATATTTATATAAAGTATTTTTGGCTTTTTGGACGCAATCATATTCGGCTTCCTTCAACAGGCATCGTCTCTGGACCACGGACTTTAATTTCTCCATGTATATCAGAAATTGCGACAGCGCTCTATAAAGTCGTCTCCAGCATGAAAAATACTCAATGTTCATAGTGAAACATTTTGATTTGTTTACGAATAAAAGATGGTTACGTACCTCTTCATTGGTTGCTGCACCCAAGTCGGGACATTTTGGTCACTCATTTGTGTGTCTCCTTAGGAACTCAGGACCGCTGAACCACATTTCTTCATCAGTTTTAGATACCTTTGTTGCAAAATCTGCTGGATTTGATTTGGATGGGACCCAATTCCATTGAGTCACATTAGTTGATTCTAAGATTTCGCCAACCCGGTACATTACAAACGCCTTGAAGTTTTTAGGGTCCATTGAGAGCCATTTTAGACCCTTTTTTTAGTCGGACCAATAGCAGCACTCTGCAACTTGAAGACGTGCAGCATTTTGAATTTTCGACGCCAAACGTGTACCAATCAGCGCAGCTTGTAGCTCGAGCCTAGGTATGGTTATGGGCTTCAGAGGAGTCACCCGCGAATTGGCGGCTACAATGCCAACATCAACGTCGTCATCGTATTGTATGCGGAAATAACAAACGGCAGCATACGCATTTTCCCCGGCATCAACGAAAGTATGCAGCTGAACCTTGGAAGTTATTCTCAAAAGTTTAGAGTAACACCGTGGGATACAAATTGATGTAATATTTGCCAGCTTTAAGAGCCACAAACTCCAATTTGAGAGGAGATCTTTGTTTAATTCGTCGTCCCACTTTATACCAGATCGCCATACATCTTGCAGCAATATTTTAAGATCGATGGGGCAGTGAGAGACGAAACCAAGGGGGTCGGAAGTTGACTTCAAAACTTGTAGGACTTCTCTCTTCGTTGGGACCACATTCGCTTGAAACACATCTCTTCGAAGTCTCGTAAATCTAGAATTGTACTGAAAAACGTCGTTACTTGATTTCCAATACATACCAAGGACCTTTTCAACAGCTCCAAATGAGTTTTCTGTGACTTGGCTGTAGCCACACAGTGATCGCCTTACGAAGTCCGAATTAGAGGCCCAGTTTCTCATGTGAAAACCACCGTCAGCATGAATATTTTTAACTTGCATTGCTAGTTCCAATGCCTCTTCTTTGGTGTCCATGCTGTCAATGAAGTCGTCCATATAGTGGTAGTTTTGAATAGCTTTAACGGCGCGAGGATATTTTTTGGCGAACTCTTCAGCATTTTTGTTTCTGACAAAATGAGCGATACAGGGTGCGTAAGTTATTCCAAGTGTAAGAGCCTTCATCACGTATACACTTGGTATTGGATTTAAATCAGCATTTTCGAACCAAATAAATCGTTGAGCGTGTATATCTTCGTCTTTGACATGATACGATGAAACATTTCGGCTATGTCACCACACAGATGTTGAAAAGTGATGTTAGCAGGCCAGGGCCATATAGCAGAAAATCGTTAAGAGACTTGTCGGTGGACTTGGCTGCTGCATCCCATACTAGACGAACTTTACCAGGTTTGTTAGGGTTGATGGCCACGAAAATTGGGAGGTACCATGTCTGACGAGAATAGGAGTATAATTGTGTGTCCAAAACCCGTCTAGCGTATCCCTTAAGTAGAAGTTTATCGATTTCCGTCTGCATAGTTTGCATTAGTTGAGGATTTTTCTTAAACTTCTTCTGGAGACACTTTAATCTATGGCACGCGACATCATAACTGTTTGGTAATTGTGGATCATCATCCTTCCACAGTAAACTTACTTCGAAATGTTGGTTTTTCTTGATGGCTGTATTTTCGAGGATTTGCATTGCCTTTTGGTTTTTCGATGATAAAATATACTTCTAGGGCGAAATATTGCTTCACTTCGTCGTGTAAAGTAGTTTAACGATTTTCACACCCACACGTGTGTACATTTAATGATGCTGAGGATACCAAGTCGGAGATACTGCCTTGAAGTGTCCACCCTAGACAAGTTTTTGTTGCAATAAGTTGATTGCGATCACCTTCTCGAATCTTCGTAGGGACGGCCACTCTCCAATTGTTGAGTCCAATTAAAATCATCGGCTTGGCATTCGTGAAAGATTCGATGGGCAGTCCTTTCAGATGTGGATTTTCTTCGACGATGTGCTCGATATTAATCGTTTGTGTGGGCAAACCAAGGTTATTCACGGTACGCACATCGTGGAGTTCAAACCTGGATTGACTTTGTACACCTGACACTTAAAAATTAAGTTTCACCGATACTTCTGTTCTTGTTGCGTCACCTGTTCAGCGTAGTTCTAGGGGCTCCTTGTTTCCGCTTAAACCCAGCTTGTTGAAGAACTTTTGCTCCATTAGTGTCACTGAAGAGCCCTCGTCTAGAAAGGCAAATGTTTTCACTGAACCACCATTGAAGAAAACACGAATCGGCAAAATTCTAAAACACGGCTTTTCTTGGTCAGCATTATTATGTGCGTTTACACTTCCACTGCGTTCGAATGTTGATACTGCCCTTGTACTTGGACCGGTATTTGCTGTATATTTGTGTAGTAACGGATGATGCTTAGCTGTACAGCCACTGATATCACACTGCTTTTTAGACAAACACTTTCGACGATGCAGATTCAAGCACTGTCGACACAATTTCTTTTCTTTAACCACCTTCCACTTGGCGTCCAAATTCATGGATTGAAACTCACCACAGTTCTGGATTTTATGAACCTCACTTTTACACAAAAAACAAAGCGGTCTATTTGAGCCACTTTTTTGATGGGTGTTCACAGAAGCTCCTTTCTTACTGGTTACAGGGGACACGACTTGGCTGACTGCGGCTGCTAATGCATAAATCCAATCACTAAACACCTTCACTATTGGAGCCTTTTCATCTTTTTTATGCATAGCCCAGGTTAACTTATGATTATTTGGCAGCTTTTCGACCAAAGTCACATCGCCTTGAGAAAGGATTTTATATTTCCTCTCTAAATATTGGCGTTGAAGTTCTTTTTCTTCTTCTAACATTTGAAGTTGTAATTGCGTTTGCGACGAAATGTTTCGCGGAGACGAGTTCGGGCCTCTGTTCACAAAATGGCGCGGCATGTTTTGCGCAGTATCTGTTGCAGTTGGAAGCGTCGTAGTTGTTATTGTCGGCTGAATTACTGTGGTTTGGGACATTGTTGTTGCCGCTGGAGTCACAATATCGGCGCCGCCATAATTACTAAAACTGCGGTAAGATGCGTCCTTATATGCATATCTTCTATGACCAGAAGGCAAAATTACTTGTCACTTGTATCTCGGGGGATGAAGAACCTTGCGTTCCTGCAGAAAATTCGGCGGTGCTATTGATGCGCGACATATGTTGAGGCACGGTGGATGTATTTTTCAGAGCAACGGGTTGGTCACATCCACACGGGCAATACCAGCTTACATTCGCTACGTCGCTATTTACTCCAGCACACTCAAAATGATACCATTTGTCGCACTGATCACATTGCACCATACGTTCAGTGTCTTTTAACTCACACTTGGTACAATTAAAATCGATATTCGACATTGTTTTGCAACTTTGAATTTTTTCTTACTTTGAACGACTTTTGTTCTAATAAGCGGCACGCACAGTTTTTATTTTATTATTATTTTTTTTATTTTATTATTATTTTTTCTTTTTGTTTAAGACTTTATTTTAACTTTTTTTTTCTTAAAATTGTCTTCGCGATAACTTTTTTGGTTTCCCACGGCTTTATTTCTGTTCACTTCGAACCACTTTGTTTTGTTTTATTTAACAAATTTATATTGCCGAAATCGCGATTAATTTAAAATTGTTTTCAAGAATGTTGAGTTCGATTCGGTCAAACAAACTTTCCACAGCAGCCCTTTTAATAAAACTTCGAATTTATTTTCATGTAAGTATTTATTGAAGGACGTCGCGCATGAAAACAATTTGTCTACTCAGTTATTAAAATCGAACTGATTTTGCATTGGTCTTCGTTGCCCTTTTGGAGTTGTTTGTTATTTGCAGAGAATCTCTGCCGTTATTAAGCTATTCAAATCAAAGGGCCACTGACTAACACACACACATGTATGTATGTACATATGGGCACAAATTGATAAACAAAGAAAGAGCAACGAAGGAATAGAAAATAAATGAGGTTCAATGAAAAAGTGTAATGACTACATAAGCGACTTAGAATTTGGTAAATGGTTTACACAATTTGCAATGTACAGTACTTGTGCATAATAATCGGCTTGATAAGTAAGTAAATTTATAAATGAAAATAATTAAATGGAATGCGTTTATAAAATTAGAAAATCTTAATAAGGTATTGTCGGCGGTAACAGTTGTGTATGTAATTTATCCAGATTAATCTATAACCCGACTTCGTATAAATACATACAATCTGGCAACCTTAATATATATTGATGGGTTTCAGAGTATGCTGACTGATTCTTATTCTAACAATAACCCTGTTTTTTATTCCCTGCTAAACAAATTTTTCGACCACTTTGTATGGGGAGCTAAGCGATTTTAAGCGGCTCCCCACACAAAGTCGTCGAAATCTTAGTTTAGCAGGAATTAAAAAACAAGCTTAATAATGTAACTTTACTCAACCACGTGTATTCGAATTGAATTAAATAAAGTCATTTTAATTAAGAAGAATATTAAAGCATTGCACCCCGATATGGCAAAGGGCTATTTAAATACGCCGGAGGCAAAATCAAAATGTGGAAGTTTATGGAAGCGGCTAGAAAGTGACCTCAACATCTTAGGGCCGCTACTACGTGACGTACGTATGTTTGAAGAATGGCCGCCACTTTGACAGTTATTTTTCAAAAATTATCTTTCGTCAGAAAGGGCCCGTATGTGGGAGACATGGCAAGCACCTCCAAAAGATCCATTTACTGTCCGAATTAGCATGTTGTGGTGACAAATCTGCTTTTAAAACAAATTCATATATGTATATATATATTTTATTGGGAAGTTTAAAACAAATACTTTTCTTACAATAATACTTGCCGCAATTGCATTGACGCTGTGTTTTAATTTTCTACTGAAAAAGAGGTATTCATTTGCAGCTGGTCGCACCATCTGAATATGAGTTGCATCAACGGCACCAATTACCCCATGTATTCCATACTTTGTATAAAAATACTTTTTTGAAGACCTTTTCTCATCGTCGGTCATATTGAAATTTATGTTCCTTGGCCACAACACCTGCTCAATAGCATCACAAATTTCGGTGATACAATTTGTGGCGGCGCCATACTAACCATTTCCGGCGGCCGCATAATCTGGTAACCATCTGTTTAATTACACCACCACAGAACTTGGCACGTACTACCTATCGAAAATGCATCATGGCATTTGTGAAACGAAAAGTAGACAACATTGTCAGAATTATCTGACAAAACGGCAATTTTCATAGAAACTTCGAGAAATCACGCAGGAATGAGTGGAAACTGCAACAACGGCAATAAAATTCCCGCAAAACGGCGTCGTCTGGTTGTTTCAGCCATTTTGCAAATCAATTGTGAAATAGCTAGCGTGATAACCAGTAACGTTTTCAGCAGCCTCCGTGTTTAACAAATAATACTTCGAGCATCAAATTGGAAATTTTATTGAAAAAGGCAAAAGAAAACGGAAACCAAGCACCACCACCTCTTATTTAGGAGCACGAAATTCCAGGTTCTAGTCAAATTTTTGTGCCCCGAACAGCAAGAGACGAGTTAAGGAAAAGTGGTGTAAGTATGTGCGCGTTGCCTGTCTTTCTTTTACCCAAAAATAATATCCTTTGTTGTCCCTGACCACTCCAGCCATCGAGTAAACCCACATCAGAGAACAGCGTAGCAGCGAGCCTGAGAGGCGAAATTTCGTTCCATCAGCAGGTGCCCGTTCCTTCAAAACCAGGTAAAGACAGAACTGATCCGGTGAATCAGGTGGGAAAAGGCGAGTATAATAGCGTTGAATCAGATAAAATATATCGAACCTTACTCAGAAAACGCAAAGCAGACACAGTTCCAAGTTTCCCCCACAGACAGCAAGCGAGATCCAACACGAGTGCACGGCGAGACCCTGCGCTGACGCACTTAGAAGCCGAAGGCAGCACGAACCAGTCAGAACTGTCCGGCAGTTGTTTAGGTTACCCATCGAAAGACTGCGCATTCGGAGGTTTGGTAAGTACTGCAGAGGTTGTACCAGGCACACCAGTAGGAACAGGCAGTACCACCGGGTTACTCTCGGTGTACATATCCGGACGTGGGGCCAAAAACGCCAACCGACCAGTCCGTTCTGATCGGCCAGTGCTGTGGCTTGAAAGTGTGGAAAGCGCCAAACGCCATAATCAGTCTTCGTCGCACCAAGCACTTCGATCAGAGCACCTCGAACAACACCAGCTCCAGCAGATCGGCCAAGTCCACAAGGAATATATCCCATCTACCACCAGCAGTTAGTTAAGCCACGTAACAACCGTCATCTCCAGGCCAGAAACACTTATCTTCATAGGCATCAACATCACCATCGTTCGTCGCTAGCCACAGTCATCTACAACAACATCAACATCAGCTAGATCAGCCCTAAACACCAGCATCTGTTTTCTTTGGTCATATCTGCAAGTAAATAATACACTAAATCAAGTCCCCGTCCTTGACCAGCTGAAAGGGTAAGTCCAGTTCCAATTTTTCGGACGAATTAAAAGCTAGTGGACAGACAGAGATATGTTTCGTTAGGGCATAATTCGTATACCCGTATAAAGGCCAACATAATCCAGGGCCCATAAATAACAAACCTGAACATGTTCTAAAGTGAAGACAAAATCGAAAACGAAAAATAATTGGATGTTTCCAAATCCACCTCAAAAGATAATAAACCAGTTGTAGAGATACGCTGTGATGGAAATCTAAAACACATAATTGTCAAAATCAAAATCATCGAAAGTGTTTGACTAGTGACTAGTTTATAATGAAAATATACGTTCGAATGTATTGACAAACCGGACAGACAAAACTGTTCGCGAGTGAATTTATAAGTAGTCAAAGTTATTCGAACGTTAATTAACGAACATGAGATAGGGGATCATTTCCAAATGATATTCGGAGTGAAGCCCTAAGTGAAAAGTTTTGAAATAAAATTTTTTTGAAATGCATAATGAAATGTATGAAAGAACATACAATTAGAGTAAACCCTTAAGGTAAGCCAGATCTACTGGAGATTTGTTAGTTTGTAAAATTTGGTTAAGAGAAAATAAAAGTGAATTTGTAAAAGACTAAACTTCTGCAAAATAAAAGTAAAGAAAAAAAAAGGTAAAAAGAAAGTTATTAGTAGAAGAAATTGGAAAAGTAATATTTGCAAAAGTTTAGTCAAGTAAAATATATATATAAAGCGTACAAAGACGACTTTATAAATATTATGAAATAATCATTAAGATGCCTAAATTGTGAGAAGAAAAAAAGGAAAATTAAGAAAATAGGAGCTGGTTAGGTCCCCAAAACTATTTGTTTCGAACGAATCCTAAGGAGATCGAAATGGACTCCGACAATTAAACAGTGGACGAACGAACCCTATTGACCTATTGTATATAGTTATTGTTGATTTGTTTATATTTGATTTTTGAATTTCTAAATGAACGCTCGGTTTTTATTAGTGTCGCGAAATATTTAAAGGTGATTGGTGACCCAAACCTAATCTAAAAATTTCGTGTTACCGTTGAAATCGTATTCTGATATCGAAGTCCGTATTCGTTCGGCTTAAGACTCGCGAGACGTACGGTCAAGTTCAGTGTACACTGTCGTGTCCCTACTGTGACATACTCCGAACGTTCAGACACGAATGTGTTTCTGTTGATCAACCTAGTTCTTTTTAATTCTCCAGCATGTGCAGGCAGCATGCATTAATAAGTTAAGACAATTTTGTTAACATTTGTTTTAATAAGTAAATTATAGTAGATAATATTATAAGTGAAACTACCGTATACAGGGTAGCATAAATGGCTCCCGTGAAATTCAGATTTTTTAATTAAAAGCTAGAGCTTCGCCCATGTGGCACCCTAATTTTGAAATATCACATTAAAAAAGACACTGTTATTAGTAGATAAATTTTAAGTCGCGTTAAGCTTTAAGTAAAAGCTACAGTCAGTAGCAATAAAACGAATTATAACGATTAAGAAAAATCCGTGTGTTGAATATGGTTGTGTGAGCAACCGTGGTGGTAGGGGTATGAGGTGGAGGTAAGATTCTTGGCGCAACGTTATAGTTTTGGGACGCTAAGAAGAGAAACAGCGTCATAGTGAAACAACAGGAAGTTTCAAGCGGGTGGGTAAAAACTAACCATAACATCTGTAAGTCCATCTCAGGCGAGATAAAAATATTTCCTGTCGACAATATTTTTCTCCAGCCCGATCACGAATGTCCCTCTTTTGATTCATAATTGTGCCTTTTCGTTTGGGTTTACTCTGGAAAATATAATTCGGGCTCCGTGTCTTTTTTTTATGTCTTTCGACCAGTATTGGTATCACGACTTGGTATGTAATTTCAATGTTATGAGGCTAATTGTTTACGCGAGGATTAAGCGGAAACATCCCCCCCATCCGGCGAGTTACCAGGCCGGCTTAAACGCATGGCATACCAAGCATACCGCTCAATCCATGCAACAACGGTTGAAAATTTAAAATCGAAATAATAGCAATTAACTTCAATATGACATAATGGCGCCCAACGTGGGGCACGAAGGTTCACAGCGTGAGTCTAAGGGTGTCATAACCACGTTGACGCCTAGTGTGTTGTGCATATGACATAATGGCGCCCAACGTGGGGCACGAAGGTTTACAGCGTGAGTCTAAGGGTGTCATAACCACGTTGACGCCTACTGTGTTGTGCATATGACATAATGGCGCCCAACGTGGGGCCCGATTTAAGTTTTCAATAGCCCGATTTTTTTTGTAGTATAAAGATTTTAATTGTCCCTACGCGTTCTGTAAGTCCCGTTTTAGGAAGTTTTTCAGTCCTTGACGCGTTGCGACGGATCAGCCGCGGGGCAATGATCCTCTTTTCAGGAATATTTTTCTTTGTGTCTCGTGCTTGCGAAGTGTTGTCTCTGCGGTAATGTCAGGGGCAATTGCTCCAAGTGGGACACATACTTAGATATTTTTGCTTGATCCATGTTTAAATTTAGTAGAGTTCATAGTTTGTGTCCTGTCTAGTTTATGTCGCCAATCAAAGTGTAAGTCCCGGCGAAGAGTTTATTATCTAACCGCGTTGCGACACGTTGTTTGACGCATATCTAGCAAGACTTGATGGTTCCCAACATTAGTTTTGTCCATTAATGCGGTGATGCCAGGCGTAAGTCCCTGTGAAGATCTTCAGGCCTAGCCGCGTTGCGACGTCCTGTTACCCCGCATCCATGCAAAACGAGTGTCTGCAATAGTTAGTTTTACGGTTACGTATTAAATTACGGCTGCTACTAGATATTAGTACCTAGGCTGAATACGGTGAAAGTATTCAGGCGAGTCTGGGAGAGAGAGTCACGGTAAGCGGTCTCTGACCCATTTCGTTTGCCCTCTTTTTGGTTCGCAGTAGACCTCCATGATTATTTTTCTGAGTTATATCAGATTTCGTGTTTATGTCGTTTTGGAGAAAATATTTTTTTTGTCTTTTTATCTTGCCTATAATTGCCCAAGAAACTTACCTAACTTTAACCCATATACCACTTATAACGTTACGGATTTAAGTTCGATTTTCGTTTATTTGAGTTTTTGGTTTATTTACGTTTGAGTTTCGGAGTTTTAGGTTTATTTATTTTTGAGATATTTGATTTTTGATTTTGTTTGGCGTTTCCGATTTTTGATGTCGTGAGTTTTCGGATACTGAGTTTCTTCTTTGTGGTTGATTCTTCAGTTATCACCGTCTGATACTTGAAGTGTTTACTAAATTAATTTTAGGAATTTTATTTATATATACCTTTTTAATTGGCACTTCATATTTCCCCATCATATTGATTGATTTCGTATAACATTTAAATTTAACCTTGACTTCCAGCTGCTTGTTTTTGTGGGAGGTTAAGCTAACTTTTCGCAAGCTGGTGTTTCGTGAACAATATTCGGTAATCTTCTAGTTTTACTAAATTTTTAGTTACTTTTCTTTGCATTGTAAGAAATTTTTTACGTTTTTAGTTCCTTTCGGTTTTCGGATTTGGGTTGATTAGCCATGCCCGTTCAGCGTTCGCCACTTGCAGAAGGAACAGGCGGGGATGACCCATCTCGAGAGTCCACTGTAGGTGTGTTTTTCACGCAGGCAGCGTCTGCGACGCTGACGTACACTACCGCAGCAGGATCAGCCATAACCTCAGCTGCAGTACCAGCCGCCAATCCGGGTGGTAGATTATATCCGGTGAGCCTTGACGAACTCACAGGAGATCATGGTACTTCTGATCAAGAAGAAACTCCAGAGTCTCCAGATTTCAGCATGCTGACAGCCCGACGAACACTAGCAGGTCGACGACGAATGGCAGACGCGACACAATCAGCGTTCGGAGCAGCATCCAGGAATCATCCGGGAAGACAGGCTAGCTATCTAACTGAAGCCGACCGCCAGAGAGAAGACGAGGCGTTGGTGCGACGAATTCTTCCGGCTATTGTGAAAGCGACTCGACAGTCGTTAGCCAGCAGCATGGGAAGCCAGTCAGAGGCAGAATTACCGCCACCACTAGTTCCAACTCAGGTGGACCACCAGCCGATGACGTTCGATGAAAGACAGTTTCGGCGACCCGATATGTCGAGTTATCCGATGCAAGCTCCTAGGAATGCGAGAGAGCTAGTACCAGCCGAAGATTTTAGACAACCAATCGAACCTGAACATCCATCGGGGTATGACAGACCGCAAATGGTTTCAATGGTGGATATAGCGACGACGGTAGGGTACCAGCGGCTTTCAGAGAATTTCCAGGCATCTACACCGCCGTTCTGGCCCACGAGGGGATCAACACCACCCCCAGGAAACAGAGTACCGAGAGCCGATGGATATCAGCATCGTCATCAGAGCTCTGGAGGGCGTGACGAGACATTTAACCGAAATGGGCGTAAAGCCGACCCAACGAAGTGGGGTGTCAAATTCGATGGCACTCCGAAAACGATGAATGTCCAGGAGTTCCTCTACCGAGTAAGCGTGGCATGCGAGGACAAAGAATGCACGGAGTCAGAGTTGCTGAAGGACTTGCACCACCTATTGGAAGGACCGGCGCTCGAATATTATTGGAGCTATCGGAGATTAACGCCCGTCCTAAGCTGGAACGAACTACGCCGAGCGATGCAAGTACAGTTCCAGCGCTTTGATAACGAGTTCCAAATCCAGGTGTAGATTCTCAGCAGGCGCCAGCAGCCACAGGAGTCTTTTGAGGATTTCTACAATACATCATGAGATTGAGGCACCAGCAGAGGGTTTCTTACTCCCAGGCACAATTGGCAGAAATTATGAAGGGCAATTTGAAACCAGCCCTAGCTCAGCTAATGTTTCCAATTCCGGCAAATTCTCTTAGTGAGTTCTCACGAGAGGTGAGGAGAGCGGAGACTTTGTTGTCAATGCAGCGGCAGCAACTTCCTTCGCGACAGATATCTCAACCTCGTGTACATGAAGTTACGTTCGAATATGAGGCCGTTGGTCTAGTAACAGTAATTGAGGTGGATGCCATAGGCAGCGCGAATAAAGTCACCTGCTGGAACTGCAGGACCATAGGGCATACTTTCAGAGATTGTCCAGCGACCTACAGAAAGATATTCTGTAATAAGTGTGGGAGAGAGAACACCGTTACTCCCAAGTGTCCTGTCTGCCAGGGAAACCAGCCAAGGTCCACACTTCAGACTGGGGAGGTGAGGTCCACCGATGTTTAAGCCCAGAAATTACCAATCCAGATATTGACAACGCGGATATTACCAACCAAGCCCGTAACAACACTGATTCTACCAACATGGACCCTGACCAACCTGATGTCGCTAACACAGACTCTAACATGACATTAGCTGATACCACTTCTGCGATACAATTACCCGATGATGATACCACGATTACCTTTCTAAAGAACAACAGCCGAGTGGAAGAAAGTCCATCACTGCCAGCTTAAGCCACTGCATCAGCGAATGGCAGAATATCTTGAAGCTCGCGCTAGAATTTTTGGGGTATCTGATCGGATAGAACGAACACGAGTGCGGTATAGGAAATGACGGCAGATCCGACGAGAGATCGCCGCCGCTACTCTGTTCGAAGCAAACGATAATCGATTCTATACCAAGGTGAATATCGGATGCATTGAAGTCGAAGGACTGGTAGACAGCGGAGCATCTGTAACTTGCTTAGGCAAGGGATGCGAGGAGCTGATCGAACGAGCTGGGTTACGGATATTCCGGTTCGGCTCGTCGGTAAAGACGGCTGTTGGAAGTGCCCCTCGAATTCTAGGTAGAGTTCGAGTGAAAATTGAATTCGGTAAGAAGTCGGAGGAAATTGGCATCTATCTAGTTCCGACCCTAGAACGTGCGCTCTATTTGGGCGTGGACTTTATGAGAAGTTTTAAGTTGTTTGCGAACATAGAGAGTCTTACCACTCAAGGGGTAGACCTATATGGGGAAGTCCAAGCCCCTGAGGAGGTCAAAACCCATACTATGTCGCCACAACAGAGTGAAGTTTTGGAAGCCGTGGTTCGGTTGCTTCCTTGTTATACAAGGAAAGGCCTCGGCAAGACGCAATTGGAGGCGCATTCAATTGATACAGGAGACGCAGTCCCAGTTAAGGACCGCTATTACCCTATTTCGCCAGCTGTGCAAACACTTCTGTATGCAGAGGTGGCTAGGATGCTTGGCCTAGGAGTCATTGAGCCCAGCGAGAGCCCGTGGAGCCACCCCGTGACTTTGGTCCGCGAGGGCCCCAAGAATAGGTTGTGCTTGGACGCCCGCATATAGCGGGTTTGCTCAGCAGACTTGGGGTACCTAGTACATTTCAAGTGTGGATCTGAAAGATGCTTTCTGGCAGATACCATTAGATCCATTCAGTCGGGAGAAGACCGCTTTTACGGTACCCGGAAGGCAACTCTACCATTTTAAGGTAATTTCTTTTTGGGTTATGCAATGCAGCTCAAAGGCTTTGCGTTTAATGGATAGGTTGATACCTTTCGCTCTTTGTGATCGCGTCTTCGTCTACCTTGATGATCTTCTGGTGGTATCACCAGACTTTCAGACCCATATGGACCTATTGCGACAAGTCGCACGTTGCCTTGAAGATGCAGGTCTCACGATTAATGTGGAAAAATCTAAGTTCTACTTCAAAGAATTGCGTTATCTAGGCTACCTTGTTGGAGGCGGCCAAGTTAAACCCGATCCAGCGAAAGTGGAATCTATTGTGAATTATAAGTATCCAAGAACCCTTAAACAGGTGAGGAGCTTCTTAGGAGCCACTGGTTGGTATCGGAAATTTATATCCGATTACGCCACCATAGCGGCCCCAATTTCTGATACTCTGAAAAGGGGTAAATCGTTTGAATTCCCAGAGGAGGCCAAGAACGCTTTTGACCAGTTGAAAGACGCGTTGGTGACTAGCCCCCGTTTGTTGTACAATGTGACGCCTCGGACTTAGGAGTTGGCGCAGTACTTTTCCAATGGGATGATAGTAATGAGGAACACCCGATAGCCTATTTTTTCTCACAAACTTACGTCCGCCCAGCGGAACTATACGGTCACTGAGCGAGAATGCCTAGCGGTGGTTCTAGCAATAAAGAGGTTTAGGCCCTTCATCGAGTTGATGGCCTTCACTGTGATCACGGACCACAGCAGTCTTAAGTGGTTGATGTCTCACCGTGATCTCAGTGGGCGATTAGCTCGATGCAGCCTACACCTACAGTCGTTTGACTTCGTAATTGAACACCGTAAAGGCAAGCTCAACGTCGTACCGGATACTCTGTCTAGATACGAGATGGAGGAAATAGCCTTCGAGGTGCTAAGGCTAATCGATCTAGAAGATAAGGCTTTTCAGAGTTCCGATTACGAAGATCTGGTTGAGACTGTGAAGAAAAAGGATAGGCTAATTGCGGATTTGCGAGTGATCGATGGAGTGGCATACAAGAGAACTATGTCATGTGGGTGCCGAATGAATTGACGCAGGCATCATCGAGAAGTCGCATGACCCACCTCATGTGGCCCATGGAGGCTTCCACAAAACGATGAAGCGGATCAAGGAGTATTTTTACTGGCCTTACATGAACGCTCAGATAAAATTTTTTGTAGATGCTTGCCAAGTGTGTCGAGAAGCCAAAGCAGCCAACGTGACGTTACGACCACCGATGGGCAAAGAGATCATCAGTCAGATACCTTTTCAAAGGATTTTTGTGGAGTTCTTGGGCCCGTATCCACGTTGCACAAATGGAAATAGTTATATTTTTATTGTCCTCGATCACTTGACGAAGTTCGTGTTACTGAAGGCCATGCCGAAGGCTAGTAGCAAGAGTGTTATTCATTTTCTTGTGAGTCACAAGTTTGGCGTTCGGGATACCATAGTCTCGGACAACGGCAAGCAATTTATCAGTCGAGAATTTACCGACTTTGTAACGAACTTTGGGATTAAACCCTAACGCACCGCCTTACATTCTCCCCAGGCTAACGCCTCGGAGCGCGTTAATCAATCCGTACTAGCGGCAATCAGATCCTACATGAAGGAAGACCACCGCGAGTGGGATAGGCATCTTTCAGAAATTGAGTGCTCACTTCGGTCATCGATACACAGCGCAATCGGAGTAACCCCATATTTCGCTTTATTCGGCGTCAACATGGTTACTCACGGTAGCATGTATCGGTTGGCAAGACGCCTGAAAAGTTTAACCGATCTTGAAAGTGACCAAGTCCCAAAATCGGTAGCACAGGATCTGATACGTACAAAAATCAGGGATAGCCTGCACAAGGCCTACGAAAAGAACGAGCGATCGTATAATACGAGGTGTAGGCAGGTCAAATATATACCCGGGCAGGAAGTATATCGGCGCAATTTCCAACAAAGCAGCTTCAAGGATAATATTAACGCCAAACTATCGCGGAAGTTCCTAAAGTGTCGCATACGGAAGCCTATAGGAAATAGCTTGTACGAGATCGAAGACATGCAGGGTAAACCCCTAGGGGTATTTCATGCAAAGGATTTAAAACAATAATCCACGTAATGTCTGTGAAAAGTCAAATCAGACGTTTTTTATAAGAGATCAAAGTTGTGTCGGGAGAAAGGGCGTGGGTTCGGGTGCGTGAGACTCGGAGCTTTCCTTTTTCTTTTCTTGAAGTTAATAGCTGGTATAATACCGGTAAATCTTTGGTATTGCGAACGGTGTAAGGTATGGTTGAACAAGGCTGAGACAACGGGTCAAATGAACCTTCCGTTCAGAATATCTATCTCAGGGCTACTCGGAGCTTGGGAGATGCGGGTAGCGGATAGGGCTGAACATGTGATGGACGTTTGCTAATAACATCATATTTTATTAAGAATATAAATTTATTAAAGTCTTTTTAAGAAAAAAAGTACTACGAATTAGTGTCAAATGCAAAAGTTGATTACACTTTTAAAGTCATCTGTGGCATTGCTTTCTGTTATACTTTCTTATAACGCACATTTTGAAAGTTAGTATAGTGTGAGAGGTACTTTTTAAACCCAATTGGTTTACCATGTTTATTTTTTTTAACTTCGTGCTTAGTGGAGACTTTAACATATATGATACACCAGTTCGAAGGTACAGTACATAGTTATTTCAGCTGTAGACGAGAAAAATAACATCATAAAGAACCAACACATTTCGTCCATTGGTTTATCAAATATTAAATAAATCTGATAAATCAATAGAATTGTTCGGTTCTTTGAACGAAAAGTGTTCAATGTGTTTAGGTAAAAACCGGTTATCTGAAAATTTAGAAATACCCTTTTGGATAAACTTGCTGGGGAAATCGCGTCATATTAAGCTGGCAATATTATTTATTATAGTAGATTTGACATTTTTTTCAACACCATCTTCGTCCGTCTGACCTTTGAGGTAAGATCATGCCACATTTATCTGGGATACTTCCTTTTTTCAACAAGACTTGGAAGTGATAAGTTCAAAAAGTGTAGTGAATATAATCCATATCCAGCTGGCAAATCAGTTGAAAAATAATCATATTATTACCGTCCAGAGTGTAAAGGCAGCAAATATTTCCAGGCTAAAGGCTCTATTTTTGAAGTGAAATATTAAACCAACGGTGTAAGGAGCTACTGGACCTCCAGGCCTTAGAATCCACAAAACATACATATGTAATAATCAGGAGCGACGCAGTTAAATTTCTACCAGGAGTCAAGTGTTTTACACCAGAACACTTGGTTCTAGCACTCAAGGGATTTACTGTCCCATGCAGTGATAGTCACCTACAATTAACCCATAAGGCAGGACTGATCCCAACAACATTCCACATCTGCATTTACCACGGAAGGGAAGCCTCAGCTTCGATAAGTTGACACTAGTCCGTATCACATGTTCCCGAGTGTATCATCAACATCTTAAATCATTAACATCGATCACACCACCGAAATTGTACACATTATTTCCCATATCTTTGGTTTGCAAAAAAATAATTTTGGCACCCTATGCTAATGTCATCAAAACTTTCGAAACATTCTAAAATTTGGTTCAATAATAGTTTTCTTCGTTATAATTATCATAAAGTTAAAAATAGCAACCTACTTAGTTTATATCCTCGTGTTCGGCTTATTTTAATGCAATATCTCGCCAGTAATGCTAAAAAGAATAAATTCCTAAATTAAAACATTAACAATTCAATTTGACAATAAAACGCGCCTACAGTAACCTAAGAGATTGTATGTATGTTAACCTGTAAACCAATCTGTAATAGTTATTTATTTTTTTTGACAAAAGCATAGCAACAACCCCAATCTATGTAAGATACACACATTACTATATATATATATTTTTCTAAACCTCTGTTAAACAGCAGCCGCTAACATCGTCCGCATGCAGGAGGCCTTCTACATTATGCAGACTTGTAAGTGGTGAGTGTTATATATATCGGTATCTTACATTGATTTTCTCTTGCTACTTGTAATATGGAACTGGATTCAGTGAGAGATTACATGGAAGAGTATTCTTCTATATTATTTAAAAATTGTAACATTTGTTTCAGTGTTGTATTGAGAATAATCTCAACCACGTACTCATTTACATCCTCCATATGACCTCTCTCGGTTAGTTAGGATCCACATTTTTTTATTGTTTGTTATTGTTTTTATCTACATATTCTTTCAACGGCAAGTTGGAGATATTATCCCTTCTGGGACCAACATGATCAGTGTTTGAAGTAGTTTTGTTTTTGACGTAGAATACGTCTTACCTTACGGTATGAGGAGTCATGTCAGGTTTTTATTGTTGTAATCTTTACTTCATTGAATTTGAGGAAACGGCCAGATGAATTTTTTTAAAATTTTTTTTTGTAGGTAAATGAAGATGTTATCTTTCGTTTGATATACATTTCATATTGGTTGATATATTTCTAGTATTTTAATTTCTCAAATGAAAATTGTTTAAACACGTACACTCAAACATATGTGTGGTGTTTGGTTGAGTGTTTTTGGTTGCTCAACATTGCTTAGGAACATGTATCTAGTAAAAAGTGAAACGAACAGCAAGCTAATGTTGCTTGGCAACATGTATCTAGTAAAAAGTGAAACAAACAGTAAGCTAACGTAATAAAGCTTTTTTGCGAAAGCTTCAATAAAGCTGTTGTAACATTAATTTTGAATTGTAAAGCGTAAAGCTTTCACACAACGCTCGAATGCTAATGCGAAGACTCGATAAGGTAAACCTTTTTTAATATTAGGGCGGCCCTCTCAACATTCGCAGAACTTATTTCAATAAAAATATTAATTAAAATACATAAATTAAATTAAGTTTAAAAAAATTGAACATAATATTTTTTTTTTAAACGGACTTGAATCAAATGCCGTTGGTAAATATAAAAATTACAGCAGACAGTTGTCCGAGGCCTTCGGCCACGGGACAGTTACTGTCTGCTGTAATTTTTTTTTATTGAACTCGATCTTAATATGATCTTTTATACGTAAAGTCTATTCTAAATAAGTTGGAATAAGTATTATAAATTATGATTGGAATAAATTTGTATTATTCTGTATGAAATGAAGTGCTAAACGAAACTACTAGATGTTTTACTACAGGAAGGTGGATAGATAATTGTTGAAGAAGAACCTGGTTAGGGGTTCTAGTTAGAATAATAGGAGCTACTAGAACGACGGTCGGTGAGGGTCATGAGGCTTCATCTCTCATAAACAGCTGAGAGAAATTTAGAGTAGACGTTTGACAAATTCCTTTATTACATTCAAACATAATTTTTTTTAAATACCTATCTGTAATAGTTAAAATCCATAGTAAATAAATAGGGAGTCTACAAAAATATTTTTTGTAATGCAAAAGTGGTTAAATTGGAGAAGGACCTGAACCCCCCACCCGACTGCAGCTGGCAGAAACAAAGGCTCCCGCAGTCCTACCTCCTTTTTAAATTCTACGACGCTTTACGCATATAAAATTACATTTTTTCGAATCCAGATATGCCTTCGTGGTCATTACAAACAGGAGCGGACCGATTGTCGCGTGTGCCGGCGCCCGAATTATACTACGCATCCAGTTTATCTGCGGGTCGTAATAGAAGAACCAGTCGAGGGCCAGGAGCAGATCAACACGCTCCGTCGGGAACTCCGCACGGCAGAGGCACAAGTGGCTGACTTGCTCAGCATTAATGACCAGCAGAACCAGCAGCATCGTAACCACCTTAGGACTCTCGCGCGCGAGGAGGAAGCGGCTCAGGAGGAAATAAGGCACCTTCGGCAGGAGAATAGCCGACTGCGTAGTCAACCTCACCAGCACTACCAGACTTTGCGAGCAGAAATGGATGCATCCCAGGCTCGATACAGTCGCCAAGTGGAAAACTTAATGCGCGATGTGGCGCAGATGCAGGCGCAATGTGAGGTTACACAAGCCGAAAACCGCGCTCTGCAAGCAAGGATGACCAACCACTTGGACCTGGAAGTGGAAGTGCGTGAGCTACGTCGTCGGAACGAAGATCTGACCCGAGAACAGGAGACCGCTAAATCACGCCAGAGAGAGAGAGCGCAGCCAAGTCAAAGACCCCAGGATACGCGGCAAGCCGATTGTCAATTCGGTATTTCCCGGCGTCGATCGAGCAGGACACCAGGGAGAAGATCCGCAAGCTCTTAGAACGAATTGACATTACCTACCGCCCAGATCATACGCTTGTGTGCTCCCCTGGTGGTTACCTCCACCGAGTACCAGGTAGGACTGGAAGTCAAAGTACCGGATCTCAAGTTCGAGAGACTTAACCGTTTTGAACGCCTGCAGCACACCGGCAGGGCAGCCCTACAACGATTAGTCGTTAAGGATAGCGAGGTCGTCTCCACATTTTACAAGACCGTGATCAGCCGAGTTTTCGGCAGAAAGGGAGTGAGGACCATTCGACTCTTCGAGGACCAGATCGTCATCCACCTAGCCGGAGAGGCGAATCCATGCGAAGTTGAGACGGAGGATCAGCTACAGGCAGTGCTAAACCGGCTGCCACAGACTTCAGGAGCAAGAGCGACCCCTCGCTAAAACGTCGAACCTGACACCATCAACCGAAGCACACCACATCTGAGTCCCAGGACATCAAGGAAAAAAAGAAGGACACCACCGCCGGGTAGAAACCACATCAATCCTAGGAGCGGTAGCGGACTATTCAGGCGGGGGTTCACTGAAGACCACACCCCATGATCAGGCGCAGACGGGAGAAAGTTTCCCTGTCATCCTTCGCCAGGCCTGTCATCAGGATTACCGGGTTTGTGCCGGCGCCATACTTACCATTTCCGGCGGCCACATAATCTGGCAACCATCTGTTTAATTACACCACCACAGAACTTGGCACGTACTACCTATCGAAAATGCATCATGGCATTTGTGAAACGAAAAGTAAACAACATTGTCAGAATTATCTGACAAAACGGCAATTTTCATAGAAACTTCGAGAAATCACGCAGGAACGAGTGGAAACTGTAACAACGGTAATAAAATTCCCGCAAAACTGCGTCGTCTGGTTGTTTCAGCCATTTTGCAAATCAATTGTGAAATAGCTAGCGTGATAACCAGTAAAGTTTTCAGCAGCCTCCGGTTTTAACAAATAAAATTTCGAGCATCAAATTGGAAATTTTATTGAAAAAGGCAAAAGAAAAAGGAAACCAAGCACCACCACCTCATATTTAGGAGCAAAAAATTACAGTGCCTCCGAGAACTAGAAGATTCTAGTCAAATTTTTGTGCCCCGAACAGCAAGAGACGAGTTAAAGAAAAGTGGTGTAAGTATGTGCGCGTTGCCTGTCTTTCTTTTACCCAAAAATAATATCCTTTGCTGTCCCTGACCACTCCAGCCATCGAGTAAACCCACATCAGAGAACAGCGTAGCAGCGAGCCAGAGAGGCGAAATTTCGTTTCATCAGCAGGTGCCCGTTCCTCCAAAAACAGGTAAAGACAGAACTGGTCCGGTGAATCAGGTGGAAAAAGGCGAGTATAATAGCGTTGAATCAGATAAAATATATCGAACCTTACTCAGAAAACGCAAAGCTGACACAGTTCCACGTTTCCCCCACAGATAGCAACCGAGATCCTACACGAGTGCACGGCGAGACCCTGCGCTGACGCACTTAGAAGCCGAAGGCAGCACGAACCAGTCAGAACTGTCCGGCAGTTGTTTAGGTTACCCATCGAAAGACTGCGCATTCGGAGGTTTGGTAAGTACTGCAGAGGTTGTACCTGGCACACCAGCAGGAACAGGCAGTACCACCGGGTTACTCTGGGTGTGCATATCCGGACGTGGAGCCAAAAACGCCAAACCGACCAGTCAGTTCTGATCGGCCAGTGCTGTGGCTCGAAAGTGTGGAAAGCGCCAAACGCCATAATCAGCCTTCGTCGCACCAAGCACTCCGATCAGAGCACCACGAACAACACCAGCTCCAGCAGATCGGCCAAGTCCACAAGGAATATCTCCCATCTACCACCAGCAGTTAGTTAAGCCACGTAACAACCGTCATCTCCAGGCCAGAAACACTTATCTTCATAGGCATCAACATCACCATCGTTTCGTCGCTAGCCACAGTCATCTACAACAACATCAACATCAGCTAGATCAGCCCTAAACACCAGCATCTGTTTTCTTTGGTCATATCTGCAAGTAAATAATACACTAAATCAAGTCCCCGTCCTTGACCAGCTGAAAGGGTAAGTCCAGTTCCAATTTTTCGGACGAATTAAAAGCTAGTGGACAGACAGAGATATGTTTCGTTAGGGCATAATTCGTATACCCGTATAAAGGCCAACATAATCCAGGGCCCATAAATAACAAACCTGAACATGTTCTAAAGTGAAGACAAAATCGAAAACGAAAAATATTTGGATGTTTCCAAATCCACCTCAAAAGATAATAAACCAGTTGTAGAGATACGCTGTGATGGAAATCTAAAACACATAATTGTCAAAATCAAAATCATCGAAAGTGTTTGACTAGTGACTAGTTTATAATGAAAATATACGTTCGAATGTATTGACAAACCGGACAGACAAAACTGTTCGCGAGTGAATTTATAAGTAGTCAAAGTTATTCGAACGTTAATTAACGAACATGAGATAGGGGATCATTTCCAAATGATATTCGGAGTGAAGCCCTAAGTGAAAAGTTTTGAAATAAAATTTTTTTGAAATGCATAATGAAATGTATGAAAGAACATACAATTAGAGTAAACCCTTAAGGTAAGCCAGATCTACTGGAGATTTGTTAGTTTGTAAAATTTGGTTAAGAGAAAATAAAAGTGAATTTGTAAAAGACTAAACTTCTGCAAAATAAAAGTAAAGAAAAAAAAAGGTAAAAAGAAAGTTATTAGTAGAAGAAATTGGAAAAGTAATATTTGCAAAAGTTTAGTCAAGTAAAATATATATATAAAGCGTACAAAGACGACTTTATAAATATTATGAAATAATCATTAAGATGCCTAAATTGTGAGAAGAAAAAAAGGAAAATTAAGAAAATAGGAGCTGGTTAGGTCCCCAAAACTATTTGTTTCGAACGAATCCTAAGGAGATCGAAATGGACTCCGACAATTAAACAGTGGACGAACGAACCCTATTGACCTATTGTATATAGTTATTGTTGATTTGTTTATATTTGATTTTTGAATTTCTAAATGAACGCTCGGTTTTTATTAGTGTCGCGAAATATTTAACGCGTAGCATTAAAGGTGATTGGTGACCCAAACCTAATCTAAAAATTTCGTGTTACCGTTGAAATCGTATTCTGATATCGAAGTCCGTATTCGTTCGGCTTAAGACTCGCGAGACGTACGGTCAAGTTCAGTGTACACTGTCGTGTCCCTATTGTGACATACTCCGAACGTTCAGACACGAATGTGTTTCTGTTGATCAACCTAGTTCTTGTTAATTCTCCAGCATGTGCAGGCAGCATGCATTAATAAGTTAAGACAATTTTGTTAACATTTGTTTTAATAAGTAAATTATAGTAGCCAATATTTTAAATGAAACTACCGTATACAGGGTAGCATAAATGGCTCCCGTGAAATTTATATTTTTAATTAAAAGCTAGAGCTTCGCCCATGTGGCACCCTAATTTTGAAATATCACATTAAAAAAGACACTGTTATTAGTAGATAAATTTTAAGTCGCGTTAGGTAAGATTCGTGAGGTAAGATTCTTGGCGCAACGGTACTGTTTTGGGATGCTGAGAAGAGAAACAGCAGGAAGTTTCAAGCGGGTGGGTAAAGACTGACCATAACATCTGTCAGTCCATCTCAGGCGAGATAAAAATATTTCCTGTCGACAACATTTTTCTCCAGCCCGATCACGAATGTCCCTCTTTTTGATTCATAATTGTGCCTTTTCGTTTGGGTTTACTATGGAAAATATAATTCGGGCTCCGTTTCTTTTTTATGTCTTTCGACCAGTATTGGAATCACGACTTGGTATGTAATTTCAGTGTTATGATGCTAATTGTTTACGCGAGGATTAAGCGGAAAGATCCCCCCGTCCGGCGAGTTACCAGCCCGGCTTAAACGCATGGCATACCAAGCATTCCGCTCAATCCATGCAACAACGGTTGAAAATTCAAATTCGAAATAATAGCAATTAACTTCAATATGACAAATTAGACACCGTTTGCTGTGCCAGTCCAGAGAACCTATCTTGACCAATTTGGTGTTGATATCCACCTTGTCCAAGGAATTTTAATGTTGTGGCTAACTTTATTTTTGGTGTTAGTGCAGTTGATCGCGTGGACTAGTGTAACACATCCGTTATGCTTTCCAAAGCTTCCTTGGAAAGTCTGAAATTCTTTACAAAACTATGATAACATGTTAATTTTTATTTGCAAAACTACGATGAGATCCTTATTCCATCTCGGAGAGCTGTTCCTCACGTTCGTTTTCACTTGTAAACCACAACGCAACAGAATCCATTTGTTAGATTTATAACATTTTTACTCTTCAGAAACTTGCACAAGAAAATGTTTGCTTTAAAAATTGCCAGAAACAATTAACGTTTGACAAATAGTGTTGCCACCTCAATTACAATTTTTATTCGAAAGTAGTGCCAACGTGTGGTCACACTTTTTGTTCGATCCGTAAATTTTCCATGGTACCATTTCAAAATAAGCATAGATCTATTTTTTTGGAGACATCGCAATGTGATTACGATATCATTGTTTTTGTTGAAACCTGGCTTAATATTGATTTCCATGATGGAGAGTTTCTTGATACTAAAAAGTACGCTGTTTTCCGTAAGGACAGGGATTCTGTGAAAACTTGATGTTCCCGTGGAGGAGGTGTTTTGGTTGCTGTAAGAAAGTCTTTGAAGTCTACGTCTTTAGTGTTGCCTAATAGTGGCACGTTGCTTGATCAAATTTGCGTACGCTTGGAAGGATTGAATAGATTGTTTGTTATGGTGTCCTACATACCGCCAAATAGCAGTCAAAGCTTATATGTTTCGCATATGCATAATATCTCTGAAATGGCTCCTGATAACCAAAAAGATGGTTATTTGGTTCTGGGTGACTTCAGTTTATGTAATATAGTTTGGTCTTTACTGCCTAATTGTAATACCTTGTATCCCGGCAATGTTAATTTAACGCATGAAATCAATTGTATTGATACAATTCTTAGTTTTTCTTTAGTCCAAATTAATTCATTTTTTAATTGTCTTGGTCGATTATTAGATCTTGTATTTATTTCCAATAATATTAAATTTTCTAGTGAAAAATGTGAGCCCTTCAGTACTCCAGACATGCATCACGTGCCATTAAATGTAAATGTTGATTTTTATAAGTTTCCCTGCTCTAATATTGATTATTTACATTACGATTTTAGTAGCTGTAATTTTGAGGTTTTAAATCATCATATTTTGTGTATTGTTTGGTTGGATGTTTTTAAAAACAAAACCATCGATGATTGTTATTATGAATTTGCTTGTAAGATTAATGAAATACTTCATTCTGTGATGCCCAAGGTTAAGCCAGATTGTTATAAATTGCCATGGTATACCCCAGGCTTAAAAAAACTTAAAAATTTGAGAAATAAGTTTCACAACGTCTACAAATCCACAAATTGTGCTGAAAGTAAGAGGATGTTTGAGCATTATTCTAGGGAATTTGATTTTCTAAATAAATTTCTGTACAGCAATTACATTGTGCAATTTGAAAATAAAATAGTAACTAATCCACAGTCATTTTGGCACTTCATAAAAGCTAAACGTAGAAGCAGTGATTTTCCGTCATCAATGTTCTGGGAAGATAAATTGGCAAATTCTCCAGTTGAACAAGCAAACTTATTTCCCGGTTTCTTCAAATCCAACTTTTCCCGGTTTCTTCAAATCCAAGTATTGCTTCAAGTTTTTTGGATGGTGTTAACTCAATCACAAATTTATCTTTCTTTCAGTTTGATGAATCTGATATACTCGCTGCCTTATCTGATCTCAAGGATTCACCTAAACCTGATATAGATGGGCTTCCTAGGTTGTTTCTTAGGAAATGTAGTTTATCTGTTTGCGGTCCGCTAAAATTGATTTTTAACAATTCCCTTAAAGCTGGTACGTTCTTAAACCAATGGAAAGTTTCCACTATAATGCCTATTCATAAATCAGGATCAAAAAATGACATTAGCAATTATAGACCGATATCTAAATTATCTAAAGTATCAAAACTCTTGGAACATTTAGTTTATGAAAAAATTTATCATTTTATTTCCTAATTTTTATCTGAATCGCAGCACGGTTTCATAAAACATCGTTCAACAATTACTAACCTATTAGTCTTTACTAATTTCTGTATCAAGTCTTTTGAGTTAGGATTTCAAGTTGATATACTCTATTTTGACTTTTGCAAAGCCTTTGATAAGGTATCGCACAGTTTACTTTTAATGAAATTGGCTAAAATTGGATTTCATTCGTGTCTTTTACAGTGATTTGAATCGTATTTAACTAATAGAGTGTGTCGTGTGTGTGTTGATAATGTTTACTCTAATAGGTATACAGCAACCTCTGGTATACCGCAAGGTAGTATTTTAGGACCTCTACTTTTTGTATTATTTGTTAATGATATTGAATCATGTTTCAAACATTCTAAATTTCTCATGTATGCTGACGATTTTAAACTTTTTACTAAAATGTCTTGTCTTCAAGACTCTATTTTACTTCAGGAAGACATCAATCGATTAGACATTTGGAGTGATTGTAATCATTTAAAACTAAATACTTTTGCAAGGCGTATAAATTTAGCTAACTCCATCTATTTCATTGGGACTTATTTAATAATTAAAGTTAGTAAAATGTTAGACTTGGGCATTGTTTTTGATCCCAAACTGGTATTTAACTGGCAAATGGATTATATAATGCCTAAAGCGTACTCCACCCTTGCTTTTGTGAAAAGAAATAGTAAAGACTTTCGGAACCCTTACACACGAAAATTACTATACACCGCTTTTGTTAGATCTAAATTAGATTATGGTGCCATTATGTGGCGGCGCCGTAACGCCGGCAAGGCATAACAATCACAACAAATATCTTTGCGATCACCACCCGAATGATACCATCTTTGTCAATTTTTACCATCTCTGACATCATTTATGTCAACACAAAAACTTCGCAGTATTTGCTTCACTCAGTTTAATATTAATAAGCGGTTTTCTTCCAAAAATTGGTGGAAGAACTAATACATACATATTCTGAAGAAATCACGTCACCCGAATAGCGGAATCAGAGTTGATTTCGCTAAGTTTCATCGCCATTTTTGTAACTAAGTTTTGCCATTAATACCCAAAAGCTGAAAGCGTCAAGATCGGTCAAGTGCTAAGTCATCGCCAGCAGATTAAAGGAAATTAGTAATTGTGATAAGTACAGTAGGAGTTCCTATATGTCATTGTGGTACCCACAGAAAGAGATCCGCCTACATTCAGTGGCATTTTTATCACCAAAGTTAGGAGTCTGACCCAGAATTCCCCCGAGTGGTAAGTCTTTTTTGGGTAATGCTAGGACGACCGAAAGGTAATTGTTTCTTTTTTAAAGGGGTCGCAGTCACGGACTATCAGCAGGCCAAGTGCATCAGAACACTTTAGCCGTGTCTTCCATGCTCCACAGATCATTTCACCAGTACATCTGAGCACCAATAGCGTTTTCATTCCGCTTCGTCAGACACCAACACCAGCGCCTGCAACGCCATAAAATCCGCCAGGCTTTGCATTAATATCACCATTCCATAGGAATCCATAAAATTTCACCCATCTGATCAACTCCATCCATTTTCATCCACCATCAAGCCATAAACACAGGTAGTCCTCCGTAAACTCGGGGTAAGTCAGTTTTTTAACCTTTTCGGCCTAAGGGTCCAACGAATCCGGTCTAAAATCCGGGAGAACCCAGATTAAAGCAACAAAGACAGATCAATAGCCGCCCCAGAGGGGCGAATCTAACAAGGATGCCATAAAAGCACCTCCCAATGAAGTCAAATTGAAAAACACCATAAACCAATAAAAAAAAAGGAAACTACACATTCTGTGTTAGCATACTAAATGGTCTATGAAGCATACAAGTCCGCATAAGTAAGCTCAAGACCGAAAAGACCCAGAAACAGAGGTAAAAACCTCATCAAGACGAGACCTTGAAGTAATTTGGTCAACGTCGCATCATTGTACACATCCAAATCCCTGTAAAGTAGTGATGATCAGTCTTCAACATGCCAGGGTAAAATCTTAATTGGCCCACTTTTTAATTTACATTTTTATTTTTTATTTTTGATTATTTTTTAATTGTTACTTTGAATAGTTCGTAAGACAAGTGTAAAAGTGTTAAAACCTCGCCAGAGGAAAATGTGTTAAATTCGCGGCATTTCGTTCGTTTATTTATTGATTGTGAAGTGAGATTAAATTTCATTGAAGTGACCCGGGTGTGACTCCCAAAAGTTAGTAGTATTCGTTTTGCCCAAGTGAAAAGACGATAAATCGTACTTGTATTTGGTCATTTGTCATGGAGGCCCCCATACGGGATTAGTGCAGAGATGGGAGTGCCTAATAATTAGCAAAATGTGTTGGAATGCTATGACAAGTGACGAGAGACGATACATAATTTAAAGTAGATTTCGGTACGACGCACAGTGGTCGATTAATGTTCGCTAGCTGGACAAAACTATTAAATGAAAGTTTTTTTTGATTTTTTTTAATGCAAGTTTATTTATTTATTATTGTATTATCATATCTAATGCTTTAGGAGGTAAAGATTTATTTTTCTTATTTGGAAGGTGCTGTTTATCACTTATAACAGGATCAGAGGAAATGAGCAAATTATGAAAAACATCCTCATTGGTTGCGACTCGTGACATTTTTCTTGAGAAGCTTTCACTATATAGTTTGTAGTTTTTCTGACGAGCTTCTAAAACGTCTTCCGACAGTTGGCCAATAGGAACAGAAAGTTTTCAATAACGTCAGCACCATGAATAAGTATTTTATGAACGCTCACAGGCATTTTATACCAACTATATATGCTGACAAATAGTTTGGCTGTGTCTAAACAATACTTTCGGAATTTGGTTGTGTCAATTTTCAGCCCGGATGAAAGAGTAACCAGAACTATGGAAAAACGTTGCACGAGCTCATAATCAATTCGAATTATACTTGCTGTTTTTGCAGGGTCCTTGAAAAATGTACGGGCAGTGTTACCATCATTCGTGTTACCCCCACCTTGTTTCGGAAAATCTACTAATATTCCTAACTCATTCCTGAGCTGGTTTTGAAGATAGACTTTTTTACATTCAACCTATTGTTTAGCCTCCTCTTCTCTAGCCTGCCAACATTTGTTATCAAGTTTGTATGATAAGTGCAATAATGATTCCATAAATCGCATGTGTGCGTGAAGAGTTTGTAAACCATGTCCATATGCGTTACTATCACAGGGTTTGTTTAAACATTTCTCCAAGTCATTCATATCCTTTGGAGATGCTTTACATATGTAGCAAACAGCACTAGCTTTATTTTTGTTAATTGCGTTGCAAGTTTTACCATCAACCATTGTATTCAACATCACGTGATATATGTTAATGGTTTTTCCGTTTATAGTTAAACTAGTGGGTTGTAGCATATTTATTTCAGTTTCCATTCGATTAAACTCTGCCAAAGTTGTATCCGAACTTTCCTTAGCAAATTCAAACCTAATTGGCCGGCAATATCTTGGTGAGGAAGTTCTTGGATTTATCCATAATTTTGAACGTTCATTTTCAGATTTATTCTTGATTTCTAAAGGCACAATGCATGTTAACAGTATATCTGAATCGCTTGCGGCAGCATTAACTAAAAAATTTTGTTATAGCGGGAGTGTCCCCCACTACCGTCCACTCCCCCTTCTAAGTACATTCAAAAGTATCATCATTTTCACATCCAATATCAAATATTTCACGCTGTGCTTCTGAAAGACGCTGAACAGTAAAATCCAGTAAGGGCTGTAGCTTGACTTCAGCTATGGTTTCTGTAATCGTAATTGAAGGTGGGTAACAACTTTTCTTTGCTTCCAGTATAGAATCATAGCTAGGGTATATGTTCGCATTTATTTCTTTAGCATTTTTTTGAAGATTTTTATACTGATGCTTCGTTAATTTTAATTCTGTTATCAGAGCTAATGCTTCTTCAGGTGTATACGGGATCGCTGATTTTGTTATCTGAGGTACTTTTAGTTTCTTCAGAGTCTTGGGTGAACTGCCAACAACTTTTTTTACAGCTTCTGCCATAGAACGTTTACCTTCTTGTCTTAGCTTCGCTTCCGTTGCAATGAATAGTTCCTCTGCCGATTTATTCATGAGTTCTCGAATTTTTCGCTTTTTAGACTTTAATCCACATTCTTGAAATATTTTGTCTGGTTTTCCAAGTTTTGATTTTTGCTTGTTTATTTCCATTATTATAGGCATTTGAAATTTCTTAGACAGCCAAGTCTCTTCTGAATTTAAGAACGCACGAAGCGTACGTTTCTGTGCAACCCACTTTTGAAAAATTAATGATACAAACTTTTTGGTGTAAAGGAAACATTTTTTATGTTGATCCTCATTTGCATCCAATATGGAAAGTTTTGCATAAATAAACTTAAGCACGTCGCCCGCACAATCAGAAACAGACGATTTGAAAAGTCCGTTCTCTCTCATAAATAAAAATATATAATTTCTTGTAAGTGACGGCCTCTCAGTTGGAAGAGCATTGCTACCTAAAATATATAAAAAATATATTTTATGGTGGCTTTTGGCATGTAATGTTAATTGTTAATTAAAGTGAATGATTGGAACTGTATAATAAAATTACTTTCATGATCAGACTATATCAGACTTTTTTTATATCGTTCATTAAAAAAAAAAATTATTAATTTTGTAAGCAAAAAACCATAGACTCCATTTTTAATCCTTCATTTTTATAATATAAATATGAAATTAATTTTTTGTTAAGTACTTACAATGAGGATCTTGCGACATATTTGTTTTTTTTGTAATTCTTCTTTGGCCAATAAAAACTTGTACTAACAGTGGCAATGCAAATTCTCAACTGAAGCACATAATAATAAAATGAAATCAAACTGACTCATTGCAGTAAAAAATTAAAGCGCCAGCCTCCTTTGTTGTTTCTAACTTATTATTTGAATATTCCACTCTACATTTAACGGGAAAAAAATTTTAAAAAAATATGTTCACTTTACACTTTTGTCCAGCTACTGATGTATGAAATGGACCACTGTGCGACGTAGTTTTTTTTATATTATAAACCTTACCTTTGAGAGTCACAATCGGTCAGAGAGAGCTTAAAGAATTTAATCATATTACACGAATGAAAACTATAAACGTTTTCTAATCGACGGTATTACCGATTTTCTTTTTATGACTTTTCGTCCTCTTGCCATATAACTTGCCATACGGATTTAAGACATTTTCTATGTCGGGAATTTGTCTACAAATACTAACATCGATTGTTTAAATTTAATGACCATTAGTTAAGATAAGCCGTACCTATTAAGAATTGGTGATGTTAAATCAGAGCATCACCATACAATTAGTAAAGTTAAGGTACCCGATATGGGTTAGCGCTTTGCCCTGTGGGCATGATAAATGAGTTTTTGAGATAAGTGTGTCAAATAATTATAAACGTATTTGGCTATGAAAATAAAATTTGTTATAACGTTTGAATTCTTAACTTGGCGCGTTTAACATGCTCGGCTAAGGCAATTAAAAGGTACAAGGGAATAAGGGAGTTAAGTGCATCCAGGTATAGTAACATTCTTGGGACTCTGCTAAATTATCAGAGTCATGGCGAAGTCGCAGGGGCTTCGAGCGGGAGGGTCAAAGCTGACATTGACACCAGTCAGTTCACGAGTAAATCCTGTGTAACCTTTTTGCTTCTTCAATCCAAAACAAAACAAAACATATATATATTTTTAAATTCTTTTTCTTTATTATAACTTTTTCTCTTACAGGTCATCCATAGTGTTATTATCAATTTTAGTTTTTCTTGCTTGTTTTTTTTTTTGTTTATTGCTAACTTAACTTCGGGCTCCGTTTATTTAAATTTTATGTCGAAGAATCCGTTTGTGTGAACTTATAGACTCGGTATGTTTTCTAGTGTTTAGTGGCAGGCTGTAGTTGTGTTGATGAGTGAAAGATCCCCCCGTCCGGCGAGTTCCAAGCCCGGCTTACGCAAGGCATACTGAGCAACTCACTCGATCAGCACGTAAACTCGCGAATTAAATTTTTTGAAAAAAATTGCAGACCACACTGCCACACTGACATAATGGTACTCAACGTTTGGACTCCCAAGGCTGGTTTTTCAACCGACAGGAATCATAACCAAGTTGAGGCTTGCATGTTAGTGGACCCTGACAATTATTTGGAATCCCTACCATAATGTACGCATTAATCGTATTGAGTCATTGCAAAAGAAATTTATTAAATTCGCATTGTTTGAAGTAAATTTCCATAGTCCAATTCCTTCTTATGAAGCTAGATGCAGATTAATTCACTTGGAAACGCTATCTAGTCGGAGATCCAAGTGTTCTGTATTGTTTTTATACAAACTAATTTGTGGATTTGTAGATTGTCCTCCACTTATTAGCTGCATAAATATTAATACTCCCTTACGGTGTCTTAGAAATAATGAATTTTTAAATATTTCAGTTAATAGAAATAATTAAGCTTCTTTTGAGCCTATATTGAGGTGTCTTAAGGAATATAATACTGTTACGAATTCCATTATTCGTCCTTTTTGCGTTGTTTTATTCCCAATAATAAAACAAGGTTCGTTTTAAATTACGATAATTATAACGGTTTAACTTCCTTTTATTTTACTTATATAGTACAAAACTTTACTTTATTTACACCACTTTAATAAGTTTTATATTTTACTATCAATTCACGTTGCTCACTTTACGGGGTTTAATCACAAACTGAACTCTCCATTTCAAAGACCTTCGCTATTTATACCAACTCACCATACTCAAATGAAGGTATATCTAGCGAATTCAAGAACCTTCTAGACGTTGTTGTTGTTGCTTATCTTTGTAGAACAATCTCGAATGGCGGAGAATTATCTTTACTGAGGTGAATTCATGCTACTGGTTTAGCGAGCTGGTACGTTGTAACAATGCATACTTTCAGGCGCAGCACTAACCGCCTGTTATTTACATACTGTTAGTAGAGTCATTAACAGCAAGCAAAAGCTTTTACTTATTCGTAACACTGCCCCCCACTTAAGTCTGTTCGTCGAGCAGGCTCAACCCTCCGTTTTCCATACAGAGCTAGTCTTTCCAAATGCACGACTTTCAATTTAGCTCTTGGACTTTGGCTTTTCTGGATTCTATAAACCACGTCATTTATTCGTTTGACAACCTTGTAAGGGCCTTCCCAGTGAGTCTGAAGTTTTGGAGATAAACCCTTCTTGCGCTGTGGGTTGAACAGTAAAACTAGCTGGCCTTCATGAAATTCTTCTGAATTTTCCGCTCGGTCGTATCTGGCTTTCATTTTGTTACTGACCATTTTTAATTTGTTGCGCACAAATTCATGGAGATCATTAAGATCCCCCGTGTCATGGTAATTGACATCACTGTTCACAGGGTCAGACGCTGGTATGGTATCGAACTCCAAATCTCCAGGCAGCTTCAGCTTATTTCCGAAAACTACTTTAGCGGGTGTTCGCGAAGTGGAGTCATGGGTGGCCGTCCTATATGCCAAAAGGAACTTCGGTTTGTGTTCGTCCCAATCTCTTTGATCTGCACTGACTACTTTTCTTAGGTATTCTTCAAGAGTTCGGTTGAATCTTTCAACCATTCCGTCAGACTGAGGATGCAATGGTGTTGTTCTTGTTTTCCGAATACCGTATGACTCACACATTTCTTTGAAGATGGTCGATTCAAAATTCCTACCCTGGTCCGAATGGATCTCCGAGGGGACACCAAAACGGCATATCCAGTTATCCACAAATACTTTAATTATAGTCTTTGCTTCCTGATTTGGAACAGGGTATACTTCGGGCCATTTATTGAAGTAATCCATAACCACTAAGACGTACTGGTTTCCTGAGCTACTGACTGGAAATGGACCAGCCACATCCATAGCTATACGCTCAAAGGATGCACCTGAGTTGTATTGCTGCATATGGCCATGACTTCTTCGCGTTGGTCCCTTAGCTGTCATGCATTGGGTGCAATTTGCTATCCAATCGGCTACCGCTTGTTGACAGCCAACCCAGTAGAACCGTTCCTTTAGCTTTTCAATGGTCTTGGTTATTCCTAGATGTCCTCCACTCGGGCCATTATGGAATTCTGTCATTATCTCTTTTTCCTTAGAGGAAGGTACCACTATTGACTATTTTACCATCCTCACTTTCCCATAACCGGTATAGGCAACCATCCAATAATTTTAGGCTGTTCCACTGGGCCCAGTATGCTTTCATCAGGGGGCTCTCTGAGGCGATGTCATTGCGTGTTGGTCTTTCACCTTTTTCTTTTGCAGAAATTATTTTTGACAGTATAGGGTCGCTTCTGTGTGCTGTTGACCAGTCTTCGTTGGATTCTAGTCGAAGCAGACGTACGTCAATGATGTTTTCTTTCACCTCTGCTTTTGAGCAGTGTTTGCATTCCAGCTTGCTTGCAGCATTACCGTGTTTTCCTCCTTTTCTATGCTCAATGCTGAAGTCTAAGCTCTGCAGTCTTTCAATCCAACGAGCAAGTTGGCCTTCGGGGTTCTTAAATTGCAGTAGCCATCTTAGCGCCGCATGATCGGTTCTTAACTGAAAAGGCTGGCCGTACAGATACTTGTGGTAGTGTTTAACACACTCTATGACTGCCAGTAGCTCTCGTCTCGTAACACAGTAGTTTTTCTCTGGCTTTGAGAGTATTCGGCTGTAGTACCCAATAACTTTTTCCTGGCCATTGATTTCCTGCAAGAGCACGTCACCTATTCCGTAACCACTCGCGTCAGTATCCAACATGAATTTCTCTCCAGCAACAGGATATGCAAGCAAAGGAGCCGCGCATAAATATTCTTTCAGTTGGTGGAATGACTTCTTGTTTTTCGCTCCAACAGTACGGCCGATTTTTCATTGTCAACTCGTGAAGACTTGCAGCCACTGTGGCGAAACCTGGCACAAACCGTCTGTAGTACGTACAGAGCCCTAGAAACCTGCGTAATTCATGGAGATTCTGCAGTCGTGGCCAATCCTTCACTGTCAGGATTTTGTCTTCATCGGTGGAAATGCCATTTGCTGCCACTCGATGTCCCAAGTATTTTACTTCTTTCTGGAACAGAGAACACTTCTTCGGGCTGAGTTTCAACCCAGCCGCGGTTATACGTTGAAGGACTTCTTTAAGATTCTTCAGGTGTTCATCGAATGTTTTCCCCATGACAATGATGTTGTCTAGGTACACCAAGCATGTTCGCCAATGAAGTCCTTTCAACACGCACTCCATTAATCGCTCGAAGGTGTCTGGAGCGTTACAGAGTCCAAATGGCATTACTTTGAACTGCCACAGACTATCCCCTACGGTAAATGCAGTTTTCTCCTTGTCTTTCTCGCTGATTTCTACTTGCAAGTCCAGCGTGGAGAACCATTTTGTTCCTGACAACGTGTCCAATGTGTCATTAATTCTTGGTAGTGGATAACTGTCCTTTTTGGTGACGTCGTTGAGCTTTCTATAATCCACACAAAATCGAGTACTTCCATCTTCCTTCTTAACTAGTACCACCGGCGAGCTTGAAGAGGGTTCGATTACACCATGCTTCTGCATTTCAGCTACAAGTTTCTTCACCTCATCTCTTTTTACAAGTGGAAGACTTCTGGGCGCCTGCTTTATTGGTCTCGCTTCCCCTGTGTTGATGTCATGCTTTACCATTCATGTCCTACCTTGGCATTCTTTTTTTAGGACGAAGGCAGACGCATGCTTCCGCAGTAATTGCTTTGCTTTGTTCCTATCAGATGGCTTTAGTTCTCGCACCCACTCACTGAGATGCGACTCCAGTACTTTCTGCTCCTTTTCTTTTAGTTTGAGGGTTTGGGTCATTTCTTTAAGATCGTTTATGGCACCCTTCAAATCTCCTGCCTCCGTCTCCATTTCAATTTTTCTAACTCTTTGTATTTGAGGCTTGGACACACATTTCGCTGTCTCCTGTGCCAATGCGAACGAAACGGTTTCGGCGAATGTAGCTTTTTGTGTGGCACAAGTCACGTATTTTATGTCAGGATCACGGATGCCGTTGACGAATGCTTCAATCTTAAATTGATCCAAGAGTGGGTGGGACTCGCCAGGATAAGTCATCAACACCAAACGTTCCACCTCTGTTGCGAAGTCCTGAAGTGATTCATTATGCTTTTGCACTCGGCCTCTTAGTTTCATGCGATATAATTCCTTCTTGTGATCGCCACCATACTTGCGTTGTAACGCAGCCAGTATATCCTCGTAGTTGTTTCTGGCACTGACGGGAATGCTCTGAAGGACTTTTGCTGCGCTGCCTTTCAGTGCTAAAATCAGCTCTACTGCCTTGTCGTTGCTGTTCCACAAGTTCTTAATTGCGATCATTTCGAGTTGGAATTTTAAAACGTCAAATGGGTTAGAGCCATCGAAACTGGGAGCTTTCAATCTACTAGAGGCTTCAGAAATTACTCGCTCTCCCCCTCTTGTAACTGAAGTTCATTCGTTTTCCTTTGCTATTCACTTACATCATTTTTTAGTTCCCGTTCGACTTCCTCGAACTTATGTTCAACTTCTTCAATATTCTGCCCCATTTCCTCGAACTTGTGTTCAACCTCTTCGAATTGATCGTTCACTTGAATCTCCATATTGCTCACAACTTCGGAGATTTCTTGCAGTTTCTCATTTGTGGCATTTGATGTTTCCTGAATAATTCTTTAGTTGTTCAACTTTGAGTTCTTCAAACTTCATCGTTGTCCTTAATTCGTAATTTCACTTCTGACACCAATGTTACGAATTCCCTTATTCATCCTTTTTGCGCTGTTTTATTCCCAATAATAAAACAAGGTTCGTTTTAAATTACGATAATTACAACGGTTTAACTTCCTTTTATTTTACTTATATAGTACAAAGTTTACTTTATTTACACCACTTTAATAAGTTTTATATTTTACTATCAATTCGCGTTGCTCACTTTACGGGGTTTAATCACAAACTGAACTCTAAATTTCAAAGACCTTCGCTATTTATACCAACTCACCATACTCAAATGAAGGTATATCTAGCGAATTCAAGACCCTTCTAGACATTGTTGTTGTTGCTTATCTTTGTAGAACAATCTCGAATGGCGGAGAATTATCTTTACTGAGGTGAATTCATGCTACTGGTTTAGCGAGCTGGTACGTTGTAACAATGCATACTTTCAGGCGCAGCACTAACCGCCTGTTATTTACATACTGTTAGTAGAGTCATTAACAGCACGCAAAAACTTTTACTTATTCGTAACAATACTATTAATATGAATTGTTCAATTGATTTTTCGATTTCACTTAATAAATTTAAAAATATTTTTGGATTTAAATTACTTTTAGTTAAGCTAGTCTGTAAGGATTGTAATCCATAGACATAAATAAATAAAACAACATGCGAACAGTTTCAGCATTCGAAACGAATTACATAGTAGGGGCCCTGTTCCCGTACTCGAGAGAGCGTTACCGTACTCAAGAAAATAGTGAAAGTAGTAAGAAATTTGAAGTTCTCTTTTACAACTTTTTACTAGTTTTACTCGAAGAATTTTACCGAGTAAAAGTAGTAAATTGTCATTCTCTATTGAATTGTCAAAATAAATTGTAAAGATAATTTTATATAGGCAACTGAATTGTTTTTATTGTAAACACAAACTGAAATACATAATATCGCTGTGGTCAATTCTAGCAATGCGGGGTATTTCCTGTTGGACATTTCGGACGAGGGCCATGTTGTGAACACAATTCTGATGTAAGTTTTATCACATTTACTATTTTTCGTTTCCGTTCTTTTTTGAAACTTGGTCTCTCAGAGAGAATTTTTGGTTATTTCTGCTGAAAATCTCTTTGACTAATTTTACCATTAAAAAAGTACGGGAACAAACTTAATAATTGAAAGAAAACAGTCGAACGTGGATGGGCATATGGAAGTGTTTTGCATTTCATTGCTTATAAGTAGTTGCCACTTTTGGCTGAAATACCATCCTCCTCAATCCTCAAATTTTTTAAAAATAATTCAAAATTAGAGAAAAATAAAGGAACACGAAATATTAGAAAGAAAATATGCGGTCGGATTCATGGGTCCCGCTGGACCAAAAATGGGGTCCACCTAAGGGACACGTTGGAACAAGTAAGTATGGGTATTCAGATGAAACACATTCTTCAATGGTGGTTTTACTTTTGATGTCTGACATCGGGTGTCAAGATAGCCCAACTTTTAAGCATATTATAGGGGGTCTTTGGAATGGAAAAACTACCGAAGCTGTGAATCCGGTATTGAACACTTCTCAGAGAAAATCCCCAATCCCGGCCGCACAGAAACCGTTGCAAATTGATCGCAAATTTTTTTAACTTTCCGTGTTACTATATTTTACTCGAGATTAGGGGTTTTAAGCCCTCGCTGGCCAAGTGCATATGTGCCCTAATTTTCATTTAATTTGGAATACAAATGAGGTCAACATTCTGAGTCCGAAAAAGATTCTCAGAAGTTACCATAAAGTGTCCCCTCTGACTGAAAAGATTCATAAATATGAACCTCGGAATTTTCTGTTACTTTCATGGATCAGTTCTGACTCATTTAGATTGCTTTTATTGCCAATTTTCGCGGAATTTCACAATGCTGTAAATATTCTCCCAGTCGATTTATATACTAACAAAATGTTGGAAATTATTAAAAAATTTCGTAAATTTTCACATGGTGTCTTATGGTCAGTTTTTCAGAGCGAGTTTAAACCGCGGATTACTAAAACTGAGATTAGATTTAATCTTAGTTTAACTGTCCATTCTGTTTTTCAGTGCACAGTTAAATACATCACAATATTTTTACTCTGTCATGGCAACCTTGTCCAAATGTCAAATATATCAACAGTTGTTTGTTGTTATGTCTTTTTTTTTGTTTTGGTAATTGTTCTACGTGGTTCCAGTTTTTTTATGTGTTTTTTATATGTGGCCCAATCAATTCAAGAACTGCATATGCAGATGCTTTTGTTAGACGGAATCTTACATAGAAGTCATTTACGCCAAGCAAATTGAAGTGATTTGTCCGGGTCATTATTGTGCGTTGTTTTCCTGTAACCTCATAACAAAATTCTTCGCACATTTCTTGGTCACTAATGTCTTCTAGATCCGAGGAAAAACCCATTTTCCAAACTCCAAAAATTTCAACAAAATATTTTATTGTATACATACACAAAATTCTTCTTCTTGCTTTTCATTGCTGTTGTCAAAAGCCAACACAATCTAAACCTAGTTTAACTCGCACAAATTGGAGAGTTAAACGTAGTTTTACCTTTGATTGCAAAAATGAAAATCTGGTTTAAACGTAGTTTAACTCATATCCGAAGATGATCTCCGACTGAAAAACTGGCCATTAAAGTCATAAGTCATGGTAGAATAAGTAATGTCAACTCGTTAAAACAATTCACATGTATTTTGTTTTTGCACTTTTTTGTTTAGTTTTACTGTAAGTACACACATATAGAAAGTTTGATAGATAAGAAACACCAAACAAAAACAAAATCCCTGTTTTTGTTGCCTAAAATTACAACAACTCCTACTGCGTTTACATTACTTATTTTACCATGGTCATAAGTCGTAAGTCATATTTGAAGAAAAATAGTTCACTTATGACCACACCATAGATTATCGTATTGAAAAGATATAAAACGTCAAAATCAAAACTTACCGGAATAAGCTCGGTATTCAGTTTTTATGAAATTTTAGTTGCCATAAGAAGTACGTGTATAAAAAATAACGAAAATTTCATGAACCGAAAATTCCGCTCACTTTTCATTTGCATGTTACTCAGCTCTTTGCAAAAATTTTGTAGGCAAAATTAAGTACAGGGTTGTTACGTACTTGATAATTGTTTGGGACCGGAATTTTGACATTTCGATTTTTTTAGCACACAAAAGTAATACAATATACGTTAAAAATAAAATGGAGTGCAAAGTGTGGCGGCGCCCTAACGGCGTCAAATTACAACAACCACCTTTTGTAGACACACTCCATACGGTTGTACCAATTACAACAACCACTTTTGTGGCCATACCTATATGGTTACGCCGATTACAACAACCACCCTGGAACGTACCTGTTAGAATTGCATCAATGTCATATTTTTCCAGTCTGTCATCGTAATGGTCATTGTGAAATAATTAACCAACACAGACATTCGGCGAAAAGTAAAACCACGCGACCAGAGAAACAAGCCGATGCCAAATCGTCGTCGGCGGCGGCTCTGAGATTTTTAGCCGGTCGGCGGCGGCCGTTGTAAAGTTTTACCGGTGGCGGCTCAATTTTCGGCTTGCAGTCAACAATTTTTTTGGTCGTGTGATAGTGCGGATGTTAATTGTAATTGTTAAATAACAAAAGAATCACAATTGCAAAAAGGCACAAATAATTACACACTGATTTAAAAGTTAAATTTATCTTCATTCCCTTTTTCAGGGAATCTTTAGCGTCTTGTTCGAAGCTACAGCCATCATAGAGGAATTTAGGATAGAGTAATTTATTCTCTCATCTGACTTTTCATTTCAAACCCTTCGTCGTAGGTTTGTGCAAATAAGAGAAATTCGACGAAAATTAACTTACAGCAGGTAGAGGTACAGTAAATGTTGACTTAACTGTTTTATTTCGATTTCGTATATAACTGTGGAATTTAAATGTATTTTTCACTTTTCTGTTTATTTTTATCATTGGTATACATTTGTATTGTATTTAACACAACTATTTTGCCACACAAACACGAAATGCGGCTGTTGTTGCTTTGTTGGACGTTGTGTTCCAATGCCTCTATCCGGTATTATTGAACCATCCTTTCCACCATCTAATGGTCACTTGCAACTATACCTATGACGTTAAAAATATTGAGACAATGAATTACTCTATCCTAAATTCCTCTATGCCCTGTACTTTATATACTTATACATACTAACCGCCTTATTCATAAAAAGTTGTGAGAGGTTTGACAGACGTTTTTTGTATGATAAGCCGTCTCTCAAACCTCTCCTAACTTTTTATGAATAAGGCCGTTAATTTTTTGTTTCAAATGTTATTTCATGTTTACGCTTTCTTTTAACTTTTTATTTTATTTTGATTGCACTTTAACCACATAAGCCCTATTTTTTGTTTTTTTAGAGTTGTAGGTTTGCTCATGGTGAGTGAAAACAGTTAAAAATTCCGGGAAACGCATAGTTTTCATGATATGACCTTTCAAGTAATGGACATACAATTTGAAGTATTTAGGTCTATATCTAAAGGATCGGGTCGAAATTGGTACCGTTGTAAACGCTCTGTTAACCCACTGAGGAGAGGTTTAAAGTTTTATGTTTTTTAGTCCTAAGTTTTTACGAAAAATTTTCATTATGTCAAAATATAATCCATGTGAGGTGTATGTTTTACTTAGTATGGACATAAATGTTGTTACTAAATTGAACATACCCATTAGAATAGTAAAATTTAACACACCCTTTTATTATCATATGTTTTTTGAAAGTTAACGTCTATTGCGTTAGTCAGTTGCGGGAATTTGAAATTGTGTCAATTTTCACCATGGAGTGGTCAGATAAGAAAAACCGTATCGCAGATATAGCACTATTTAAGTGTGGAAAGAAAAAAAACGATATTTTCAAAACGCTCCGCCCGCTCGGCATTAGTCGCATGTTCGTCTACAGGTGCATACAATTGTTCGAGGCGACTGGAGATATAAAAGACCGCCCCAGTCGTGCCGCCATCGAACCGTTCGGACACAGCAAGTCATCAAAGCCGTCAAAGCAAGAATTCAACGAAATGCTCTTCGGAAACAGAAAATCATGGCCCGTGAGATGAAAATCACGGAAAAGTCCATGAGCCGAGTTATTAAAAAAGACTTGGGACTTGGACCTTTAAAATGGCGTACAGGATATTTGTTGACTACAACTTTAAAAAAAATAGGATAGAAAAATCCAAACGTCGTTTGGTGAAGTACGCTGATAACTTGCATAGAAAAATCTTGTTTACGGATGAAAAAATTTTTACGGTACAGGAAAAATTTAACAAACAAAATGATAGGGTTTATGCATGCTTATCTAAAGAAGTATCTGAGCTCATCCCACGGGTCGAAAAGGGTCATCATCCAGCTGAAGTCATGGTTTGGTGGGGTGCCTCTTATGATGGGGTAACTGACTTACATTCCTGTGAACAAGGGGTCAAAACATCGACCAAAGTTTACGAGGAAACTGCTTTCGAAGCAGTTGTGAAGCCGTTTACCTATTCCCTGTTCCAAAACCAGCCGTGGAACAAGATTTAGCACCAGCTTATAAGCTTTTATATACTCTGAAGATTTGATCTGGACCCTCTGGATTACAATTTGTGGACCGTTTTAGAGGACATGGTCTGCCACAAAACAAACCCCTTTTGTAGGAATCGAATTTACTGAAGTGAAGTAAGAAAGTACAGGCCTAAAATATTTAAGAGTCATATATCTAAGGTTGCTACAATATATGTATGTAATATGAAAATAACATATCATGATAACAAAACATAACATTATACATATATAACTGCAACAACCCCAACATTGATTCTCTTAAGACAGCTTTGGTTCGTGCCAATGGATGAGGTGCATGCAGCTATTGATGATTGACCAATGAAACTGTACACAATACATATCAATAAATATATTAAAAAATTGATCAAAAAACGTTCATTAGTTTTTGTTTTATAGCCCAAAATAACAGTAACAGTATTTATGTCCATACTAAGTATAATATGTTCTGAAGTTAAGATTTCAAGCTTTAATTTGCGGTATTAATTCTCTCTTTAACCATTTAAACACCAGAATGATGATGATATATTTTTTTGTTCTAAAACTATTAGGGAAACTGCAGCCGGTGGGACGAGTTTTAAAATGTAAATAACATGAGGAACGACGAAAAACACCCATTTTGAAAAATTATTTTAAAAAAATCGCTTGAATTTGTTGAAATAAATTTCATAGTATGGGTTTCCAGGTTTAATGAGACATATTGTACCATGGTTCATATTTTGACAAAAGTATTCTCCCAAAAAGTTTGAACCAAAAACTTGAAACCGCCCCACAGTGGGTTAATGAAATCGGAAAAATTGGACGTTGTTTCAAAAGGGTTTACATAATCTTCCCAATGACAAGCCGATCCGATAATAAACAGCGAAGATATGTATATATGTACATATATTTTATTTTGAAAATTGGAACGACCAAGTCTCGGAAACAAAATTTACTTTGTTTTACACGTTTCACAGGAAAAACAAAAAAGTTAACTTAAACTTACGCTTTAAGAAGGATATTTTCTTCGAAGCAGTGAAAACAAAATCTATTACCCTTCAAAATGGTTCTGCCTCCAATGATGAAGGTTCCAAAATGATTCCAGCATTCGGAGCCGGCGCCGTAGCATGGAAAAAATTTTGCGTGTTCTATCGCATATTATTTCTGTGTTACCAATTTCTGATAAAAAGCCAGGTTATGTTCGATCCCGTGCCATTTTCACTATTTTTATATGTTTGGCATCCTCGTTTTACAACGGAACTTGGCGTCATGTTAGACAGTGTTGTACAAATCATCATAATGAGTACAAGTACCTCGGTACCGGGTAATCGTTATTGGTTACATTAAAGTACTTAAGCTTTTAAGTACACGTAACGAAAAAATCGGCGGCTTCGAGTTAATCGACTCATATTTTAAGCCGATTGTAGCCGATTAAATCGGCGGCGGCTCGGAGTATAAAAAATTACGGGCGGCGGCGGCTCGTCGGCTCAAATTCGCTCGGCTTGTTACTCTGCACGCGACAACGGTAGTGAAACCCATTTTTATTGGAATAATAAAATCGCGCGCCACATCGTAGCAGAAAGAAACGGTAAGTTACTTAATTATTGGGTTTTTGGTGCATCGGTTGTACCGCCATCTTTTTACACCGAGGTTAGACGGCGACTCAACATCGGCAGCGTCATCATTAACGAAGTGACCTGGCGGAGAAATACACCAGAAGTAAACCAGCAAGTAATCCCGGCACCCAGTGTGAAAAAATATAGTGTTTAGTGCCCGCGTTTGTGAGTAATTTGTGTCCCAAGTACAACCATTTTTGGTTGAGACACCAGCGACCGGGCGGCGAAACACAATCGTGTCGGCTAGCGACAGCTAGGTAAGTTAAACCCCCGAAAAGTTTATGGAGTCGATCTTGACGACTTTTTGTGCATCCACAGCCCGCAGTGTACCATCACCAGCAGCAAAACTTCAACCGCATCCAACATCATCAGCCAAATTTCAGTCACCAGCCATAGCATCAGCCAAATTTCCAGCCATAGCCGCATATAAATTGCCATATGGTTACGCCGATTACAACAACCACCCTGGAACGTACCTGTTAGAATTGCATCAATGTCATATTTTTCCAGTCTGTCATCGTAATGGTCATTGTGAAATAATTAACCAACACAGACATTCGGCGAAAAGTAAAACCACGCGACCAGAGAAACAAGCCGATGCCAAATCGTTGTCGGCGGCGGCTCTGAGATTTTTAGCCGGTCGGCGGCGGCCGTTGTAAAGTTTTACCGGCGGCGGCTCAATTTTCGGCTTGCAGTCAACAATTTTTTTGGTCGTGTGATAGTGCGGATGTTAATTGTAATTGTTAAATAACAAAAGAATCACAATTGCAAAAAGGCACAAATAATTACACACTGATTTAAAAGTTAAATTTATCTTCATTCCCTTTTTCAGGGAATCTTTAGCGTCTTGTTCGAAGCTACAGCCATCATAGAGGAATTTAGGATAGAGTAATTTATTCTCTCATCTGACTTTTCATTTCAAACCCTTCGTCGTAGATTTGTGCAAATAAGAGAAATTCGACGAAAATTAACTTACAGCAGGTAGAGGTACAGTAAATATTGACTTAACTGTTTTATTTCGATTTCGTATATAACTGTGGAATTTAAATGTATTTTTCACTTTTCTGTTTATTTTTATCATTGGTATACATTTGTATTGTATTTAACACAACTATTTTGCCACACAAACACGAAATGCGGCTGTTGTTGCTTTGTTGGACGTTGTGTTCCAATGCCTCTATCTGGTATTATTGAACCATCCTTTCCACCATCTAATGGTCACTTGCAACTATACCTATGACGTTAAAAATATTGAGACAATGAATTACTCTATCCTAAATTCCTCTATGCCCTGTACTTTATATACTTATACATACTAACCGCCTTATTCATAAAAAGTTGTGAGAGGTTTGACAGACGTTTTTTGTATGATAAGCCGTCTCTCAAACCTCTCCTAACTTTTTATGAATAAGGCCGTTAATTTTTTGTTTCAAATGTTATTTCATGTTTACGCTTTCTTTTAACTTTTTATTTTATTTTGATTGCACTTTAACCACATAAGCCCTATTTTTTGTTTTTTTAGAGTTGTAGGTTTGCTCATGGTGAGTGAAAACAGTTAAAAATTCCGGGAAACGCATAGTTTTCATGATATGACCTTTCAAGTAATGGACATACAATTTGAAGTATTTAGGTCTATATCTAAAGGATCGGGTCGAAATTGGTACCGTTGTAAACGCTCTGTTAACCCACTGAGGAGAGGTTTAAAGTTTTATGTTTTTTAGTCCTAAGTTTTTACGAAAAATTTTCATTATGTCAAAATATAATCCATGTGAGGTGTATGTTTTACTTAGTATGGACATAAATGTTGTTACTAAATTGAACATACCCATTAGAATAGTAAAATTTAACACACCCTTTTATTATCATATGTTTTTTGAAAGTTAACGTCTATTGCGTTAGTCAGTTGCGGGAATTTGAAATTGTGTCAATTTTCACCATGGAGTGGTCAGATAAGAAAAACCGTATCGCAGATATAGCACTATTTAAGTGTGGAAAGAAAAAAAACGATATTTTCAAAACGCTCCGCCCGCTCGGCATTAGTCGCATGTTCGTCTACAGGTGCATACAATTGTTCGAGGCGACTGGAGATATAAAAGACCGCCCCAGTCGTGCCGCCATCGAACCATTCGGACACAGCAAGTCATCAAAGCCGTCAAAGCAAGAATTCAACGAAATGCTCTTCGGAAACAGAAAATCATGGCCCGTGAGATGAAAATCACGGAAAAGTCCATGAGCCGAGTTATTAAAAAAGACTTGGGACTTGGACCTTTAAAACGGCGTACAGGATATTTGTTGACTACAACTTTAAAAAAAATAGGATAGAAAAATCCAAACGTCGTTTGGTGAAGTACGCTGATAACTTGCATAGAAAAATCTTGTTTACGGATGAAAAAATTTTTACGGTACAGGAAAAATTTAACAAACAAAATGATAGGGTTTATGCATGCTTATCTAAAGAAGTATCTGAGCTCATCCCACGGGTCGAAAAGGGTCATCATCCAGCTGAAGTCATGGTTTGGTGGGGTGCCTCTTATGATGGGGTAACTGACTTACATTCCTGTGAACAAGGGGTCAAAACATCGACCAAAGTTTACGAGGAAACTGCTTTCGAAGCAGTTGTGAAGCCGTTTACCTATTCCCTGTTCCAAAACCAGCCGTGGAACAAGATTTAGCACCAGCTTATAAGCTTTTATATACTCTGAAGATTTGATCTGGACCCTCTGGATTACAATTTGTGGACCGTTTTAGAGGACATGGTCTGCCACAAAACAAACCCCTTTTGTAGGAATCGAATTTACTGAAGTGAAGTAAGAAAGTACAGGCCGAAAATATTTAAGAGTCATATATCTAAGGTTGCTACAATATATGTATGTAATATGAAAATAACATATCATGATAACAAAACATAACATTATACATATATAACTGCAACAATCCCAACATTGATTCTCTTAAGACAGCTTTGGTTCGTGCCAATGGATGAGGTGCATGCAGCTATTGATGATTGACCAATGAAACTGTACACAATACATATCAATAAATATATTAAAAAAATTGATCAAAAAACGTTCATTAGTTTTTGTTTTATAGCCCAAAATAACAGTAACAGTATTTATGTCCATACTAAGTATAATATGTTCTGAAGTTAAGATTTCAAGCTTTAATTTGCGGTATTAATTCTCTCTTTAACCATTTAAACACCAGAATGATGATGATATATTTTTTTGTTCTAAAACTATTAGGGAAACTGCAGCCGGTGGGACGAGTTTTAAAATGTAAATAACATGAGGAACGACGAAAAACACCCATTTTGAAAAATTATTTTAAAAAAATCGCTTGAATTTGTTGAAATAAATTTCATAGTATGGGTTTCCAGGTTTAATGAGACATATTGTACCATGGTTCATATTTTGACAAAAGTATTCTCCCAAAAAGTTTGAACCAAAAACTTGAAACCGCCCCACAGTGGGTTAATGAAATCGGAAAAATTGGACGTTGTTGCAAAAGGGTTTACATAATCTTCCCAATGACAAGCCGATCCGATAATAAACAGCGAAGATATGTATATATGTACATATATTTTATTTTGAAAATTGGAACGACCAAGTCTCGGAAACAAAATTTACTTTGTTTTACACGTTTCACAGGAAAAACAAAAAAGTTAACTTAAACTTACGCTTTAAGAAGGATATTTTCTTCGAAGCAGTGAAAACAAAATCTATTACCCTTCAAAATGGTTCTGCCTCCAATGATGAAGGTTCCAAAATGATTCCAGCATTCGGAGCCGGCGCCGTAGCATGGAAAAAATTTTGCGTGTTCTATCGCATATTATTTCTGTGTTACCAATTTCTGATAAAACGCCAGGTTATGTTCGATCCCGTGCCATTTTCACTATTTTTATATGTTTGGCATCCTCGTTTTACAACGGAACTTGGCGTCATGTTAGACAGTGTTGTACAAATCATCATAATGAGTACAAGTACCTCGGTACCGGGTAATCGTTATTGGTTACATTAAAGTACTTAAGCTTTTAAGTACACGTAACGAAAAAATCGGCGGCTTCGAGTTAATCGACTCATATTTTAAGCCGATTGTAGCCGATTAAATCGGCGGCGGCTCGGAGTATAAAAAATTACGGGCGGCGGCGGCTCGTCGGCTCAAATTCGCTCGGCTTGTTACTCTGCACGCGACAACGGTAGTGAAACCCATTTTTATTGGAATAATAAAATCGCGCGCCACATCGTAGCAGAAAGAAACGGTAAGTTACTTAATTATTGGGTTTTTGGTGCATCGGTTGTACCGCCATCTTTTTACACCGAGGTTAGACGGCGACTCAACATCGGCAGCGTCATCATTAACGAAGTGACCTGGCGGAGAAATACACCAGAAGTAAACCAGCAAGTAATCCCGGCACCCAGTGTGAAAAAATATAGTGTTTAGTGCCCGCGTTTGTGAGTAATTTGTGTCCCAAGTACAACCATTTTTGGTTGAGACACCAGCGACCGGGCGGCGAAACACAATCGTGTCGGCTAGCGACAGCTAGGTAAGTTAAACCCCCGAAAAGTTTATGGAGTCGATCTTGACGACTTTTTGTGCATCCACAGCCCGCAGTGTACCATCACCAGCAGCAAAACTCCAACCGCATCCAACATCATCAGCCAAATTTCAGTCACCAGCCATAGCATCAGCCAAATTTCCAGCCATAGCCGCATATAAATTGCCATATGGTTACGCCGATTACAACAACCACCCTGGAACGTACCTGTTAGAATTGCATCAATGTCATATTTTTCCAGTCTGTCATCGTAATGGTCATTGTGAAATAATTAACCAACACAGACATTCGGCGAAAAGTAAAACCACGCGACCAGAGAAACAAGCCGATGCCAAATCGTTGTCGGCGGCGGCTCTGAGATTTTTAGCCGGTCGGCGGCGGCCGTTGTAAAGTTTTACCGGCGGCGGCTCAATTTTCGGCTTGCAGTCAACAATTTTTTTGGTCGTGTGATAGTGCGGATGTTAATTGTAATTGTTAAATAACAAAAGAATCACAACTGCAAAAAGGCACAAATAATTACACACTGATTTAAAAGTTAAATTTATCTTCATTCCCTTTTTCAGGGAATCTTTAGCGTCTTGTTCGAAGCTACAGCCATCATAGAGGAATTTAGGATAGAGTAATTTATTCTCTCATCTGACTTTTCATTTCAAACCCTTCGTCGTAGGTTTGTGCAAATAAGAGAAATTCGACGAAAATTAACTTACAGCAGGTAGAGGTACAGTAAATGTTGACTTAACTGTTTTATTTCGATTTCGTATATAACTGTGGAATTTAAATGTATTTTTCACTTTTCTGTTTATTTTTATCATTGGTATACATTTGTATTGTATTTAACACAACTATTTTGCCACACAAACACGAAATGCGGCTGTTGTTGCTTTGTTGGACGTTGTGTTCCAATGCCTCTATCTGGTATTATTGAACCATCCTTTCCACCATCTAATGGTCACTTGCAACTATACCTATGACGTTAAAAATATTGAGACAATGAATTACTCTATCCTAAATTCCTCTATGCCCTGTACTTTATATACTTATACATACTAACCGCCTTATTCATAAAAAGTTGTGAGAGGTTTGACAGACGTTTTTTTGTATGATAAGCCGTCTCTCAAACCTCTCCTAACTTTTTATGAATAAGGCCGTTAATTTTTTGTTTCAAATGTTATTTCATGTTTACGCTTTCTTTTAACTTTTTATTTTATTTTGATTGCACTTTAACCACATAAGCCCTATTTTTTGTTTTTTTAGAGTTGTAGGTTTGCTCATGGTGAGTGAAAACAGTTAAAAATTCCGGGAAACGCATAGTTTTCATGATATGACCTTTCAAGTAATGGACATACAATTTGAAGTATTTAGGTCTATATCTAAAGGATCGGGTCGAAATTGGTACCGTTGTAAACGCTCTGTTAACCCACTGAGGAGAGGTTTAAAGTTTTATGTTTTTTAGTCCTAAGTTTTTACGAAAAATTTTCATTATGTCAAAATATAATCCATGTGAGGTGTATGTTTTACTTAGTATGGACATAAATGTTGTTACTAAATTGAACATACCCATTAGAATAGTAAAATTTAACACACCCTTTTATTATCATATGTTTTTTGAAAGTTAACGTCTATTGCGTTAGTCAGTTGCGGGAATTTGAAATTGTGTCAATTTTCACCATGGAGTGGTCAGATAAGAAAAACCGTATCGCAGATATAGCACTATTTAAGTGTGGAAAGAAAAAAAACGATATTTTCAAAACGCTCCGCCCGCTCGGCATTAGTCGCATGTTCGTCTACAGGTGCATACAATTGTTCGATGCGACTGGAGATATAAAAGACCGCCCCAGTCGTGCCGCCATCGAACCATTCGGACACAGCAAGTCATCAAAGCCGTCAAAGCAAGAATTCAACGAAATGCTCTTCGGAAACAGAAAATCATGGCCCGTGAGATGAAAATCACGGAAAAGTCCATGAGCCGAGTTATTAAAAAAGACTTGGGACTTGGACCTTTAAAACGGCGTACAGGATATTTGTTGACTACAACTTTAAAAAAAATAGGATAGAAAAATCCAAACGTCGTTTGGTGAAGTACGCTGATAACTTGCATAGAAAAATCTTGTTTACGGATGAAAAAATTTTTACGGTACAGGAAAAATTTAACAAACAAAATGATAGGGTTTATGCATGCTTATCTAAAGAAGTATCTGAGCTCATCCCACGGGTCGAAAAGGGTCATCATCCAGCTGAAGTCATGGTTTGGTGGGGTGCCTCTTATGATGGGGTAACTGACTTACATTCCTGTGAACAAGGGGTCAAAACATCGACCAAAGTTTACGAGGAAACTGCTTTCGAAGCAGTTGTGAAGCCGTTTACCTATTCCCTGTTCCAAAACCAGCCGTGGAACAAGATTTAGCACCAGCTTATAAGCTTTTATATACTCTGAAGATTTGATCTGGACCCTCTGGATTACAATTTGTGGACCGTTTTAGAGGACATGGTCTGCCACAAAACAAACCCCTTTTGTAGGAATCGAATTTACTGAAGTGAAGTAAGAAAGTACAGGCCGAAAATATTTAAGAGTCATATATCTAAGGTTGCTACAATATATGTATGTAATATGAAAATAACATATCATGATAACAAAACATAACATTATACATATATAACTGCAACAATCCCAACATTGATTCTCTTAAGACAGCTTTGGTTCGTGCCAATGGATGAGGTGCATGCAGCTATTGATGATTGACCAATGAAACTGTACACAATACATATCAATAAATATATTAAAAAAATTGATCAAAAAACGTTCATTAGTTTTTGTTTTATAGCCCAACATAACAGTAACAGTATTTATGTCCATACTAAGTATAATATGTTCTGAAGTTAAGATTTCAAGCTTTAATTTGCGGTATTAATTCTCTCTTTAACCATTTAAACACCAGAATGATGATGATATATTTTTTTGTTCTAAAACTATTAGGGAAACTGCAGCCGGTGGGACGAGTTTTAAAATGTAAATAACATGAGGAACGACGAGAAACACCCATTTTGAAAAATTATTTTAAAAAAATCGCTTGAATTTGTTGAAATAAATTTCATAGTATGGGTTTCCAGGTTTAATGAGACATATTGTACCATGGTTCATATTTTGACAAAAGTATTCTCCCAAAAAGTTTGAACCAAAAACTTGAAACCGCCCCACAGTGGGTTAATGAAATCGGAAAAATTGGACGTTGTTTCAAAAGGGTTTACATAATCTTCCCAATGACAAGCCGATCCGATAATAAACAGCGAAGATATGTATATATGTACATATATTTTATTTTGAAAATTGGAACGACCAAGTCTCGGAAACAAAATTTACTTTGTTTTACACGTTTCACAGGAAAAACAAAAAAGTTAACTTAAACTTACGCTTTAAGAAGGATATTTTCTTCGAAGCAGTGAAAACAAAATCTATTACCCTTCAAAATGGTTCTGCCTCCAATGATGAAGGTTCCAAAATGATTCCAGCATTCGGAGCCGGCGCCGTAGCATGGAAAAAATTTTGCGTGTTCTATCGCATATTATTTCTGTGTTACCAATTTCTGATAAAACGCCAGGTTATGTTCGATCCCGTGCCATTTTCACTATTTTTATATGTTTGGCATCCTCGTTTTACAACGGAACTTGGCGTCATGTTAGACAGTGTTGTACAAATCATCATAATGAGTACAAGTACCTCGGTACCGGGTAATCGTTATTGGTTACATTAAAGTACTTAAGCTTTTAAGTACACGTAACGAAAAAATCGGCGGCTTCGAGTTAATCGACTCATATTTTAAGCCGATTGTAGCCGATTAAATCGGCGGCGGCTCGGAGTATAAAAAATTACGGGCGGCGGCGGCTCGTCGGCTCAAATTCGCTCGGCTTGTTACTCTGCACGCGACAACGGTAGTGAAACCCATTTTTATTGGAATAATAAAATCGCGCGCCACATCGTAGCAGAAAGAAACGGTAAGTTACTTAATTATTGGGTTTTTGGTGCATCGGTTGTACCGCCATCTTTTTACACCGAGGTTAGACGGCGACTCAACATCGGCAGCGTCATCATTAACGAAGTGACCTGGCGGAGAAATACACCAGAAGTAAACCAGCAAGTAATCCCGGCACCCAGTGTGAAAAAATATAGTGTTTAGTGCCCGCGTTTGTGAGTAATTTGTGTCCCAAGTACAACCATTTTTGGTTGAGACACCAGCGACCGGGCGGCGAAACACAATCGTGTCGGCTAGCGACAGCTAGGTAAGTTAAACCCCCGAAAAGTTTATGGAGTCGATCTTGACGACTTTTTGTGCATCCACAGCCCGCAGTGTACCATCACCAGCAGCAAAACTTCAACCGCATCCAACATCATCAGCCAAATTTCAGTCACGAGCCATAGCATCAGCCAAATTTCCAGCCATAGCCGCATATAAATTGCCATATGGTTACGCCGATTACAACAACCACCCTGGAACGTACCTGTTAGAATTGCATCAATGTCATATTTTTCCAGTCTGTCATCGTAATGGTCATTGTGAAATAATTAACCAACACAGACATTCGGCGAAAAGTAAAACCACGCGACCAGAGAAACAAGCCGATGCCAAATCGTTGTCGGCGGCGGCTCTGAGATTTTTAGCCGGTCGGCGGCGGCCGTTGTAAAGTTTTACCGGCGGCGGCTCAATTTTCGGCTTGCAGTCAACAATTTTTTTGGTCGTGTGATAGTGCGGATGTTAATTGTAATTGTTAAATAACAAAAGAATCACAACTGCAAAAAGGCACAAATAATTACACACTGATTTAAAAGTTAAATTTATCTTCATTCCCTTTTTCAGGGAATCTTTAGCGTCTTGTTCGAAGCTACAGCCATCATAGAGGAATTTAGGATAGAGTAATTTATTCTCTCATCTGACTTTTCATTTCAAACCCTTCGTCGTAGGTTTGTGCAAATAAGAGAAATTCGACGAAAATTAACTTACAGCAGGTAGAGGTACAGTAAATGTTGACTTAACTGTTTTATTTCGATTTCGTATATAACTGTGGAATTTAAATGTATTTTTCACTTTTCTGTTTATTTTTATCATTGGTATACATTTGTATTGTATTTAACACAACTATTTTGCCACACAAACACGAAATGCGGCTGTTGTTGCTTTGTTGGACGTTGTGTTCCAATGCCTCTATCTGGTATTATTGAACCATCCTTTCCACCATCTAATGGTCACTTGCAACTATACCTATGACGTTAAAAATATTGAGACAATGAATTACTCTATCCTAAATTCCTCTATGCCCTGTACTTTATATACTTATACATACTAACCGCCTTATTCATAAAAAGTTGTGAGAGGTTTGACAGACGTTTTTTGTATGATAAGCCGTCTCTCAAACCTCTCCTAACTTTTTATGAATAAGGCCGTTAATTTTTTGTTTCAAATGTTATTTCATGTTTACGCTTTCTTTTAACTTTTTATTTTATTTTGATTGCACTTTAACCACATAAGCCCTATTTTTTGTTTTTTTAGAGTTGTAGGTTTGCTCATGGTGAGTGAAAACAGTTAAAAATTCCGGGAAACGCATAGTTTTCATGATATGACCTTTCAAGTAATGGACATACAATTTGAAGTATTTAGGTCTATATCTAAAGGATCGGGTCGAAATTGGTACCGTTGTAAACGCTCTGTTAACCCACTGAGGAGAGGTTTAAAGTTTTATGTTTTTTAGTCCTAAGTTTTTACGAAAAATTTTCATTATGTCAAAATATAATCCATGTGAGGTATATGTTTTACTTAGTATGGACATAAATGTTGTTACTAAATTGAACATACCCATTAGAATAGTAAAATTTAACACACCCTTTTATTATCATATGTTTTTTGAAAGTTAACGTCTATTGCGTTATTCAGTTGCGGGAATTTGAAATTGTGTCAATTTTCACCATGGAGTGGTCAGATAAGAAAAACCGTATCGCAGATATAGCGCTATTTAAGTGTGGAAAGAAAAAAAACGATATTTTCAAAACGCTCCGCCCGCTCGGCATTAGTCGCATGTTCGTCTACAGGTGCATACAATTGTTCGAGGCGACTGGAGATATAAAAGACCGCCCCAGTCGTGCCGCCATCGAACCGTTCGGACACAGCAAGTCATCAAAGCCGTCAAAGCAAGAATTCAACGAAATGCTCTTCGGAAACAGAAAATCATGGCCCGTGAGATGAAAATCACGGAAAAGTCCATGAGCCGAGTTATTAAAAAAGACTTGGGACTTGGACCTTTAAAACGGCGTACAGGATATTTGTTGACTACAACTTTAAAAAAAATAGGATAGAAAAATCCAAACGTCGTTTGGTGAAGTACGCTGATAACTTGCATAGAAAAATCTTGTTTACGGATGAAAAAATTTTTACGGTACAGGAAAAATTTAACAAACAAAATGATAGGGTTTATGCATGCTTATCTAAAGAAGTATCTGAGCTCATCCCACGGGTCGAAAAGGGTCATCATCCAGCTGAAGTCATGGTTTGGTGGGGTGCCTCTTATGATGGGGTAACTGACTTACATTCCTGTGAACAAGGGGTCAAAACATCGACCAAAGTTTACGAGGAAACTGCTTTCGAAGCAGTTGTGAAGCCGTTTACCTATTCCCTGTTCCAAAACCAGCCGTGGAACAAGATTTAGCACCAGCTTATAAGCTTTTATATACTCTGAAGATTTGATCTGGACCCTCTGGATTACAATTTGTGGACCGTTTTAGAGGACATGGTCTGCCACAAAACAAACCCCTTTTGTAGGAATCGAATTTACTGAAGTGAAGTAAGAAAGTACAGGCCGAAAATATTTAAGAGTCATATATCTAAGGTTGCTACAATATATGTATGTAATATGAAAATAACATATCATGATAACAAAACATAACATTATACATATATAACTGCAACAACCCCAACATTGATTCTCTTAAGACAGCTTTGGTTCGTGCCAATGGATGAGGTGCATGCAGCTATTGATGATTGACCAATGAAACTGTACACAATACATATCAATAAATATATTAAAAAAATTGATCAAAAAACGTTCATTAGTTTTTGTTTTATAGCCCAAAATAACAGTAACAGTATTTATGTCCATACTAAGTATAATATGTTCTGAAGTTAAGATTTCAAGCTTTAATTTGCGGTATTAATTCTCTCTTTAACCATTTAAACACCAGAATGATGATGATATATTTTTTTGTTCTAAAACTATTAGGGAAACTGCAGCCGGTGGGACGAGTTTTAAAATGTAAATAACATGAGGAACGACGAAAAACACCCATTTTGAAAAATTATTTTAAAAAAATCGCTTGAATTTGTTGAAATAAATTTCATAGTATGGGTTTCCAGGTTTAATGAGACATATTGTACCATGGTTCATATTTTGACAAAAGTATTCTCCCAAAAAGTTTGAACCAAAAACTTGAAACCGCCCCACAGTGGGTTAATGAAATCGGAAAAATTGGACGTTGTTTCAAAAGGGTTTACATAATCTTCCCAATGACAAGCCGATCCGATAATAAACAGCGAAGATATGTATATATGTACATATATTTTATTTTGAAAATTGGAACGACCAAGTCTCGGAAACAAAATTTACTTTGTTTTACACGTTTCACAGGAAAAACCAAAAAAGTTAACTTAAACTTACGCTTTAAGAAGGATATTTTCTTCGAAGCAGTGAAAACAAAATCTATTACCCTTCAAAATGGTTCTGCCTCCAATGATGAAGGTTCCAAAATGATTCCAGCATTCGGAGCCGGCGCCGTAGCATGGAAAAAATTTTGCGTGTTCTATCGCATATTATTTCTGTGTTACCAATTTCTGATAAAACGCCAGGTTATGTTCGATCCCGTGCCATTTTCACTATTTTTATATGTTTGGCATCCTCGTTTTACAACGGAACTTGGCGTCATGTTAGACAGTGTTGTACAAATCATCATAATGAGTACAAGTACCTCGGTACCGGGTAATCGTTATTGGTTACATTAAAGTACTTAAGCTTTTAAGTACACGTAACGAAAAAATCGGCGGCTTCGAGTTAATCGACTCATATTTTAAGCCGATTGTAGCCGATTAAATCGGCGGCGGCTCGGAGTATAAAAAATTACGGGCGGCGGCGGCTCGTCGGCTCAAATTCGCTCGGCTTGTTACTCTGCACGCGACAACGGTAGTGAAACCCATTTTTATTGGAATAATAAAATCGCGCGCCACATCGTAGCAGAAAGAAACGGTAAGTTACTTAATTATTGGGTTTTTGGTGCATCGGTTGTACCGCCATCTTTTTACACCGAGGTTAGACGGCGACTCAACATCGGCAGCGTCATCATTAACGAAGTGACCTGGCGGAGAAATACACCAGAAGTAAACCAGCAAGTAATCCCGGCACCCAGTGTGAAAAAATATAGTGTTTAGTGCCCGCGTTTGTGAGTAATTTGTGTCCCAAGTACAACCATTTTTGGTTGAGACACCAGCGACCGGGCGGCGAAACACAATCGTGTCGGCTAGCGACAGCTAGGTAAGTTAAACCCCCGAAAAGTTTATGGAGTCGATCTTGACGACTTTTTGTGCATCCACAGCCCGCAGTGTACCATCACCAGCAGCAAAACTTCAACCGCATCCAACATCATCAGCCAAATTTCAGTCACCAGCCAAATTTCCAGCCATAGCCGCATATAAATTGCCATATGGTTACGCCGATTACAACAACCACCCTGGAACGTACCTGTTAGAATTGCATCAATGTCATATTTTTCCAGTCTGTCATCGTAATGGTCATTGTGAAATAATTAACCAACACAGACATTCGGCGAAAAGTAAAACCACGCGACCAGAGAAACAAGCCGATGCCAAATCGTTGTCGGCGGCGGCTCTGAGATTTTTAGCCGGTCGGCGGCGGCCGTTGTAAAGTTTTACCGGCGGCGGCTCAATTTTCGGCTTGCAGTCAACAATTTTTTTGGTCGTGTGATAGTGCGGATGTTAATTGTAATTGTTAAATAACAAAAGAATCACAACTGCAAAAAGGCACAAATAATTACACACTGATTTAAAAGTTAAATTTATCTTCATTCCCTTTTTCAGGGAATCTTTAGCGTCTTGTTCGAAGCTACAGCCATCATAGAGGAATTTAGGATAGAGTAATTTATTCTCTCATCTGACTTTTCATTTCAAACCCTTCGTCGTAGTTTTGTGCAAATAAGAGAAATTCGACGAAAATTAACTTACAGCAGGTAGAGGTACAGTAAATGTTGACTTAACTGTTTTATTTCGATTTCGTATATAACTGTGGAATTTAAATGTATTTTTCACTTTTCTGTTTATTTTTATCATTGGTATACATTTGTATTGTATTTAACACAACTATTTTGCCACACAAACACGAAATGCGGCTGTTGTTGCTTTGTTGGACGTTGTGTTCCAATGCCTCTATCTGGTATTATTGAACCATCCTTTCCACCATCTAATGGTCACTTGCAACTATACCTATGACGTTAAAAATATTGAGACAATGAATTACTCTATCCTAAATTCCTCTATGCCCTGTACTTTATATACTTATACATACTAACCGCCTTATTCATAAAAAGTTGTGAGAGGTTTGACAGACGTTTTTTGTATGATAAGCCGTCTCTCAAACCTCTCCTAACTTTTTATGAATAAGGCCGTTAATTTTTTGTTTCAAATGTTATTTCATGTTTACGCTTTCTTTTAACTTTTTATTTTATTTTGATTGCACTTTAACCACATAAGCCCTATTTTTTGTTTTTTTAGAGTTGTAGGTTTGCTCATGGTGAGTGAAAACAGTTAAAAATTCCGGGAAACGCATAGTTTTCATGATATGACCTTTCAAGTATTGGACATACAATTTGAAGTATTTAGGTCTATATCTAAAGGATCGGGTCGAAATTGGTACCGTTGTAAACGCTCTGTTAACCCACTGAGGAGAGGTTTAAAGTTTTATGTTTTTTAGTCCTAAGTTTTTACGAAAAATTTTCATTATGTCAAAATATAATCCATGTGAGGTGTATGTTTTACTTAGTATGGACATAAATGTTGTTACTAAATTGAACATACCCATTAGAATAGTAAAATTTAACACACCCTTTTATTATCATATGTTTTTTGAAAGTTAACGTCTATTGCGTTAGTCAGTTGCGGGAATTTGAAATTGTGTCAATTTTCACCATGATAAGAAAAACCGTATCGCAGATATAGCACTATTTAAGTGTGGAAAGAAAAAAAACGATATTTTCAAAACGCTCCGCCCGCTCGGCATTAGTCGCATGTTCGTCTACAGGTGCATACAATTGTTCGAGGCGACTGGAGATATAAAAGACCGCCCCAGTCGTGCCGCCCTCGAACCGTTCGGACACAGCAAGTCATCAAAGCCGTCAAAGCAAGAATTCAACGAAATGCTCTTCGGAAACAGAAAATCATGGCCCGTGAGATGAAAATCACGGAAAAGTCCATGAGCCGAGTTATTAAAAAAGACTTGGGACTTGGACCTTTAAAACGGCGTACAGGATATTTGTTGACTACAACTTTAAAAAAAATAGGATAGAAAAATCCAAACGTCTTTTGGTGAAGTACGCTGATAACTTGCATAGAAAAATCTTGTTTACGGATGAAAAAATTTTTACGGTACAGGAAAAATTTAACAAACAAAATGATAGGGTTTATGCATGCTTATCTAAAGAAGTATCTGAGCTCATCCCACGGGTCGAAAAGGGTCATCATCCAGCTGAAGTCATGGTTTGGTGGGGTGCCTCTTATGATGGGGTAACTGACTTACATTCCTGTGAACAAGGGGTCAAAACATCGACCAAAGTTTACGAGGAAACTGCTTTCGAAGCAGTTGTGAAGCCGTTTACCTATTCCCTGTTCCAAAACCAGCCGTGGAACAAGATTTAGCACCAGCTTATAAGCTTTTATATACTCTGAAGATTTGATCTGGACCCTCTGGATTACAATTTGTGGACCGTTTTAGAGGACATGGTCTCCCACAAAACAAACCCCTTTTGTAGGAATCGAATTTACTGAAGTGAAGTAAAAAAGTACAGGCCGAAACTATTTAAGAGTCATATATCTAAGGTTGCTACAATATATGTATGTAATATGAAAATAACATATGATAACAAAACATAACATTATACATATATAACTGCAACAACCCCAACATTGATTCTCTTAAGACAGCTTTGGTTCGTGCCAATGGATGAGGTGCATGCAGCTATTGATGATTGACCAATGAAACTGTACACAATACATATCAATAAATATATTAAAAAAATTGATCAAAAAACGTTCATTAGTTTTTGTTTTATAGCCCAAAATAACAGTAACAGTATTTATGTCCATACTAAGTATAATATGTTCTGAAGTTAAGATTTCAAGCTTTAATTTGCGGTATTAATTCTCTCTTTAACCATTTAAACACCAGAATGATGATGATATATTTTTTTGTTCTAAAACTATTAGGGAAACTGTAGCCGGTGGGACGAGTTTTAAAATGTAAATAACATGAGGAACGACGAAAAACACCCATTTTGAAAAATTATTTTAAAAAAATCGCTTGAATTTGTTGAAATAAATTTCATAGTATGGGTTTCCAGGTTTAATGAGACATATTGTACCATGGTTCATATTTTGACAAAAGTATTCTCCCAAAAAGTTTGAACCAAAACTTGAAACCGCCCCACAGTGGGTTAATGAAATCGGAAAAATTGGACGTTGTTTCAAAAGGGTTTACATAATCTTCCCAATGACAAGCCGATCCGATAATAAACAGCGAAGATATGTATATATGTACATATATTTTATTTTGAAAATTGGAATGACCAAATCTCGGAAACAAAATTTACTTTGTTTTACACGTTTCACAGGAAAAACAAAAAAGTTAACTTAAACTTACGCTTTAAGAAGGATATTTTCTTCAAAGCAGTGAAAACAAAATCTATTACCCTTCAAAATGGTTCTGCCTCCAATGATGAAGGTTCCAAAATGATTCCAGCATTCGGAGCCGGCGCCGTAGCATGCAAAAAATTTTGCGTGTTCTTTCGCATATTATTTCTGTGTTACCAATTTCTGATAAAACGCCAGGTTATGTTCGATCCCGTGCCATTTTCACTATTTTTATATGTTTGGCATTCTCGTTTTACAACGGAACTTGGCGTCATGTTAGACAGTGTTGTACAAATCATCATAATGAGTACAAGTACCTCGGTACCGGGTAATCGTTATTGGTTACATTAAAGTACTTAAGCTTTTAAGTACACGTAACGAAAAAATCGGCGGCTTCGAGTTAATCGACTCATATTTTAAGCCGATTGTAGCCGATTAAATCGGCGGCGGCTCGGAGTATAAAAAATTACGGGCGGCGGCGGCTCGTCGGCTCAAATTCGCTCGGCTTGTTACTCTGCACGCGACAACGGTAGTGAAACCCATTTTTATTGGAATAATAAAATCGCGCGCCACATCGTAGCAGAAAGAAACGGTAAGTTACTTAATTATTGGGTTTTTGGTGCATCGGTTGAACCGCCATCTTTTTACACCGAGGTTAGACGGCGACTCAACATCTGCAGCGTCATCATTAACGAAGTGACCTGGCGGAGAAATACACCAGAAGTAAACCAGCAAGTAATCCCGGAACCCAGTGTGAAAAAATATAGTGTTTAGTGCCCGGGTTTGTGAGTAATTTGTGTCCCAAGTACAACCATTTTTGGTTGAGACACCAGCGACCCGGCGGCGAAACACAATCGTGTCGGCTAGCGACAGCTAGGTAAGTTAAACCCCCGAAAGTTTATGGAGTCGATCTTGACGACTTTTTGTGCATCCACAGCCCGCAGTGTACCATCACCAGCAGCAAAACATCAACCGCATCCAACATCATCAGCCAAATTTCAGTCACCAGCCATAGCATCAGCCAAATTTCCAGCCATAGCCGCAAATAAATTGCCATATGGTTACGCCGATTACAACATCCACCCTGGAACGTACCTGTTAGAATTGCATCAATGTCATATTTTTCCAGTCTGTCATCGTAATGGTCATTGTGAAATAATTAACCAACACAGACATTCGGCGAAAAGTAAAACCACGCGACCAGAGAAACAAGCCGATGCCAAATCGTCGTCGGCGGCGGCTCTGAGATTTTTAGAAGGTCGGCGGCGGCCGTTGTAAAGTTTTACCGGCGGCGGCTCAATTTTCGGCTTGCAGTCAACAATTTTTTTGGTCGTGTGATAGTGCGGATGTTAATTGTAATTGTTAAATAACAAAAGAATCACAATTGCAAAAAGGCACAAATAATTACACACTGATTTAAAAGTTAAATTTATCTTCATTCCCTTTTTCAGGGAATCTTTAGCGTCTTGTTCGAAGCTACAGCCATCATAGAGGAATTTAGGATAGAGTAATTTATTCGCTCATCTGACTTTTCATTTCAAACCCTTCGTCGTAGGTTTGTGCAAATAAGAGAAATTCGACGAAAATTAACTTACAGCAGGTAGAGGTACAGTAAATGTTGACTTAACTGTTTTATTTCGATTTCGTATATAACTGTGGAATTTAAATGTATTTTTCACTTTTCTGTTTATTTTTATCATTGGTATACATTTGTATTGTATTTAACACAACTATTTTGCCACACAAACACGAAATGCGGCTGTTGTTGCTTTGTTGGACGTTGTGTTCCAATGCCTCTATCTGGTATTATTGAACCATCCTTTCCACCATCTAATGGTCACTTGCAACTATACCTATGACGTTAAAAATATTGAGACAATGAATTACTCTATCCTAAATTCCTCTATGCCCTGTACTTTATATACTTATACATACTAACCGCCTTATTCATAAAAAGTTGTGAGAGGTTTGACAGACGTTTTTTGTATGATAAGCCGTCTCTCAAACCTCTCCTAACTTTTTATGAATAAGGCCGTTAATTTTTTGTTTCAAATGTTATTTCATGTTTACGCTTTCTTTTAACTTTTTATTTTATTTTGATTGCACTTTAACCACATAAGCCCTATTTTTTGTTTTTTTAGAGTTGTAGGTTTGCTCATGGTGAGTGAAAACAGTTAAAAATTCCGGGAAACGCATAGTTTTCATGATATGACCTTTCAAGTAATGGACATACAATTTGAAGTATTTAGGTCTATATCTAAAGGATCGGGTCGAAATTGGTACCGTTGTAAACGCTCTGTTAACCCACTGAGGAGAGGTTTAAAGTTTTATGTTTTTTAGTCCTAAGTTTTTACGAAAAATTTTCATTATGTCAAAATATAATCCATGTGAGGTGTATGTTTTACTTAGTATGGACATAAATGTTGTTACTAAATTGAACATACCCATGAGAATAGTAAAATGTAACACACCCTTTTATTATCATATGTTTTTTGAAAGTTAACGTCTATTGCGTTAGTCAGTTGCGGGAATTTGAAATTGTGTCAAATTTCACCATGGAGTGGTCAGATAAGAAAAACCGTATCGCAGATATAGCACTATTTAAGTGTGGAAAGAAAAAAAACGATATTTTCAAAACGCTCCGCCCGCTCGGCATTAGTCGCAGGTGCATACAATTGTTCGAGGCGACTGGAGATATAAAAGACCGCCCCAGTCGTGCCGCCCTCGAACCGTTCGGACACAGCAAGTCATCAAAGCCGTCAAAGCAAGAATTCAACGAAATGCTCTTCGGAAACAAAAAATCATGGCCCGTGAGATGAAAATCACGGAAAAGTCCATGAGCCGAGTTATTAAAAAAGACTTGGGACTTGGACCTTTAAAACGGCGTACAGGATATTTGTTGACTACAACTTTAAAAAAAATAGGATAGAAAAATCCAAACGTCTTTTGGTGAAGTACGCTGATAACTTGCATAGAAAAATCTTGTTTACGGATGAAAAAATTTTTACGGTACAGGAAAAATTTAACAAACAAAATGATAGGGTTTATGCATGCTTATCTAAAGAAGTATCTGAGCTCATCCCACGGGTCGAAAAGGGTCATCATCCAGCTGAAGTCATGGTTTGGTGGGGTGCCTCTTATGATGGGGTAACTGACTTACATTCCTGTGAACAAGGGGTCAAAACATCGACCAAAGTTTACGAGGAAACTGCTTTCGAAGCAGTTGTGAAGCCGTTTACCTATTCCCTGTTCCAAAACCAGCCGTGGAACAAGATTTAGCACCAGCTTATAAGCTTTTATATACTCTGAAGATTTGATCTGGACCCTCTGGATTACAATTTGTGGACCGTTTTAGAGGACATGGTCTCCCACAAAACAAACCCCTTTTGTAGGAATCGAATTTACTGAAGTGAAGTAAAAAAGTACAGGCCGAAACTATTTAAGAGTCATATATCTAAGGTTGCTACAATATATGTATGTAATATGAAAATAACATATCATGATAACAAAACATAACATTATACATATATAACTGCAACAACCCCAACATTGATTCTCTTAAGACAGCTTTGGTTCGTGCCAATGGATGAGGTGCATGCAGCTATTGATGATTGACCAATGAAACTGTACACAATACATATCAATAAATATATTAAAAAAATTGATCAAAAAACGTTCATTAGTTTTTGTTTTATAGCCCAAAATAACAGTAACAGTATTTATGTCCATACTAAGTATAATATGTTCTGAAGTTAAGATTTCAAGCTTTAATTTGCGGTATTAATTCTCTCTTTAACCATTTAAACACCAGAATGATGATGATATATTTTTTTGTTCTAAAACTATTAGGGAAACTGCAGCCGGTGGGACGAGTTTTAAAATGTAAATAACATGAGGAACGACGAAAAACACCCATTTTGAAAAATTATTTTAAAAAAATCGCTTGAATTTGTTGAAATAAATTTCATAGTATGGGTTTCCAGGTTTAATGAGACATATTGTACCATGGTTCATATTTTGACAAAAGTATTCTCCCAAAAAGTTTGAACCAAAACTTGAAACCGCCCCACAGTGGGTTAATGAAATCGGAAAAATTGGACGTTGTTTCAAAAGGGTTTACATAATCTTCCCAATGACAAGCCGACCCGATAATAAACAGCGAAGATATGTATATATGTACATATATTTTATTTTGAAAATTGGAACGACCAAATCTCGGAAACAAAATTTACTTTGTTTTACACGTTTCACAGGAAAAACAAAAAAGTTAACTTAAACTTACGCTTTAAGAAGGATATTTTCTTCGATGCAGTGAAAACAAAATCTATTACCCTTCAAAATGGTTCTGCCTCCAATGATGAAGGTTCCAAAATGATTCCAGCATTCGGAGCCGGCGCCGTAGCATGGACAAAATTTTGCGTGTTCTTTCGCATATTATTTCTGTGTTACCAATTTCTGATAAAACGCCAGGTTATGTTCGATCCCGTGCCATTTTCACTATTTTTATATGTTTGGCATTCTCGTTTTACAACGGAACTTGGCGTCATGTTAGACAGTGTTGTACAAATCATCATAATGAGTACAAGTACCTCGGTACCGGGTAATCGTTATTGGTTACATTAAAGTACTTAAGCTTTTAAGTACACGTAACGAAAAAATCGGCGGCTTCGAGTTAATCGACTCATATTTTAAGCCGATTGTAGCCGATTAAATCGGCGGCGGCTCGGAGTATAAAAAATTACGGGCGGCGGCGGCTCGTCGGCTCAAATTCGCTCGGCTTGTTACTCTGCACGCGACAACGGTAGTGAAACCCATTTTTATTGGAATAATAAAATCGCGCGCCACATCGTAGCAGAAAGAATCGGTAAGTTACTTAATTATTGGGTTTTTGGTGCATCGGTTGAACCGCCATCTTTTTACACCGAGGTTAGACGGCGACTCAACATCTGCAGCGTCATCATTAACGAAGTGACCTGGCGGAGAAATACACCAGAAGTAAACCAGCAAGTAATCCCGGAACCCAGTGTGAAAAAATATAGTGTTTAGTGCCCGGGTTTGTGAGTAATTTGTGTCCCAAGTACAACCATTTTTGGTTGAGTCACCAGCGACCTGGCGGCGAAACACAATCGTGTCGGCTAGCGACAGCTAGGTAAGTTAAACCCCCGAAAAGTTTATGGAGTCGATCTTGACGACTTTTTGTGCATCCACAGCCCGCAGTGTACCATCACCAGCAGCAAAACATCAACCGCATCCAACATCATCAGCCAAATTTCAGTCACCAGCCATAGCATCAGCCAAATTTCCAGCCATAGCCGCATATAAATTGCCATATGGTTACGCCGATTACAACAACCACCCTGGAACGTACCTGTTAGAATTGCATCAATGTCATATTTTTCCAGTCTGTTATTGTAATGGTCATTGTGAAATAATTAACCAATCGTGGTCGGCGGCGGCTCTGAGATTTTTAGCTGGTCGGCGGCGGCCGTTGTAAAGTTTTACCGGCGGCGGCTCAATTTTCGGCTTGCAGTCAGCAATTTTTTTGGTCGTGTGATAGTGCGGATGTTAATTGTAATTGTTAAATAACAAAAGAATCACAATTGCAAAAAGGCACAAAGAATTACACACTGATTTAAAAGTTAAATTTAATCTTCATTCCCTTTTTCAGGGAATCTTTAGCGTCTTGTTCGAAGCTACAGCCATCATAGAGGAATTTAGGATAGAGTAATTTATTCTCTCATCTGACTTTTCATTTCAAACCCTTCGTCGTAGGTTAAGAGAAATTCGACGAAAATTAACTTACAGCAGGTAGAGGTACAGTAAATGTTGACTTAACTGTTTTATTTCGATTTCGTATATAACTGTGGAATTTAAATGTATTTTTCACTTTTTTGTTTATTTTTATCATTGGTATACATTTGTATTGTATTTAACACAACTATTTTGCCACACAAACACGAAATGCGGCTGTTGTTGCTTTGTTGGACGTTGTGTTCCAATGCCTCTATCTGGTATTATTGAACCATCCTTTCCACCATATAATGGTCACTTGCAACTATACCTATGACGTTAAACATATTGAGACAATGAATTACTCTATCCTAAATTCCTCTATGCCCTGTACTTTATATACTTATACATACTAACCGCCTTATTCATAAAAAGTTGTGAGAGGTTTGACAGACGTTTTTTGTATGATAAGCCGTCTCTCAAACCTCTCCTAACTTTTTATGAATAAGGCCGTTAATTTTTTGTTTCAAATGTTATTTCATGTTTACGCTTTCTTTTAACTTTTTATTTTATTTTGATTGCACTTTAACCACATAAGCCCTATTTTTTGTTTTTTTAGAGTTGTAGGTTTGCTCATGGTGAGTGAAAACAGTTAAAAATTCCGGGAAACGCATAGTTTTCATGATATGACCTTTCAAGTATTGGACATACAATTTGAAGTATTTAGGTCTATATCTAAAGGATCGGGTCGAAATTGGTACCGTTGTAAACGCTCTGTTAACCCACTGAGGAGAGGTTTAAAGTTTTATGTTTTTTAGTCCTAAGTTTTTACGAAAAATTTTCATTATGTCAAAATATAATCCATGTGAGGTGTATAGCATGAAACACATAGACGACGACAGGCTACCGACCACAACCTGTCAAAAATAAAATACATGCGTTTATATGCAAGTAAATATTTTGACGACGGCAAGGCGACACGACTGCAGGTTGTTGTCTATGCTACTTATGTAGCTGTAGTTGAATTAAACTAATTTCTATTTGTGTGGGCGACAATCAATAGGTTAGAGCTGTCAATGCCTGAAGTGGCACCACTGACAGAATAATCAACTGTTTTCACAATTTTTGTTATGTTTGTAATAATATTTATTAAATATTCTCCAGACATTTTATTTTCTTCTAACACAAATAACACAATAACACAAACGTCAACATTACAGATCAACTGTTTACTTTGCAGTTGCCGTCTTGAAAATAATTCAGTAGCTGCCACACGACTACATTTGCAGTCAGCGGCATTTGTAGTCGTGTGTTCATGTAGCCTGTCGTCGTCTATGTGTTTCATGCTTATGTTTTACTTAGTATGGACATAAATGTTGTTACTAAATTGAACATACCCATGAGAATAGTAAAATGTAACACACCCTTTTATTATCATATGTTTTTTGAAAGTTAACGTCTATTGCGTTAGTCAGTTGCGGGAATTTGAAATTGTGTCAAATTTCACCATGGAGTGGTCAGATAAGAAAAACCGTATCGCAGATATAGCACTATTTAAGTGTGGAAAGAAAAAAAACGATATTTTCAAAACGCTCCGCCCGCTCGGCATTAGTCGCATGTTCGTCTACAGGTGCATACAATTGTTCGAGGCGACTGGAGATATAAAAGACCGCCCCAGTCGTGCCGCCCTCGAACCGTTCGGACACAGCAAGTCATCAAAGCCGTCAAAGCAAGAATTCAACGAAATGCTCTTCGGAAACAAAAAATCATGGCCCGTGAGATGAAAATCACGGAAAAGTCCATGAGCCGAGTTATTAAAAAAGACTTGGGACTTGGACCTTTAAAACGGCGTACAGGATATTTGTTGACTACAACTTTAAAAAAAATAGGATAGAAAAATCCAAACGTCTTTTGGTGAAGTACGCTGATAACTTGCATAGAAAAATCTTGTTTACGGATGAAAAAATTTTTACGGTACAGGAAAAATTTAACAAACAAAATGATAGGGTTTATGCATGCTTATCTAAAGAAGTATCTGAGCTCATCCCACGGGTCGAAAAGGGTCATCATCCAGCTGAAGTCATGGTTTGGTGGGGTGCCTCTTATGATGGGGTAACTGACTTACATTCCTGTGAACAAGGGGTCAAAACATCGACCAAAGTTTACGAGGAAACTGCTTTCGAAGCAGTTGTGAAGCCGTTTACCTATTCCCTGTTCCAAAACCAGCCGTGGAACAAGATTTAGCACCAGCTTATAAGCTTTTATATACTCTGAAGATTTGATCTGGACCCTCTGGATTACAATTTGTGGACCGTTTTAGAGGACATGGTCTCCCACAAAACAAACCCCTTTTGTAGGAATCGAATTTACTGAAGTGAAGTAAAAAAGTACAGGCCGAAACTATTTAAGAGTCATATATCTAAGGTTGCTACAATATATGTATGTAATATGAAAATAACATATCATGATAACAAAACATAACATTATACATATATAACTGCAACAACCCCAACATTGATTCTCTTAAGACAGCTTTGGTTCGTGCCAATGGATGAGGTGCATGCAGCTATTGATGATTGACCAATGAAACTGTACACAATACATATCAATAAATATATTAAAAAAATTGATCAAAAAACGTTCATTAGTTTTTGTTTTATAGCCCAAAATAACAGTAACAGTATTTATGTCCATACTAAGTATAATATGTTCTGAAGTTAAGATTTCAAGCTTTAATTTGCGGTATTAATTCTCTCTTTAACCATTTAAACACCAGAATGATGATGATATATTTTTTTGTTCTAAAACTATTAGGGAAACTGCAGCCGGTGGGACGAGTTTTAAAATGTAAATAACATGAGGAACGACGAAAAACACCCATTTTGAAAAATTATTTTAAAAAAATCGCTTGAATTTGTTGAAATAAATTTCATAGTATGGGTTTCCAGGTTTAATGAGACATATTGTACCATGGTTCATATTTTGACAAAAGTATTCTCCCAAAAAGTTTGAACCAAAACTTGAAACCGCCCCACAGTGGGTTAATGAAATCGGAAAAATTGGACGTTGTTTCAAAAGGGTTTACATAATCTTCCCAATGACAAGCCGATCCGATAATAAACAGCGAAGATATGTATATATGTACATATATTTTATTTTGAAAATTGGAACGACCAAATCTCGGAAACAAAATTTACTTTGTTTTACACGTTTCACAGGAAAAACAAAAAAGTTAACTTAAACTTACGCTTTAAGAAGGATATTTTCTTCGATGCAGTGAAAACAAAATCTATTACCCTTCAAAATGGTTCTGCCTCCAATGATGAAGGTTCCAAAATGATTCCAGCATTCGGAGCCGGCGCCGTAGCATGGACAAAATTTTGCGTGTTCTTTCGCATATTATTTCTGTGTTACCAATTTCTGATAAAACGCCAGGTTATGTTCGATCCCGTGCCATTTTCACTATTTTTATGTTTGGCATTCTCGTTTTACAACGGAACTTGGCGTCATGTTAGACAGTGTTGTACAAATCATCATAATGAGTACAAGTACCTCGGTACCGGGTAATCGTTATTGGTTACATTAAAGTACTTAAGCTTTTAAGTACACGTAACGAAAAAATCGGCGGCTTCGAGTTAATCGACTCATTTTAAGCCGATTGTAGCCGATTAAATCGGCGGCGGCTCGGAGTATAAAAAATTACGGGCGGCGGTGGCTCGTCGGCTCAAATTCGCTCGGCTTGTTACTCTGCACGCGACAACGGTAGTGAAACCCATTTTTATTGGAATAATAAAATCGCGCGCCACATCGTAGCAGAAAGAAACGGTAAGTTACTTAATTATTGGGTTTTTGGTGCATCGGTTGAACCGCCATCTTTTTACACCGAGGTTAGACGGCGACTCAACATCTGCAGCGTCATCATTAACGAAGTGACCTGGCGGAGAAATACACCAGAAGTAAACCAGCAAGTAATCCCGGAACCCAGTGTGAAAAAATATAGTGTTTAGTGCCCGGGTTTGTGAGTAATTTGTGTCCCAAGTACAACCATTTTTGGTTGAGACACCAGCGACCTGGCGGCGAAACACAATCGTGTCGGCTAGCGACAGCTAGGTAAGTTAAACCCCCGAAAAGTTTATGGAGTCGATCTTGACGACTTTTTGTGCATCCACAGCCCGCAGTGTACCATCACCAGCAGCAAAACATCAACCGCATCCAACATCATCAGCCAAATTTCAGTCACCAGCCATAGCATCAGCCAAATTTCCAGCCATAGCCGCATATAAATTGCCATATGGTTACGCCGATTACAACAACCACCCTGGAACGTACCTGTTAGAATTGCATCAATGTCATATTTTTCCAGTCTGTTATTGTAATGGTCATTGTGAAATAATTAACCAATCGTCGTCGGCGGCGGCTCTGAGATTTTTAGCTGGTCGGCGGCGGCCGTTGTAAAGTTTTACCGGCGGCGGCTCAATTTTCGGCTTGCAGTCAGCAATTTTTTTGGTCGTGTGATAGTGCGGATGTTAATTGTAATTGTTAAATAACAAAAGAATCACAATTGCAAAAAGGCACAAAGAATTACACACTGATTTAAAAGTTAAATTTAATCTTCATTCCCTTTTTCAGGGAATCTTTAGCGTCTTGTTCGAAGCTACAGCCATCATAGAGGAATTTAGGATAGAGTAATTTATTCTCTCATCTGACTTTTCATTTCAAACCCTTCGTCGTAGGTTAAGAGAAATTCGACGAAAATTAACTTACAGCAGGTAGAGGTACAGTAAATGTTGACTTAACTGTTTTATTTCGATTTCGTATATAACTGTGGAATTTAAATGTATTTTTCACTTTTTTGTTTATTTTTATCATTGGTATACATTTGTATTGTATTTAACACAACTATTTTGCCACACAGACACGAAATGCGGCTGTTGTTGCTTTGTTGGACGTTGTGTTCCAATGCCTCTATCTGGTATTATTGAACCATCCTTTCCACCATCTAATGGTCACTTGCAACTATACCTATGACGTTAAACATATTGAGACAATGAATTACTCTATCCTAAATTCCTCTATGCCCTGTACTTTATATACTTATACATACTAACCGCCTTATTCATAAAAAGTTGTGAGAGGTTTGACAGACGTTTTTTGTATGATAAGCCGTCTCTCAAACCTCTCCTAACTTTTTATGAATAAGGCCGTTAATTTTTTGTTTCAAATGTTATTTCATGTTTACGCTTTCTTTTAACTTTTTATTTTATTTTGATTGCACTTTAACCACATAAGCCCTATTTTTTGTTTTTTTAGAGTTGTAGGTTTGCTCATGGTGAGTGAAAACAGTTAAAAATTCCGGGAAACGCATAGTTTTCATGATATGACCTTTCAAGTATTGGACATACAATTTGAAGTATTTAGGTCTATATCTAAAGGATCGGGTCGAAATTGGTACCGTTGTAAACGCTCTGTTAACCCACTGAGGAGAGGTTTAAAGTTTTATGTTTTTTAGTCCTAAGTTTTTACGAAAAATTTTCATTATGTCAAAATATAATCCATGTGAGGTGTATGTTTTACTTAGTATAGACATAAATGTTGTTACTAAATTGAACATACCCATTAGAATAGTAAAATTTAACACACCCTTTTATTATCATATGTTTTTTGAAAGTTAACGTCTATTGCGTTAGTCAGTTGCGGGAATTTGAAATTGTGTCAATTTTCACCATGGAGTGGTCAGATAAGAAAAACCGTATCGCAGATATAGCACTATTTAAGTGTGGAAAGAAAAAAAACGATATTTTCAAAACGCTCCGCCCGCTCGGCATTAGTCGCATGTTCGTCTACAGGTGCATACAATTGTTCGAGGCGACTGGAGATATAAAAGACCGCCCCAGTCGTGCCGCCCTCGAACCGTTCGGACACAGCAAGTCATCAAAGCCGTCAAAGCAAGAATTCAACGAAATGCTCTTCGGAAACAGAAAATCATGGCCCGTGAGATGAAAATCACGGAAAAGTCCATGAGCCGAGTTATTAAAAAAGACTTGGGACTTGGACCTTTAAAACGGCGTACAGGATATTTGTTGACTACAACTTTAAAAAAAATAGGATAGAAAAATCCAAACGTCTTTTGGTGAAGTACGCTGATAACTTGCATAGAAAAATCTTGTTTACGGATGAAAAAATTTTTACGGTACAGGAAAAATTTAACAAACAAAATGATAGGGTTTATGCATGCTTATCTAAAGAAGTATCTGAGCTCATCCCACGGGTCGAAAAGGGTCATCATCCAGCTGAAGTCATGGTTTGGTGGGGTGCCTCTTATGATGGGGTAACTGACTTACATTCCTGTGAACAAGGGGTCAAAACATCGACCAAAGTTTACGAGGAAACTGCTTTCGAAGCAGTTGTGAAGCCGTTTACCTATTCCCTGTTCCAAAACCAGCCGTGGAACAAGATTTAGCACCAGCTTATAAGCTTTTATATACTCTGAAGATTTGATCTGGACCCTCTGGATTACAATTTGTGGACCGTTTTAGAGGACATGGTCTGCCACAAAACAAACCCCTTTTGTAGGAATCGAATTTACTGAAGTGAAGTAAGAAAGTACAGGCCGAAAATATTTAAGAGTCATATATCTAAGGTTGCTACAATATATGTATGTAATATGAAAATAACATATCATGATAACAAAACATAACATTATACATATATAACTGCAACAACCCCAACATTGATTCTCTTAAGACAGCTTTGGTTCGTGCCAAAGGATGAGGTGCATGCAGCTATTGATGATTGACCAATGAAACTGTACACAATACATATCAATAAATATATTAAAAAAATTGATCAAAAAACGTTCATTAGTTTTTGTTTTATAGCCCAAAATAACAGTAACAGTATTTATGTCCATACTAAGTATAATATGTTCTGAAGTTAAGATTTCAAGCTTTAATTTGCGGTATTAATTCTCTCTTTAACCATTTAAACACCAGAATGATGATGATATATTTTTTTGTTCTAAAACTATTAGGGAAACTGCAGCCGGTGGGACGAGTTTTAAAATGTAAATAACATGAGGAACGACGAAAAACACCCATTTTGAAAAATTATTTTAAAAAAATCGCTTGAATTTGTTGAAATAAATTTCATAGTATGGGTTTCCAGGTTTAATGAGACATATTGTACCATGGTTCATATTTTGACAAAAGTATTCTCCCAAAAGTTTGAACCAAAACTTGAAACCGCCCCACAGTGGGTTAATGAAATCGGAAAAATTGGACGTTGTTTCAAAAGGGTTTACATAATCTTCCCAATGACAAGCCGATCCGATAATAAACAGCGAAGATATGTATATATGTACATATATTTTATTTTGAAAATTGGAACGACCAAATCTCGGAAACAAAATTTACTTTGTTTTACACGATATTTTCTTCGATGCAGTGAAAACAAAATCTATTACCCTTCAAAATGGTTCTGCCTCCAATGATGAAGGTTCCAAAATGATTCCAGCATTCGGAGCCGGCGCCGTAGCATGGACAAAATTTTGCGTGTTCTTTCGCATATTATTTCTGTGTTACCAATTTCTGATAAAACGCCAGGTTATGTTCGATCCCGTGCCATTTTCACTATTTTTATATGTTTGGCATTCTCGTTTTACAACGGAACTTGGCGTCATGTTAGACAGTGTTGTACAAATCATCATAATGAGTACAAGTACCTCGGTACCGGGTAATCGTTATTGGTTACATTAAAGTACTTAAGCTTTTAAGTACACGTAACGAAAAAATCGGCGGCTTCGAGTTAATCGACTCATATTTTAAGCCGATTGTAGCCGATTAAATCGGCGGCGGCTCGGAGTATAAAAAATTACGGGCGGCGGCGGCTCGTCGGCTCAAATTCGCTCGGCTTGTTACTCTGCACGCGACAACGGTAGTGAAACCCATTTTTATTGGAATAATAAAATCGCGCGCCACATCATAGCAGAAAGAAACGGTAAGTTACTTAATTATTGGGTTTTTGGTGCATCGGTTGAACCGCCATCTTTTTACACCGAGGTTAGACGGCGACTCAACATCTGCAGCGTCATCATTAACGAAGTGACCTGGCGGAGAAATACACCAGAAGTAAACCAGCAAGTAATCCCGGAATCCAGTGTGAAAAAATATAGTGTTTAGTGCCCGCGTTTGTGAGTAATTTGTGTCCCAAGTACAACCATTTTTGGTTGAGACACCAGCGACCTGGCGGCGAAACACAATCGTGTCGGCTAGCGACAGCTAGGTAAGTTAAACCCCCGAAAAGTTTATGGAGTCGATCTTGACGACTTTTTGTGCATCCACAGCCCGCAGTGTACCATCACCAGCAGCAAAACATCAACCGCATCCAACATCATCAGCCAAATTTCAGTCACCAGCCATAGCATCAGCCAAATTTCCAGCCATAGGCGCATTATAATTGCCATCGTCATCATCAACCATCAAGCATAATTTCTACACCTACATCAGCCATCATCACCATCAATCATCCACATAACCACATCAACATCCAGTTCAAGTAAGACCTACAGAGGCCCAGGGTAAGTCCGTTTTACTGTTATTTTGTACGGACCGACACATAACCTCACTAGAGGTCACCTTCGCAGAAGCGTAGAGCCCAAAGATGGGGCCTATGCCAACCTAAACGTGCTAAAATTAGATGAAATAGTTAGGGACCTTAGGTTGTAGTTATATAAGTGTTAAATAATCATAAGTACTTGGCCTTAAAGCCAGATGGACAAATCGAACTAGTCCTAAACATAAGTGTTAAAGATCAAAGAAAGTAAAAGGGAAGAAGAAGCATTCCTTTTGTCAAGGAACATGATTTCCAGCATAAAAAAGTAAAAGATCTCATGTTCCAAAGTAATTTAAGAAGTTGAAAAGAATGTGCTTGTATCACTAAAAGCCAAAAAGAAAGAGTACACACGATTTAGAATTGTAATCGTGTGAAGATTTTGCTCGTATGATATCAAAATTCGCATACAAGAATTGAAGTGAACTGAAGTAACGTATGTTTGAAGTCTGAGCGAATTATTGAACGTCAGACCAAATCTAATTAGAGTCTAAGTTTTGTTTTAAGTAAATAAATTCTGTAAGCCATGCACATGGGCTTGAAATAACCATCCCCGTAACGTGGAGAAAACATTCCTGGACTGATTGACTATTTGCAAACGACATTTTATATGATATTGATTATTTCATTATATTTGTATCTTACTAACTCTCATGCGAATTGCCTCTGAGAATCCTAACCCGGTCGCGTGTAACTAGATCGTCGCTAGTTCGTCAAATCCGTCGGAATCGAGTTCGGTCGTTAGCTAAAGTTTTCGTGCGTGGTATAAATTACGGGAGAATCGAGTAAAATGGCCTATTTAGTCTGTCGTGTAAGGTGATTTTGTTTAGTTTTGAGAAAGTTAATTTTAAAGTAATTTGTAAGGTTTAATTAAGATTTTCATTTTAAGATTCAAAATCATTGAAGAATTTTTACACCCATGGGTGCGAGTTTTGTTGAACGAGAGCTGTGTCTCCGCATTTTTTGTACCGCTTCGCCCATGGGGCTTTAAAGTTCAATTGTTCATTTTAAGTATTTGAGAATAAAGTTTGTAATGTATTATAAAAACCTTGTGGTCAAATTCAGTATGATTGAGTGAGCAATCATAACGGTTAGGTAGAGTAATAGGGTAAGTAACCTCGGCAACCGACGTTTATGGGATATCGAAGTAGGATCGATATCATGGTGAAGCGTGAAGGGCTTCTTAAGGGAGGGCATCAGTCGGCAAAAACATCAGTCGACCCATCTGACGCAAGATGAATTCGTTCATCATCTCATTCTTTTTCCCAGGCAATAATCTGATGTTTCAGTGTTTGTTTTCTGTTTGCTTTACTTGATAAGTATTATTCGGGCTCCGTTCTTTTTTTTTGTTTATGTCGAAAGTCTTTGTAAATTCAAGCTCGTATGTACAAATGTTCATCGTCCGATCGTTATTGTGCCTAGCGAGTGGGAAGATCCCCCCGTCCGACGAGTTACAAGCCCGGCTAACGCATGGCATACGAGGCCGTCCGCTCAATAGGTACACGAACACATGCATCACTATATAATAACATATGGCGATCGGATGGTATGAGATAATGGCGCCGAACGTGGGGCTCCAAAGATTCAAATCCTGAGTCAAGAGGTTCATATCCACGTTGACGCATGCTGTTGTATCGATGAGATGACATAATGGCGCCCAACGTGGGGCTCGAAGCTTCACAGCGGGAGTCTAAGGTGTCATACCCTCGTTGGTCGATGACATAATGGCGCCCAACGTGGGGCTCGGATAGTCTTATCAGTAATCCGATGTTCAGTTTAGAGTAGGGAGTTGTCCTTACGCTTCACGTAAGTCCCGTTTGGGGAGATTAAATATCGAACGCGTTGCGACGTTGTTGCCACGGGGCAACGAACTTCTTTTTGAAAAAGTTTATGGGTAATGTTCTGACTCGCGAAGTCTTGTTCCTGCGGTAATCTTAGGGGCAACTGCTCGGAGTGGGGAACATTCATAAATATTTTGTTTGAGCCATTAAATTTTTAGTTTTTAGAGTAAATAGATAGTGTTGTAGTAGTTAGGTTGTCGGACAATACGTAAGTCCCGGCGAAGATCTTTTGCTCTAACCGCGTTGCGACGTTTTAGCTCGGCGTCTGACTGCCAAGACACACGGGTGCATTAATGTGCACTCACTAAGAGCGTCATTAAGTATCACGTATGTCCCGGCTAAGATCTTCAGATCTGACCGAGTTGCGACGTTTTTACTAATGCATTTGCGGTGAGTGTTTGCATTAGTTATTTTTGTTTGTTTACGATATTAATTAGTTTTATTTTATCCTTTGGTAGCTACGAGTTATCAATAACTCGGCTAAATACGAATGAAGTATTCAGGGAAGTCTGGGAGAGAGAGTCACGGAGGCGTGGTATTGGACTCATTACGTATGCCATCTCGTTGTCTTCCAGTGGACCACCATACTGTAGTTTATTAGTAACTTGAGTTCTATTATTGTTTTGGAAACAGATTTGCGTCAAGATGATTTGAGGTTGCCAAAGTACTTACCTTTGTTTACCTTACCTACCATATATTTTGTTTAAGATTTTTGTTTTTGATCTTTGTGTTTTGATTATTGAGTTTTTAAGTTTTTGAATTTCGAAAGTATGATTTTCGAAATTTGATTATTGAGTTTTTGGTTTGAATTTCGAAAGTATGATTTTTGAAATTTGATTATTGAGTTGTTGGTTTTGAATTTCGAAAGTATGATTTTCGAAATTTGATTATTGAGTTTCTGGTTTAGAATTTTGAAAGTATGATTGTCGAAATTTGATTATTGAGTTTTAGTTTGGAATTTTGAAAGTATGATTTTTGAAATTTGATGATTTTGAATTTTGAGATTTTGATTTTGATTTTGCGACTTTAAGTTTTTGATATATATGTTCGATTTAAACTTTTGATTTTATGCGTTTTAATTTGAAATATATTTTCATTTCGTTTTGGTTTCGAAATATTTGTTATATTTCTTTTTCAGCTAATTTTTTTGTTTGGAATTTATTATTTCTTTTGAAATTTTGTTTTGAGTATTGTGGAATACCATATGAATTTATTTTTGATTTTGGTTTTTGCCTAGTTCGATTTAGTTTTGGACTTTGTTTTATTTTAATTTATATTATTATATTTTTGATTATTATATTGTTGTACATATTGCCATAATCTAATTTATCTTTGAATTTCAGCTTTAGATAGGGAATAAATTATAATATTTAGCTTAGGGTTACGGCAGCTTTTCAGTAAGCTTTTTCATTTTTCGGTTTAGTTTTTCGCGTGACCAATTCAGGTTACACGGGAAGCAATAATATTTGAGTTTTTTTATTTTGTCTACGGAATTCACGGAGGGAAGAAATAAACTTCGATTTTGATTGTTATTGGGATTGTGAGACGAAGCCACAATGCCAGTAGAGCGTTCACCGCCCAGAGGAAGCGATGTAGGGACAAACCTGTCCCAGGATACAGCTTTAGGGGCAGGACATCCACAATCAGCACCGGTGACAAGGTCGCAAACAAGTGCAGCCAGGTCAACCGCTGCATCCGTATTATCCGCTCCTGCACCAGTAGTGGGGTCGAGTGGCAACATTAACCCAGCAGGATCAGAAGAACTTGAGGCAGACGATCAAGCAGAGTCATGGGAATCTCCAGATTTCAGCACGCTTACCGCCTTAGGGGCACATGCAGCACGACGACGAACCGAAGATGAAAGTCCAACCCGAAATGTAGCAATACCTAGACCAGACCCAGCAGAAACCGATGACGAAGCATTGATCAGAAGAATTTTACCAGCAATACTGGCAGCGACCAGGCAGGCAGCCGCAGCTAGTGGGGCTAACCACCCTTCTTCCCAGGCTATGCCGCCTTTGACAGCCGCACCATTAGGGCGTCGTCGTACACAAGCAGTGGAGTCATTGGATGGACAACCTGAGCAAAACCGACGACCAACACAAATACCCAGCAGAATTCCAAGAGCCTTATCAGTGGAGGAGGGACAAATTCGTGCAGAGGCAGAACAGGCTACGGCTTTCTCCAGAGCACCAGTTGTCTCAATGCAAGAATTGGATACGCAGAACACTCGCGAATTTCCGAGAAGCAGCCGACCAGTACCCAGAGAGAACTTTTGGGAAACGCAGGAGTCAACACCACCGCGGAGTAGATCGCAGCGTGAAACCTTACGTAGTACGGAGGTGTTGAGAACTCGTCAAGCCTATAGCCCAAGGGGACGTCGACCCGAATTAGCGAAGTGGGGAGTGAAGTTCGACGGTACTTCAAAAACGATGAATGTTCAAGATTTTCTGTATCAAACTATGGAGTTATGCAATGACAATGAATGTTCGGAAGCAGATTTGATTAAAGGCTTACACCATTTATTAGAAGGACCATCTAAGGAATTTTTTTGGAACTACCGGAAGCTAACCCCTGTATTAAGCTGGAGAGAAATTCAAAAAGCCATGTTAGCCCAATTCCAACGATTTGAGAGCGATTTTCAAATTCAAGTGCAGATTTTGAGTCGAAGACAGCAACCGCACGAAACATTTCAAGAGTTTTTCAACGCCGTGATGAAGCTGCGAAACCAGCAGCGTACACCGTACCTGGAATCACAGATGGTGGACATCATGAGGGGAAATTTGAAGAGTTCGTTGGCGCAGTTAGTGTTCTCTGTCAAGGTAGATAATTTGAGCGATTTCAGCCGAGAAGTAAAGCGAGCTGAAGGCCTGTTGGCGATGCAACGTCAACAGCAGCCACCGAAGCCAACACCTGCAGCACGAGTACATGAAGTAATGTTCGAAGAAGATGTTGATGAAAATGTAACCACTGGTGGAGTAGAAGCTTTAGGAGCCGCCAACAAAGCAATCTGTTGGAACTGTCGAACACCAGGTCATATGTTCCGAGAGTGTTTGTCAACCACAAGGAAGATTTTCTGTCATAAGTGTGGAAAAGAAAACACAGTAGTGTCCTAAGTGTCCAAGTGTCCTAATTGTAAGGGAAATCCACCAAAACGCCCATCTCAGTCTGGGGAGGTGAGGTTCACGGAGGTTTAGACCCAGTCACAAGTAAAGCAACAACTAACCCAGCGATGACAAATCAACCAATAACAGAACCAGCACTGGTTACCATCGCCGATAATGATCCAGCTGATACAGCAGAAGATACCACAACACCCGGTGTACAAGTAATAAGCAATGAACCAGAAATAACAATTATGATGAATAAGAACAACATTAAGGAGAAAACAGCAAATCCTATGCTAAGGCATCTTAAACCATGGCATCAAAGGATGATAGAGTATAAAGAAGCTCGAGCCAGGATTTTCGGAGAAGCATCCGACAGGATAAAGAGAGCCCGAGCGAGATATGAGAAGCGACGGTTGATCCGGAGACAGATCGCCGCGGCTACCCTATTTGAAGGTGAAGATAATCGCTTTTACGCGAAAGTTAATATAGGAGGCGTAGTAGTCGAAGGACTCGTCGATAGTGGAGCATCAGTGACTTGTCTAGGCAAGGGATGCCAGGAGCTAGTAGGTCGAGCAGGACTACAAATTTATCGTTTCGGTTCGGCCATCAGAACAGCTGATGGGAGTGCTCACCGAATCCTTGGCAGGATAAGGGTGAGAATAAATTTTAGGAAACAATCCGAGGAAATTTACATTTTTCTAGTTCCAACGCTGGAGCGTTCGCTCTACTTGGGAGTCGATTTCATGCGGAAGTTTAGGTTGCTGACAAGTATGGAAAGCCTTACCACTGAAGGGGTAGAGCTCTGTGAAGATGCGCAAACCTCTGAGGAGGTTAAGACCCATACTCTGTCACATCAACTGAAAGAAATCGTAGATGCCGTGGTTAAGACGTTTCCGTGTTATACAAGGAAAGGCCTCGGTAGAACTAAATTAGAGACTCATTCGATCGACACTGGGGATGCAGTACCAGTGAAAGATCGTTATTATCCGTTATCGCCGGCAGTACAAACACTTTTATACGCAGAAGTGGATTGCATGCTTGACTTAGGAGTAATAGAGCCTAGCGAAAGCCCATGGAGCCATCCTGTGACGTAAGTGCACAAGGGAGCTAAAAATAGGCTATGTTTGGACGCGCGCATGCTAAACGCGCACATAGAGGGTTTGTTGAGCAGGTTAGGTGATACGTACTACATCTCTGTGTGGATCTGAAAGATGCCTTCTGGCAGATTCCATTGGATAAATCCAGTCGGGAGAAGACTGCGTTTACAGTACCCGGTAGACCACTTTACCACTTTAAGGTAATGCCTTTTGGGTTATGTAACGCTGCCCAAAGACTTTGTCGTTTGATGGATACCATGATAAACTCTATTACAGTTTTGAAGATAATTGATGGATGTATATGTTCTGAATTTCTGTTATCTAAGATTTTCATAAATGTCCCATTGAGACCCACGAGGTACTATAAACTCGTAAACATCGAGTTTCAGCGTTCGAATTATGCGTCCTTTGATCCAGTTAGGAGAATGTGTCGTGACTTTAATGAGCTATATCAGTTTATTGATTTCACAGGTAGTTGGGAAACGACAAAGTCTAGCATAATTTGTCATTTGAACCGATTGCATTAGTGCTGTATATTCGTTGACGTACATATGTAAATTTAATTTACTTTATCCTTACTATCTGGTCTGATTTATGAATTGGTTTTCGTTTTGCTCGTAATTATTATATATTGAAGTATCTTATGTTAATATCTCGTGATCAGGGTTCGGACTTGAACAATTGAAAATGGCAGTAAATTTGAAAAAAAAAACCCAGTAAAACGAATTTTTTCGCAGTAGATTTTTATTTTTTATGTTAATGCATATACATTTATATATAACGTTAGGGTGTCGTACAAACTAGGGGTTACATACAAATATACACTATAACAACAATTAGAAACATATGTACATATTTTTTTTTATTGCAATGACAGCTTCGTCCGACAGATTACTTTCTTCTGTTTCAAAGCCTAAACCACAGTATACAGATGTTATGGGCCTTTGAAATTCAAAATTTTTATAGTCAACATCAATGCTTACATATTGCTTTTTAATGAAATTTATTAAAATTGTTTTGAAGAATTCTTCTATTAAAGGGAAAAGGCAATGTATCATAGTTTTTTCATATTGAAAGAAAATATATACGCGAATGTTCTTTCTTGTAAAATCACACTTGAATAAACAGTTATACCATATGATTATGTATTTAAAGTGGAACCCAGACAGTGTTGCCATTTTCTTATAAAATACCCGAAATTGTTGGTTCTTTCTGCAACATTTGGCAGGAGAAGAGTTTAAAGCGGCCTTCACACGATAATTTTTGTTGCAAACATTTGCTGCGTTGTACAAAGTATGGCCATGTGAAGGCAAGAAAGCACAGTTGGTCATTCATGTTCGACGGTATTCAAAATTGTTTGACATTTTTTGATATTTCTTGTGAAAAGTGTTGTATCATGTTAAAAGTTGTACCTATGAGGCACGTAGTGTATTTTATTAGTCAGAAAATTGACTTTGGGGAATAATGTTGTCGTGGACAAATGAGAAGGTGTCAATTTGGTCAGAAGTTTATTATATACTGACGCAGCCATCCTCAAAAATTTATTTTGGTCTGCAGGGAAAGATGTTATAATTTATTTTTACAGATTTGTATGCGATAATTGTTGTTTATTTGTCCTCAAATTTCTTGTCTAAAGTTTCGTCCATTACTAGTGCTGCTACTACGAATAGAGAATTTAACCTATGGCTGTTGTCCTTCTGCATCAAGTTTTTGACTCCAATAACAATCTGTTAGAAAAATGTTGTTTTGCTTCTGAATAAAAATTGCAAAGAATGGCAAAAAAAAAACCCAATATAAAATTAATTTTAAATTAAATGCAAACTTGTTGTTCCACATTTTCAAATTGGTTTATGTAATTTCAAAACTATTTCTATGGACATACATGTTTTGTTACCATCTAAAATTTCGTTAATAACTAGACCTGCTACGAGTTCGCGAGCCATTTCACTCGTTAAAAGTGAGAAAAAAATGAAAAATGAAATCAAGTTCGAACGTGTGAACGCAAACACATTTTTCATATCATACGTTTGTATGATACAATGTTTGCATTCAAGAATGATCGTGCGAAGATGGCTTAAGAAAAAATAGAATTTGGAATGAAAACGCTTTAATTATGATAATACTTATCGTTCATGCAAATAAAAATGTCATTAAATTTTATTTCAAATGAGTAAAGGCACGAACCATTTGTACTAAGAAAATTAAAGTGTAGTTTGTAGTTTTTGGCAGATTTGAAATAGAAAATGATTGTGGCAACACTGAACCCCATTACATGAAAGACGATGTGGTTCCATTTGACTATTAATTTCACATCTATGCTGCCATCTTTCGAGTATTTCATGTACTACTTAAGTTTCAGTGATTCTTGACTTAACACAACGTAAAAAGTTGAGCGTGCTTCTTGGCTTCTACGTACTACAGAGAATTGTCATAAAAATGGTCGTTGCGAAAAAATCGCAGTAGATTTGAAAAAGCCGCAGTGCCGCAGTAGAAAATTAAATTTTGGCAAAAAGCGCAGTAGATCTACTGCAATTGCAGTAAAGTCCGAACCCTGCTCGTGATGTGCTTTTATACTTATTTATGTTAGTGTAATACCAACTGGTGAAGAATTTCTGTAGTTGGTTGTAACGTGTGAACTTATAATCCTTGCTCTCCCGTTATAGACCGGTCTATAATGTGTACGCTGTCCTCACGTTATGGGGACGTGGCCCTCTCGGTCGGTAGGGGCGGGTAAGAGTGGCGGCGATGGGTTCGCTCGATTTAAAAAAACAAAAAAAAAAAAAAAAAGGTCATACCTTCAACTATCCGTGACCGTGTCTTTGTATAAATTAAACACTTTGTTTTACAAAGGGTTAAAAAAATATTTATTTATTTTTACGGAGCAGCACTATGTGCTTTACATCGAGTTAGACTTATAACTAATCTCTTAATTTTATGTTTGCTGCCACGATACCATTTGTCTCAGTCCCAGTGCCTTAGCATGAATTCTTCCCTAAGCAGCTAAACGTGGGAAGCATTAGCACAGAATCTTTGTGCAGAATATTTCTTTAGAATTTTGTGTCACCTGCTACAACAGTGCAGACGCAACGTCAGCAAATAATGTGGGAAGCTAATATGTGAATGAACAGCTGCATTTTTATTGTGGGAAAGTGTTGCAACAATGTTGCTAAAGGGTGTTGACAAAGCGTAGCTTTAACTCTTCCCTGCGAAATTCCAATCGTCCCCGATTGGTTTTAAAAATATGGGATATTGTTTAAACTCGTAAGTTTGCCCATTTTGGGTGTAGGAATTTGGATTCCTTGAGGCTGTTGAGGTAATTGTGGAGGTTCTGCATTAATAATAACGTGTGATTCTATATTAGAAGATTTTTTCATTTTTACTGTTAGAATTATAATGATTAAAATTACAGTGGCCAAGAGGCCAAGGTTGGTAAACAAGCTAGATTTAACCAGTTTATTTAAAGAATTTATTTTCCCAATATTTTTTAAATTTAGTTGCTTCATAAGCTGAAGCGAAAGAACTTCTTCGAAATCTGATTTGGAGTTGCTGTGTTGTACTAAGGCCGGTAGAGGTTTCAGGTTTACAATATCGTTTGTGGCGAACTTATAGTTATTAATTTGTATTGTTTCATTGTTGAACTTTATCAAATAGGATCCATTTAGGCTTCTAGTATTGTTTCCAATATTGACTTTCCCTTTGAAATCATTTAGCAAAATTAATCCTGTTTGAATTTCTTCAATGTTTTTTATATGATCGTTATTTGTGATGGTGCAGTTGTGGGGTTTATTTTTTAAAATTTTTACAATACAATTTTCGTTTTTTAGATTTAAGATTTGATTTTGCTTACATATTTTTACATTGTCAATGGTTTTACAAACGTTTTTTACACCATAATAAGCATCGTTACATTTCAATATTTTTTCATGCTTAATTTTTAAAATAAATTCTCTTCTTTTTAATGGTTTTATGATCATAGATTGGCAAATTTCCTTTCCTGTTTTAGGTATTTTTATAATGTAAATTATTGTTTCATTTTTAACAGCAATTTTAATATCTGCGAAATTTAATGATTCTTCTAAGCTTTCAAAAGGCATATTCTCATTAGTAAAGATATTTTTTATTTGTAATATTTCAGAGTCGGATAGGATAAATGTATTTATAATATTTGCTTTTGTTAAATGTATGGCTCTTTTTATATTTTCTATTTCTTTTTTGACAATATCAATTTTAAATTTTGTTTGCAATATGAATGTATTTCTGAATTCTTCGCCGCTTTTTAAGGTTTTTAATATTTTGTTGCTTACATCTGTGATATTATTTATTCTTTCAATTATTCTCTTATTTATTATAATTTGATCATTATTATTTTTTGTTAATTCTTCAAATTTGTCATTTATTGTTACTAAATCATTATGGTCAGGGCTTCCTGCTAACCATTTCCAAGCTGTACCTATAAAATCTAATGATCTTTTGTCTCTAGTTGTAGGTGTTAAATTGTCTATAGATTGTTCAATGTAGACTATTTCTTCCTCCAGAAATGGGAATAAAGGATGGGATGTTGGGATAGTTTTGATAAAAGCAAGTCGTATGTTAGATGTAATGATGGAAAGATTATGATGTGAAAAATCCTGTAAGTTCCGGTTTCTATTTTCGCAATGCCGTCATCGATGGTTACTATTTCTGATTGCGAATATTCTGATATTTCGACTGATCCTTGTCCTAAGTGGTTGTTGATGATGAAAAGGAGTGATCTGAAAGATAGTATTTTATTGATTTCTTATACGGTCTTTGTGTACTATTTTCCCTGACTCTGTTGTAACTGTGGAATTTTTATTTTCTTTAACAATTTCTTCTTTATATCTTTTTGAAAGTTTGGTACCTAGTCTTTTATTTTGTTTAACGTAAATTTTGTTTCCTTCCTCGTAATTAATATTTTCAGATTTATTTTTGTTATGGTACTGCAAGTCTTGCTCTTGTTTTCTTTTAAGCTTTTCGCAATTAGCTGTCCTTATTTGTTCTCTATTGTCAGGGTCGGATGAAGTTGGTCTTCCAAAAAATAAGTCAACTGGTTTTTTACCCGTGACGGAATGAATGGTGTGATTGTATTCGTTTACTGAACATTCTAATAATTCGTCAAAATTCTTGTCGGTATGTTCTTGTTTGAGGCATCTCATGATTTCGGCTATTGTGGAATGGAAGCGTTCAATTTGACCATTTACTTCGCTTTTGTAAGGGGGAGCAATGAAAGTATTAATATGAAATTCATTTTCTAACATGAATTTAATTGGTTGTGAGCTAAACGCTTTTTCATTATCAAAAACTATGTTCTTAGGTACTCCAAAGTGAAATATGATTTCTCTTAGAGGTTTTCTAATGTTTTCCATACTTCTACCATCTATATTCTTTGTAACCGCTAATTTTGAAAATTTGTCTATGGAAGTGAGTATGTTGTGTTTATCTGTGGAGAAAATATCTATATGGATCGTATGCCCTGAATATTCGGGCAGAGGAGTGGAACCTAATTTTGTTTTATTTGGGTGACGGTCATATTTGCTTTCTTTGCAAATTCGACATATCTTAGTTATGTTTTTGATTTTTTTAGCCATTGCTGGGAAAAAGTATTTTTCCAAAATCTGTAAACGGTTTTCTTTCTCATTTCTATGTGCTCGATTATGTGTTTCAATAATAATTTTGTTTTGTTCCTCTGTGTCCGTCACATCTTCTACCATTTGATGTGTAAATCTGATTTTGTAATTGGCAAAGTGAAGTGGATAAATAGCCTGAATTCTTAGCATTATTTGATCGGATGTCCTTATACCGTTAATTATAGCAGGGTTGAGGTGATTCCTTAATATTTCCACAAGTGAGGATTCGTCGTTGTCACTTATCTCGATTGTGTGTCTATGGTACATGGGGAAAATGATATCAAACTTGTAAGAGGACGTAGACCCTTCGGTTAGGAGAATTTGATTTTTAAACACATTAATAGGAGTTTCCACAGAGTATATTAAATTTTCGGAGGAGCTATCACTACTGTGGACAGTGGGAGTTAACGAATTTATTGTAGCTATCGGTGGTCTGGATAGTAAGTCGGCTACTACATTTGTATTTCCTGGCTTGTAACTTAATTCATGATTATATTCTTCTAATTAAGCCTTCCATCTTTTCATTTTTGCGTTTGTGTTTTTGTTGCTGAGAGCAAAAGTTAATGGCTGGTGGTCAGTAAATATTTTTACTTTCTTTGATCCATGAAGAAAACATCTGAGGGATTGTAGGGCATCAATGATTGCAAGCATTTCTTTTTCATTGGTTGCGTAATTTTCTTCAGCTCTACTTAATGTTCGTGAAAGAAAGGATATTGGTCTGCCATCTTGAGAAAGAACAGCTCCTAATGCATAATTAGAAGCGTCCGTGGTAAGCTCGAAGGCTTTATTGAAATCGGGATAGTGAAGCATCACATCTTCCGATATTAGACAATTTTTCAATTGCTTAAAAGCTTCTATTTGTTGCGCTGATAAGTTTATTGCAGTTTTCTTAGACATGTGTTTGGAAATTCGTCCCAACTCTCCTCTAAGAATTTCAGCTAGAGGTTTAGCGATTTGGGCATATGCTTTTACAAATCTGCGGTAATGTCCTGCCATTCCTAAAAGGAACGTAAATCGTGGATATTTTTTGGACGGGGAAAGTTTTTTATTTCCTCTACTTTTTTAGGGGTGGTACGAATACCCTTTTGTCCTACTATAATACCAAGAAATTCGGTTTCTTCTTTGATAAATTCGCATTTATCAAATTGTACCTTTAGATTCGCGTTTTCCAATGTGTCAAATATAATTTTGAGATCATTAAAATGCTGTTCCTTGCTTTTGCTGAATATAATGATGTCATCGATGTATACATAACATCGGACACCGATGTGTTCCCTTAAGACATCGTCCAATGTGCGTTGAAAAATAGCAGGGGCATTTCTCAGGCCAAATGGAAGTCGAGTGAACTCAAACTTTCCGTTTGCAATAGAGAAAGCAGTCTTTTCAATGTCTGCTTCATTGAGCGCAATTTGATGAAATCCACTTTTAAGATCAATTGTGGAAAAATATTTGTTTGTTCCCAAATTAGAGAGAATTGTGGTTACATCTGGAATCGGATATTTGTCGGGTATGGTATCCTCGTTTAGTTTTCGATAATCAATTACCATACGATATTTCTGTAAACCCGAAGCATCCTGTTTCTTCGGTACGATCCATACCGGAGAATTGTAAGGAGATTTTGATGGACGAATAATGCCATCTTTTAACAATTCTTCAATTTGTTTATCTATTTCATTTTTTAAAGGCATAGGATATGGGTATGTTTTTGAATAAATTGGTCTATCACTCTTGGTTCTAATTTCCGCTTTTACATTAGTTACGAAGGTTAGGCGTTTGTTTGGTTCGGAGAATAAAGTTGGACAGGTATAACAAAGTTTTTTCAGTTTAGTGCTGTCTTCTGAACTAAGATGGGTTATCCGTAGTAAGGTATGCGCAATTGAGTTAATGTTTAATTGTTGCATAGGGTAACTGTACTTATTTAAGAGGGTAAAGTAGTTTTCCTTTGTGAAGATAACAGCATTTAAATCTTTTAATGTATCGTTTCCTATAATGGCTTCAAAGGTTGTTAGGTTGTGTAAGATATGAAATTTTATTTTCCCTATATTATTGCCAAAAATGTCAATATTAGCATGATGAGTAATTTTGACTTGTCCTCCTACTGAATTCGCAAAGAATGGTTTATTGGGTATGGGTTGTCTTATGAGTTTTGGAGTAATATAATTTTTGTTAGAACCAGTATCTAATAGGAATTTGACTTCGTTGCCGTCCTTCATTTTGAAACTGAAATATGGCAATGAAGAAGCGTTTAGTCTAAAAAATTAATGTCGTCAATTGTTGTTTCATCTTCGACATATTCCCCTTCATACTCGAGTTGATAGTCTTCTGGATTTTCTGTGTAGGTGTCTTCGGTGTATTCGACTATTTGTTCCTGTGGGTCATCTGTCACTGTTTCTACATTGTAAACTTTTGGAAATTTCTTTGGTTGGTGGGTATTTTGGGAGTGTGGACGTTTTTGAAAATTGTTTTGATGATTATGGGATGGTCTATTTTGGTAGTTAACTTGTTTAGTCTGTATGGTTGAGTCTATTTCCATGGGTACTTGTGGTTTGGGTGGAAGCGGTGGATTGGAATGTGCTTGAGGTGCGTAATATGTTTGTTTTTGATTATAATAAGGGTTTTGATTTGGTTTTTGAAATTGTTTTTGAGCGAAGTTAGTAAGCTCTGGATAGAAAGGACGTGAACCTGAAAATTTCTGATACTGTGGGGTATTCTGTTGTTGACGATTATTATTATTGGCTTTATTTTTAAAACCTGAAGTCATGTTATGGGCGTGATTGGCTCTGTAATTCATATTGCTTAATTTTAAACACATATGAAGAGCTTCAGGCAAACTTTTTGGCTCTCTTACACTCAGGAGACTAGGTAAGGCACCGTTGAGTCCTCTGATAAAGGTATCGAGAGCTTTGTCTCGATAAGTTGATGCTAATGTAAGTAAGGCTTCTTCACCAAGTTCTAAACAATCAATTTTGTCTAAAATTAGAGAAAGATATTGATAGACCTGCTGGTAGAATTCTTCAACAGTACTTCCCCTTTGGGCAAGAGTTGTCATTTGATACTCCAAAGTACCAACATCTCTTTTGTCAGAATAATGTAACATTAAACATTTTTTTATTTTACCCCAGTTCAGCGGAGTTCGGTAAGATTCAAGTGCTGCGTCGGCCTCACCGACAATTTTGTGCCGAATAGTGTGAAGAATCACAAAATACTTTGGTGTGTTGCTATTTTGCCCGTACATTTGGAAAATCCTGTCTACAGATTTTCTCCAGGAGCTAAACTCTCCAGGTTTCCCTGAAAACTCCCTGAGACATTTAACCACGTCCGGTACTCTTTCAGAATCTTCCACACTTCTACTAAAATCGATATGTGGTTCTCCTTCTTCTATTATGGTTGGGTGTAAAATTGATTTAATTGTTTCTTCAATTATTTTTGAAAGTTCTTTTTTTTGATTGGATGTGAAAAATGTGGAGGATGATGGGATGGGATTAGGATTAGAATTGCCTAAATTTAACTTTGACAAGGATGCAGCTATATCTTCATCTTGACTCATTTTGTATTTTATTAAATGTTATTCTTTGTTTTTATTATAATTTCACAAATTAGAAATATGAGCTTACATTAAAAAAATGATTATTCCCATGGTCATGCTGTTGATCTCCTCTTGTAGTTGATGTTGAAGTTTGTTGATATTTACGTCTTGGAGTCACATGCGATTTGTTTATAGTCACTGTTTGTTACTAATGAATATTCTTTTTGGTTTTTGTTTTTGCTTAAATTCTTTATTGCTTTATTAGTGTTTCATTAATTAATTATATTTTATTTAACTTTGCTTGTTTTAGCTTTTACTACAAATTTCACTTATGGTTTTTATTTTAATTTCGAGTTTATTTACTTTTCGATGTTTTAATTTTGCTTAAATTGATAGTTATTTTATTCATGTTTCATTAATTAATTATATTTAATTTAACTTTGTTTAGTTTTAATTTAATTTTTACTTTCGTTATGTGGTTTTCACGATTTTTTTACCTCAAAGGGCTGGACAGTACAGTCCTTCCTTTTTTTAGAACTAACGTTCCAATACTAAGGGGCCACTTTTTAGGTTTTAATTTGTTAATCGGCCGCGTATTTAACTTTATTAAAATTTTTCGACGCGGTCCCTGCTCGGGCGCCAATTAAACACTTGGTTTTACAAAGGGTTAACAAAATATTTATTTATTTTTACGGAGCAGCACTATGTGCTTTACATCGAGTTAGACTTATAACTAATCTCTTAATTTTATGTTTGCTGCCACGATACCATTTGTCTCAGTCCCAGTGCCTTAGCATGAATTCTTCCCTAAGCAGCTAAACGTGGGAAGCATTAGCACAGAATCTTTGTGCAGAATATTTCTTTAGAATTTTGTGTCACCTGCTACAACAGTGCAGACGCAACGTCAGCAAATAATGTGGGAAGCTAATATGTGAATGAACAGCTGCATTTTTATTGTGGGAAAGTGTTGCAACAATGTTGCTAAAGGGTGTTGACAAAGCGTAGCTTTAACTTATACTTGGATGATCTCCTGGTGGTATCACCAGACTTTAAAACTCACATGGAGCTTTTGCAGCAAGTTGCGCAATGTCTTGAGGATGCAGGCCTAACAATAAATACTCAGAAGTCGAGATTTTGTTTCAAGGAGCTGCGTTATTTGGGATATATCGTCGGAGGAGGACAAGTCAGACCAGATCCATCCAAAGTTGAATCTATAGTAGGGTATAAGTATCCAAGAACCCTTAAACAGGTGAGGAGTTTCTTAGGAGCTACTGGATGGTACCGAAAATTCATCGCTGACTATGCGACAATTGCTTGCCCAATTTCGGATACTCTAAAAAAGAGTAAAAATTTTTGTTTCACAGAAGAGGCTAAGGTAGCCTTTGATAAGTTAAAGAATGCTCTGGTAACTAGCCCTGTGCTCGTCCATCTGGATTTTGAGAGGCGTTTCTAGGTTCAATGCGACGCATCTGACCTAGGAGTTGGCGCAGTGTTGTTCCAGATTGATGACAGCGGCGAAGAACACCCTATCGCGTATTATTCGCATAAGTTGACACCCGCGCAAAGGAACTATACAGTAACTGAGCGTGAGTGTCTAGCGGTGGTTCTAGCTATAAAAAAATTCAGACCATTCATAGAATTGATGGCTTTTACGGTGATTACGGATCATAGCAGTCTTAAGTGGCTAATGTCCCACCGTGATCTCAGTGGAAGACTGTCTCGCTGGAACTTACATCTACAGTCTTTCGACTTTGTGATAGAACTTCGCAAAGGTAAACCAAATATTGTGCCAGATACACTGTCCAGGTATGAGATGGAAGAGGTGTCGGCTGAAGTGACGAGTTTAATAGACCTGGAGGACAAAGCTTTCCAAGGATCTGATTATAAAGATTTAATCAAGACCATAGAGGATAACCCGAGTCGTCTACCAGATCTGCGAGTCGTCGATGGATTCGCATACAAGCGAACAGTTCCATATGATGGCGTACCATTGCATGAAGATTTCGCATGGAAGCTGTGGATACCCACGGAACTAACCCAGAAGATTGTGGAGAAGTCACATGATCCACCGAATGTAGCTCATGGCGGATTCTTGAAAACCTTGAAGAGAATCAAGCAATATTTCTTTTGGCCAAACATGAATACACAAGTGAAAAGCTATGTGGATGCTTGTCAGGTTTGCCGAGAGACTAAAGCGGCTAATATTACACCAATGGGTAAGGAAGTGGTAATACATCGGCCATTCCAAAGGATCTTTGTAGATTTCCTAGGGCCATATCCGCGTTCTAAAAACGGAAATTGCTTTATCTTCATCATTTTAGACCATCTCACAAAATTTGTGATATTAAAGGCTATGCCCAAATCAAGCAGCAAGAGCGTAATACGTTTCCTGATAAACGAGATCTGTTACAAGTTTGGAGTACCTGAGACCATCGTCTCAGGCAACGGTAAACAATTCGTGAGTCGAGAGTTTACTGATTTTGTGAATAATTTTTAATTTGTGAATAATTTCGAACCGCAATACATTCACCGCAGGCCAACGCTTCAGAACGAGTGAATCAATCGGTATTGGCAGCAATTCGATCTTATATGAAGGAGGACCACCGTGAGTGGGACCGACACCTTCCAGAGATCGAGTGTTCGTTGCGATCGTCAGTGCATAGCGCAATTGGAGTGACACCGTATTTTGCATTGTTTGGCGTTAACATGATTACCCATGGTAGCATGTATCAGTTGGCAAGACGCCTAAAAGACTTAACGGAGGTAGGAGAAGGAGCACCGCCAAAATCAGTGGCTCAAGACTTAATCCGGAACAAGATCCAAGAAAGTTTGCATAATGCGTATGAGAAGAACAAGAAATCCTATAATACTAGGAGCCGACCAGTCAAGTTTATTCCCGGTCAAGAAGTTTATAGACGAAGTTTCCAGCAGAGCAGTTTCAAGGATTGCTTCAATGCCAAGTTAGCTAGGAAGTTCCTGAAATGCCGCATCTTGAAACCAATAGGAGGCAGCCTGTATAAGATCGAAGACTTGAAGGGTAAACGATTGGGAGTGTATCACGCCAAGGATCTTAAGCAGTGAGCTTTTGTGTTCGTCCGAAGTGTGATGTTGGACTTGAATCCAATGTAAGATGATTTCAAATGTTTTGACGAGATCAGGGCGTGGGTTCGAGTGTGTTAATGCATATTGCTATTTGCATTGATAATTTTGTTGGAGTCCGTAGTAGAGGACAAAAATCTGTTGATACTTACGATGTCTTATGAGATTAAGTAGGCGTTATATTGTGGCAATATTAGGAGAATAATTTACCATAGATACCCTTTTTATTATAACGCAATGTTTATCCCTAGAGATAGTCGTAATACTAAGTAGACCTTTCGATGTCGTCTTTGCAGCTAGTATTAAGCAAGAAATTCCTGAGTAGGCAGTAAAATAAAAATGGCAGGACACGTCGAGTGCAGCATATGCTTGGCATGGTTATCCGAGGTGGATGTAGGGATCTGCACGGGTGATTGTGGCCATGTCTATCATCAAGACAGCGTAGTAACATGGAGAGAGCAAGGACGGAACGATTGTCCAGTCTGCAGATGGGAAGGATATACCACCCAAGCCCTTTACCTGAGTTTTGGCCAGGGGGATGAAGCCGCAGCTCTGGGGGAACTAGAAGCGCTACGGTCCGAGGTCCGGTCTCGCGGTGAGCAGCGTGACGCCGCGCAGGCAGAGGCAGCGACTCTTCGTGGTAAATTGGAAGAGCTACAAGTACAATATGACTTCCATTCGATGATGCTGTTCCGGGAGAGAGAAGCGACTCAGGCAGAAAACATACGGTTGCGAAGAGAGAATCAGCAGCTCCGCGGCGAGGCACCATCCGAGGTGGAGGTGTTGACGAAGACTGTCGAACAGTTGAAGGCACAGCTGCGTGCACAGGCAGTCAGTCAGCAGCATGCCATGGTACAGCTGAGAGCCAGAGTGGAGGAGTTGACGAAGACTGTCGAACAGTTGAAGGCACAGCTGCGTGCACAGGCAGTCAGTCAGCAGCATGCCATGGTACAGCTGAGAGCCAGAGTGGAGGAGTTGAGTACGGAGAAGAAGCAGATGGAAGGAACATCCAGGGAGAATGTAAGCCTGAAAGCTGAACTACAGCGCTTTCGGCGACAGCAGATAGTGTCGAGAAGAGAGCAGGTGCACGTAGAGACGCGGCAGCGAAACAGCGATCTCCGAAAGAAGGGACAGGGTTATGCGGATACGAAGGTGTCTATCCGATACTTCCCTTTGAGTGTGTCCGAGGATCCCCAGAGGGAGATAAGTGGTTTGTTGGCACAGATATCGCTCGCCAACGCACCAGGGGACTTTGAGATTCTGGCATGCGCACCGCTAGTGACCCGTCCAAGCGAGCATTACGTGCTAATCGAATGCAAGGCACCAGGTTTGAAGGCAGCAATTCTTAACCGTTTCCATCGTCTCCAGGAGTGTGACCAGGCAGCCGTACGCAGGTTGATTTTAAAAGACAGCGTCGAGGTCTCCAGCTTCTACAAGGTCGTAACGAAGCAGGTCGGAGGTAGAAGAGGCGTGAAGACGATGAAGGATCAAATTCTAGTCCACCTGATGGGAGAACAAACTCCGCGAGAGATCGAAGCCGAGGAGGATCTGCAACGAGTACTGGATACCTTACCTCAGACGTCGAGGGCCAGCACCAGTACAGCAGCAGGACGTCAGTGAAGATGAAGTTTATAGCACAACAGCAGCAACAACAACGAGTACCGAGAGGAACCGAGTTGAGAACGGAGGAAAGTGGAAGCCGGTCGCCCAGTCAACCGCCACCAGGAGAGTCTGTGCAGACCTTCGGGATGGTACTGGCCTCTTAGGTGACGATTCTCTGGCGACATAACATTTAGTCCACAGACTTCCCAGATCAGTTTCCCTCCCATCCTTCAGCAAGGATGCAATCAGGATGGGTGGGTTTGTGGCGGCGCCCTAACGGCGTCAAATTACAACAACCACATTTTGTAGACACACCCCATACGGTTGTACCAATTACAACAACCACTTTGGCGGCTATACCTATATGGTTACGCCGATTACAACAACCACCCTGGGAAACATACCTGTTAGAATTGCATCAATGTCATATTTTTCCAGTCTGTCACCGTAATGGTCATTGTGAAATAATTAACCAACACAGACATTCGGCGAAAAGAAAAACCACGCGACAACGGTAGTGAAAACCATTTTTATTGGAATAATAAAATCGCGCGCCACATCGTAGCAGAAAGAAACGGTAAGTTACTTAATTATTGGGTTTTTGGTGCATCGGTTGAACCGCCATCTTTTTACACCGAGGTTAGACGGCGACTCAACATCTGCAGCGTCATCATTAACAAAGTGACCTGGCGGAGAAATACACCAGAAGTAAACCAGCAAGTAATCCCGGAATCCAGTGTGAAAAAATATAGTGTTTAGTGCCCGCGTTTGTGAGTAATTTGTGTCCCAAGTACAACCATTTTTGGTTGAGACACCAGCGACCTGGCTGCGAAACACAATCGTGTCGGCTAGCGACAGCTAGGTAAGTTAAACCCCCGAAAAGTTTATGGAGTCGATCTTGACGACTTTTTGTGCATCCACAGCCCGCAGTGTACCATCACCAGCAGCAAAACATCAACCGCATCCAACATCATCAGCCAAATTTCAGTCACCAGCCATAGCATCAGCCAAATTTCCAGCCATAGCCGCATTATAATTGCCATCATCATCATCAACCATCAAGCATAATTTCTATACCTACATCAGCCATCATCACCATCAATCATCCACATAACCACATCAACATCCAGTTCAAGTAAGACCTACAGAGGCCCAGGGTAAGTCCGTTTTACTGTTATTTTGTACGGACCGACACATAACCTCACTAGAGATCACCTTCGCAGAAGCGTAGAGCCCAAAGATGGGGCCTATGCCAACCTAAACGTGCTAAAATTAGATGAAATAGTTAGGGTCCTTAGGTTGTAGTTATATAAGTGTTAAATAATCATAAGTACTTGGCCTTAAAGCCAGATGGACAAATCGAACTAGTCCTAAACATAAGTGTTAAAGATCAAAGAAAGTAAAAGGGAAGAAGGAGCATTTCTTTTGTCAAGGAATATGATTTCCAGCATAAAAAAGTAAAAGATCTCATGTTCCAAAGTAATTTAAGAAGTTGAAAAGAATGTGCTTATATCACTAAAAGCCAAAAAGAATGAGCACACACGATTTAGAAGTGTAGTCGTGTGAAGATTTTGCTCGTATGATATCAAAATTCGCATACAAGAATTGAAGTGAACTGAAGTAACGTATGTTTGAAGTCTGAGCGAATTTTTGAACGTCAGACCAAATCTAATTAGAGTCTAAGTTTTGTGTTAAGTAAATAAATTCTGTAAGCCATACACATGGGCTTGAAATAACCATCCCCGTAACGTGGAGAAAACATTCCTGGACTGATTGACTATTTTATATGATATTGATTATTTCATTATATTTATATCTTACTAACTCTCATGCGAATTGCCTCTGAGAATCCTAACCCGGTCGCGTGTAACTAGATCGTCGCTGGTTCGTCAAATCCGTCGGAATCGAGTTCGGTCGTTAGCTAAAATTTTCGTGCGTGGTATAAATTACGAGAGAATCGAGTAACATGGCCTATTTAGTCTGTCGTGTAAGGTGATTTTGTTTAGTTTTGAGAAAGTTAATTTTAAAGTAATTTGTAAGGTTTAATTAGGATTTTCATTTTAAGATTCAAAATCATTGAAGAATTTTTACACCCATGGGTGCGAGTTTTGTTAGGTAGAGTAATAGGGTAAGTAACCTCAGCAACCGACGTTTATGGGATATCGAAGTAGGATCGATATCATGGTGAAGCGTGAAGGGCTTCTTAAGGGAGGGCATCAGTCGGCAAAAACACCAGTCGAACCATCTGACGCAAGATGAATTCGTTCATCATCTCATTCTTTTTCCCAGGCAATAATCTCATGTTTCCGTGTTTGTTTTCTGTTTGCTTTACTTGATAAGTATTATTCGGGCTCCGTTCTTTTTTTTTGTTTATGTCGAAAGTCTTTGTGAATTCAAGCTCTTATGTACAATTGTTCATCGTCCGATCGTTATTGTGCCTAGCGAGTGGGAAGATCCCCCCATCCGACAAGTTACAAGCCCGGCTAACGCATGGCATACGAGGCCGTCCGCTCAATAGGTACACGAACACATGCATCACTATATAATAACATATGGCGATCGGATGGTATGACAAAAGATGAATTATTAATGAAATATTTGCAAGGTAAATCATAAATATGTGGTAACTCTCTGCAACAAAATTTTCCTTTTAGAGATAAATGACAAAATTTCCTACGAAAATTTCGCAAAAACTGAACACAAGCTTAATTTGTTAAAAGTAAAGGTTTCCCTGATTTTTTTCACTAGTGAAAGAAGAAAAACTGACAACTATTTGTTTGCATTGAAAGATGGACAGTGAAAGGTAAGCGTAAAAAATATATATTTTAAATATAAATTAACTGAGTGCAAAACAGAACTCTTAAATATATTTGATAAGAGTTTTAGTATTATAAAAACTGAACTAAAAAATTTTACCGAAAGAGTTCAGCAGTTAGAAACAGTCGCGGATAGCATAAAAAGTATGCAAATCGAAATTGGAAGCTTAAAAAGAAAATTAAAGCTGCAAGAAAATAAAAATATTGCTTGCGAATTGCGTTTAAGCGAAATTCCATATAAAGAAAATGAAAATTTATCTTTATTATTTGAAAAAATTTGCAATTCAATTATCGGTTACAAAACGCAAATAACAAGAAGAAATATAACTCTAAAGATGCGGTAATAATTGTTAAGATGTGGTCTCCATATGATAAAAATTACTTCTTAAAATCATTTGCGAACTACCGTAAAATTAATAAAGGCTTTAACTTTTGCTTAAAACATCTTTGAGAATCATCAAATAGTAAATTTTATGTTAATGAAAATCTCACGCAGTATAATTATACTATTCTACGTGCAGCAATCAAACTAAAAAAGGAAAAACGTCTTCACAGTGCCTTTAGCTTGCGTGGTCTAGTATATATTAAAAAGACTGCGGAAAGCAACATAATAAGAGTTGATGATATAGAGTATCTGGATGATTTTTGTCGAGAACCCGAACCCGCACCTGATGCTAATGAAATTCTTGATAGATCTTCATATTAAATACTTTCATTTTTCCTTTTATACAAATTTTATTTTTAATTTTAATTTTATTTTCAAGCTTTTTTACTTTAATTTTAATACTTTATACCATTTTAAATACTTTAATTTTTCCGTTTATATTACAGATTTACAGATTACAATATTTTTTTAAAAAAATTATCAATTAACAATTCTCATAGAATTAGTTCCAGAGATAATAGTGGTCTTCATGAAAGCTCGAAAGAACCTCGTAAACTCGAAAACATCGTAAACTTGCACAGCAAACATCAAAACAAACAAATTTCCCATACAAAGCGACTTGCTCAAAAGTGGAAAGTTTTCGAGGCAAATTTGCTGCGCAAACGTGGGATGGAGAAACTTGTAAACTTTAGACATTTCGTTGTCATCTGACTAGGATGGATAAATAAGGTGATAGCACTAGAACAGCAGAAAAAGTACACATATACATAATACATGCAATTGCTACTGCTACCACCTTATGTATCCATCTTGATCAGCTGATATGGTTTTGAGCACAACTACGCTGAGCAACTTTACCTGGTGCCTCATGCAACGGTGCGAGGGAAACATGCGCTGAGCAAAAGTTCTCGGCTTTCACGTTTGCATGAATGCCGCTAATGTTGCGAATATGGTTAGAGTTCTTGCCAATCAACAGAAAGGTATTAAAATATGTCACATTAATGCTCAAAGCCTAAGGAAGACGATTGACGAATTTAGATTGATCTTTGAAAACTCACGTGTTGATCTTATATGTGTATCGGAAACATGGTTTGATTCTGAAATTACAGACTCTTCTGTTTCATTAAATGGATACAATTTACGTAGAGTTGACAGAGAAGATGGATATGGAGGCGTTGCTATGTACATAAGAAAGGGTATTTCTTTTAGTATAAAATGTACATCTAAGGAGAATTGTGACTTTGAGGACATCAATAATACAGATCCTTTAAATTTTGTTGAGTATCTATTTATCGAGGTAAACAATGAAAGTAGGAAATTGCTTGTAGGGAGTGTTTATAGGCCCAATGGAAATATTTGCACTGGGCGGTTTATTCGAACTTTGGAGACGCAAACGGCCTTGTACGATGATGTTATCATAGCAGGAGATTTCAATTCAAACCTTCTTGTAGATAGTAGTTTTTCTGATGACTGTGCCTCGCTTGGTTTAATAGCACCTAACATCTTACTTCCTACACACTTCACTGCAACTAATAGTACGCTTTTGGATTTGTTTCTCGTGAGTAATAAAATTAATATACTACTTTATGATCAATTGTCTGCGTCATGTTTCTCCAAGCATGATCTCATCTTCATGACATACAATTTCCAGCTTGTTATACCGGTTGAGAGAATTACTTTTCGCGACTTCAAAAACATTAATTATAGTTTTCTCGAGGACGAATTTTTCAAGATTGATTGGAATGTTTTCTATTGTTTGATCTCTGTAGATGACCAACTCTCTTTTCTGGAGCAAGCCCTAAATTATCTGTTTGATCTAACTGTACCAATAAAGACAAAAATTATTAGTTATAAACAAAAACCCTGGTTTTCATCTGAAATTAAAGAATATATCAATCAAAGAAATGTTGCGTATGCACGTTGGAAAAGATTTAGAACAACAACATTACATGAGGATTATCTGGCTGCTAAGAGAAGAGTGAATAAGATGATTAAAAAGGCCAAATCCGATTTTTATGCTGAAAAGTTTTCTTCCGCCATTGGCTCCAAAAGAACATGGAAAACGATACGTGAAGTTGGTATCGGTACCGGCAAATCTACGAATCAAGAACCATGTTTGATTGATGCTGATTCAATCAATGAAAAGTTTTTAAATGTTCCTATGGTTCAAGCAGATAAAAATTACTATATCAATAATTATTCGAACAACAATTCTGAATCTTTTTTTTCTTTTGCTGCAGTAGATTAATGTGACGTCCTATCTAGTTTATTGTCTATAAAATCCAACTCGATAGGATTGGACGGGATTAATCCAAAGTTTCTCAAGATTCTTTTACCTCAGCTACTTCCAATCATAACATTTTTTCTTTAACAAAATATTAACTTCAAGCTACTTTCCATCGAACTGGAAAATTGCTAAAATCATTCCAATACCCAAAGTTGGTTCCGATTACAGACCAATAGCTATTCTTCCATTTCTCTCTAAAGTATTCGAGCGTATTATGCATAACCAAATAACTTCTTTCTTGGATAACAACAATTTGCTAACAGATCGTCAATCAGGGTTCAGAAAGAAACACAGCTGCATAACAGCCTTAGTTGATGTTACAGAGGAGATTAGGGAGAAGCTCGATGATGGCGAGACTACATTTTTAATACTTTTGGGTCATTCAAAAGCGTTTGATACCGTGGATCATGATATTCTTTGTTACAAACTTAAAAATTTTTTTAATTTCTCTTCGACCGCTACTTAGTTATTGTCAACATACTTACGTAACAGGTATCAGTTTGTTGAAACTAGTACCCAAAAATCAAAGACACTGCCTGTAGGGCCACTATCAATAGGGCCATTGTTGGGCCACTATTGTTCTCTCTGTACTCAAATGACCTCCCATCCATGTTAACAAATTGCAATGTAAGGATGTACGCGGATGACGTACAACTTTATACCAGTTGTAGTAATGCCTTAATCGACCAATGCATTATCTTTATTAATCAGCAACTCCAATGCATTTATACATGGGCAACGGCAAATGGTTTAGGGATAAATCCAAAAAAATCCAAATGCATTAGCCCAGTTCACAATCCTGTGCATATGGCCTTGCGTCGTAGCATTTGTAAATTGGTATTGCACATTTTTCCTATACACTAACAAAATATACAGAAATGCACGTGCAATGGTTTTGCTGATATGCAACACTTGTAACCGTAGTTTATATTTCCTCTGCCTTTGCAATACTTATGTGCAAACTTGCAGTCAGAGGGCAAACTCTAGTCAAAATCATCGGCGGCGGATATTAAATTTTGTTCTATTTAATTAATTTAATTATTATAATGAAAGAAGTCAAATCTAAAGAAAACAAAATTATTTTAATATGTGACCTGGTCTACGAAAAATGAGCTTACGTGCGAAAACTAGTTTTCTGTGAAAAAGCTGTTAAAAGTAAGCAACTCGTTTCGTCAGTTTCTCATTATCTCGTTAATTGTTCTCCGCGCCGGACGTCCAGTAAGTGTTGTTGTTGGTCCAGTAAGTGTTGTTGTTGGTCGGAATATTATTATAGTTCATCGTGTAAGTTGCTAGTGTGGAACATTTAAAAAAGTAACACTGAAGAAGTGACGTTTACTGTTTTTGTTGATTATCGTCTTCGCATTTCGCATGAAATGAAACATGAGTGTTAGTACACTTATAAGCAAGTTAGGATTTTCTGCTTTTCACCACGTGAAAAAGCATCTCATCTTCCATCCGAATCAACCAAAAAGTGAAAATTGATTTTTTGACACCTGAGCCCCCTTTCCGTAGACCAGGTCACATATATCTATATATCATTAAGGTACATAATGTACCAAATATACTATTTTCCGCTGTTTGTATATCAGATTGACTAAGATGCAAAAAATTAATTCGACGGCCACCCAAGCAGCCAAAAAAATTCGGCGGCTACTCAACGCCGGTTTCACTCGACTCGACTTCGTTATATGCTGACAATAACAAACGAAGAATACAAGAAAAAGTGAAAAAATTATTATGGGGCAGCAAAAAATTAAAAAAAGTTTAAAAAGTGTGAGCCAAACAAAAAATGGTCCGATGAAGACATAAGGAAGATTCTCAATTATCTTCAAGATGCTCCAGAAATAGAGGTAATAAAAACAAGTGTTAGTTAGCAAACTCTGTTACAAATATTTCTGCTGTTATTATAGATATAGTTCCGCCATCTCCAATTCCAAAAACAGTTGCAATTTTCCTAAATGATGCACTTTCTCCTGATGAGCCTAAGCGGAAAAGTACTATTGGAAGTTGCAATTCGATAGAAAACTGCTTACAAGAGTGAGCTTTATTAAACTCTGGATCTTTACTTATTAAATCGCATAACATCGTAAACTGACTCCTATTTACTCTTAGCATTTATCTGACTTGGGCACAATAGATAAATTGTCTGTCAGTTCATCTAAAACTGCTTCCACTGCTTCATTGTCACTCTCCATGTCTAATAAAAAAAATTGTTATTAAATCAAATTTAGCGTAGAACATTTCATAGCTTCGCTGAATATAATCTCTTTCACAGCTTCGTCTATTAAAGAGTCCAGTAATAGTTCCTTAAAACTTCCTTTAGACATAATTAAATTTTCTTGAAACCAAAATATCAATAAAAAGATAGTTCTTTTTATCAATCAGCTGTAAATTGAAGGGGAACTGTGAATTGTGTGGTTTGCAACAAGTGTTGCAAAATTAACTAAAATGAGTGTTCAGAGTTGATAGCAAATATTTACAATTGCAAAAATATGCAATCTTAAATGCACAAGACTCTGAATTGCCCTATTGTAATACAAAAACGACTTTCCAAACTAAATATTATTCCTAATATATTTATAAATAATCAAAAAATTGAAATTGTGAAATCTGCTAAGAATTTAGGTATATTTTTTAATGACACTCTTATGTGGTCGAACCACATTAACTATGCTTGTGGTCGCACTTTCTCTATGACTAGAACACTTTGGCAAACCCAGCATTGCACACCCTTGAGAATAAGAATACTACTTGCCAAAACTTACCTGATGCCAGTTTTACTGTACGGTTGTGAGCTATTTGCTAAATGTGATACGGCTAGTAAAAGGAGACTGAACGTTGCATTTAACAACGTAATCAGATACGTGTATGGACTTAGTAGGCGTTCTAGTGTATCTTTGTTTTCATCTCAGCTATATGGCCTCTCTTTGGATAACCTTCTGAATGTAAGAGTTTTAGTTTTTTTACATAAAATAATACACCCACAAACCACATCATCTATACAGCAAATTTTATATCTCAGACATAAGCAGGGGAAAAAGAATTAGAACATTTAGATATAAAAGTTTGATATCGGAGTGGCATTTCTACATATTCGCAGTATCTCTCTGGAATTCTATCTCTCAACTCTTAAGTAACGCACGAAAATTTAGAGAAAATAATCTTAAACTATTTTCGGCATAACAATTTAAAAACATTTGACACTTTTGATTAAATTAAATTAAATTATTTCCAATGTTTTATCCTTTGTTATTTTTTATTGTTTATCTTAAAGAGAATTTGTAATTAGTTATTAAGTTTATTGTCAATCTAAATTGTTTTTTGATTAAATTAAATTATCTCCTATTTCTTATTTTGTTAATCTAAATTGTTTTTTGTATCTTTGTATCTTCTGATCTAAATTGTTTTGTATCTTATATAAAAAAGATTTGTAATTAGTTATTAAGTTATTAATTATTTATAAATTTACTTATAATCAGTTCCATACTGCAAAATAAGACTTTTAGTCTTGTGTATGGAGCAATACAAACAAATAAATAAAAAAATAAATAAATTGTGAACATTTTAATGAAACAATATGAAACTATTAAATGTTTTTCATATTTAGGAAAAGTAAAATATAAACAAAAAAATTAGACATCAGAACAGGAAAGCGCGCTTATATCGCTGTGAAAGAATCATGTCGACAGCTCGCGTGGGAATAGAAGAAATTTTCATATAAAGTATACGAAGAAATGGCGTATAGAATACCAGCAAACTGTAATAATAGGTCTGCAGTTTTTTTCTTAAACTATAATTTGTATTACGTTTGCAATGAATAAACTGTATTGATGTCCCAATATTTTTTAATTGTCTTGCCAATTAAAAATGGTTTTAGGTTTTATTGCCAATTACATCTAAGGTTTCATTGCCAATTTTCAAACGACGTAAACGTCAAAAACCCCAGTGTGAACGGACAAGTGTTCGGTGCGCGTTTAAGATGAAAACGCTTAAAAGTTTGTCAGTCTGAATGAGCTATAACTCTTACTATTTAATTACAAATAAGTTGCAAATATTTATTTCTTAATTGTCATAAGAAATACAAAAAGTCCAAATTACAATCACCGATAAAAATAAACATAAACAGTTTTTACTGATAGTACCCTGCAAAAACGTACCAGCATAAGTTGTATTGTCGTATAATATTTATGTGTGAGGAATACCAACAACATATCGTCAGCTGAGAACTATTTAGGCCTATAAGCCATATTTTGGAAAATGGAGTTAGGTATTGATTATATATAATTCAAGTATGCTCTTTCTGATTCATGAACATGTCTCACTAATTATGAGATATTCTGTATCGAATTTGATCTACATCCACATTTTTAACGTTTCATAATCATTACTCTGGTGCATAGCCAAATCAAAGGTAAACAGCATTTGACAGCTAGTGCGCACTACTTTGGCACCACGACTTAAAAAATGAAACAAATCAGCTATTCTTATAACACAACCTTCTTGATCAGCCTTGAATGAGATCAAACGAAATCATTTAATCTCACTTAAGCAGATCTAAAGAAGGGAATAAAAACTGGGAGAATGAAGCATTGTGAGAGGGAAGAGAGCATCTCACCCATAAAATCTCAAATGTATGCGGTTGCCGACTACTGGTTTATATTCACTTTCGGAACTTTTAGAATACTACAATGGTCAAAACCATAGACGAATTTAGTAAGACTCTCATCTGACGTTTCATTTCACACTCTTCGTCGTAGGGTTGTGGAAGTGAGAGAAATTCGACAATAATTAACTTACAGCAGGTGATGTACAATATCAGTTTACTCAACTTTTTCATTTCGTTTTCGTATAGAACTGTGAAATTTAAACGTCTTTTGCACTTTTGGCGTAGAATTCGTCTTACCTTACGGTATAGGGAGTCATGTCAGATTGTTATTGTTGTAATCTTTATTTCATTGATTATGAGGAAACGGCGAGATAACTTTTTTAAAAATTTTTTTGTAGGTAAATTAAGATGTTATCTTTCGTTTGATACACATTTCATATTGGTTGATATCTTCCTAATATTTAAATTTCTCAAATGAAAATTTGTTTAAACACATACACTCAAACATATGTGTGGTGTTTGGTTGAGTGTTTGAGTTTGTAGCGTGAACACAAACTATGCTGCTGTTTCAGTGTGGACACAAACCTTCGGCTGTTGTTTTGATTGATGAAATATTGAAATTTCGTATATTTACTTATGTATTTAAGTGAAACAAAATGTTAAATGTGAATTTGAATTTAACATGGATATATAATTATAAAAAGTATAAATCAAATTGATTTGCGTCTGTTATTTATCATTTATTCTTACTCTTGTAATTTAAAAACATATTTATCCTATTTGTCCTACCATAAGCTTATGTATATTATCAAAAGTAACTATCAAATAAATAAATTCATTTGTTTATGTTATTTATCATTTATTGTTATATATGTTTTCTGTCTTATCGGATGGCGTATTCTACGTTAAACTTAATGGCCGTGTCTCTGACACAGCTTGTAGGGACAGTCCGTGGCCGAAGTCCTCGGACAACTGTCTGCTGTATTTTTTTTGTTGACTTTTATCTTTGGTATACATTTGTCCAGTATGTAAGATAACTAATTTGCCACAAAAACACAAAATGCGGTTGTTGTTCCTTTGTTGGACGTTGTGTACTATTGCCTCTATCTGGTATTCCAATACCTAGACGTTTAATTTTTTTAATGTGTATACTAATTCGCCTATGGTAAAAACGATGTACAAATAGACATTCAGCATTTCTCTGCACTCAAATGCCAACAAACAAACCGAGTGGAACTCTAGCCATTCTCTGCTCTCTCTCTTATTCTATTCATTGAATTTTTCAAAACTATACAGCTTTTTGATAGTGTTATTGTATATAACTAGACAAATACCAACCATGTTGAAGTAAAAACTGCTGTTTTTAAAATGTTTCCTCCGTAAAAGTCACATAGAAACGTTTTAATTTTCACACTTAAACACTTTCAAAATATTTTGTTTACATGTTTTTTTTTGTCGTTATGAATCTATCATTATATTTCACCATGGAATACCACCCACACTATGAAAAAGTATGAAATAATCAAGTTATGACGCGAGAGACAAATGCGTTTGCGTGAATTGCTACTTCTTGATCGTCTTTGTTTGTTGTCTAATCAGATGTTCTCCTTCTTACTTACATTCGTAATAATAAATTTTTCAAACAAATATGTCTGATTTTCAAGTTGCTGATATTTAGAAATCAAAATCTTCACGAATTATTTTATACTCGTATTTAATTTACTATTTTTCGATATATTTCTATTCATATTATACAAATAATCACAAAAGTTATATACGCAAACGAGGTTCTAAATTCAAAAACAGAAGGGGTACGAAACAACATGACAGAAACGAAACGAAGTAAAGGGAAACTTCAAAAATCCTCTCGAATTTTCGTCTCATGCATGGTACAAACATGGGACTGACCGTGGATGTGGAAAGTTTCTGATAGCCATTCACTTGGAAGTCGCCAGAAATAATTCCTTCATTGGGCAGTCGAAGCAGCTCACTACTTCCTCGCAGTATGTCCTGGGCATTGGCTTTTTCGGAAACCTCCGTTAGCTAGCTAAAGCGAGAAGGCGAAACAAATGAGCGGCCTGATTGGTTATGCGATCACTGATAAGTCTCAGGTTTGTCACTGAAGCTCATCAAACTATCGTGCGTATTCTAATGTCCTTAGAAGGCGGATGAGCCCAGCATAGGGGCCAACGGCTGATAGAAACCAAAAGAAGAAAATCCAGGCTCAACATATTGCATCCTGATCAGCGTCTGATCCATAATGGGTGGCTGCAATCAAATATCCTGTAGGTAAAGTAGGTAAAATACAAAAACCCGGTGGACTGGGTTTGCCTCCCGCCACCGTTCATAATGGCAGTGATATACAACAACGAAAATGAAAACATAAACAACCCCTATTTGTTGACGACCCCCGTAAACGTTATAAGGACCACGATTTACGGATATGCACTTGGAATATATGAACTCTATATACATAGATGCGGTGCAAGTATCCAATTGGCAGATGTCCTCGAAAGTTATAAGGCTGACATTACCGCTATCCAGGAAATGCGATGGACAGAACATAACTGCACATGAAAAAGAAACTGCGACATATACTACAGTTGCCATGAGAAAAACATGAATTTGGTTGCGGATTTGAGTTGGCAAAAGACTGCGGCATCTAGTCTCTAGGCTCAATCCTGTATACAGCCACAATCCGCATTAAAAGTGAAACATTTTTATATTTCCCTAATTTGTGTGTATGCCCCGACAGAAGAGAAAGATGATAATGCCAAAGACATATTCTACGACCGCCCAGAGGAAACGAATGACCGCTGCCCTGGCCAGGACATTAAGATTGTTCTAGGAGCTTTTAATACTAAAGTAGGCAGGGAGAATGTGTATCATCCAATTATTGGCAATATTAGTCTACATGCTGACAGTTCCGACAACGTATAAGATTGCTTGACTTTGCCGGTATTCCATTTTTATACTACTCCAAAGTATTATCGAGATGAATGAAACAGTTCTTAGAAGAAACCAATCAAATTCACCTGTGTCTGACTATCCTGAATTTAAAGAGTTCTTAGACAAGTGTCACGTAGAAAAAGGTAAATGCTCTGAAGTGACATTGTTGATGACGAAATAAGGGAATATTTAAAGAATAAAATTAAGACCAAATGTAATGTTTTAGAGTTTTGGAAAAACGCTGACGACATTCCTTTACGAAAAGAGTTGGCTAAGCAGATTCTGAATATACCTGCAAGTGCAAGAAGCGAACGCGTTTTTTATACGTCTGGTCGTATATTAGAAGAAAGGTGAAGTCGGCTTTCAAGTAATAATATTGATAAAATGTTAGTTCTGCACAAGAATATGTAGACGATTATTACTTCATACATTTTTAATGACATTTATATATTATTTCATATCGAAACATATAATTAAATGCAAAAAACATTTTATTTCATTCAATTGAATCTATTAATACAATTGAATTTTAATGCACTAAAATGTATTTTTTTTTTGATAAAATCAAATTATTCGTTCCTTAATAAGCATGCGTGACATGAGTATTTTTCTCCGTGAGCGTGCGTGAACCTGAGAAGGTCAAAAATACTATTTTGTGAGCGTTCGTGATGTGAGCAGTTTATATCGTGAGCGTGCGTGATCGTGATCACTCGTGAATTTCAGTTGGCAACTCCGTGCTTAGACAAACTCCGCGCCGACACAAAATTATCGAAGATGGTGGCACAACAATAATAATAAATTGGCGGACATTGGTTTTGCCAGTTTTGTACAAATTTGGGATGTTTTTTAAATAACTTAACCTTTAAAATTGGATCGGTGAGTCAAATCCGGATATTCGATAAAATCGGCTCACAGTTGAACCAATAAGAGCCATTTATATCGGCGGCGGCGATGGGTCGGGAAATTTTCGATCGGCTTCCATCTGTTAAACAGTCGATTTTTTGTGTGTTTTATTATGGTTTTTATAGTGTTGCATCACAATGTACACCTGTTTAAAATGAGGTTAAAAATTAATATTCATTTTATACAGATTAAAATTGTATGAGTAATCTTCTGGGTTGGCGCGGGTTAACGGATATATCCTTCGAAATGCGTTAATCTTGTTTGGTGTAAATGCCGTATAACACTCCAATATTTCCGAAATTTCGGGGCCCATAACTCCGAAACTATGGATTTGCGCCGATTTTGTTATTTTACTTTTTTGCTTAAAATAACCTGTTCTATCCGAGTATAGTAAGCCGTATAATAGACATAAGCCGAAATAAAAAAACCTTCCCATCCAGATCGCCATTTTTCTTTCAATTTGCAATTTCTTCAACTAATGAGGGGATTTATGGTGGGTTGAATTTGACAGCTGAAGTGATCGAAGCGTTTCATGAACTACTCATTAAGCAGTTTTTTTATTCCATTATACAGTATTAGCACTGGCATCGATTTTCTAGATTTTGCCACTTTTGTTGATTTTAAGCTGAAATCAAGAAAACTTGCTTGATTTCCCATACGTCTTTACAGACAACAAATCGGGTATTTTGTCTTATTTGTCCGAGAATCAGGAAAAAATGCTTGATTTGCTTTATGCAACGCTGTCTTATCTAACACTACGCACGAATAGTACGTTTGTTTACAACCATTTCAATCAAGGCGCATTGATGTGGTGGTACTACTAGATTTGCCGAGTTATTTACTTATGTCATTTCGTAGGTATTTCTTGTTTTTATACCCTCCACTGTAAGTGATAGAGGGTATATATCAGTTTTTCAAACATATATTTTGTATATTTTTTTTGTTTTCTTTTATTTTTAGAATACATTTCTGCTGAATTTTATTGCGGAAAAATACCAGACACAGCAAAATGCTTATTGTTGTAGGCTTGATGAGTTTGTTGTCGTAGTAAATGGGTAGTCAATGGGCCTTGACTTTCAATCAAATCAAGAAAAATCCCAATGCGAACACTTCGGATTTTGTTAGGACATTTGATACGAAATCGTGTAAATATTTTGCAGTGCGAATACGCCTTTCCAAATAAAACGATCCACACTTAATACTGAAATGTGGCAACATTTGCTGTAATGGGTGAAAAAAATGCGATACGGCAACACGTTTCTAGCCCAGTGCCAACAAATACATGGTAGAAGCAGATGTTGTTGTAGTTATAAGCAGCAACAACAGACATTTTATTTTCGTTCATTCATTTCAATTGCCAAACTCTGCACAAATATATACCAACAACACAAGAATACAAAAAAGTATAAAAACAAACTACATATGATTTTGATAAGTGAAACGAAACGAACGTTTGAACGACTATACCTGATAGATAATTCTATCATGATCAATATGGTTGTGTTTTTTTGTAACATATATAGAACACGTATATAGGATTCAAAAACGAAACGCCTTCGGCTGAAACATACATGACTAGGTGTTACGTGACCTTGTGTGCAGCTAGGGGAGGTTCCATCCCATCATCCTGGCTCAACGATCCGCAGCAATTATTTTCAAGAATTAAAACAAAACATCAACATCTAAAACACACATTACATTTTTTCCGCAGTGGGAGACAGATGTCGGTCTCCAACCGCCCTACCCTACCGATGATCATGAGGATACTTCCCTCTGTTAAAATGATCCAATATATCCGCTCACATCACATCACTTACCTCACATCACTTCCCACTCTGTAAAAAAACTTTTACCACAACATATTTAAAGAGTTAGTTTTTTTTTCAAAACAAAATCATTATAATTTTATTAATAATCATTAATTTCTACTTAAACCTATTATAAGTGATGTCTTTATATAACTATAACTGATATGTATATAAAAAATATATACAAACAACACAAATAAATTAAAAATCACCCGTCAAGCGGATATTATCATTTCGAAAGGTCTTCCGACCACCACAGTAAATTTAACGAACCCTGTTTAGAGGAAATTGCTCTTTTATCAATATTCTTTCCCCCTTCGTTTTTTTAACGTCCAACTTTAATCTCTTTGAAATCTTATCCCATCCTAAGCTTAATAAACATAAATGTAAATAAAAAAATAAGTAATACAACACCAATACTAATACAATAAAACTATTTCCTATGAGGTACGGAAGTGCGCCAGTACGCGATGATGTGCGTCGTTACGCACCGCTTTATAACCATGCTTCGCTTCACGATGTAATGCGTTGGTCTAAGGTGTTACGCTTTATGATCCAGCAATGTAGCTTTGAAAGATTTTTTTTGGTACCTAGCCTTAAAGGAGCTCCCTGAAGACGTTCTAAATTTATATATTCTTCAAATTACCAGACGCTTAAAATTTAGGGCATCCTACCTCCTAGGATCACACTTTAACAAAAAAAAACTAACAACAAACAACACATATAAACCTTAACACATAATAACTAATACCAAAAGAAAATAGCGTTGTCCTTTTGACGTAGAATACGTCTTACCTTACGGTATGAGGAGTCATGTCAGGTTTTTACTGTTGTAATCTTTATTTCATTGAATTTGAGGAAACGGCTAGATGCATTTTTTTAAAATTTTTTTTGTAGGTAAATGAAGATGTTATCTTTCGTTTGATATACATTTCATATTGGTTGATATATTTCTAGTATTTTAATTTCTCAAATGAAAATTGTTTAAACACATACACTCAAACATATGTGTGGTGTTTGGTTGAGTGTTTTTGGTTGCTCAACATTGCTTAGGAACATGTATCTAGTAAAAAGTGAAACGAACAGCAAGCTAATGTTGCTTGGCAACAGGTATCTAGTAAAAAGTGAAACAAACAGTAAGCTAACGTAATAAAGCTTTTTTGCGAAAGCTTCAATAAAGCTGTTGTAACATTAATTTTGAATTGTAAAGCGTAAAGCTTTCACACAACGCTCGAATGCTAATGCGAAGACTCGATAAGGTAAACCTTTTTTAATATTAGGGCGGCCCTCTCAACATTTGCAGAACTTATTTCAATAAAAATATTAATTAAAATACATAAATTAAATTAAGTTTAAAAAAATTTAACATAATATTTTTTTTTTTTTAAACGGACTTGAATCAAATGCCGTTGGTAAATATAAAAATTACAGCAGACAGTTGTCCGAGGCCTTCGGTCACGGACTGTCCCTGCAGGCTGTGTCAGAGACACGGCCATTAAGTTTAACGTAGAATACGCCATCCGATAAGACAGAAAACATATATAACAATAAATGATAAATAATATAAGCAAATTAATTTATTGTTATATATGTTTTCTGTCTTATCGGATGGCGTATTCTACGTTAAACTTAATGGCCGTGTCTCTGACACAGCCTGCAGGGACAGTCCGTGGCCGAAGGCCTCGGACAACTGTCTGCTGTAATTTTTTTTTTCATTTATTATGACTTTTCCTTAATTGTCCTTGTTCTGAGAAAACTTCTTATGGCATTTCTTTGTATTGGCCTGGACTTATGCCTTAGGAAGACTTCAACATAATTTATAATTTCCTTAATTATTATGGCTTATTTTTCGGGTTTCGCCATTTCGTAAAAAAAAAAATTACAGAACTTTGCTGGCATTATATCGTATGGAATAAACTGACCTTATTGACTCCATTTCCATCGGGTGTTGACTTTTGGATTGGACAGCTGCGGAATTATTGTTGGGGTCCAAAAGGCCAAAATCTTTAAAAATCCAAAACGTTTAACTAATTTTTCCTCACTCCCTTACATATTGTTCTACTTACTTTATTCGATCTTTTAGGAGAATTATCGACTAAATATGCCAGTCCCAGTTTGTCACAGCTTTCCGCTTCGAATCGTCACCTTTCCCGCCACAAAATATTACATTTTTAGCTTCGTCACTTTAGGTTATAATTAAACTGTTTTGGTGGTTATTACCTTTGAGTTTAAATTTACATTCAAAAAATGACTGATGGTATCCAACACTTTAACTTGGGATTACCCAGGAAGTCAACACTCAAACACTTTTAAAATTGAACACTTTACAGCTTAAACTTTAAACTTTTCACGATGACGGTTCACTTGGTAATAATTTTGTGCAAAAATGGCTTTGAATCAGTTAGCGTCTTTGTCGTCATCTTACATAGAACATTTTATGAAATACACAGTGCAACACGAAAAAAAATAACCATATACGGACTCCACTACGTGATAAAAGACTAAAAAAAAAAAGACCCGTGTCTCCCAATTTTTGCCAAAGTCATGCACTTTTTTTTATGGCCCGCCAAAGATTTGGGGCCTCGGTATCATTTTCGTAAAATGTGATCATTTTCTCAGGCTCATATCTTACATCTCAGGCATAGCTCTTGTCATAAAGAACAAAAATTGCGAACATATAAAATCAAAAAAACTTCACCTTCCAGATCAAAATCGCAAAAAACTTATAAAAATTCGATTTTTTTCTACCTTTTTTCCCGTGTTCAGGTCCATAGGTAGCTTTGGTGGTAAAAATGGGAATGAACTGCATCGCTAGTGAGTGGAGATTATTTATTGATGGTTCTGTTTCAAGCTTGAAAGCAGTGTTGTTGCATGTGTCGAACCGAAAACCTTCCATTCCGCTAGCAATGGGTATCAACATGAAAGAAAGCTATGAAACATTGAAAGATATAATGGAAAAAATCAAATATTACCAAAATAAATGGAAGATTTGCTGTGATTTGAAGGTCATCAACATTTTGCAAGGGATCATCGATAAGGGCGGCTTCCCAAAATTCTTTTGTTTTCTTTGTAATTGGGATTCACGCTCACCTCTGAATCAATTCCAATGTAACTCGTGGAGGCCAAGAGGAAGTGTGGATGAACAAATACAACAACATAGACTGAAGAATGCACATGGTTCTGGCCAGGCATATTTCATATTTTGCTACCTATGGACCTGAACAGGAGAAAAAGGTAAAAAAAATGAAATTAAAAAATTATCGGCAAATTTTTCACTTTTGCGTGCTACCTAAACAGTGTTAAGAATCATCTCTAGGAAGTTTATATGTTCTAGAAATTTGTTTATTGAGATCTTAGGTAAATTTTTGTAGTTGATTGTTTCCTTGAATTTTGAACGGTTTGCTACCTATGGACCTGAACACGGGAAAAAAGGTAACAAAAAAAAGAGTTTTTTTAAGTTTTTTGCGATTTTGATCTGGAAGGTGAAGTTTTTTTGATTTTATATGTTCGCAATTTTTGTTCTTTATGACAAGAGCTACAACTTTACCTGATCACATTTTACGAAAATTATACCGAGGCCCCAAATCTTTGGCGGCCCATAAAAAAAAGTGCATGACTTTGGGAAAAATTGGGAGACACGGGTCTTTTTTTTCAGTCTTTTATCACGTAATGGTGTCCGTATATGGTTATTTTGCCATGACTTAAAAAATTACACACAGTGATATTTATTTCTACATGTATCCCGTAAAATTTTCGGTTGTACATTTTCCCTATCGCTCTTTTAACATTTTCAGAGATCTTCACTGCAGTTACTTCCGGTGTACCATGCTAAGAGAATTAATTCAGAATTTCCTCCATCATTTCTCTCAGTATACCAACAATTATAGTCAAAATACACGACACAAAATGCTTGCGCAAAATACACTTTGCGTAAACTAATATTTTCACTATACACGACACAAAAAATTTTGAGCAAAATATTATTACCAGTCACGTTTTAACACCCGACGGAAATGGATGCTAATTGTGCAGCTTTTATTCTGCTTGCCGTCGCTTTAAAAAAGAAAATAAAAGATTGGCAAGAGCAAAAAGGTTGTGGAGTAAAGAGTGGTTTTTAAAAAGATTGCTTTTGGGACAGCAAGAGCTACTGAAAGAGCTGGAATATTCTTCAGAAGGAGACCTTAAAAACTATCTCCGTATGGACAAAATCACATTTGAGAATCTTTTTGGCAAAGTCGAGAAAGACATAACGTTGCGATTTTTGGCCAGCGGCAATAGTTCTGAGGACTTAAAGTTCCTAACCGCAATTTCACCTCAAGCTATTGGAAAGATTGTAATGGAGACATGTGAAGCTGTAATAAAGCAGTTAAGGGATTGCATAAAGGTAAACAAATTTCAGAAAATAAAAGCCTTTATTCATATATTATTGAAGTGTAAATAAAGTACTAAAAATTCAAAGATATGTAAGTAAATATATGGCACAAGTGGTAGTTATACTGTTTTAGGCTCCAAAATTCAGGATTCATCTCCTGATGAGCCTTCGTACAAAATAGGAGTATCCAAAACGTACTCTGAGTCGATATTTGAAGAGGATTTATTACTACTCAAAGGAGTAGGGATTGTAGTGATCCGGTTCTTTGCTAAGTTTGGATGAGATGTTGAATAAGTGTTTATAGGAGTGGATACTCGGTTGTTATATACAGATCCATTACTACGCAAAGGTGTGGGAACTCGGATGCGATTATTAATGAAGATGGCTCGAGGTGTTGGATATACGGTATTAAATTGTGGTGACGGCAGTGAAGATGTTGCTATCGGGGGAGTAAACATATTTTGTAGTTGAACCGTGTGATTTACTTGTAAGTTCTTCATACATCCTTGAAACAAAATGTCCGAGATCATTTTTCTTGAGAATATTTTCTGCTATTCATCCAATTGATTGTACTGGGATGCCAAAGATTGCGACAAAGAGTCATCTCTATTGTTTGTTTTTTCCAATGATTGTTGTGCGAACATAATTAATTTGTCCTCCTCCGAAAGCTTCTTTTTTTGACCGTGGCTCATTGTCCTGCAAGTAAATATTTTTTCTTTTATATTTTCAGTTACCTAAAGATGAAAGTGCTTGGAAGAAAGAAGCCGACGCATTCCGAGACCTCTGGAATTTTCCTAACTGCATAGGAGCTGTAGATGGCAAACATGTCAATATAACGCAGCCACCAGGATCCGGATCATTGTTTTTTAATTATAAAAAACACTTTTCCATATTACGTATGGCTGCAGTCAATGCGAACTTCGAATTTATAATGATAGATGTTGGCACAAATGGCAGAGCATCTGATGCTGGGCTTTTCAACCAAACAAAATTTTTTTCATGCTTAAAAAATAAAGAGCTGTACATTCCAGCCCCAGAGCCGCTTCCAGGAGACGAAGTCGATATGCCTTTTGTGTTTGTGAGTGACGATGCTTTCCCTTTAATGGAAATCATTATGAAGCCTTTTAGCCACAACACTTTACAAAAAGAACAAATTATTTTCAATTACCGATTGTCGAGGGCTCGAAGTATTGTGGAGAACACATTTGGTATACTAGCTTCTAGGTTCCGGGTGTTGTTAACAACAATTAACTTGTTAACTTGTCCACAATTTTTTGCGGAAGAAAAAAGAAAAATTGTACCTAGGATTATTTGACCTTGAGTACACTGACACTGGTGATGTGGAATATGGAGATTGGCGAAATGAGCCAAAGCTTCTATGCCCTATCAACATTGCATCTGACAGAAATTCTACCAATTGTGCCAAACACATTCGCAATAAATTTTGCGAGTATTTTAATTCAAACGGTTCAGTATCCTGGCAGGAGGAAGTTTATAAAAACTCAACCAACAAAAAATAAAAGAATAAAGAACACAACAAAAAATTTTAAATTGATTTTTAATGGTCACTTTGGTCGGCAAAATTGCTCAACAGAGGCTCAACAAAAACCAAAATTAGCGCAAAAAATATTAAATTATTAATTAATTAATAATTCATTTGAAATATGTTATTGATTATTGATAAATTTAACCAATACTTTTTGGTCATTCTCTTACCTCAATGATAACGCATTCATCAATTTCTGCTTTCAATGGTATCTTCCTGCTCCTCGAGAAAAGACAGCAATGGAAAATACCATAATGTATGAACATAAATATCGTCAGCACCTGCACCCAATTTTTCACTCTCCATAACTTTTGTCAATTCACGCCGGTAATTTGTTCGAAAACTGTTTATTTTTTTACAACCATCTCTCTGTTCGCTGCAGGATCCTTTTCTTTTAATTTTTCTACTAAAATTTCGTATGCGCTGTTTTTTGGACCCTGTTGCAATATTCCTTACTTTTTACTTTCCATAATGAAGACAAGTTTTCATATTCTTCTACGAATTCGGTCCAAAAAATTTTATCTTACGCCATTGTTTTGCTCTTACTTCATTGAAAACTTTTCACAACTTTTTGTGCAAAACGCACAAAAATCAAAATGATTTGATTTTTACACAAAATCAGTGCAAGCAGCACAACCAGTACCACACGCAGCACAACGGCTTACGCACAGTGTGTTTTGCGCAAGCATTTTGTGTCATGTATTTTGCCTATTAGCACCATAGATAAAGGAATTAACTAGATATCGCATATGCCTTGGGAAATTTCTCGTTCAATGGGATATTTTCAAGATGGAGCTGAATGCAATAATTACAACGTTTGATCCCAAACAAAATATACCTTGCAAGATGTATTTTGAATATAGATGTATTTAGACAATAGGTGTGGTAGGCAACATCAACAAGGATTTTATTTTTGTTTTGTTGTCCGTTGCTCTGAAATTCAACACAAACGAACACCAACAATAACAGTAAAAAAAAGACACAATCAAAATAACAAAATTTGAACTTGAAAGTGGGGAACAAAACGACGTAAAAAAATTAAGTTAGTTGTTCGAATAACAAAACCTGGAAAATGATACTTTTTTGTATGTATTAAATTTCCCACAGTGTTGAATAAACGTCAATGAGAGTTACAAAACGACAACACAGCACCTAGTGGTAGTACTTGACAACGCCTGTGCGATATCTACTTATTTCCTTTATCTATGATTAGCACTATCCAACAACAATGGCATGGCAACTCCCTTAGTACTAATATTGGCAACATTCTGCACCCACTCCAGTAGCCTTGTTGGTGGAGAATTTTGCCTGGCAGAATTATCTATTACCAATGCACTGGTTTTGATGACCAGACCACGCGAAGGTATTGGATGGCTCATTCTCAGGGTTCTGGAAAGCCGCGGTAAAACCCGACCGCAAAGCAAATGCTTTTCCAGCCGCCTTTAAATACCAAAAATAGTCCATAGCGGGCTGGCCATCCCCTCAAACATATGGACTATTTTAATGAAACATTCGCACCAAACAAATAAATACTTGAATAAAACAGAAAAAAAAATTTGGACACGGCTGGTTGATGCTGCATTCCATCAGCCAGTCCAACAGCTCTCCTCAGCTCCCCCATCATAACCACCAATTGGGGGTTGGGGAAACCCGTGGCAACGGGGCCGCCACATAAGCGTTAATGCCCTACTATAGGGTATCTCCACGCAACTTTTTTTTGCTTTTTCAACATGGCCAGGAAGCCCCGCAACAAAATTCCGGGGCTGTCGAGAACAAACGTGGACAGGACCGGTGTGCGGAGAGCTTCGTTCTGTGTGTGTGTCTAAGACAACGTGGGGAACTCTCACGCCCTGAGATACAGCCGAGCATTAGTACTGGTTGAGAGGGCGAATGAGTATCATTGTTAGGGAAGTATGGATGACGATTGGTCAATTTTGAAGGATTTTACTTTATGCATTATTTTCTTTCAGATTGGCTACTTCCACCGGACTTCTAGACGACATAATGATGAGAGTATGTAAACGAGGGATGTTGACCAATTTCAGGAAATTTTCATACCTCCAACAACAAAACAGGCATGACTTAAAAGTCTTAGGGGCAAGCAGATTAAGTCAGTTCAGGATTGTAGTTCAGGAAATGTAAAAAAACATTTAGTCATAAATTGAGAAGTAGGTAAGTCTGGAGGTAAATGTGTATAATTATGAATGTAGGCGTATAATTAGTAGGACAGATAGTTAGATTTATAACTACGAAGATAGGTGTATGATTAGGAAGATATATGTATAATTAAGGCCAAAAATCGGGTACTTTGGTGAGTTTATCACAGATATTCAAACGAATTATTGCACAATAGACTTAGATATATTGTCTAAACGCCAATCGTTTAGACTTAGTATTAAGTACCCACTGTTAGATATAAGCTAGCGTGTAAGTACAGTACGTCAGTTATTGTGACTGAATTACTAGTTGTAAGTATGCTGAATTACTAGTTGTAAGCTTTATGCGTAAGCAAATGTCGTGCTAAGTGCGCGAAGCCCATTTTGTTCAGTTGCTTCTCCACCGTACACTTCAACAGTTTATAGTTAAAACTAAACTTTGAATTAAACCCCTTAAAATTACTTATATCTAAATCTTAAACCTAAATTTTAACCTAAGTCTTTAAAACCTACATGAATATTTGTTTAAATACACGGAATATTATAACGTTTTAAACCCGCACCGTGTTGTTATTCCTCGCAACCAATTTATCATCAGCGACATCTCTAACGAAGGTAATATTCTTTCATTGGTGCTCTCTCTCTCATTTAAACCCTAACGCTAATTCTTCTCTGTAACTTTCTTCCTCTTTAACACGCAATCGTCACATACGAGCTCTCTGCGGAGAAGTCGTATAAATCCCTAAAAGTTACATTTCCATACAGTCCACTCATCTACCCTTAAGATAAGCCGCGCCAAGCTTGTTCATGGTCCTTTCGAACCTCTAAAGAGAAAGTGAATCCAGCAGGAGAGGGGAATTTTCAAATCAACACTACCAGCAATGAGGTAATCGACAAAAATCTTACCATAAGTGCGAGTACCGGTAAGTGCGTAAAAAATTTACATATATTGTATTGTGCTACTAAATAAAACCGAGAACTCCGGTTAAGAGAAGAGAAACAAAAAAGTGCAAAAGTTTGTTAGAATATCATCTACACGCAAAAAGTCCCATAGAGCTCCTGTTAAAAGAGAATAAAAGCGAAAAAGTGCTAAAAAGTGTGTTAGAATCGCGGAATCACAAAATCCCGCTGTATCCAGCTTTAATAAACGAGGAAAGTCATTTCTAATACGAATAAGCTTCATTTGGGAAACGACGGCAAAATTCGTGTCGAAAATCCCATCAAAAGTACGGAATGTTTAAAATGGATAATTACCGAAATAGTGCAACAATTGGTGCATAATATTTAACGGTTGCCATTTAAAATTCATATATATATGCGTACATATATAGGTATAATACCGCTAACTTATACGCAACGAATTGAGTATATACGGTACAAAACGGTCGCCAATGCTGAACATAATCTTTAAACAACTTCACTGCAGATTTCGTTGTTTCAGTTCATGCATATGCAATTGTAGATAATTTGCGACAACTCTACTCGTCTCTCATATTATATAGTTTTACAATATTATTGTGCCTCTGAACCATTCTCTTAAAACACATTTAAATAAAAGAATAAAGTCTTTATTTCGTTCATGTATTAATAGTTAAGTCTCTTGCGTCGATACCAATCTGCACGTTCAAACATAACCACATTCATCTTGTGGTTACAGTGCGAATAAATTCTCTTACTTGGTTTGAGAATTGAGACTTAAGTAACTTGCGTCGATGTCGACGTCAATCGGAGCGCTTCGAACACACCACATACAACTCGTGGTAACAGTGAGAATAACTTCTCTTCGCCTCCCGAGCTATTCGGTTTGAGTTAATTGTATACACAACACACACAACATAGGAACAACCAAACAAACTACAAAGTCATATATTGGATACACATTTCATTGTTTGTTGAATCGTACAAGTTCGCCACTAACATTCAACCCAACGTTGAGTCTATTGACAACAAACGTTCAAACCAACGCGTATTACAAGGTGTTCGACCTAACCAATCCAAGTTTGCTCACACATCCATGCAAACCAAAACGACGCGGACGACTCAAAACATCAGACCGACAACGCAAGAATTCAATTCAGTCTGATAATAGAAGCGAACAAGTGCGGTACAAACAAAGGCGGAAATATCGAAAGCCAATTTCATAGAATTCCAATTTAAGGAAAGACAAATAAAAAGAACATAATTCGAGACAAAAAGTGAATTTAACGAATGTACATATAATATGAGTTGTGTGTGAAGGAAAACAAACATTTTTTAGGACATACAAAAAAGGAATACCAAAGATATAAACGGATTAACATTTTCTGTGATAAAAAAGGAAAAAACAGATCGACGAACAAGAATAAAGGGAGAAAACTAAGGAAAAACTAACGGCGTCACAAGAACAACAAAAGCTCGCTACAAAGAAGTGAAGGCGAGAAAGAAGAAAAGGCGAAAAGGTTATGTATGCAAAGTTTTTTTCCCACAGCTGTTTTCAAACAATATATCTTACAGTCAATTCCAAGTAAATAGTTTCACTAAATAGCTACAAAGCAAAACATTTTTTTCTCGTCGTGCATTACATGTCGTTTTGTAATTTCAAAGTGTTTTTTTTTTTAGTGTTAAATTCTTTCTCTTGTTTATCGATTTGGTGAGAAAGAATTCTTTATTGTGCAAACCGGTACAGTAAAGTTTATCGGCTCCACTAAGGCGGCATTTACAGCAGGCAATATTAATTGCCGAAAAGTTTATAATTCTGTTTTCAAACTTGCCTTGTTGAAAAGTGCGAAGGAAAAGAACAAAACGAATTGCCGGTACGGGCAAGTTTTTTCACTGTTCTATTGTTCTTACTCTCTCTAATACGAACTCACGCTTGCAGAAAATTAAATTGCCTAATCTAAACATAGATTAACACTTCGATGGTGAATTCTTTTGGAATAGTCATACTGTTTATCCAACTGCTAATACATGAAAGTAAGGAATTTCGCTAACCTTTAAATTAACAGTGGCGTACATAACAGTGTGGAAATAAGCTCACTCTTATTTGGCACTTATTGAAACTACAAAGATAAATTGAAACTACAACGATAAATTGAAACTACAACGATAAAAACTACGACAATAATTATTTATTTGAACATTCGCCCAACCCAATCATAATTTTACACCAGCGAAAAACTATCAATTCAAAATCATGTACTCCCAAGATTAAAAGGAAAACCATTACAAAATTTAACACTGGCGTTCACAAAAGTGTTTTAAATAAGCTTACACTTATTTAACACAGCAATTAAAATTGTACAACACTCACACTCATAAATAATTTCACATTTCTCAATTTCATTTAATTCATTTATCTCACTTATTTTCAATTTATTCCATACAGTTTGTAGGAAAGATCAACAACTTACGGCAGTTTAAATCCGAAGTTGAAAAAACGAAACAAATCTCAAACTTGCAAATTGGGAAAAATTATCTCAACCCTTTTGAAATTTTGCTTAAGTTGGTCTTTCGTACAAACGGCTCAAATAATAACCCAAAAACTTCTCTCCCTACAGCTATTAAAGCACAAAAGTCATCGACGAGCTGTAGGTGGCTTTTGTTTAATTTATGGGACAAAGTTATTGGCGAACTGTTGATAACTTTGTATAAACTTTTCTCTGGCATTGGTCAAAGACGAATTGTAGTTGACCTTTGTAACACTTTTATTTCGCAAGTCTCCTTTGTGATAATATTTCTCGTTTATACACACGTCAAGAAAATTTAACTCACTTTTTAAGTAAAGAACAATTTCGTTCACTATAAATCCCATTCATTCTTGAAATTTTTAATTTTTTTTTTCTCAAACGCTGTCGAGCTTCTCGCGTTTAACAATCATCCTCAAAGTTTCTCGTCTTTGTGTTGTTCCTACGTTAAACTAAGACACAATTTCGACCAATTTGTTTCCCTAACAACTCTTCTACATATTTGACTCAACCAAACTGGCTCACACTTCGAGTTCTAGCGTGGATCTTTCCGAGAAAGAACATGTTGAAAGTTCAGTGGTTGCAGACAGATTTTTCTTTGATTGTGAAAATCTTATTATGCTCTGCTCCAACTTTGAGAAGGTAGAAATACATGATCAGACTGAATCGTTATTGGAAGTAAGACTAGAAGATCTGGTAGATAGACGTAAGAAGATGATAACTTCTTACGAAAATCTCATGTTGAGTCCCGAACGGGCAAATTCCAATAGTATTAAGGACAAGGCTAGATTGAACTTTAATGGACACTTATTATACGGCTAGAGCACAAATTATGGATCTCATTGGAATCTTAAAAGGCCAGCCAAACTCCGACGATACTTCCGGATTGGATCCCCCTTCTAATATGTCACGAAATGTAACAAATAGGTCACAAAATTATACCACGGACAATTCAGTGTGTATTAAAGTCCCGCCATGTGACACTGAGGTATTCAGAGGCGGTTATGAAGAATGGCCGTCATTCCGTGACATGTTCACAGCGGTTTATATTAACCATCCAAAGCTTACTCGTGCTCAGAAGCTATATCACCTTAGAAATAAAACTACAAGTGGCGCAGGTCAAATAGTAAAAAGATACACGCTTTGCGATGAAAACTTTGACCTTGCATGGAATGCACTCAAATCCAGGTATGAGAACAAACGCGTCCTGGTAGATAAACAAATAAAAATTTTATTCAATATTCCCGCTGCCGCTGACGAAAATAGTGAATCCCTCCAGAAAATTCATGCTACTGTAAACGACTGTCTCAGTACTTTCAGAACTTTAAACGTAAGTGTTGCGGATTGGGACCCAATTCTCATTTATTTGATATCAACAAAATTGCCCGACGCTACACTTGCGCAATGGGAACAATCTCTAAGATCACACCGCGAATTGCCAAATTGGGCTCACATGGATGAGTTCCTCATCAACCGATATGAAGTAGTAGAACGCATATCGAGCATTAGATCTATAAGACAACAACAAAGTCTTCCATCGAATACAACCATAAAAACTCAAACGTACTCTTCTCAGGAAAATTTGAAGAACGCATGTATTATATGCGAAGCGGATCACAATATACGCATTTGCCCCGCATTTCGAAGATTCTCAGTTCAGGAAAGAATTGATTTCGTTTATAAAAACAAAATATGTAACAATTGCCTGTCTCACGGACATAGCAAGACAAACTGCAAGAGCAAGAACACTTGCATGCACTGCAAAAAGAAGCATCACTCGCTTCTACATTTGAAAACGCAGGAAAATTTAACCGCTTCTTCCACTGAACAGAAGTTTACTAATGAACCGTCTACATCTGCCTCAAACTCTAGGTCAAATACCTATTCAAAATCTGGTAACAACCTTTCTCAAGTTCAAGCTACATTTTCATCAAGTAGTGAGACCGTTCTTTTACGAACAGCATTGGTTGATATCGATCATAGAGGAGATTTGTTCACAGTTAGAGCTCTAATTGATCCAGGATCCCAGCGAACATTTGTATCTGAGAAAATCAGAAATCGTTTACAACTGCCCACACGTAATGCTCGCTTCGACATTATTGGCATCGGTGGCCAAACTCAGAAATCAGATAAAGAATGTGACATAGTCATATACTCAAATCGATATGATATGCGCTTCTCCATCAACGCGATAGTTCTTCCCAAATTAACGAAACGCCTTCCGGCTATCTCATTCAAAATCTCAAATCCAGAAGAGTTTCGCGAAATTGATTTGGCGGATCCGGAATTCAATACATCTGCCCAAATAGATCTCATATTAGGAAACGACTCGGAGCGATTTATCAACATTGAGGGCATAAAGAAGAACATTTCCGGTACAACGTCGGCATACAACACAATATTTGGTTGGGTGCTTAGCGGCCCCGTGGTAGCCGAACAAATACAATCATTCACGACAAACGTTGTTCCCTCTGAAGAGTCTCAAATTAATGATTTATTGCGCAAATTTTGGGAACAAGAAGAAATCCCAGCTTTCGATCCCATGTCAGAGGAAGATAAGTATTGTGAGGAACTTTACACCAAAACAACGACAAGATCTTCAGATGGTCGATACGTGGTCAGATTGCCTTTATACGTGGTCCAGATTTATAGCCCTGGGACAATTTGCCCGTATGGTGAAAAATTTGTTAAAAGATTCGGACTTACAAACCACATACAATTCTGTCCTCAACGAATACATCGCTCTGAACCACATGGAAGAATCTGACTCCCTCGAAATAGTCGACAACGGTAAATTCCGATCTTTTTATCTTCCGCATCATGCAGTTGTTCGCCCAGATCATAAGACAACAAAAGTTAGGGTTGTATTCAATGCGTCGCGCAAATCGAAATCTGGCTTTTCTCTAAATGACGCGTTATACACCGGTCCAACATTGCAAACAGATTTAGTATCAACTGTTTTAAATTGGAGATTGTACAAATTCGTATTCAGTGGTGATATTCAGAAAATGTATCGTCAGATATGGGTACACCCAGACGATAGAGATTTTCAAAGAATTTTACACCAACCCGATTCTAAGGGTCCAATTAAAGACTACCAGTTGAAAACTGTTACATTTGGAGTAAATTGCGCTCCGTTTCTGGCAATTCACACGTTGTTACAATTGGCATCGGATGTCGAATCCGAACACCCAAGGTCGTCGTCCATTTTGAAAAACGAAACTTACGTTGATGACATACTCTCAGGTGGCTTCTCTATTTCTGAAACGCGTGAAGCTCAGTTGGAACTTATCGCCATCCTTAAGTCAGCAGGATTTCTACTGAAAAAGATAACGGCTAACGATCCCCAACTGTTGAATCATTTGCCACCTGAAGATTTGTACGATTCAGAATTTATGCGCTTCCCTGACACCAGCTCGACGAAAACATTAGGTATCAAGTGGAATGCGTTAGCTGATACCTTCATGTATCACTTCCCTATAGCTCCTCCAGATACTATGACAAAAAGGAAAGTCCTCTCCGTTGTCGCCCAGTTATTCGATCCAGCTGGTATTCATTCAGCAACTTTGGCTCGAAGGCACTACGTGGGATGAAATTCTAAACCCAGAATCCCTTGCAAAATGGGAAATCATTTTCGCTGAATTACCAAACATTGAGCAAGTCACCATTCCCAGGTGGATTCAGTACACTCCATCGGACATTGTGCAAATTTATGGTTTCGCGGATGCTTCTAAATCAGCGTACTGTGCGTGTGTTTACATATCATGCCAGTCCTCCAATCACGTAAAATACTGCAACTTACTAGTCATGTTGCAACTCATGACAATCCAGCTGATCTCGGTACTCGTGGCTGCCAACCTCAGGATCTCGTTAATAATCCTATGTGGTGGAATGGACCCAAGTGGCTCACCAACCCCCAATCAACATGGCCCGTTTCTACTCCCTTATCGCCTCCAGAGCCAGCTCTAAAGGTTCATACGATTTATGTCACTACGAGGCAGGATGATATCTTGGACAGATTCTCTTCATATGCAAGAGCCTTGAGAGTACTATCTTATGTTTACAGATTTTTTTCATCGCACTCATTCCGCATATAGATCGAATACTTCATTCGATAATGTTTCAATATCCCAGAAGGAAATTTCGTTTGTGAAATTACGGGTTATTATACTTGCTCAAAAGGTATACTATGAAGAAGAATACTTAGCTCTTCAAAACTCACAACCAATCTCTGATAAAAGCCCATTGAAACCACTTAACCCAATTTTGGACAACGATAAAGTTCTCCGTGTTAATGGTCGTCTTTCGGACTCATCGCTTCCATGTAATGAGCGATTTCCCATTATTCTTCCAGGAAACTCTCGAATTTCCATTCTTTACCTATCGTATTTGCATAATTTCCTTGTTCATGCGGAATGTAACCAAATGTGTCGAATGGTTCAATCGGAGTTCTACATATCTCGCCTTAAATCCCGAGTAAAATCCATCATTCGCAAATGTAAGATTTGTGTTGTATTTAAGCAAAGGCCATGTTCCCAACTGATGGCACCCTTACCACTCGATAGGTGTACACTCGCACCACCCTTTCATGTCACTGGTATAGACTTTGCCGGACCATTTGAATTGAAAAGCTCTACGCTCCGAAATGCTCCACTAATAAAAGGCTACGTATGCGTATTCGTATGCTTTTCAACGAAGGCCATCCACTTAGAGGTCTGCTCAGACCTATCTTCGGAAAAATTCTTGGCAACATTTTTACGGTTTGTTGGTAGGCGGGGACTCCCCCGTCGGGTATTATCCGATAACGGCCGGAACTTCGTAGGAGCTAGTAGATCCTTATTCAGAGAATTTAATAAATTCTTAAAGTCCGCATCGAGTGAGCTTGCCGAGAAATATGCAACACACGGGTTTGAATGGAATTTCATCCCACCCCATGCTCCACACATGGGCGGTCTATGGGAAGCTGCCGTTAAGAGCTTCAAATTTCATTTTAAGAGAATCTCTTGTTCGCACAAATTCACTTACGAGGAAATCGCAACGATTCTTGCGCGGATAGAGGGAGTTTTGAACTCCCGCCCAATCTCCGCAGTCTCGGAAGACCCAACGGATTTGACAGCCCTAACTCCAGGTCACTTTCTAAGAGGTGCTCCCATTATGGCAATGCCAGAAGTCGATTCTGCTAACTTGTCATCCAGTAATCGCTGGATAAAACTCAAGGCAATGCACCATCAATTCGCAATAAAATGGAAGGAAGAGTATCTCAAATCCCTTCAAAAGCGATACAAATGGAAGAATTCCACGCCAAATGTTAAAATTGGCGACTTAGTTGTGGTAATGGACGATCTTTTACCCCCAAACGAATGGCGTTTAGGACGCATTGAAAATGTCCACAAAGGTTCAGATAGTAAGGTTCGCATAGCAGACGTTAGAGTTGCTAGCGGAGTTATAAAACGACCTATAGTAAAGTTATGTTACTTGCCACATCAACAAGAAAATTATACTACTGAATCATAATATCTCATTCCTTCAGCATACTCATTAGATCAACATTAACCTCTTTATTTTATTTGTTCGCATGTTTTCCATATAGACCTACAAGACAACATCACCGCGAGCTTACCATTGTCAGGCGGAGAAGTCGTCGCGATTCGGATACATACAAGTGCGAGTTGTGCAACCATTTCCATTCCATCAGGTTCTGCCGAAAATTCTTAAAAATGACCGCCAAAGAAAGGAATTCGACCATACGACGATGCAACTACTGCGTGAATTGCCTTGCCAAGAGCCACACCGCGCGTTATTGTCAGTCAGCGGATACCTGCCGAAAGTGCAAGCGCTACCATCATGCCCTATTGCACCCAGAACATCCACGGGTTAGAGGGCCAGCAACGTCAAGGGTGGATAAGAGAAGACAGCCAGAACCAGCAACGTCTAGGGTAAATAAGAGAAGACAGCCCCAGCAAAAGCACCAGCCCCCAAAGAAGACTCGAGTTATCACGCCCGATCAAACAATCATATCGGAGGCCATTCGCTCATTAGCCACCGTATTGTGCGCCTCTACCTCAGCCAAAACATCCAGATGCTGAATTTGAGCCGGGAGCATGTCTAAACGCCAATCGTTTAGACTTAGTATTAAGTACCCACTGTTAGATATAAGCTAGCGTGTAAGTACAGTACGTCAGTTATTGTGACTGAATTACTAGTTGTAAGTATGCTGAATTACTAGTTGTAAGCTTTATGCGTAAGCAAATGTCGTGCTAAGTGCGCGAAGCCCATTTTGTTCAGTTGCTTCTCCACCGTACACTTCAACAGTTTATAGTTAAAACTAAACTTTGAATTAAACCCCTTAAAATTACTTATATCTAAATCTTAAACCTAAATTTTAACCTAAGCCTTTAAAACCTACATGAATATTTGTTTAAATACACGGAATATTATAACATTTTAAACCCGCACCGTGTTGTTATTCCTCGCAACCAACTTATCATCAGCGACATCTCTAACGAAGGTAATATTCTTTCATTGGTGCTCTCTCTCTCATTTAAACCCTAACGCTAATTCTTCTCTGTAACTTTCTTCCTCTTTAACACGCAATCGTCACATACGAGCTCTCTGCGGAGAAGTCGTATAAATCCCTAAAAGTTACATTTCCATACAGTCCACTCATCTACCCTTAAGATAAGCCGCGCCAAGCTTGTTCATATATAATAGGACGAATACAAACGAAGGTTTACTTGCTAAAACTAATCAGTATTCTTATATCCTAATATTACGTGATAATTTCCTAAAGATTTACCTTGAAGAGTTTTCAGCTCATACATATTGTCCCCTACAGGCCGTACTATTCGACATTTAATAAACTTTTTACAAACTATCGCACTCGTATTCTCAGCAAAGTTGGGCAGCACTACATTTCGCCTATACACCTTCTGTCCTGGAACGAATTTCACCGTTCTTTCATAAGCCTCATACATATTTCGCTTGATCTTCTCTCTAATTATTTCCAATTTTTCCGAGCTTTGCAGGCTTTTTACTTCATGATCGGACAAGGACAATAGTTTTCTTGCCAATTTGTAATCGGCGCCGTTGGAGAACATATGATATCTGAAATGGGCGAAGAAGAATGGTGATACGCCTGTAGTCGAATGAACAGAAGTTCGAAGAGCGCACTCGATTTCGAACAAATACATGTCCCAATCTCGGTGATCGTCATTCCAAAATGCTCTGATGGCCGATATCACCCCACTCCGAAGCGTTGGACAGCTGTTTTCAAATGAGTAATTTTATACGTATGTATCTATCAGGTCGTAAAAACTGTTAGATGTGCATTGTGCACCATTATCGCTGTGGATCACCTCAGGCACTCCAAATTTGTGAAATAGTTCACTTACAAGGAATTTAAATAAATTTGGTGAAGTGATCCACAATAATAAAAATGTAACAATTCCCACTTTTAGAGCGGCGGTATTTTCCCAAAAAATCCATATAGAGCTTCTGAAATGGTCTATCGGTGACCACTTCCTGGCCAATTCGATGGTTAGATTGTTTTCGACTTTCTTACGTATTGTAGAATATGGCCCGTCATTCGAGGCTAATAAAAAAAATCGTTTTGTAAGCTCTGTTGTCTTGGATATACCCCCATCAGCACACGTTAAAGAATCATGGGCTTTCTCGATAATCGCTTTTGTGATGTTTGAAGGCAACCAGAGCTTCCATTTAAATTCTCCATCATCACTCTGATCAAAAATTGTCCTTTTGAATACCAAGCCGTCTTTTATCCTAATATCTGGCAATTTGCTTTGATTTTCTGTCACACTTTTAATAAGGTCGAGATACACTTCACTTTCGAATTCTATCGTTTCAAAATCCAGGATATCTTCCCTCGTAATTTCCTCTACAGAAACATCTATGGGAGATCTAGAAAGCATGTCGGCCACAACATTCTCAGATCCTTTTCGATGCTCGATTTCTAAGTCACATGCCTGAAGTTGTAACGACAATCGCGCCAACCTACCACTCAAGTCTTTCAATGTCATCAACCACTTCAAACTCGCGTGATCAGTTTTTACGGTGAAAGGCATCATTTCCACGTACGATCTGAATTTTTAACATCCATTACTTCTGCCAAGCATTCTTTTTCCGTAACGCTGTAATTCCTTTGGCGTGCATTCAATTTTTGGGAATATAAGGCGATATGGTGTTCTTCTTGTTTCACATTCACTGTATATAAAAACGCTTTCTAAAGTCCGCGTGTCGAAGAACGGGTGCTGATGTTAAAGCCTTCTTCAGCTCCCCAAAGGCCTTAATGGCCGCAGTACTTATCTCAATTTTTTGTTTGACTTTTTGAGAGTATTAGTGAAAGGAGCCGAGATTGTAGCAAAATCTCTAATAAAACGGCGATACCAGCCAGCGGTTCCTAAAAAGCTACAGACTTCGCGAGGGTTTTTCGGGATTTTTATATTTTTAATTGTTAAAACTTTTTCGGAATCAGTCTTTAGCATACCATTTTATGAACTCTAAATATTTGAGCTCCTGAATGAAGAATTGCGATTTCTTTAATCTAATGGTTAAATTGACATCTCTTAGGCATTTAGCAACTTCACCTAACAGCCGGATATGTTCATCGAAATCGCTCGAAATTACTAAAAGATCATACAAATATATGAACACATTTTCTTTTAAATTTTGTGGCACGACCCTATCCATTAACCTACACAAGCGTTGGGCGGCGTTACACAGCCCAAAGGGCATAACCCTAAATTGGTACAACGGGCGGCCGGGTACTGTAAAGGCTGTGTAAGGTTTACTCTCTTCATCCAGTTCAATTTGCCAGAAGGCGTATTTCAAGACAACACTGCTGACATAGTATGTCTCATCGATTCTGCTTAAGATGCCGTCTATATTTTGAAGCGGATATGCATCCTTTGTTGTAACATTATTCAGTTTACGAGCATCTAAGCAGAATCTATTCTTCCCTGGCTTCCGCACAATGGTCGTTCGATTACTCCACGGACTATCACTATCAATTACATTTAGTTCCAACATTTTATCAATTTCCTCATAGACAATAGATTGTACTGCTGGAGATATTGTGTAATGCCGATCTTTTATTGGGTTGGTTCCCTCTATTAACTTAATAACGTGTTTTTCTAATTTGGTCTGCCCTAATCCCTTTTCCTCAAAAGTGTAGAACTGTTTGATCACGATTTGTTGTTCTTCTGTTAAATTGTGGGGATTTAATTTATTTTGCACTTTTTCATCCACCATTTCTTTTCGAATAAATTCCATGTTCATCTCAGCTATATTTATCACGTCAGGTGCTAGCTGAAACACACGCCAAACATCGACTCCTAAATACAATCGTTGCTCTAAATCGGGACAAAAAAACAACTCTATTTATCTAACCTTATCCTGATAACTTATTTCCAATTTAGTTTTTCCTAAAATTCTGTGTTTTTGGCCGCCTGCCGTTGACACATTTGATTTCCACTACTCCTAATTTTTCCACTACTTCTCTACATCCAAATCGTAGTAAACTGACCGACACTCCAGTATCCAAAAGACCTTATATTTTGACACCTTGTACTTCGACTTCAGCAAAAACTCGAGGGTCTTTATAACTTCCAACTTTCAGAAAACGAGGTGACCGCCGCCGAAAGAATTTTTTTTTAAGGTGGTCTGAGCAGGGATCGAACCCGGGATCTCAAGTACAAGAGGCGCGCACACTACCCATTGCACCACCGACGGCCATATTTTGACTTATTCACACTAATAATTTTCGAAATCATTTCTTTTTTACTCGATTTAACAGGGTTTTCATTTTTGTTACGTATTTTCAGTTTCCCAAAGGGCTTTCTCTCGGACGCGGACCCCCTGTTTTCTCCGCGCCCATGTTCCGGTTTCCCGACTGACATATTGGACACTTCGGGGTTTTCGTATTCGGTTGACCACACCTGTAGCAGAACAATGCCCTTTCCGTCGAATCACATTCCATAAAAGTGTGACCTGGCTTACGGCAGTTCCAACATATAAATTTGGTCCTATTTCGATTCACGTGAACTTCCGACACTTCCTCTGCTTCAGGTATTTCATTCCCATTTCAGATAACGACTCGGTTCCACCAACATAAACCTCATGTATATGTCTGTTTGGGCGAGGCGGTGGAGGTATCACACGATTTTCACGCCTAGGGAAATTCCTCTCAGCCCCATTGCATTCAATGCGTAACTGTTCTTTATCCTAGCGATGTTCTCCCTGACGTTCGGGAGAGTCGGTTATGGGTGGGATTAATTTTGATCTAATCTGACACATGTTATGGAAAAGAGTATCAATTGACTCACCAGGTAGTTGTTTTTTCTCTACTAGGTCTATCATTATCTCAAAATTTGAGCGAAGAGATTGAAACCTACTCACGAGGGCATGTCTCAATGCCGGCCAATCGCAATTAGGGTTGTCGTGAAGAAATAACCAGTACCATTTCCACGCTGCACCAGATACTAATAGATGGAAATCACGGACAATTTCAGTCCAAGGAATGCAATATTGAGGATGCAACTGCTCTAACCTGAAGACGAAATCATCTACATCCATATTAGGTGAGTTTCCGTCAAACACAAGACCTAATTTATCGAACCTAATTCTAAACATATTATCTTGTCGTATTACAGGTCTACAAGTATCTCCGTTTGGCGAGCCCTGCTTGACAGCCGGATTCTGAATCAAAACTTACTGGAAACACTCATTCTGAGGTTGCATTTCGACCGTTCCACCCTCATTTCCTTCGCAGATCACATGCACCTCGGTTGCTCGTTTTGAACCGGTGATATTGGCTAGATCTTTAACCGCGTGCGCCAACTCGGTTAAAGTCTTTGGAATATCAAAAATTTCATTTTTACCGGCCTGCAAACCATCCTCAAAAGTCCCTTGAACCGACGCGGCATCAGCCTGCCCTCCACCACTGTGCACAGTATTTTCAACAGGATCTGAATTATTCGCTGTTCCTTGAAGAATGACCGGACCCAAAGTGGTCATGGAAGTGCTCCTAGCTAAAATTGTCTGCGAGGGATCTCTGATTTGTGAACCATAGCCGGTAGGTGCAGTCATATCTGAATGTTTCTTCGTTCTGTTTTGATCACTAATATATGTAGAACTATTTAAATCAAATACTTCAGGTCTAATTCGTTTTCTATTTTTAGATTGTGACCGTGTCTCAATACTCATCACAGAAAACAACACGAAACATTGGTTTTCCAATCGCCTTTAGGACTTATCTTCAAATTAACAGAACACAATTTTTTCACCTTTAAATTCAAATTTGTAATGTATCATTTTCAAAATCTTAACAACGACTATTAACTTTGTATATATGTAAAAAAAACAAAACAAAAAATCTGATAATTTCAAAATGAGGGGTTGTCAATGTGAGATGTAATGTGTGCGGATTATTTTGTTCTGGATCTCATCAAGAGCATTCCTATAAAATGTAATGAAGTCAATCTTTACTAAAAAAAAGGATAATATTTACCCGATTGGACTTTGATATCTACTGGTTCCTATGGACTTCAAAGGTCAGTTCATATTCGTTCGATACAGCAGTCCTCTAAAAATTATCTAGAGCGGTTATCGAATCATTATGATTCTGCTCCAAAATCGAAATTTTAAGCTGACTCTAAATTTTTTCAAACTGGACCATACGTGCTAATACTGTATAGCTAATACATAAATACAAGTATGCCACTACCTCTCCTTGTATTATTAATTTTCTTTTTCCTTTCCAGTTGCAAGTTTCAGGCAACGTGCAACGAACTTCTGAATGGTTTCCAGAACGTCTACAAAGGTACCGGAAACTTGACTACTTATGGGATATTGCAGTGTTTTGCTCTCATATACTTTCATGATGTCAGTCGTTTTTCATTTGGGCGCCATATTGTTACGTGACCTAGTCTGCAGCTCAGGGATGATTAAGAACGCCGGCTTGCCAGTCGCTCCTAGGGGAGGTTCCATCCCATCATCCTGGCTCAACGATCCGCAGCAATTATTTTCAAGAACTAAAACCAAAATCAACATCCAAAACACACATTACATTTGTTCCGCAATGGGAGACATATGTTGGTCTCCAACCACCCTACCCTACCGATGATCATGAGGATACTTCCCTCTGTTAATATGATCCCATATATCCGCTCACATCACATCACTTCCCACTCTGTAAAAAAACTTTTAGTACAACATGTTTAAAACAAAATCATTATAATTTTATTAAAAATCATTAATTTATACTTACATCTATTATAACTGATGTCTTTATATAACTATAACTGATATGTATATAAAAAATATATACAAACAACACAAATAAATTAAAAATCACCCGTCAAGCGGATATTATCATTTCGAAAGGTCTTCCGACCACCACAGTAAATTTAACGAACGCTGTTTAGAGGAAATTTATCTTTTATCAATATTCTTTCCCCCTCGTTTTTTTTTAATGTCCAACTTTAATTTCTTTGAAATCTTATCGTATCCTAAGCTTAATAAACGTAAATGTAATACTAATACAATAAAACTATTTCCTATGAGGTACGGAAGTGCGCCAGTACGCGATGATGTGCGTCGTTACGCACCGCTTTATTTCACGATGTAATGCGTTGCTCTAAGGTGTTACGTTTTATGATCCAGCAATGTAGCTTTGAGAGATTTTTTTTGATACCTAGTCTTAAAGGAGCTCCCTGAAGACGTTCTAAATTTATATATTCTTCAAATTACCAGACGCTTGAAATATATGGCAACCTACCTCCTAGGATCACACTTTAAAAAAAAAACTAAGAATATGCAATACAAATAAACCTTAACACATAATAACTAATTCCAAAAGGAAAAAGCTTTGTCCTTTTTTCATCTATTATGACTTTCCTTAATTGTCCTTGTTCTGAGAAAACTTCTTTTGGCGTTTCTTTGTATTGACCTGGACTTATGCCTTAGGAAGACTTCAACTTAATTTATAATTTCTTTGCGCATTTAATTTATTACGGCTTATTTTTTGGGTTTCGCCATTTCGTAAAAAAAATTACAGAACTTTGCGGGCATTATTTAGTATGGAATAAACTGACCTTAATGACTCTATTTCCATCGGGTGTTGACTTTTGGATTGGACAGCTTCGGAATTATTGTTGGGGTTCAAAAGGCCTCAATCTTTAAAAATCCAAAACGTTTAACTAATTTTTCCTCACTCCCTCACATATTGTTCTACTTACTTCATTCGATCTTTTATGAGAATTATCGACTAAGTATGCCAGTCCCAGTTTGTCACAGCTTTCCGCTTCGAATCGTCACCTTTCCTGCCACAAAATATTACATTATTTGGTGTATTATTACCTTTGAGCTTAAATTTACATTCAAAAAATGGCTGATGGTAACCAACACTTTAACTTGGGATTACCCAGGAAGTCTTAACACTTAAACACTTTTAAAATTGAACACTTTACACAGCTTGAGTTTAAACTTTTCACGATGACGGTTCACTTGGTAATAATTTTGTGCAAAAATGGTAATAATTTTGTGCAAAAATTAATCAGTTGGCGTCTTTGTCATCATCTTACATAGAACATTTTATGAAATATTTATTTCTACATTTATCCCGTAAAATTTTCCGGTGTACATTTCCCCTATCGCTCTTTTAACATTTTCAGAGATCTCCGCTAAACTTTGTCGCCACAAAACTGTAGTTACGTCCGGTGTACCATGCTAAGAGAATTAATTCAGAATTTCCTCCATCATTTCTCTCAGTATACCTACAATTAGCACTATCCAACAACAATGGCATGACAACTCCCTATAGTACTAATTTTGGCAACTGTGCCAGCCAACCTCCCAGCTGACATTCCCGATTTCGTAGGTAAGTATACAGCAGCATTCGCCGTTTTGTTTCTTTTACAATTTAATAAATTTTATTCTTTTCTATTATTTCTGGTTATCCCACACTCATTGTGGAATGGATTCGAGGGTCATCCAATGGATTTGCCCCTGTCTGCACCCACTCCAGCAGCCTTGTTGATGGAGAATTTTGCCTGGCAGAATTTTCTATTACCAATGCACTGGTTTTGATGACCAGACCACGCGAAGGCATTGGATGGCTCATTCTCAGGGTTCTGGAAAGCCGCGGTAAAACCCGACCGCAAAGCAAATGCTTTTCCAACCGCCTTTAAATACCAAAAAAAGTCCATGGCGGGCTGGGCACCCCCTCAAACATAAGGACTATTTTAATGAAATATTCCCAGCAAACAAATAAATACTGGAATAAAACAGAAACAAAACAACAAAAAATTTTACACGGCTGGTTGATGCTGCATTCCATCAGCCAGTCATCGTGGTGTCCAACAGCTCTCCGCAGCCCACCAATTGGGGGTTGGGAAAACCCGTGACAACGAGGCCGCCACATAGGCGTCAAGGCCCTACTATAGGGTACCTCCACTCAATTTTTATTTTTCAACATGGCCAGGAAGCCCCGCAGCATAGGTAGCACTTTAGTCTGAGGATTTATTTTTATCTATTTTCCTGTGAGAATTCATTTGTAAACAAAATTTAAATAAAGAAAAATTTAAAACATTTGTTGATATAATGTATGGAAGTATTTGAGTTTATGAGAAATCTTTTTACATACACAGGCGGATAAGTCTGATAAAAACCATTAGCGTCTTCGATTTAACGAAGTTCTGTCAATTTAGGTTTAGGCTAGGGGGATTCGGCCGAACATCCTACAACAATAGCATCGCAAAAGCTTTGCTCTTTAGAAATGTCGGAATTTGTATATTTGAAAAACACTGACATATATAGCCCATCCTCACTACCGTTTGCGAAGCTGTATTCCTCAATACAATAAACACATTTACTTTTTTATCTTATATTTTGTTTTAATTTTAAATTGTTACTTCACATTTCTTTGAGATAGCAATATTTTCTAAACGGAAGTGTTTCTATAGGAAAAAGTGCTTTACAAAGACAGGGGGAATTAAGAGGTTTGGCAAATATCGGGTAGACTTTTCGTGGTTGGAGATGTATGGCGCATGCCCGACGGAGGCGTTGCTTCTGAATGACTTGGAAGTTCAACAAGGAGCGCCATTCGTATTTAGGTGCACCACTGCTGAGTATTCAGTAGGGTAACAATTCAATTAATCAATATTCGGTTAATCGATTAAGTTTTTCGATTAACGATTAACTCGAACAAATCATAGCGATTAATCAATTAATAGGTCAATTTGACGACTTTTGTCCACTTGGGCACTACTAAAAAACGATTTTGATTTTTTCAAGTTGATATCAACTTATCCACTAGCGTAGGGGAAGTTGCATCAACTTACATACGCATTTCGATGAGAAACGTTCATGAGGTAACATTATCGGCAAAATGTAAATAAATGAACTAAAAAATAAATAACAAAGATTATCTGAAAAATGTAAACTAAATAAATATGATTTGTAGTGTTATTTATAAATATTTAAAAAAAAAAATAAAAATTGTGTTTTTTCATAAAATTTGTGATATTTTCGCAGTGCGCTCTTCACCTTTCATTTCAAGATCTGACAAGAAAATGAAGTTGCCTCAACTAGTTTGAGAGTGTAAGTACAAAATCGAAGTTGATGTGAATTTATCGAAGTTGCTGTAAACTTGAAGTCGAGCAACTTATCCGCAGATATAAGGCCCCTATACATAGACGATCAAGAAGTAGAGAACCAGAACTTGTGCGCAATTTGACAACCCTCGCAAAAGAGAGCCAACAAACCGACACAATTCAATCAAACGCATTTTTCTCGCGTTATATCTTAATTATTTCATACTTCTTACGTACTTTATTCAATTTTACTTAAACATGATTGGAGTTTGTATAGTTGAGTACGATAACATTATTAAAAATCTGCTCGTACATTGACATATTCAAAGCAGAGAAATTGCGCCTAATTCTTGATCATCTTTGGCATAAAGAGGATGAATAAGAGTAGTGAAGAAAAACATCGACAATTTTGCAACCCTCGTAGAAGAGAACCAAAAAGTCAACCCAATTCACTCAAACGCATTTCTCTCTCGCGTCATAACTTTATTATTTCGTACTCTTTGTGTAACTTTTTTTAAAATATGGTTGAACTTTCTATAGTTAGATGCAATAACATCATCAAAAAATTCTCATTTATTGAGATATTCAACGAAAAGAGTAAGAGAGAGAGCAGAGATATGAGGCGCTTCAGTAGGTTTCTTTGTTGGCATTCCACTCCGTGAGTAAATCTCTACCCTTTCATCCTCTTTGATACCACCTAAAGAAGTACGAAAAAGTACTTCCTTTTAGCCTCTGTATTCAATTCCTTTTTTTCTTTTTGGTATACCAACAATAAATTAGAAAATTTTCCGTCTTATTGGTTGTGTTTTTTGTTTTATCCTATATATAGAAAAGAAGCGCATTCCGCTGAAACATACAAGACTAGGCAGCACTTTAATCTGAGGAATTTTTTTCCTAATTTCCTGTCAGAATTCATTTGTAAACAAAATTTAAATAAATAAAAATTTAAAATATTTGTTGACATACATGTACGTTTTGGACTTACATATTTGAGTTTATGAGAAATCTATTTACAGACTGTCAAAAAACCATTAGCGCCTTTGATTTGGCGAAGCTCTGAAAGGAACCAGCCCCATTTGAAGCATGTCAATTTAGGTTTAGGCCACGAGTATTCGGTCGAAAATCCTACAATAGCATCGCACAAGGTTTGCTCTTTACAATTGTCAGAATTTGTATAAGTAGTATCTCATATTTGAACAACACTGCGATATTGCATTGTGTTGTGTTTGCGAAGCTGAATATGCCTAATACAATCTAAACCAATTATTCCTCAATACAAGAAACGCATTTACTTTTTTTATTTTATATTTTGTCTTTATTTTAAATTTTTACTTCACATTGCTTTGAGAATGTAGTATTTTATAAACGGGTGTGTTTTACACAGACAGACGGAATTACGAGTTTTGGGTTCATTAAGACAAATATCGGGTACACTATTCGTTGAAGGAACCATGGTTTGAGATGAGAAATTTTGTATTGCGCCTGCCCGACTGATGCGTTGCATCTGAATGAGTTGGATGTTTAACAAGAAGCGTCACTCTTTTTTGGGTGTACTACTGCAGAGTATTCAGCCATAGTGTTCCACTCCTTTTCTGCGACTTGCTTGGCATCAAATATATTAAGAATATGATCATAGGAGAAGTTTGATGGACGAAATCATCTTGGATAACAGTGATCTCCGACAATTTTGTTGGCTTTGTGTGGCTACTTAGCATCCATTTAAACGCCGCACAGTGGCTGAAAATCGTTTTTCATTGGCCAAAATTCTGTAACTTTTGAACCGATCAAAATATTTAAGTAATTTTTTTATTAATGGATAGATATTTAGTTCAGCTTGACTCAGTTTTAATTACATTAAAATTGATTGAGGACTTTTTAAGGAATTCTAGGTCAAAGTTGAACTTTTGATTTTTTTTAACTTTTAGAGTGAAATATGGGTTTATTATTTTTTTATTTATTAAAAAATTTAATATTTGGATTTTAATAATAATTATAAATATTTTTTGTAATAATGGAAAATTTTTTTTTTAGTTTACACTCAAAAAAAATAGTAAAATCAACTGGAGATTTTGCTATTACAGAAAAATTCAACATTTTTTTGCTGTCAAATTTGCAAATTTGTTTACACTTAAAGAATATTTACACTTAAAAAAAAAAGTTAATAATATTATCTAAACATCTTGCTATTACTACAGAAAAATTTATTATTTTTGGCTGTCAAATTTGATAATTTTAAAAATAAAAACTGCAATAGATTTTAATAGCGTTTGTAACAATGGTAGGTTCTGTTTAATATTATTTTGTACTAATACTAATACAATAATTATTATTCATTTGACTCAAATATTGATTGAAAATATTCCATATTTTGTTCTGTGCTATTTCTGTTCTTTAATAGTTTTTTAGCTTCTTTATCTAAATCCCGATGTTCCACTTTCCATTGATTTCAAATATAGGAGATGAACGGATCTGACGTTGCCAATAATATATTAAATAGATCTTCATTTGTGGAATTTCGTGAAATTTTTCTAGTATTGTGCTCTATATAAAATCTCTAATCCTTGTTCCTTTTTTCCTGAGCCTCCTCTGATAGATCTCCAAGTGGCACCAAATGATATTTAATGACATCTTCTCCATGATAAAGGATTTTGTGAACTGTTGCAGACATATTTCTCCATGGGTAGTTGGTTGTATATATTTTTGCAGTTTCTTTAGCATAATCTCCAAATTTTCTAGAGTCAATTTCTTCATTGAACGCAAGTACTTCTAGGATTATTTTAAATCTGAAAATAAAGTTTAAATCCACTCCTGTTATTTCAGATGCTGTTGCTAGATCTGAAAAGAATCTTCTTGCGGTACTGCCATCATTTGTATTGCCTGACCCTTGTTTTGGCTAATCTATAATCAATCCAAATTTGCGATATTCATCTTGAACATGTTTCTTTTTTTAACTTCTTAACTCTTTGTTGGTTTCGTTGTTTCTTATTGATCCTGAAGACCCGAAATCCAAATCATAACTGATTGTTAGTATGTGTTCCATAAGTCGTATTCTTGCATGTAGTGGTAATAATCCAAATTCATATGCATCGGTATTATCTAATGATTTTGTCGGGACTTGGTTTAATGGGGTTGATGTTGCTTGGCATATAATGCAGCTGGATGCAGCCTTCGTGTTAGTCAAAGCCTGTCCTATTTTTCCATCTATCATTGTCAGCACTAATTGGTAGCTTACTTCAATTTGCTGCCCATCTAACTGTAATTGTAATGGCTGTAGTGTTGCAATTTGGGCCTTGATATCACTAACTTCTTTGTTAATGGCATCATGAGTTTCTTTTTTGAATTCAAATTTGATTGGCCTGCAGTATTTCGTGGAAGATGGTGTCTCATTTTTCCAAATATCAATTGTTTGCGTTGTACTAGTCGAAGGCTCTGAATCTTCCAAAATGTTTTCCAATCGCAATGGTACAAATGATACCATGAACATATCTGAGTCCGAAATATTTTCACATACAACTTGTTTGTATTGTTTTTGTCCCGAAGAACCATCACATCCCCATTTACAAAAAAGAATTAACTTTGTGTTTCCATATTTCTTTAACTCATTTCCTGTTATTGATTGTAGCAAGCGTTCGGCTGTGTGATCAAGTAGAGATTGTAGTTGTACCTCTGCCGAAATTGGTGTGATTGTAATAGTGTCCTTTGATGGCAAACAGTCCATTTTAGCAGCGGTTATGTGATGATATGCTGAATACATATTTGAGCCTTTTTCAATCGCACGCAATCTGAGCTGAATATATTGCTGTTTTGTTAATTTCAAATCCAGAAATAATGTTAATGCCTCCTCTTTTGTGAACTGTTTTGCATCGCTCGGAGTTGGTTTACTTTTAAGAATCCGTTTTGTTCTCACTGAACTAGCTTTAAGAACTTTTTCAATGATATCCACTTTTGTTAATTGGTTCTGTGATGGTAATTGATGTGGGAAAGATTCTTTTATATTTTTACAACCAATTTCATCGTTAACATCTTTAAGTTTCCGCCTCTTAGATCTATCGCTGCAGTTGTCCAATGATTTGCGTGGTCTTCCAGCCTTATCTTGCTTTGCTGTTTCTGCAGCGACAGTAAGTTGGCCTTCTACCCAGTTTGCACTTTTTATATAAAACTTTTGTTTACTGTAGCTAACTTCTTTGTAGCGTTTTTTTAGTGCTTTGACGAAATTAGATAATTGTTCTTGTATTTCGGTGCTACACGAATTTAAGTTTAATTTTATTTTAACGTACCTAAGAACATCTTCCTGGTTTTTGTTTCTAAAATACTCTTCGGCCAGTTCTTTATAACTGAAGCTCTCCATATTTTTCTGAATATTTTTATTTGCGTCTGTTATTGCTGAAATATATTAGAGCAATTGAGTTTGTAATCAAATGTCGCTTTCTTATAAGCCTTCTCATAAGCCATCAAACTATATTTCTAGGTAAAATAAAAAGATAAGAAAATGGCATTAGTGCATTGTTAGGTAAAATAAAAATTAATTACATCCTCTGTGTATTGACATTCTTACTTACAAATATATTACTGGTAATAGAACAAATAATGACTATTATAAGCTATAAAATACCTAAAGCACAAATTTAATACACCATTTTATACGAGTACTTATAGGGCTGTTTAAATTATCGTAATTCGAATTTTTTAGAGTAATTTCATTAAAATGAAAAAAGTGTTCTACCGGCGGGTCGTGGCGGGTGCAAAAGTATATATAGGTGTTTAGTTCTCCTACTAAACTCCCAGAAGAAAGAGACCGACCTTGCCTGCGATACTTGCCCTCGTTCCACAAGTTTCCAATGGCACACAGTTGGTAGGGCCAAGGGTAAAGCGCACAATTTGCTGTTGCCGTGGTAAATAAAGACAACTGAAACTCTCTTTGCAATGTTGTGCTTTATTTAGCGATTGAGATGTTGGCAGCAGAGATGTGTTTCGATGATCGACGGTGAAAGCAGACTGACTAAGCGCGACGCAAATGTAAATCGAACCCTTAGCGGGAACAGTGAATGGAACAGTGGAATCAGAACCGACACCACAACTTCTCTCACAGGAACAGTGATACAATATTCTAGTTGTAGTTAAAACTACGTTCAGTGCTACACGGGCGATGTTTTGTTTTTGGTTCTCTCAACATCAAGGGAGGGCAAACTTTGGCCCGTGCGTAACTGAACATCCCGGCCGCCTTGCGTTACTATCGCAATGTAAACTTAAACAGACTACTGATTAATTCAACTTAACTTATACATGTAGTTAACTTATCTTAATATTTAAATTCTTCTTTTTCGTTTTAATTTAAATTCATACAACAATTTATATAATTCAAGTCTTGATTAAAAAATGGGAAAGTATTTCATATATACATAAAATATGCAGCCTGATAGTCTCCTTATTTAGTGACGTCCCGTTGAATTTCGCCGAAAAGCGCCCAGCCGAACACGGTGTCTTGGGTAAAAGGTAGCTCTGACTCAGCCAACATCTTTTCCTTGGACCATTCCTTAATTTTCTCAGTCTTCAGAAGTTTAGAACAGGGGGTAATTATGTTGTGACCCAGGCGACGATGCAAAGTAACTTTCACCAACTGTTTTTCATCCCGCAAACATGTCAGTCTGACCTGCAATTTCTCGTGGCATTTCTCCCATGGAAGTGGGAATGAGTCGGTTGGCATGTAGCAGCTAATCGAGTCCATTGGCTGCAGCAGAATGCGCACGTGAGCCCGAAGTTGCGGTTCCACGTCGCACCGTAGAATCGCCCATGCTGTCATCGGCACCCAGGGGGTTACGTCAAAGTTCGGGAGATGCAAAAGAGTGTGATGAGCGTCCCAACAGCGGTAGCAACCGGAGTGACTTTGGCACTTGTTAAGCTTGTGCGAAAGGCCAAGACAGTTAATGCAGGCTCGATATTTTTCGATGATGTAGCATTTCTCGATGGGTGAAACAGTGAGAAACCGACGACACTTTCTAAATCCGTGCTGTGAGACATATGGGGCATGAGTATTCTTCTTGGAAGTTGATGGTTCTGTGGAAAAAGAGAGCAGGCATTATTCAACGACATCAGGAAGAAAAATGGCCAGTGAGCAGATTTTATTTATATCGACTAATGATGCTACTGTGCTCGGGGGAGCAAAACTAGCGTATGAACTGGGCGGGTGACCACTCCGTTTTGAGTTTTCACGTCAACTACTCTAACGTAATTATCCCGACCTTGATAAAGTTTAACAATACGTCCTAGACGCCAGTCGGTAGAACAAATATTCTCGTGACGCAAGACTACTAGATCATTAAGGGCTAAATTTTCTTGGGTAGATTTCCATTTGAATCTAGTCTATTTAGCTCAGACAAATATTCTGTTTTCCAGCGGCGACAGAACTCCTGCTGGATAACCTTGATTCTTCTCCAGCGGTTGAGAAGAGCCGTTTTTGATGGGATCTCCTCTGGTTCAGCTGGAGCCAAGAGCGATGAGCCAATTAAAAAATGTCCAGGAGTTAGGGCCGCCAACTCATTCGGATTGTCAGAAATAGGCGATAAAGGCCTCGAATTGAGGCAACATTCAATGGCGGCGATGATTGTGGCAAACTCCTCAAAAGTGTGACGAATCTGCCCAGAAATCTTCTTAAGATGGGTTTTACAGCTTTTCACACCAGCTTCCCACAGCCCACCCATGTGAGGAGCTCCGGCAGGGATGAAATGCCATTCTAGTTTCTGGAAGCCGTGTTTTGTTATAACTTCGTCTCGAAGTTTCGAGACAATTTTCTGGCAAGCTGGCCCTCAGCTCTCTTGCTGCGCCAACGAAGTTTCGCCCATTGTCGGAAAATATTTTATGAGGGCACCCTCGCCTAGAGACAAATCGGGACAAAGCCGCTAGAAATGCGGGAGTACTTAAATCACTTACTGGTTCTAAGTGAATAGCCTTTGTACTAAAGCAGACGAAGAGGCAAACATAACCCTTGGTTAGACGGCAGCCCCGTCCATGAAACGTTTTGAAATCGAAAGGCCCCGCGAAATCAACGCCAGTGTTGGTAAAAGGTCGACTATATGTGATCCTTTCGTCGGGTAATGGAGCCATAATCTGTCATTGTCGGACCTTTCTAGCCAAAACGCACTCTTTGCAGTTATTAATGCCGGCTTTAATAAGTCGTTTTGCTCTGATAATACAGCACTCCAATCTAACCGTTGCTAAGGTCAATTGTGTGCCTCCGTGAAGAGTCAACTTATGAACAAAGTCGACATATAAGAAAGACAAGCGGCTTTTATAAGCTAGAATGATAGGGTGCCTCTCATTATAAGATAGAGCCAAAGTCGCCCCGAGGCGGCCATTCGCTCTAATGAGTTGATCGCGGTCTAAAAACGGCGTCAGCGTTAAAAGAGGACTATTTGATGACAACTCTCGCTTCCGTTGAAGACAGGAATACTAATGGGAAAGTACATTTGTTGCGACAAAGACATTAGCCTGCATCGCACGTGAGCCAATTCACAAAACGATAACTTTACGCTTTTCTCTTCGAACTCATTTTTACTATCAGGATGTACTCTTTTGAAAAACCGAAAAATGTAGGCGACGACATGCAAGGCTTTAGAGAGACAAGAAAATCGATTTAATATGTCATCGGGCTCAGCTGACCTAGCTATATGAACTTTGGCCGATTTAGCTTCTAACGAAGTTTCCCGCACTGGGGGGACTACCGGCCAACACCCTTTCTCTCTCTCAAGCTACGGCGGACCGCGCCACCACAAGTCACAACACTTTATTTCTAAAGGGGTCAGCCCCCGGGTTGCTAGGTCAGCAGGGTTTTCTGATGTCCCTACATGCCTACAACTATTTGTAATTTTTTGCTGAATTATTGATACTCTATTGGCCACGAAAGTTGTCCAATTGTGAGATGGCTTGTTGAGCCATGAAAGTACTATAGTAGAGTCAGTCCAAGGAAATATACCAGCATGGGATACTTCAAACTGGGACAATACTGAATCTGTTAAATTAGCTAGTAACAGGGCGCCACATAGTTCTAACCTCGGGACTGACATATTTTTGATTGGGGCCACCTTCGACTTTGATACAAGTACTTTAGTGTGAATTTTGTCCTCAATCTCCACTCTGATATATAATGCTGCGGCATACGCAAGTTCTGACAAGTCACAGAACCCGTGAAATTCAACTTTACATGCGGAGAATACTGTATCCATCGGGAAATTTTGATTTCATCTATTGTACCATAATTTGAAATAAAGGTTTTCCATTTAACAAGACTCAAAGGTTTGATTGGATCATCCCATCCAATGTTATCGAGCCACATCCTTTGAATTAAAATTTGTGCATTTATGATAACAGGCGAGAGCCAACCCAATGGGTCAAATAGCCTAGCTATTACCGAAAGGACTTCTCTTTTAGTGAAAGACTCTTTAGGAACCAATTTTTCGGTGACAAAATAAAATGAATCTGATGCCGCATTCCATCTTATTCCTAGCGTTTTAGCAGTGCTTTTTTCGTCAAAATCAAGAAACTGCTCATTAAAGAGATGGTCGCGAGGTAAATCTTTTAAAATTTGTTTATGATTGGAAGTCCATTTACGTAGTTGAAAACCGGCGGACTCCAAAATTCCTATCAGCTGATTACGAGCCTCCAATGCACCCGATATCGTATGCGACCCTACTAAAGAGTCATCAACATACATATTCTCCTTGAGAATCTTTGAGCCAATCGGAAAGCGTTCTTTCTCATCTTCTGCCAACGGCAGCAGTGTTCTGAGAGCTAAAAAAGGTGCACAATTGACCCCAAAAGTTACAGTTTTTAACTGATAATCTTGCACTTCCTCATCGGGTGAAGACCGAAATAAAATGCGCTGATAGGGTATGTGCTTTGGGTTGACAAGTATTTGTCGATACATTTTCGTTATATATGCGTTAAATACGAATTTGTAAAAGTGCCAGTTCAATATCAGTAAAACAATATCCTTTTGAAGTACTGGGCCAATATATAACGCGTCGTTCAGACTTTTCCCATTTATTGAAGGACACGAGGCATTAAAAACTACTCGCAACTTAGTTGTTGTGCTCTCCGGTTTAAAGACACCATGGTGAGGTAAATAAAAACAACTTTCCGAGCTATTTGTCGGAGCCTCCACTCTTTCCATGTGCCCTAGACTCAAATATTCTTCGATGACTTCATCATACATAGTTTTAATCTGCGGTCTTCGAGTCAAAGACTTTTCATTTCTTAAAAATTGGCTTAGGGCCACATATCTATTTGAGCATTTTGATGAACTGAACGCATTTTCCGGACGAAAAGGTAACTCTACCATATATCTTCCGTCAGATGTTCTCACAGTTGTAGCTTTGTAAATCTCTTCGCAGATTATATCTCCTTCGGTGGTAATAGGCTTCCTCGAAACCTCTTCTACCTCCCAAAATCTCGCTAATTGCTCATCCATTGACAACCTGGTGCAATGTGACACTCGGACTATACGTCGAGCACTTGTACTGTTCGTTGGGCCAGTTATAATCCACCCAAAGACTGTTTCCTGGGCAACAAGCGAACCAAGAATTCCATGTTCTACTCCTCTAAGTAGGATGAGTGGATATAAATTTGCCCCTAGGAGAATTTCGACTGGTCCAGTTTTAAAAAAATGGGGATCAGCATACTCCAAATTTGGAAGCTGCTCTGATACTATATCCCTCATCGAATGAGTGGGTACGTTACCCGTAACATCTTGCACAACTAGTGCATCCGTTTCAATTGAAAAACTAGGGTTTACTCTAGAGCCAATTGTAAAGAAAGCTATTTTGGAACATTTTGTTAGAAATTCACCCCCTAACCCCGTAATGTCCGCTGAAACTGACTTCGTCGGTAATTTTAGTAATCTTTGCAATTTCGCTGAGATAAAGGTATCATCCGAACAAGGGTCAATAAGAGCTCTCACGTTGTGTGCTACATTATCCTTTATAATATTTATCCAAGCTGTGGCTAGCATAGTCTTGTTTGACACCGATGTGTGATATGCTCTCACACTATCATCGCTTGTCGTTGCTTGAGTGGACTGTAAATTTTGACTCTGTGATGATTGGGCCACATTTACTGGAGTAGCTGCAGCAGCATTATTTTGTGGAAAAGCAAAAGCGTATGATGCTTGTAACTGCACTTTGTACAACTATTCTTACTGAAGCATTTATCTACCGTGTGTCCTGGAGCCAAACAATTCGCACAACTTTTCTCTCTCTTCACCAACGATATTCTGTTTTTAGTATTCATACTAATGAATTTGGGACAAGACCGCAACAGGTGACTTCTTTGCACAAAGTACATTTTGAACTTTCAGCTTTCGTACAATGTACTTTAAATTGCTTGGATTTTTCGCAACTGCCAAACTTTGAGCGGGGGACAGATTCATGAGATCCTCTCATATCTGAGATACTTTCCAATGTCTGAAATCTTTCAATTAAAAATTTGCCTAAATCTTCCCACTTTGGCAGTTCAGTTTTAGCTTCTATTGATTGTTCCCAAAGGGACAAAGTGAGCTTTGGCAATTTTGACGAACACTGGAAGACAAATATTGGATCCCATGACCCCACATCAATTCCATAAAGTCTCAGAACAGAGATGCAGTTTGTGATATCCCTATGTAATTTTTTGATACAACTTGCTGACTCTTGAGAGCAAGGGGCCAAATTAAATAGAACTCGCAATTGATTATTTATTAAAATCCTCTTATTTTCGTATTGACCTTTTAAATTTGCCCAAGCAAGGTCAAAGCCTTCTGCCGTTAGCGGAATATGTTGATTAATTTCCCTACCCTCGCCAGTGGTTTTCTGAAACAAGTGGTACAATTTTTCAACTGGGCTGTTTTTAAATGCTGTAAATAAATCCCTGAAGCTGGGCCAAGTGACGTAATCGCCATGAAATACCTCTGTATCGCATGGTGGAACACTTATCCATGAAGAGCTTTGTTTTTGACTAACTGGAGGGGCAATTTTTTCCTTCCATTCTCCCAGTATCGTCATACAATTAAAGTATTTAGACTGAACCTCTGTCCTCTTTTTACTTATCGTGATTTTGTCGGATTTGGCACAATCTGGTTCATTGCTACATTTTTTATAAAGCTCTTTCCACTCTGACCACAGACACTCAACTTCCCGTCTCTCTGCCTCAATGGATGATTCATTATATTTACTTGCATCTGTTTCTTTCATACGTTTCTCATGTGCGACCAATTCGTCACATTGAGCCAAAAATTCTTCTAATGAACCCATCTTTTCCTTCATCAAAAGTCAATAGTTCATGAAAAAATACTTCCTTTTACGAAATGTTTCAAATTTACGCCAGAGTGAGTTTACAGTGATCCACTGAGAAGAACTCCTTTCTAAACAATTCTTGATGAAAACTTAAATAATTTTCTCTCAAGATTCTATAATTCACTTTGACAGATGTTTGAGCAATTTAGTGCTAAATGCTTCGAAATAAATTAGTTTTAATTTTCGAGTGCCAAGGTATAACTTCGTTTCATGTAATATAAATTAAATTCAGAATGAAGAAACAAATTGGCCCACTGTCCTTGCCTCTGAATTAGTCTGAGTCACTAACTTTGCACACATTCTATTTCGTAGATAATTTTTCGGGGGGAAAAATCGCACATTCCAGCATAAACCACTGTGCACGAAAATGTTTGTTCTTGTCGAGTGACTATCGCTACTAACAGCAATTACCATGTACATACATACATGTTTGTGTGTACGAACATGTATGTAAGAGCCAACGAGAAAAAAGGCACAATGCACAGCACAGATCAAACCGATTTAAAAAAAAAAACACAGACAATACAAGTAATGAACCAGATTCACTTGCATAAAATGCACATTAGACAAGGCGCTGAATGGACCAAATGTTTAGTTCTCCTACTAAACTCCCAGAAGAAAGAGACCGCCCTTGCCTGCGATACTTGCCCTCGCTCCACAAGTTTCCAATGACACACAGTTGGTAGGGCCAAGGGTAAAGCGCACAATTTGCTGTTGCCGTGGTAAATAAAGACAACTGAAACTCTCTTTGCTTTACTTAGCGATTGAGATGTTGGCAGCAGAGATGTGTTTCGATGGTCGACGGTGAAAGCAGACTGACTAAGCGCGACGCAAATGTAAATCGAACCCTTAGCGGGAACAGTGAATGGAACAGTGGAATCAGAACCGACACCACAACTTCTCTCACAGGAACAGTGATACAATATTCTAGTTGTAGTTAAAACTACGTTCAGTGCTACACGGGCGATGTTTTGTTTTTGGTTCTCTCAACATCAAGGGAGGGCAAACTTTGGCCCGTGCGTAACTGAACAATAGGTTTAAAGAGGACACTTTCTCCGGGTGGTATACGTTTCTTGTTCCCTTTTGTTCCCTAGAAGTTCTTTTCCACTAAAGTTCAAATTTGAGAAAAATATAGTAGTTTCATAAATATTTCATAACGCCCCTAATATTAAACTCTAGAGCTGAGACCACTTACAACAACTAAAGACTATAATCCTACCAACATTATAAAAAAGACCGCAGGCCATGATCGATGACAGCTTGCGAGTAGTAACTATTTATTTGTGATAAAAAACCAAAAAAGACACCTTTTTCTGAAATTAAAAAAACAGTTGAGTTTGACAGCATGCCACGCCCATAATTAGCAATAGTTTACCCTAATTTTTTGGCTACCTTAATCTGGATATAGTAGCTACAAAAAGGCGTAAAATTTTTAAAAATCGGGGACAAAAAAAATTAGACTTTTGGCCAATGAAATCAAAATCTCAGCCACAGTGCGCCGTTATCATAATTGATAATAAGATGGATAAATTGTTTTAATTAATGGATGAAGACCGAAATTATTAAATAAACGCACAATGTCAGTAGTAAATTTTAATGATCAAATTTATTTTAGGAGCAAATGGTCTTTTTTTTTGGTTTTTTGCCTGATCAGGCATTAAACGGTGATTAAAACAATGGTTGAATGTATAATCGGGCATAAGTCAGCCATTTATTATCCAATTTGGTTAAAATGATCATCATTACAAAGGTCTTTCTAAACTTTATAAACCTGTCTATAAACATATTTATTTTTATTGACCCATTGGGGGTAATTAAAACAAACGAATTTTTAACCCCATCTTCTTGATAAAAATGCATTTAAAAAAATACCCCATCATACATATTTTTTGATAGCCTCCGATAATAGACAAGACCTTAACCTCTTTTTTAAGGTTTAATAGTCACCAATAACCATTTTTGTGTTATAAAGCTTTCTGCGTTGCCGGCTTTCGGCCAACCTTAGGTGGTTTCTCTCCTGGGGTGGGTCCAACACCGGCTTCGCGCCTTCGGCATAGCATTTTTATGTTATAAGGCTTTCTGCGTGGCCGGGCTTGGAGTTTTCTGCTCTGAGGCGGGTCCAACACCGGCTTCGCTGCTTCGGCATAGAACTTATATTTATGTGTTATAAATTTCACGCGATTTTTTTAAAATAATTTTTTTATTTTTATTTTATGTCGAATAATGTACTTTTAAAGTAAATATCTCCGGTATTTAAGGGTTAATATGTAGTATTACAACTTAAAAAAAAGGATTGAAGTATTCTCTAATATCGGATTCTAGAAAGAAAATAGGGACAGTAGGGTTTTTTGAAAATAGTAGTTTTAACAAAAAAGTCAGGTTAAAAAACTGTTTTTAAGTAAACCCCCGCACCCACACTTTCCGGTCTTACCTAGAGTAAAAGTCGAAAATATAGCTGCCAAAACAGTATTCTTTGCCATTTTATAATATTTTTCAATTCTTCTGTAAAAAAATGGAAATTGTAGTTACTTTGCGTTGCATTTCAGCTGACGATATGTATGGGGAAACGTGTATGAGTTACAAAAAAAACCCAACTATTGTTTCTTCTATTTTCAGTGCCTCATTCTAATGCGGCATCTGAAAGAATATTCAGTTTGATGTTTAATTTGTGGGGCAAAGAACGAAATAAACTTATAATTGAACAATTAGAAAATGAATTGAAAATAAAAATTAATTCTACGTACACTTGTACTGAGTTTGTAAATTTTTTAAAAACAGTAGAATAGTCAATCAAGTCCATAAAAGCAGTAAAAAATTTTATTTCCTTAAAAAGTTGACAAATAACATCTTAGATTACACTGTGTGTAAGTCATGGCAAAATAACCATATACGGACACCACTACGTGATAAAGGACTAAAAAAAAAAGACCCGCGTTTCCCAATTTTTCCCAAAGTCATGCACTTTTTTTTTATGGGCCGCCAAAGATTTGGGGCCTCGGTATCATTTTCGTAAAAATGTGATCATTTTCTCAGGCTCATATCTTGCAAACCGTTCAAAAATTGCGAACATATAAAATCAAAAAAACTTCACCTTCCAGATCAAAATCGCAAAAAACTTAAAAAAATTCGATTTTTTTTACCTTTTTTCCCGTGTTCAGGTCCATAGGTAGCAAACCGTTGAAAATTCAAGGAAACAATCAACTACAAAAATTTACCTAAGATCTCAATAAACAAATTTATAGAACATATAAACTTCCTGGGAATTATTCTTAACACCGTTTTTTAATTTCATTTGTTTTTTATTTACTTCAACATTGAGATACTATGCTATCTATTACAAAAATATTAAAAAAAAGTATTCGTATTATGTTTATAATGTTGATGGCCCTGGACTTGCAAATCGCGCTCTCTTAAGTTGTGGATCCAAATCGTCGTCCGAATCTGACTCTGATTCAGCAATTATGGTGTCCACAGGCACGTTGCTTCCAGACTGCCCTCCATCATCAGCTCTTTCTTCTTCAAATACTTCATTAACGTCATACAGGGTGATCTTGTGACTCCACCAACATACCTCTGCAAGCAATGCGTCGAGGTTTTTGCCTTTGTACCGTTTTTCCATGGGCATTGTGGTTTGGTGAAACCGTTCTCCTTGCTCATCGGATTCGGTAGGGAGTTGTTTGATAAAATCGTCAAAATGAAAATGAAGAAAATGCAGCTTTAATGTCATCGATGCGCCGATTATTTTAAAATAATGCACCATTTGTTTCACCCATTCTCTTGCTTCCGGTTCCGCGTCTCGATCCCCTCCCAAGACTCTGGTGCATACACGCTGAAGGTAAATCCATGCCATTGAATGATTTTCATCAAGCGATGAATCAAAGTTGATCTTGAATAGCTTTCTAATGTCAGGGCCATTAAGTACGCCTGTTAAACGAAAACAAAAAATATAGACAGAAAAGAAAACATTAACATAGTGTAAATAGTACAATTAGGTGAACAAAAATTCGTTTTAAATTTACTACAATACCTTTTTTAATTTTGTCATCGCTACGCTTTGGGAAAACGCTTTTCAAATAGTCGAATGCGTTTGGACAATTTACAACGGCCACTTCGATGAATTTTTTAACAATTCGCAATTTTATGTGGAGCGGTGGCAGCAAGATGTCTTGAGTATTGTCAATTAAAGGTGCATTCTTCAGTCTATGTTGTTGTATTTGTTCATCCACACTTCCTCTTGGCCTCCACGAGTTACATTGGAATTGATTCAGAGGTGAGCGTGAATCCCAATTACAAAGAACACAAAAGAATTTTGGGAAGCCGCCCTTATCGATGATCCCTTGCAAAATGTTGATGACCTTCAAATCACAGCAAATCTTCCATTTATTTTGGTAATATTTGATTTTTTCCATTATATCTTTCAATGTTTCATAGCTTTCTTTCATGTTGATACCCATTGCTAGCGGAATGGAAGGTTTTCGGTTCGACACATGCAACAACACTGCTTTCAAGCTTGAAACAGAACCATCAATAAATAATCTCCACTCACTAGCGATGTAGTTCATTCCCATTTTTACCACCAAAGCTTTTATATCGTTGCAGTAAGCGAACGAATTGTCATCATTTAGAGTGTAGAGCATCTGAAATTCAGCTTGTCGTTTGCGGTACGCCGTAGAGTTAACATTAGCATGTGTGAGTTTTCTTTGCTTTAAAAAAGCTGTCAAAAATATTGCAAGTCGCTGCGATAATCCCAATATGGCCACAATGAAATCCATTTCCATTTGTGTTATTAGTTGTGGTCCATCTCTTCCCTGTTGGGGCTCATAATCGGTATCAAATGGATCTTCATAAGTAACACCACTTGCTGTACTCATTGCTGCAAATTCTGTAGTACGATCTGGAGTTGGCGGCCTTGGTGATACAAAATTTTCAGGTGCAAGCACTGGTAGTGTGGCTGTTGCAGTTGCTTTATATATTTTGTTCTTCTCAGAATGTCGATTTAGACGACATGTGTAATTTACGCATGCATAGCAACTGGTTGCATCATGATCACCTGGGCGATTAATCCAGTTTACCGGCTTACAATACTTCATAGTACCTCTGCCTCCACTCAACCATGCCATGAGATTGCTATAACATTGGCGACACACTGTATTAGGTGTGTAATTTTCACCGGTCAAGTCCACTTCGTCGAAAAACAATGTATATGCTCTTTTGAATTCACTAGTTAAAAGATTCTTTTCCTTCTGAAATCTTGTAGATGTTTTTTTTCTGGTTTGATGACCGCAAACGTAGCAAAATAAATCAATATTTTCACACTGCATATTGAAATTGTCAGTTGCCAATGTTGTGTGCGAATTATACTGTAGCACTTTCACTTTTTTTACTTTCACTTTATAACTTTCACCGCTGAGCTCTCGTTGACGTCGCGCTGTGTAATGCCTCGATGTGAGCGTCGTGTCGCTTTTATATTGTGTGCTGCGTCCCTTGTTGCGTGTGCTGAGCCCACTGCATTGCCTGTGCTGCTGCTGTCGGTGCATGATCGCGTGATACCTAAGCGCTACCTAAACGGTGTTAACCCTTGGATAAACACATGGTTCTGGCCAGGCATATTTAATTTTTTGCTACCTATGGACCTGAACAGGAGAAAAAGGTAAAAAAAATGAAATTAAAAAATTTTCGACAAATTTTTCACTTTTGCGTGCTACCTAAACAGTGTTAAGAATCATCTCTTGGAAGTTTATATGTTCTAGAAATTTGTTTATTGAGATCTTAGGTAAATTTTTGTAGTTGATTGTTTCCTTGAATTTTGAACGGTTTGCTACCTATGGACCTGAACACGAGAAAAAAGGTAAAAAAATCGAATTTTTTAAATCTATGGATCTGGCAACTTCGGATTTTCGAACATTCAATACATAGCTGATTTGCGTAAAATGGTGAAATATGATGGAATGAAAACAGAATGGAAAAATTTAAATTTTTAGATAATTTTGTTTAAAGACTTTTTGCGAATAAATGCTTGATAAACTTTTAGTTTTGAACAACCAAATTAAGAAAAAACATACTCGGCTTTCATTCTGTAATGTTCTTTTTTACGTAGTTTACATTTTTGATACAGAAAATGTTATTTACTTTTACCTTCACAACAATATTTGATTGTGAAACAATTTCACAAAATGTCTAGAACACCATTTTTCTGAAAAAAGTTCACTTTCACAACAATTCGGAATGCAGAACATGGGCGTTTTTTAGATAATTTTGTTTAATGACTTTTTGTGAATAAATACTTGAGAACTTTTACTTTTGAACAACCAAGTTAAGAAAAAAATCTCGGCTTCCATTCTGTAATGCTTTTTTTTACGTAGTTTGTACTTTTGTGAGAGTTTGGTCGTAATCGATAAATTGGCATTGCCGTTCTCAACTCAACGGCCAACTCAACTCAACTGAACAACAGCTGATTTTTTGGTTGTGTTCACTTACTTTTGTCGTATTGCCTTTGACAACTCTGTGCCAGTTTGGTCGTCAAATTCCTTTAAATTTACACCACTGCTTGAGAGCAGTTGAGTTTATAGTTGTGTGCGTTTTTAAGTTGATAAGAACGGAGAGATCGTAAGAAGATATTATTTTGGCTTCAAATTATAATTTTCATTTATCATTTGAACATTTTAATTTAACAATAATATTTTATATATTTAGAAGTATCAAAATCACAAAGAATGCTCAGTTTGAGAAACTGATCTAGCCAATGGAAAGTAATCCAGCCGTTGCCCTTGGAAAACCAGAATTTAGCACCACGCAGAACCAAGTGCGAAAACTATGGGAAGGATTTGCTGTGGAGTTAAATAGTTTAGGACCACCGTCCAGAACATGAATGAATGGCAACGTGTATGTGCAAATACATACATACCTTGCACTGGGCAGCTCAAGAAGTGTGAGGTCGTGCTTTTCACCTACACTATACTTTTGTCGGTTATTGAGGTTTGAGGGATAAAAATTTCGTTTGAAATTTTGTCAATAATTCATAGAAAATTTTCATTCTGAAATAATTCCTTGGAAGTAAAAGTACAAGTTTTTAACCGGCATCCGGAAATATATACATTTAAATTTTGAAAAAGATTGTGTCGGTGGTCCTCAATTCCAGTACGTTGTTCAGAATATATATGGTTAGGATATATCTATATACTTTAGGATACAACTACAATTTTAAAGATACGATTGGGAGGAAATAAGGGAGTGTATCTCTCTTTGCTCCCATAATGTTTAGTTATTTCTGAAGTCCAAAATACCATGAAATCTATAAAAGTTACTTATCTGCAAGAGACCAGCTACATATATTGATTTGCAACCAGCAGCGTCTACATTTTGGGACTCCATAATTGTCAAATAAAAATTTTAAGGCTACTACTGTATTCTTTGTCGATGGATCAACATCTTTTGGAAGGAACCTAGTTATGTTCTTATGTTGAACAAAAGATCATCGGAATTGGTTTTTGTTCTATTCGATTATTTTTCGACTGTGTGAACGCGATTACGCCCTGCAAAAGCCCAGCTACTTAAGAATTAATACAAATTATCCTAATTTCACACTACTCGGAAACACTAAAAATAACATTGTATGCGTGGATATTTAAAGTACTTATATTTAAGCTCACAAGAATCCAGCTACATCAGGCCTGCTGTCTACGAAGGATTTCAATTCATGGTGAGTGCCGTAAATTTTCCAAAATGAAATGTTCACTTCATACATAAAACACGCACTATTATAAAACGGTTTGCCCATTGGGATGCAATTTTTTTTAAAATAATTTCGGAGGAATACAGTTCATTAAGTTTCTTTAGTTTCTTCTGGAATATTCATTAACATTGTTTAATAATTAAAAATGTAGCTTAACCTTCTGCCATATTGAGTCATAGTATAACGTTATGTTAGAGTACACAATAAAATTGCATTCATTTCGTTGTAATATTGTTTCGTTAAAAAAAATATAATAATCTTTCCTAAGATATGTTTGATTTCAATTAAAAAACTTTCCAAAATATCCGTACACAGTTATATGCATGATAATATTATGATGACTTGTATGCATTTACGTTTGATTTTTCGCAGACTTCACATTATATCTCTTTATGTTATTTGTAATTTTAAGCGTTGGTACTTTAATGGATTTTGAAATAAATTTTACATCGGAATCAAATATGGAATTTTAACTTTGTGAAAACTTAGTCCACGAAACATGTAGAACCAGCTAGCTGGATTTAGATGGGTTATTCAAACAATCGACAATGAATAACATAGGTCGGGTGGGTATAGAACATGAAGGGGCACATACGAACTTCCACCTCTTCGAATTTTCATTCTTCGCATTTATAATTTTCTCCTCTATCATCTATCTAATCGTTGTCTGTCTTGGTTGTCTTCAGTGAACGTTTCAGCAACCTAATTTTAATTATTTGTGACACGAGCTTTATTCTGCCTTTAATGGGTCAAGAACACCACCCTATTCCCTGAGCACGGCCGGTACTAAAGGTAGCTAACAGACTCAAAGAAGGTAGAGCCCCAGTCGAGCCGTTACATAAGGTTGGATGCAACACGAATATTTCTTCTTAAATGCAACACATTTATATTTTCGTTTGCGTTTTCGACTCCATCTTCATAAAAGATCCATTTTATATTCATTTCGATTTTGAAAGCACAACACAATTGTTAACTTCTTTTATTTTCACATAAATCAGCTGCTTTTACTTGTCAAAATTGATATTTCGAGTTGGTAACACCATAACAATTGCAACCAATTACTTTTGACGTATTGCCTTTGACAACTCTGTGCCAGATTGGTCGACAAATGCGTTAAACTTCCCTACAAGAAATGAATGATGGAAACTAACACACACAATATTTTTGCACTGATACACTTGCAACTATTTTATACTGAGTTCCATTTGCAAGAGTGAAACAACCCTACAAGAATAGTTTCGGTCATTCCATTCGACTGTCGGTGTTGATGGAAACTTGAATTTGTTGACGTTTAAAAAGTAAAATTTGTGAATCCTCGGCAAGTGCAACGACAAAAGTTTCATTATCGTTAAATATCGTGGAATAAAAATAAACAGTGGAAAAGAATAAACTTATGTGATCCAAAAAACAAAGATAATGATTATGAAAAATGAGGCATTTAAAAGCCATCAAAAAGTAGTGGAAGATTCTGTCTGGCGTGCCTGGCCAAACTCAGGACAAAATCATAAATGAAGTCGGCAGCATGCTCCCTTTCCTCACCATTACAGCGGTGCAAGAGTTAGAGCAGAAATTGGGAACCCAGATTTTGCTCAAGCAATATCAACAAACTAAAATGTATGGTTCGATATTTTAATATTTTGATATTTATACATACTTCTTCACAGAAAATATAGTGAAAGAGGCGTCAGAGGATGTCAGCAGTGTCTGCCCCCCAATGTTCACGGATAACCTGCTTGATATATACAATTGGGATGAGAGGTTGGAAAAGCATGCGATAGGGAAGCTTATGTGGTTCAACAAAACTGCGTGGTATGTACATATTTTTGTCTATAAATGATTAAATAATTATTAATTTATATACATTCATATATACTTATTATTATTAATACATATATTTATATATCTCCTTTTCAAATTTTAGATGTGCTAAAAGACAATTGATCGAAGCCACCATAGGATGAAGTAGAAGATTTATTAAAAACAAATTGTAAATAAGTATTTTATTTTGCCCAGTTACTACTTTATTCATTTTGAATCGATTATTCTTATTCATTCACTCCGATTCTTGACTAAGAATCATTCATTGTCATTTATTATACAATTAGATATTAAAAATAATAAAAATATACCATAAAATCATTAATAACATCGTCTTTTATTATAAAAGCTATACCCATCACCTTTGACTGATATATCCATCAAATTTGATTAGTCAACTGTGATGCATATATCTATCAACTGTGACTAATACTCATATAATCTTTGATTAGTGAACAGCACTAGAGTGAGCAGCTCAGGTATATGTTTTATAGGCGACCGAACCCATAAGTTCGAGGGAGATACAAAATCACACGTACACAAAAGTTTCCATCAACTTTTTCATTTCGGCTTTAAGAATGTGATAGAAACTTTGATGGATATACCCATCAACAATGACAGTCAATTGACCGGTCAAATGACTGTCACTGTTCTTGTAGGGTTACACCACTGCTTGAGAGCAGTTGAATTTATAGTTGTGCGTGTTTTTAAGTTGATAATAATGGAGAGATCGTAAGAAGATCTTATTTTGGCTTCAAATTATGATTCTCATTTAACATTTGAACATTTTAATTTAACAATAATGTTTTATATATTTAGAAGTATTAAAATCACAAAGAATGCTCAGTTTGAGAAACTTGTCCAGCTAATGGAAAGTAATCCAGCCGTTGACCTTGGAAAACCACAATTTAGCACCACGCAGAACTATGGAAAGGATTTGCTGTGGAGTTAAATAGTTTAGGACCACCGCCCAGAACATGAATGAATGGCAACGTGGATGTGCAAATACATAACTTGCACTGGGCAGCTCAAGACGCACCCTATCTACAAAAGAGTCATAACTCAAAATTTTCAGATTTTAATTTTTTGCTTAAAAACAATAACCAAAGACCATTTCTATCCGCTGTAAAAATCTGACGTCGTTTACTCTTTCTTTTCGTCAAAAAATTGCCGTATGAATATGTCTATTATTGAGTATTTTCATACATATTTCTAGTTAACAAAATCAGTTTTTTGGCTCTACTGAAAATTTGAAAATTTTGAGTTATGACTCTTTTGTAGATAGGGTGCGAAGAAGGTTGGATGCATCACGAATATTTCTTCTTAAATGCAACACATCTATATTCGCGTTTTCGACTCCATCTTCATAAAAGAAATCTATGCTGCTTATATCCATTTCGATTTTGCAAGCACAACACAATTGTTAACTTCTTTTATTTCCACATAAATCAGCTGCTTTTACTTGTCAAAATTGATATTTCGAGCTGGTAACACCATAACAATTGCAACCAAAAACAGTTGTGAACCACAATGCAAAAGATAAGTTTGGTCGTGTTGAAGTTGGGTCGTCTCTAAGTCGACCAAACTAAGTTGAGTGGTGAACGGTAATAGTGGCATAAATTGTTCACAACAACGCGCCGAAAATGTTATATATATTGATCGTGGTAGAATTATCTATCAGGTATAGTCGTTTAAACAGGTGATGACTATTCACTAATTCTGAATCATAGACTAATACATACCTAGATAAACTTATTCTCTCATCTGACGTTTCATTTCACACTCTTCGTGATGCGGTCGGTGTGATAGAGAGATGTTTGACGGAAAGTGATATACACCAGGTGGAATTACAATAACTTCTTGCTTTAATTTTTCATGCCATTTTGGTGAAAAACTGTGAAATTTAAATGTGTTTTAAACTTTTTTATTGACTGTTATTGTTAGCATACATTTGTGTTGTATTTAACACATTAATTTTAACACACAAAACGAAATGCCGTTGTTGTTATTTTGTTCGTTGTTTTGAACCATTGCCTCTATCTGGTATTAGTAAAGCAATTCTTTTCAACATCAAACGTATACATCACACGAGGACAAATGTCAGAAATTTGGTGAGTGAGAGATTTTCTCTACCCATATTTACTCTATGTTCTGAATAGTGTATCATTGTGTATGCGTAAGTGAAAATATGAATGTTTGTGTCACACCGACATGATGAATGCATCAATCGCGAAAATCAAATTATTTTGATATTTTGGCTTGATGCGCGATTCTGATTCACTCGTGAATCATCGTGTGTGATAAAACTGCCCATTTTGTGTCGAAAACGAAAGTGTAAACATGTCCGCGGGCGAAACAAAAAAATTTAAAAGAACTCCCTTTGGAATTTTTTTGTGTATATCGTGCACTTACTGCTTTGTGGGATATACAAAGCCGTGAATACACGAACAAAAATAAAAAAGACGAACAAATGGTTAGTTTTGACAAATACATCGTACAACATGCAATAACCTTGTTGCTCGGAAGCTGAACGAAAATGAGTGATTATACGGAAATGAATCGTCGGGTGTAAAAAAGCATGCATCAACATATACACGGTTGAATCGGGATTAAGAATCATCGTCTATGGACACTTTATCTCGCGTATTAACTTGATTATTTCATACTTTTTACATACTTTATGTAATTTTATTTAAACATGGTTGGAATTTCTATAGATAGGTACTGTAACATCAGAAAACTGCTCGTGTATTGAAATAATCAACGAAGAGAGCGAGTAGAGAAACGAGGCGCTTCACTCGTTTTTTTGTTCTCTTCTACGAGTTTTGCCACAGTGCGGTGGGTTTTTCTTCTCTAGTTGTATATCCTTGTTGGCATTTACCAAGTTTAGCGCATTCGATGGATAACTCCCTTAAACCACGCTAACCCAACAGATTACTCACAAAAACGATGTACTAAAGTTGACAGACAAAATTTCTCTTCAATCAAATGCCAACAAACAAAACGAGTAAACCGTTAATCATTGTCTGCTCTCTCGCTCTCTCTCTCTTTCGCTGTTCATTGAATATTTCAATAAACGAGCATCTTTTTGATAGTGTATCGTAAATAATAATACAAATTCCAACCATGTTGAAGTAAAATTACATAAACTATGCAAAAAGTAAGAAATAATCAAGATATGACGCGAGAGAGAAATGTATTGAGTAAACTGTGCCCACTGTTTGGTTCTCTATTACGAAGGTTGCCAAGTTTCGCGCATCTTGTGTTCGTCTACTTCTTGCTTGATCATATTTGTTACTCTGGCAATTACTAACAAAAAGGATGTACAAGCAAAACGATGTACGATCTCTTCACTTAAATGCCAACACAACGAGTGAAACGCTAGTCATTCTCTGTTCTCTCTCTTATTCTCTTCATTGAATATTTCAATACACGAGCAGCTTGTTGATAGTAGTGGTCTTCATGAATGCTCCAAAGAACCTCGAAAACATGGTAAACTTGCACAGCAAACGTCAAAACAAACAAATATCCCATACAAAGCGACTTGCACAAAAGTGGAAAGTTTTCCAGGCAAATTTGCTGAGCAAACCTGGAAAAAGAAACGTGAAAACTTTTGACATTTCAATGTCAATATTTTTGTATTGAAAAAAGAGAGGGTTTTTGATTTATGTGAAAAAAATAAAATAATGGAATAGGTAAAGCATATACGTATGATAGTGCTGCGACATCGACCTCAAAACATCGACCTCAAAATATCGATGTTTTTGGGGATGTTTCATTTTTGTTGGCTTTTTTTTAGAAATCGAGGTACCAAAATTGAAACAGAAGAGGTAATTTACACCACTGGTCACAAACATCTATGTTTCTTCGATCATCAATGCTTTTGCCGATGTTTTGTATTTGCTGCAATTCTCTTTTAGATATGTGTTATCAACATATAAATCACCCTTTTCCCCGATATAAAGGTGAAAAACTACAAAACTTGATTAAAATAAATAGTTTCCCATCACATCCCATGTTTAACCAGCTACGCATAATGGTGGTAGTTGGCGTCTGGCGGCGAATAAATGGGCAAATATAAACAATTCTAGTTTATATTAATATTTTATGGTTTATATTTCCTTATATTAAGGCAATTTGTTACAATCGTCACACAGAAAAACATCGATATAAACCATCGAAGTTGGAAAAACATCGGCACTAAAACATCGATGTAAAAAGTACTCGATGTTTTTCAAAAACATCGATGTTTTCAAAACATCGATGTCACAGCCCTAACGTAAGAATATGTATGTATATCTACTTTATCAGCCTTTTTTGACAATTGCTGCACAGATACACTGAGAAACTTTACTTGGTGCCTCATGAAACGCTTCGGGGCAAACTTACGCCGAGCAAAAGTTCTAGGTTTTCTTGTTTGCATGAATACCACTAGTGTTATTGTATATAACTATACAAATTCCAACCATGTTAAAGTAAAATTACATAAACTATTCAAAAAGTATGAACAACCAGTGTCAAAACAATATAAACACAACAGCAACAACAACAAAGACAAATCTCACGAACTCTCACCAAAATAAATAAAACAGACACCACGACAAACCGAGAATTACAATCTCTTAATGAAGAGAAATAATCTTTGAACGATTAGTTAATTCTCAAACACTAAACTCTTTCGACAATCAAAGCGCAAAACAAAGCGGCGACTATAATATTAAACAAACACAAACATAAATACACGTCTCTAAAACCAACAACAATTACCCAAAAGAACATACAGCAAAGCACATCTCTCCAACTAACAACATTATGTCTTACAACGTCTCACCATTTTATGTAAGTGAAAATTTAACACCCATCAACTATAAACCATTTATGCAGGATCTTAGTCTAAAAAGGGACAAAATACTGGATTCCGTTTACACGATGCGCGGTAAAATAAACGTGAAGTTACACAATTCTGAAGAATTCTGCCAAATATCGTCCACTTAAGACCTCAATAAACTTCTGCATCCCCCAAATGAAAATGCATCAAAAAACTATTAATGATTTGCCTAAACATTAAAATAAACATATATATGTATACCGTATTTTTTGTTATTGTCTCTATTTACATTAACGAAAAAATTAAAGTTGTTAGTCTGTCGTATTATTTAACAAATTATTAAAATAAATTTAAAATAAATAAAAGAGATGAACAATCTACATAGTACTGGTGGTGATTCCAAATACAATACACATAGCAAATTGCACATATAAATGCACATAGCTTATATAAGAAAATTTATGAATTTCGCTATATTTTTGAAAATTCTAAGGTCGATATAATATGTGTGTCTGAAACTTAGTTCAGATCTGAAATCTGTGATAACGTTTATAACTTGCACGATTATAAACTGTATCGTGGTGATAGATCTAGTCATGCTGGTGGAGTTGCAATTTATGTAAAAAAATAATATTAAATGTAACGTAATCGGCCGTTCTGGTCCTACTGATAAAATAGAGTATATACTTCTCGAATTATCAAATGGAATAGAAAAACTGTTGCTAGGTAACGTGTACAGGCCACATCGTAATATTGATATCAACCGACTAATCACAATGCTATCTTCAATTTCATTGAATTATAATAATATTTTAATTTCTGGCGACTTTAACAGTAATTTATTTAAGGAAAATATTTTGTTACAGGAAATGCAATCAATAGGTCTATATTCTGTAAACACTGACATTCCAACTCATTACTCTGACACTGCAAGCACGTTACTGGACCTTTTTCTCACAAACAATAGGTCTGTCTGCGTACTTTTCCAGTAGCAAATGCTCAGTAACTTTTTTTTGGGAGAGTAAGAACAATTTTACTCTCTCGGTTGAAAATATATCAAAAAGTACGCAGACAGCATCCAGTGAAATCTTGCAAGAAATCAGCTGATCGGTGTGTAAACAATTGAAATAACAAAGCAAAAGAATTTAAGCATATGTGTCGCACGGTCGCACTGTATATTTGCACGTTTCTAGCATGAAGTAAAATGTTTTGTTTATTATAATTTATTACAAACGTTTAAAATCAACACAATTCTAACTACTTACCTATGCCATTGTTAAATTTCAATTTTTATTTTCATTTCACAAAAATTATTTCATTCAAACAGTAAACAAACACAGCTGTTCAAACTAGTTGCAAAATCTTGCAAGAAGAAATTTCTCCAGCAACATTTTGCAAGTTCTCTAACTTCCAACTGTCAAAAAATTCTCTTTTTCGCACTCTCGCTGCAAGAGATTTGGAGTACGCAGACAACATTTTGCAAGATTTTGCACAAAATGATGCAAAATATGTGTACGCAGACAGACCTAATATATCGAAAATCTTACTCTATGACCAATTGTCGACGCCAATCTTTTCAAAGCATGACTTAATCTTTACAACATTTAATTTCAGCACGCACATTCTTGATGCTGGAGATACTAGTTTTCGTGATTTCAAGGGTATAAATCATGACGCTTTAAATTTTAAAGCTAACTCAATTCCCTGGAACAAATTTATTTCTTACCATCGGTTGACGAAAAAAAATGTTTCTTCAGAACAATATTTCAGAATTGTACAATGAATTTGTTCCACTGAGGACTAAAAGAGTAGTATTTCGTAATAAGCCTTGGTTTAACGAACACATAAAGAACCTGATAGATATTCGCAACATAAGCTTATAGTAGATGGAAGAGATATAAAATACCTTAATTTCACGTTTTGTACTGTAATCTTAGAAATAGTGTGACGTCTAAAATACGCGATGCGAAAATAAAATATTATGACAGAAAGTTCTCATCATCGATCGGTTCCAAATGTAAGTGGAAGGTTATCCGTGACATCGGATTCGCTGGTAAAACCCGGCAATTAGTACGTATACCGGACGTTGATAAACTTAACAGTAATTTTCTTAATTTAGAAATGTCTGCTGGAGATACTGTTTTTTTACGAAAGTTCCGTAAGACCGCAAAATCTAAATAAACTGCAATTCATTTGTTTTAGAAGCGATGATGTTCTTAGAGTTCTACTAAGAATAAAGTCGAATGCGATTGGCTTTGATGATCTACACCCTGCTTTCTTAAAAATGCTATTGCCGTTAATCCTTCGATATATAACACATCTCTTTAACACTATAGTGACTACATCTACCTATCCAACGAACTGGAAATATGCCAAAGTGCTGCCAATTCCAAAGACAGACAAGGAATTTCGACCTATTTCGATACTTCCATTTCCATTAATCAAATTAATGATTTTATTACGGAAAACAACCTCCTTACGGATAAACAATCTGGATTTCGTCTAAAATTAAGTTGTTTAAGTGCACTAATTAAAGTCTCCGATCATATTCGGTCGCGTTTAGATGATAACAACGTAGCATTTCCTGTATTACTGGACCACACTAAGGCCTTTGACTCAGTTGACCATACAGTACTCCTATTAAAACTTGAGAGAATATTTAATTTTTCTTCCATTGCAATTAGACTAATCTCATCGTACTTACAAGGTAGAAGCCAGTCGGTATTTTCTGGAGATACTATTTCACATTGTATGCCAAGGATTTACCTGAGAATTTTAAATTTTGTAACATCCATATGTATGCAGATGATGTGCAATTATATATCAGCTGTAAAGCTACGGACATTGATTATTGTGTAAATAATATTAATACCGATCTATCAATTGTTCTTGAATGGGCTACTGCAAATGGACTTTCCATAAATCCAAGAAAATTGAAATGTCTGATGATTCACAAGCGTCGTCAGAATCCTTCAATTAATCGAAGTTTAATGTTAGGTGATGCAACGATTGAGGTAGTTGAATCTGCCAAAAACTTAGGAGTGGTGTTTAACAAATACTTAACTTGGTCGGACCACGTATATGTTACTACTGGAAGAGTTTATGGAATGCTTCGCAATCTTTGGTGCTCACAATGGTTTACACCATTTACAATTAGGATGCTTTTGGCCAAAACGTATCTGATTCCAACGTTGTTATATGGATGCGAACTTTTCGCATATTGTAACTCAGACGCTAAACGGAAATTAAATGTTACTTATAATAATATCGCGAGATACATATTTGGTCTAAAACGTTTTGACAGTGTGTCTGAGTATTCAAAACAGATCTTTGGAGTGTCGTTTGATAACTTGTTGTGCATAAGATAATATACACTGGATGTCCAGTTTATCTCTATGAAAAACTGGATTTTTTGAGATCTAACAGAGGCATCCGACTTGTGCAGATAAGACATAATATCCATTTATCTGAACGTCACTTTTTCATAAACACTATTCGTATTTGGAATCAATTACCTTTACATTTTCAAACCACCAGCAACGCAAGGCAATTTAAAACATTTATATTCAATCACTTCGAAAACTAAACCATTGCAAAATTACTTTAATTTTTTGGTCACTTTTAGAATATAAATTCAGGTACTATTATTTGTTTGTTCCAACTATGCATATTATTTTTATTTTATTATATTCTTTCATTTTTTCTTAATTGTATATGTATACATACTCACAATTTTGTAAGCATTATTTTGATGTAACGTCCTGTGATCCAATACACTCGATATAAGAATTAGTTTTCTTTTGTATTGGTTGTGATCAATAAATAAATAAATAAATAATAATCAAGATATGACGCGTGACAGAAATGCCCTTGAGTGAATTTCTAGCACTTTCTGGATCTCTTTTACCAGGGTTACCAAATTGGCACATCTTCTGGTCGTTGAATTCTAGATCGTCTTTGGTACAAGCAAACAAGAAAAACCCGGCGTCATTTGGCAACCCTAGTAGAAGAGAACCAAAAAAGTCGACGCGATTCACTCAAACGCATTTTTCCCGCGTAATAACTTGATTATTTCATACTTTTTACATACTTTATGTAATTTTATTTAAATATGGTTGGAATTTCTATAGATAGATACAATAACATCATCAGAAAACTGCTCGTGTATTGAAATATTCAACGAAGAGAGTAAGAGAGAGAGCACAGAAACGACGCACTTCACTCGCTTTCTTTATTGACATTCCTCTCCATGAGTAAATTTACTTCTCTAAACAATAGTTACTTTATGTTACTAATAAAATGCAACCGTAATAAAAAGATGATGTTATTCTATCTAACTATAGAAATTCCAACCATATTGTAATTATATTACAAATGTATGCTAACAATAACAGTCAATAAAAAAGTTTAAAACACATTTAAATTTCACAGTTTTTCACCAAAATGGCATGAAAAATTAAAGCAAGAATCACACCGACCGCATGTGAAAGGAAACGTCAGATGAGCCAAATATTCTCTCTAGTCTGAGATTACTCTATGATTATTATGGGTAGTATTCTAAAAGTCCCGAAAGTGAACGTAAACGCAGGAGCGAACGCGAACGCCAAAGTCAAAAAATGGTAGTTTATATATCACTTCGCGCTTGCGTTTGCTTACGAAAGCTGTCACTTACATATGCGGTTTATAGAGTTGCCAAACTAAAATAAACATTTATAGATCAGAAAAAGTTATCTTGAGGGAAATGCTCAGAATGAAAAAGATTAAAAATGTAGCTCTATTTCAGAAGATCAACAGATTTTACGATTGCTATTATTTATAAAACTGCAAATACCAACAATATTTACATAAAATGTGTAACAAACCTATCTTATTTTGGGGTTCAATGTCCAATAAATTTCCCCATCTATATTAAATTAGTTGTCTTTTCAAAAACACGTGCCATTTGGCGGTATGTATTGATTGTAATGTATTGGTTCTTTTGTTTATTATTGTCAACATCAACTGATGTCTATAATTTTGACGTAGAATACGTCTTACCTTACGGTATGAGGAGTCATGTCAGGTTTTTATTGTTGTAATCTTTATTTCATTGAATTTGAGGAGACGGCTAGATGAATTTTTTTAAAATTTTTTTTGTAGGTAAATGAAGATGTTATCTTTCGTTTGATATACATTTCATATTGGTTGATATATTTCTAGTATTTTAATTTCTCAAATGAAAATTGTTTAAACACATACACTCAACATTGCTTAGGAACATGTATGCGAAAGCTTCAATAAAGCTGTTGTAACATTAATTTTGAATTGTAAAGCGTAAAGCTTTCACACAACGCTCGAATGCTAATGCGAAGACTCGATAAGGTAAACCTTTTTTAATATTAGGGCGGCCCTCTCAACATTCGCAGAACTTATTTCAATAAAAATATTAATTAAAATACATAAATTAAATTAAGTTTAAAAAAATTTAACATAATATGTTTTTTTTAAACGGACTTGAATCAAATGCCGTTGGTAAATATAAAAATTACAGCAGACAGTTGTCCGAGGCCTTCGGCCACGGACTGTCCCTGCAGGCTGTGTCAGAGACACGGCCATTAAGTTTAACGAAGAATACGCCATCCGATAAGACAGAAAACATATATAACAATAAATGATAAATAATATAAGCAAATGAATTTATTGTTATATATGTTTTCTGTCTTATCGGATGGCGTATTAATTATCCTCTATATTGGCACGATCATTTCATGTGAGAGTAGCCCGTAGAAACGATTCGTTGCCACATTCTCTTAAAACATTTGGCTTATCGTCAAACACTTTTCGCAAAAAATTGTATCAACATTCCGAAACATTAACGGGCTTATTCATAAAAATTTATGAGAGGTTTGAGAGATGAGTTACCATACAAAAATCGCCTCTCAAACCTTTCATAACTTTTTATGAATAGGGCCGTAAATTTTTAAAGCACATTTATTCTGATTTGGTTAACGGTGTCGCTGGCTGCGACCTGAGTTATTCCTGCGGGGATAGCGAATTTAACTCCCAAATACAAAACACAGCAATGTGTATTTATAATAATACGGTAGGATAGGATTTATTTCTAAAAAAATTATTTAATTATAATAAAATTAAAACAAATATAAAAACTAACACTACTTACCGCAGTCTTTATCCCCAACAAACTGATTTAACAGCAGAACAACTGATTTGAAAATTGCAACAAAAACCGACTGTATCAGTAAAAATGAATGGGTTAAAAACAGAGCTCGCAAAATATGCTCAACCAAATTTATTTGCGCGGTCTGGTCACTCAAAAGACCGAAAAAATGAGACGGAATCTTTCAGTGTCTCAACAGTAACCCTCTTTTCCGATTCGTTCGTGTTCTCGCTCTCGGGTTTCGGGTTGAGCGCAACACACGAACCGGTATCTTACTGACCGGTCGATATGAACAGAACCGTTCTTCGCTCAGCTACTGAGAGTCAGTAAGTGAGCAAAGCCAACAAAAGGTCCACATAAAAGGTCTTTATTTTTATTGTTGCATTTGACTTATGTTGTTGCCTTAGATATTTCGTCACAGGCAAAGCATTAAAGAGGAAGGGAGAGGAGGATAGGGCGGTCATTTGTGTGTACATGCGTATGCAGTAATAGCCAGAGGAGCCGCACACATACACGTTCTGAAGACCGTTTCCCGAGTTTTTACGAAATAAAGTGTCTCGAGTGAACACATGAGCCGAGCGAGCAAACAAAACGGTCGTCGGTTGAGCGAAGATCAAGCCAAAGAAGAACGAAGTTTGAAGGTTTTTTGGCGACATTTTCGCATCGTGTCAGTTGACGATTGGTTATTTTCTGACAACAAGCATGAAAGAGACCAATTATTGCGAGCTCTGGTTAAAAACGATATGTCAAATAAATTTGTTTCAGCGAAAAGAACAAAGCAGACTTTGTGAGAACAGCAAATACTGAACTGGCAAAGATTTGTTTCTCTTCCTCCAACCCCTCTCGCCTATAAACTCAAGAATTTGCAAAGAAATATTTGCTAGTGGAAAAGGGGACTAAGCAAAAAAAAAACAAAATCGGCGCAAATGCATATTTCGTATATGCGAGAGGGTAAGTAAAGTGAGTAAATTATATTATACACGGTCAACTGCAAGTTTGTCACAAATGTCGTCGATGGCAAAAGTCATCGCCACATTAGATGTTCTTTACGAATTAGAGAAATACCAGTATTGCCGTGTATTCAACTTCTGGTAAAAAATTCGGTGTTAATATGTTTTTTTCTCATAAAACTTTTGAAATTCGTATTTTTAATTACCGTCAACAGATTTTGCGATGTGCTTTCATATTTTTTAGAACAAATGTACACAAAATTAGTTATAATTATAATTATTATTTCACCAAGCCGGTGTTGGACTTACCCCAGAGGTGAAAATTTCTAAGCCCGGTCGAAGGCATGCCACATATGTACATATATAGCTTTATAACACAAAAATATTCAATCACAGATTTGAACTTTGGGGCCCTAACTCAGAAACTATGCATTTGCGTGGGATTTTTTTATTTAACTTTTTTGCTTAAAATAAAGGATTCTACCCGCCCCCCAAAACTGAGGATTTTTCGCATGGAAGCCGTAAACTAGACCTTTTACAACTTATGGCCTTTTCGGAAAAGCATCACTGCTCTGCAACTGATGCGCAGCACGTTCGTAAATGCAACATCTGACAACTTTGCAGGTGTTTTGAGACCGTAATTGCAAACAAAATGCGCAACAAACAAGCATCTGCAACAGTTGTTGCATTTCCGAATAGGCCCTTATTTTCAGCCGAAAATCAGATGCGCCGCCGGTATAGAAAGGACGAAAACGCCTATGCTTCCGACGCCAACAATTGGCATTCGGCTTAGTTCTCTGGTTCCCATATGTTTTCATATTTCTTCTTTGTAATTTTGTTTGTTTACGTTTTTGTGGAAGACAAAGTTAACCTGCACATGTCTATCATTCTATCACAATTTTGGAGAGATAAAAACAACATAAAAACTTTTGTTGGCAAAATTTAGTAATAAATCCAAATTTTCTAAAAGCTCGAATGTTGGCAAACAAAAATAAGATAAAAATCATAAACTAAAAATAAATATTTTGTCGTAGTCGTTAAAAATTACAACTCAAAAGCAACGAAATTACGATCAAAACAAAAGAGCCGCATTGGAAAATCCGATTCCTAACATCGCATAGACTGGGGCAAAGGCGTGCAATGCTGTTATGCAAGCACCGACAATAGAAGAAGCAGACGGCAATTTTGATGTCATTCGTTGTCATAACAGTGTAGACGTCTGAACAGTTATTAAACGACTTTGGATGTGTTAAACGGGAACAAACGTGAAAGGTGCGTCTTTATCAATATGGTGTTCAAGCGTATTGTGCTACATATAAAACACAGCTCTAATGCCACTTTGAAATCCTGGTGCTATCAATGTGAATCGATTTTGGCCCAACGGTCGAGACGTCTACAACAGTTATTTACCTTTTATCACCACGTCTATGGCCCACAGGGTCTAAAGCTGCTAATACGTTCTTATCATCGCCAAATACCACAGTTCAAGGGAAGAAGTCTTGTTTTAAGTGCAGTGGGAGCTATGGGTTTAACCGTCAACAGTACGGTGAATAATTTCGATTGGACCAAAGAACGCTTGAGCTTAGCAAACTTCGATACCTGCCAGCGGGACATCGAATTTATTAATACCCTACCAAACAACAAGCTCTGCGACTTGTGCAAAGAGAATCGTATGAAATTTTGTTATTGCTTAGTTGGTAATAAAAAGTGTATGGCTCCCAACGGTCAAGCCACAAGAGGAAACTGTAAAAAGCCTTTTCAATTCGCAAAAAATGGAACGGATGGCGCTGCAGTTATGGGTACTGCTGTAATACAGAATGCCGATGAGCAGCCTTGGGAACCTTATATGAGTAAAGATAAGTTTTCTATATGGCGCCGTGAGGAACGTTCTGCAATGTATTCATACAAGGTATACGCTCGATTCACGGATATTTCAGCTGCGGACCTCTTGCACGTGCAAGTAGATCTGGATTACCGCAAGGAATGGGATACTACGGCGGTAGCTTTACACTTAATCGAAGAAGATCCAGTACCCGGTACTAACTCTCACCTAATCTACTGGGAAATGCAATGGCCTAAGTTGTTCAGCAACCGCGACTACGTATACTGCCGCCGTTTCATATGCGATGATAAGCGCAAAGTAATGATGGTAGCTAATCGTGGCACTACACACCCAAATTATCCCCAGTATGCCAACAAAGTTCGGGTCACAGACTATTGGAGCTTCATGGTGATCAAACCATTCCGCAGTTTTCAAGAGCCCGGCGTCGATTACGTTTTAACATACTACGATGATCCTGGCCTCCCTATACCACAAACGATTAAATCATGGGTTACTCAAAAACAAATGCCAGATGTTTTGGAGAATATGTATCATGCTACAAAAAATTATTCATATCGCAAAGCTTTGACCATGAAAGATGTATTCCAAAGTTTCACAGTAATGAATAATGAATACGCGGCCAATAAGTCAAGAGACAATTGGCTCAAGAAACTCCTCAGGAATCGTACAAGCAGCGAGAGTTTAAGCGAAAGGGATAAGTAAAAATGTATGAAGTATATTCAAATTATGAAATGAAGTATTGGTGACAATGGAAAAGAATAGATCATCACACAAGCGTTAATATATTGAAATAGTGTTCATTAAGTTAGGCCAAAGGCGGAAGTACAGAGCGAAATATATATATGTTTTGAACTAATGAATTATTACATGGCAACCGAACTACAGGAGCCTATTCGAATCGAAATCTCGTAACGATAAACGATTAAATCACACTTTTAATAACTATGGTACGACACGAATAAAATTAATTTTGAAAGCTAAGGCTGTTTCATCGATTCGCAAATTCTATATAGAAGCGTTATTGTTTCAACATTTAAAACATACGATGCATCTAGCAAAAACACCTTTAATGAGAGAGGTGTTGTGTAACAACCTGCGGGACATTTCATACATAAATATTGCTGATTTAACAATAGAGGAAGACATAACATTAAAATACGATTAACACAAGGGTAATGGAGCGTATTCTTCCGAAAAATGAAGGTCTTATTATTAGTTGAATGCCAATTGACCACAGATAAAGCAAACAAATTGTGTAAAGAGTAAAAATTAGTTGTACGTTAATCCATTACAAGTTGAATTTTCTAATCAATGGAACTTGAGAAATATAATCGACTCACAAAAATGTAACTAATTACTCTTTATTGCCACCATAGAAGTGGATATAAAAACAATACAAAACATGTTCTAGCCTTGAAAATAAATAGTTTATTTTATACTATTCCTGAATATAACATCAGTTGAGCTGATCAGTCCATCCTAGTAATATGCATTTCTGTTAAAATGATTCAATTAATAGAGGATTTTAGTAACAATAATCTTAGAAACCTTGATATAAACAAATAGAAAATAAAGAAAGCCAACAAGTTGAAAAATAGGTAAAATGTTAAATGTCATAAAACGAACGAACGAATAAGATACAACTAAAACGTAAATAATAGCTATTTAGGATATTCATTTTGCGCATGTTGCATTAATACATTTCTAAAATAACTACCTAATTTGACCAAATTTCAGGTCAATATGATTGATTCCAACAACTGACAATATAATGTATATTCTTAAAGCTAACATAACTTTCATTTCAGATTTCTTATACTTATATAGTAATTGCTCAACTATCTTTTTTTGTCGTGGGGTATCCACTACGACAAGGCGGTGCCGGTTCATATCAGTTTTTACATTTTTCGGTAAAAAAAAAAATGTTACAAAATTACCGTACTAATTTTATTGCATAGAATGCATTTGTGTCAGAGTCTCTCGATAAGTGGGCCAACTACTTACCCCCACCTAATTTGATGGTCCTTCTAATTATTTGACATTTTCCCTCAACTCATCGATACGTTTGGTTGCACGGTCGACCTCGCTAATCATTCTCACGTTCTCTTCTCGAAGTTAGCGATTGTCACGCTCAATTTTTCTTGGCGTTTCATCTGTCAGAGGATCGAACTCACCTCTCATCTCGGCAGGTTAGGTATGAACGGGACAACGAAGATTTCATTCTGGTTCTCGGTCTCATCGCGAAACGTGTGATTGGCTAAACCGGTAGCATACTTCTGCCTCGCCTTTACGTACAGTGAGCAACAAAAGTCATGGTACCCCAATCAAAATAAATATCCATAAATTTCTCAAAATGTATGTAAGACCAAATGAGATATTTATTTTTATTTTGTGTATTTACTTGTGTACTGCAACAAATCAGAACGACATTTCAATTATTTAACTAAATAAATTTAAAAAAAATTTAGACCAAAAAATTTTCATATTTTCGCACAGCATAAGACTTGGTACGTCTGGGAAGGAACAAAAATGTAAGTGCATGTTTTACGATTTTCGAACGAAGTTTACCTAACATAATACTTAGTACGATAGCCCTTAATAATTAGAACTTAATTTAATCTGGTCGACATTGAGTGCACAAGCTTTGTTTTGTGTAATCTCCGGATATTCGACCCCATTTCTTTGAGCTGAGCTTTACTAGAAATTGTGTGATTTCGAATGCGTTTCTCTAAATGATCCTGCAAGTGCTCAATGGGGTTCAAATTCGGACTTGGAGGAGGGGTTTTTAGCATATGCGATCCACATCTTAACGTCAGCAGCGGTGTGCTTGGGATTATTGTCCTGTTGAAAGTAGTAATCGTCACGAATATTTAGTTTCTCAGCACTTTGGTTCAGATTGTCTTTCAGAATGTTCATGTAAACTCTTTTGTTCATCGTCTCCTCAATGAACATCAAATTGCCTACACAGGCTGCTGACATACAGCCCCAGACCATTACTCCACCCCCTCCATGCTTCACAGTTTTTCGAGTATTCTTTGGGTTTAGCTTCTCGCACATTTTACGTCACACCAATACACGTCCGTCCGATCCAAAAATATTAAATTTTGAATACATTTATATTGTTCAATAATAATAGGTCTGTTTGAGAACTTTTCCAGTAAAAAATATCAAGTAACTTTTACTGGGAGAGTAAGGCTGATTTTACTCTCTAAGTAAAAAATATCGCAAAAAGTAAACGAACGACATCCAGTAAAAAGTATCAAGTAATCAACATTTGTTTGTAAACAGCTGATTCATGTTTTCTTTTTTGCTTTTCGTTTCATTGTTTTCCCTATGTTCAGAGTAACTTGTTGAATGTGAGATACCTGGATGTATTTCAAGTTGCTGCTGTTTCAACTCATTTACTCCTTGAACACACTGCACTTTGTTGGGAATCTAGTTTATTAACAAATTCTATTAAAATGTTCCAACAAATGTATTTTCTTACTTACGTCTGCCATTGTTAAATTTCTTCTTTGTTTTCAAAGTTTTGTTTATTTAAATAAAACAGCTGTTTAAAAACATATGAGGTCTGTTTGAGAACGTGATAATTTGTACAATTTATCACATTTCTTACTTGATAGTGTTCGTTTACTCGATAAAATCAACAACGAGAGAGCCAGAGAGTGAATATTTTTGACAGTTGAATGATAGAGAACTTGCAAGTTTTTACTGGAGAAATTTTTGCCAGTAAGAATTATCAAGTACGAACATATGTTTTTAAACAGCTGTTTTATTTAAATAAACAAAACTTTGAAAACAAAGAAGAAATTTAACAATGGCAGAGGTAAGTAAGAAAATACATTTGTTGGAACATTTTAATAGAATTTGTTAATAAACTAGATTCCCAACAAAGTGCAGTGTTAACAAGTCAACAAATTACTCTGAACATAGGGAAAACAATGAAACGAAAAGCAAAAAAGAAAACATGAATCAGCTGTTTACAAACAAATGTTGATTACTTGATACTTTTTACTGGATGTCGTTCGTTTACTTTTTGCGATATTTTTTACTTAGAGAGTAAAATCAGCCTTACTCTCCCAGTAAAAGTTACTTGATATTTTTTACTGGAAAAGTTCTCAAACAGACCTATGTTCGTACTTGATAATTCTTACTGGCAAAAATTTCTCCAGTAAAAACTTGCAAGTTCTCTATCATTCAACTGTCAAAAATATTCACTCTCTGGCTCTCTCGTTGTTGATTTTATCGAGTAAACGAACACTATCAAGTAAGAAATGTGATAAATTGTACAAATTATCACGTTCTCAAACAGACCTAATAGCTCTGTCTGCGTACACATATTTTGCATCATTTTGTGCAAAATGTTGCAAAATCTTGCAAAATGTTGTCTGCGTACTCCAAATCTCTTGCAGTGAGAGAGCCGAAAAGAGAATTTTTTGACAGTTGGAAGTTAGAGAACTTGCAAAATGTTGCTGGAGAAATTTCTGCTTGCAAGATTTTGCAACTAGTTTGAACAGCTGTTTTTATTTACTGTTTGAATGAAATAATTTTTGTGAAATGAAAATAAAAATTGAAATTTAACAATGGCATAGGTAAGTAGTTAGAATTGTGTTGATTTTTAACGTTTATAATAAATTATAATAAACAAAACATTTTACTTCATGCTAGAAACGTGCAAATATACAGTGCGACCGTGCGACACATATGCTAAAATTCTTTTGCTTTGTTATTTCAATTATTTACACACCGATCAGCTGTTTTCTTGCAAGATTTCACTGGATGCTGTCTGCGGACTTTTTGAGATATTTTCAATCGAGAGAGTAAAATTGTTCTTACTCCCCAAAAAAAGTTACTGAGTATTTGCTACTGGAAAAGTACGCAGACAGACCTAATAACGTCTAAAGGGTTACCAAAAGTTTTTGTTGAGTAAATTAGCTATAGAACTATTTTTGACCAGGTTTACCATGACTTAAGTCGTGCCAAAATATGGAGTTATTTTATGATAGAGTATAATCTAACAAAGTCAACACATGCAAATAACACACAGCGTTATCTACGTCGAAGTTATGCAGCGTTAGCATTGCAAATAACAATATAAATAACAATAGTCTGCCTGAAAATAAGTATGATGGTATTGATGTAGTGGTAGCGAATAGTTGTCTTAAAAGACGAAGTCATGCTACTCGTAAGCTCGTAATGAGACGTGCTTGCACTTGCCTTTAAATAATTTAAGTACTACAGCCAAAGTCACGATCTCGAAAGAAAACCTAAGCGAACGAAAGCCAGTCACTCACTTTCGTTCTTATCCCAGGCTTTAAATGTTATTGTGTGGTTGGGTGTTTGCAAAATCGGAAGCCACAAATTATTTTCGCTGTCATCTATGCGAACGAAAATGTCAAAACCAGTCACTTGTCTTTTGGTTGTCGCATAGCTGGAAATCAAATAAAACTTTGAAACAAAAACAATTTACATAGAATTCAATGGAAGAAACACAATGGACAGAATATAATGCAATTATAATAAATTTGTTATTAAAATATATTTCCATTTCAGCAGAAAAACGCCAACTTTGCGGCAACTGCAGATACTGGTTCCTCATTCTCTTCTCTCTCGCTCCGAAATTAAATGGCGAACGTCAACTTTATGTTATTGCTTTGAACAACAACCACACAAACACACGTAAAACCATGCGAACGACAGGTCGAAAGGTAGTGACTCGCTTTTTTAAACGAAAGTGAGTGACTGGCTTCGTTCGCTTGGATTTTGTAGGAGTGGGTGTAAGTGCGGTCAGATTTTGTACTGAGTTGTATATGTTTTCGTTCGCTTGTTAGTGACTCCCAAATCAGCTGTTTGTCGCATAGAAAGAAAGCGAACGTTAACGTTCGACATCGTGACTTTGGCTGTTAATATTATTTAAATGAAACGTCATCATATGATTGAACGCTGTTTTTTATTTTCCATTGTAACATTAAGTCTGTTCGCGTACTTTCCCAGTAAAAATTATCAAGTAACTAGTTTTCGGAGAGTAAGAATGATTTGGCTTTCTCAGTAAAAAAAATATCACAAAAAGTACGCGAACGACATCCAGTAAAAACTAGCAAGAAATTAAAATCTGTTTGTAAACAGCTGATTTGTGTTTACGTTTTTGCCTTGAACATGACCTGCTGACGATGTCGAGGTACCGGGAAGTGTTCCTAATTGCGGCTGTATTAAATCGTTAACTCCACGATCACACTGCACTTTGTTGGGAATCTATTTTATGAAGAAATTCCAATAAAATGTTAATAAAAGTTATTTTTCGTACTTACATCTGCCATTGTTAAATTTCTTTAATTTCCTAATTTTGTTTGTTTACATAAAACAGCTGTTCAAAACATATGTTATTACTTGCAAATTCTTACTGGCAAAAATTTCTCCAGTAAAAACTTGCAAGTTCTCTATCATCGAACAGTCAAAATAATCTCTCTCTTGCTCTCTCGTTACTGGCTTTTTAGTGTAAACGAACACTATCAAGTAAGAAATAGTAATAATTTGTACAAATTATCCAGTACGCGAATTATCTGTGTAACAAAAAAGATAGTTCATTGGACTTTTATTATAAATTTATTTTGTTAAATAAGTGAAATATTTTTTGACTTGTTGTGGTATACAAGTAAATACATATAATAAAACCTAAAGTCACATTTATTCTTATGTAAATTTTGAGTAATTTGCATATATTTTTAACTTCCATTCAAGAAGTGGTTCCGTCGTTGTTACATCCTCAGGCGACGATATATTTATCTTATCTTTCTTTAATTTACTTTTCTATTGTTTTTAAAAGTCGAAGTGTGTGTCCTCAACAAAAAGTTGCGACTTAATAATTGATTTCGCTTAACACGAGTCAACAAATTAAGCGATTTGCGACTTGATAAGCCAGTTCGTTTAAATACAATTTCCAACAGTCTGAAAATAATTTTAACCAAAAAATTTTTTTTTTTTATTTCACTTAACACTGCACATGAACTAATCATCCACCAAATTTGGCCCATGAACTCCTATTTATTTCCTTTTTAGTTTTGGTCGATTCGTTCGTTAAATTCGTTTTATGAAAACGTTATAGTTTGTTAATTTTCACTCGATTATGACTAAACCAAAAACTTGCGGATCAACACACGGGGGTTTTAGTATAGTTTCGCAGTATGACTGTATGAACCACACGAAAAACAATAACTACAGACAAAAGACTTGAAATTTTGAACATAAAAGAAAATTCGCATGCAAAAAGCGTAGATAATATTAGATAGTTATCAGCTCTGATCTAATTTTATCATATTAGCTAACTATTTTATAGTTAGGTCTGCTAAGGTCCATCACATCTACACTTTGTTTTACATGAGTTGCCATTGTTTCCGTTCCTACATAATTTGCTTATTACATTAAATGGGCCCTTTCATACGAGCACAATTTGGTTGGCATCATTTTTGTTTCATCGATTTCATATGAGCTGCTTACGCCCAAATTTACGTACATATGTTGGCATGTATATTAGTGTTTTTGGTACTTGACTGCTCGGCTAATGTTGCATTTGGATTACGGGGGTCAAGGACCTTACAAAACGAAGATAACATATTTCGCCAACCAGTTCGATGGTTTGGTTCTCTTGAATGCGGGTTAGTGGTAGAACAGTTTTTACGCCGACATTCACTCTACTCTTCACCTCCCTCGCCATAAAAATGTTGTTTTGCTCATGTGAAAAGTCCCAATGACTAGGGAATACTAAGGGTCTCTTTATTTATTTAGTAAAATTTCTTAGTTCTCCATTAGAAATTGCGGAAATAAACCCCCCTCCTAACGAAATACACATACATATGTATGTATGTACATGATTACAAATATTTTCCTGTTTTCGTGCAATATTACTGCATTTTATCTCTTAAATAAAAATATGCATTTTTGTTTAATTTTAGAATTTATATTTTAGCTTTTGTTATATTAAAAAAAATACCACATTTTTTTACAAATTTGTTTAAGTTTTTCTTTTGATCTCTCACACACACACATACATTGCAAATAAATCGAATGGAGAATTTAAGAAATACTGAAAAATTTAAAATTATCAAATATACAAAAAAATAAATTATGCTGTAACGAGAAATAAAAGTAATTTTTTTATTTATTTAAAAAAAAAAACAGTGAGAGAGCTTAGTTACAGCTTGAGGTAAGTAGATAAATTTAAATATACAGGCATGTCGGAGATATTCATTTAGTTTCAAGTTCTTAGAATGTTACTTTTCGAACGTGATCTTAATTTCACAAAGAATCAAAAATAGCTGCTTTGCCAAGAAATTAACGGCCTTATTCATAAAAAACAAATAAATTAGCTCAAAAACATTCTTCAGTTATTGAAAGCTTTAAGATTATGCGAAGGTTTCATTAGTATCGTAGAGAGAATTGACTGACAATTCTGTTTCATGTATTAAAGTGTTTTTATTTAAATGCGTTAATGATTTTTGGCAAATTTTAAACATTAATGGAAATAACTATTCAAGAAACAGCGCAATTAATATTTGCTATCTCCTTAAATTTAGAAGAGGTTTCAAAAACTCATATTGAATTGAATTGAATTTTTGGGTAGTTATATATAAAACCGGATAATAGGTTGTAGATGTTTTGATTTTATATACAAATTGAAACATAAGTATTTGGTGGCTTGGAAGGATAATGTGGTATTATATAATCTGCAAATACATATACCCAAAATAAATCCACGTATTTATATCGCATAAATATTTAAGTATGGCACGCGTGAAATGTAAAAAAATATTTCTTTTGTGTAATAATGCGGATAAAATGGGCAAAAAGAAGGGTTAAACGTTCAACAAAATGGCGACGTTAGAGAACTCTTAACAGAGGCATTTTTCGATTATGAATATAATTTTTGGGCTTTACCTTCTTAAACCTATGACAACTTTTTATGAATAAGGCCGTACATGTTTTCATAATTTGTGTAGATAAATTAGAAATCTCTCTCAGAAATAAACAGTTCAGACCATAGATAAAGGAAATAACTAGTTACTGTCCTGTACTAGTGTCACCTTCATTGAAGTTTCCCATAATTCTCATTGACATTTATTCAAAATTGTGGGAAATTTTTGTGAAAGTAATTTAAACAAGGGAAAATGTGACAAAATTTAAATGATTGTATGTATATAATAGTATTTGTTTCTCTTATAAACAACTATTTCAAAGCCATGAGGGCGGTGTTAGGATATCTCTAAGATAAAACCAGTAACACCGCCCAAAGATGAACATGCCGGAACGCCCTTTTAATCTAAAAACTGTATTAACTTCTGTGGTCGCAGATGCCAAAACCGTTAGAGTGTCTGAGGACTCTCAACAAGGAATGGTAGCTGAACCGGAGGAAGAACCAATTTATTAGGACATAGTCAGCGGTGACATGGCTTTGCAATTCGATGGCCATCAGATATTCTACTTTAAGTAGCGTGTTGTATTCTTGTTTCGAAGTAACATTTTTGTTGAAAATTATTTTTTCTTTCAATATGAAATTTTAGAATTTTAATGTCATAATTTTCACTTTATTTTTGGGAACAAAAAAATCCCATTTATTGCTTTCAACGACATCTAGAAAATTAGCCATTACACTAAAATGTTCCCAACACTTGTGCTTCATCTGTTAATTAACTTTATCTGTGGTTCAGACAATAGCGTATTAAAGCTTAAGCAACTTTTATTTTGTCATATAATTTGCAGGAAAAAGTTGTCATAAAGTTGCATTTTTCCGTATTTGGATTTTAAAAAATTCCTTATTTAAGTAGGTTAGGTTAGTCGAGGTTTAGGACACGTGACAATAGCTTTGTTTCTTTACTTTTTGGGTAAAGTTCGGGTAAAAGAGAGTAAAAGATAAATTCTCTCTCAAATACTCAATATTACCCAAAGTAAACCACTTTTCTAGCCCGAAAACAAATGTCAAAACACAAAACATATGCTTGACAACAAATCTTGCATATCATTTTCACTGTTCATTTGCACACTTCCCATCTTCTTTAAATAAGCACTCTCAAAGCAATCACTTTTCAAGTTAATAAAATTGTAAATGCAATAATTGTTTTCACTTGTTTTATTTTTTTCACAAATAATATGATGTTTTCATAGGTCTGTCTGTTTACTGCAATATTGTACAAAATGTTACAAAATGTTGTCTGTTTACTGCAAAACTTTTGCAACGAGAGAGCCAAAGAGAGAATTTTTTGACAGTTGGATGATAGAGAACTTGCAACATGTTACTGGAGGAATTTCTTCTATCAAGATTTTGCAAGTTCGATCAGCTGTTTTTTATTTACATTTTGATTGCAATATTAGCTTTTTCTGTTTACTTTTCCAGCAAGATTTATCCAGTAACTTTTTGTAGAGAGTAAACAAAATTTTACGATCTTTTTTTTCTCTATTCCAAAAAGTAAACAGACAACATTTTGTGAAATATTGCAAGAAAACAGCTGATCGGTGTGTAAACAATTAAAATAACAAAGCAAAAGAATTTTAGCATATGTGTCGCACGGTCGCACTGTGTATTTGCACGTTTCCAGCATGAAGTAAAATGTTTTGTTTATTATAATTTATTATCAACGTTAAAAATCAACACAATTCTAACTACTTACCTCTGCCATTGTTAAATTTCAATTTTATTCTTCTTTTTCACACAAAAATATTGCTATCAAAATGTAAATAAAAAACAGCTGATCGAACTTGCAAAATCTTGATAGAAGAAATTCCTCCAGTAACATTTTGCAAGTTCTCTATCATCCAACTGTCAAAAAATTCTCTCTTTGGCTCTCTCGTTGCAAAAGTTTTGCAGTAAATAGACAACATTTTGTACAATATTGCAGTAAACAGACAGACCTATTTTTGTGTGAAAAAGAAGAATAAAGTTGAAATTTAACAATGGCAGAGGTAAGTGTTTAAAATTGCATTGTTTTTTAACGTCTATTGTAAATTAGAATATAAAAACATTTGTTTTTTTGCTAGAAACGTCCATACATACAGTGCGACCGTAATGCAAGTGCAGACGTAAATTCTTATTTCCTTTGTCATTTCAATTGTTTACACTTGTTGCTGCTTCTTGCAATAGGTCTGTCTGCGTACACATATTTTGCATCATTTTGTGCAAAATGTTGCAAAATCTTGCAAAATGTTGTCTGCGTACTCCAAATCTCTTGCAGCGAGAGAGCGAAAAAGAGAATTTTTTGACAGTTGGAAGTTAGAGAACTTGCAAAATGTTGCTGGAGAAATTTCTTCTTGCAAGATTTTGCAACTAGTTTGAACAGCTGTTTTTGTTTACTGTTTGAATGAAATAATTTTTGTGAAATGAAAATAAAAATTGAAATTTAAAAATGGCAGAGGTAAGTAGTTAGAATTGTGTTGATTTTTAACGTTTATAATAAATAATAATAAACAAAACATTTTACTTCATGCTAGAAACGTGCAAATATACAGTGCGACCGTGCGACACAAATGCTAAAATTCTTTTGCTTTGCTATTTCAATTGTTTACACACCGATCAGCTGTTTTCTTGCAAGATTTCACTGGATGCTGTCTGCGTACTTTTTGATATATTTTCAACCGAGAGAGTAAAATTGTTCTTACTCTCCCAAAAAAAGTTACTGAGTATTTGCTACTGGAAAAGTACGCAGACAGACCTAATATTTCACAAAATGTTGTCTGTTTACTTTTTGGAATAGATAAAAAAAGAGCGTACAATTTTTTTTACTCTCTGCAAAAAGTTACTGGATAAATCTTGCTGGAAAAGTAAACAGACAAAGCTTATGTTGACGTTTCGCACAGCTGATTGCTTGACACTTTGCCCAAACTTACCCGAAGAAAATGTTTGGGTAAGTTCGGAAAAAAAGAGAAACGCATTTTGACGTTAAGAGAAATAAAAAATCGATCTCATTTGCTCAATTTGTGAGTAAAGAAACGCGTTTGGGTAAGTTTGGGTTCCCGCGGTAAAGTAAAGAAACAAACCTAATATGACAGTTTACCCATTATGATTGTCCCTATATCCGAAAAGAAAAGAGAGGGAAGAGTAGGGACGAGCCTCACTAATAGTGAAAATTCCGATAGATAGATAAAAGTAAGCAAACAGAAGAAAACCTCAATTATGTTCCCAGTATATATACAGGGTGATTCAGGAAGTTCCGGACAAATTTCTCCAGCGTATTCCTTGGCTCATTTCATGCAGAAAAGTCCACTAGGACCATGTCCGAAAATGCGAGGGTGCGAAATGGCAGCGGGTTCAAAATTTTCGGATTGGCGGTCGGAGGGTAGTAGGGTAAAGTTGCTAACTTCTGAGCCAGTATTCGGATTTTTTCGTGTTAATTTTTTAAACATTAATGTTAATTTACAAAAACAAATAAATGTGTGCTGTTATTTCGCTTCCAACAACAAAACCAAACATTTTTGCATTTCAGTAAAATAGTCATAACTTTGGAACGGTAAGACCTGGGCTTCGTTTAGGTCAGTTTGGGAAGGTAAGAGGTATGGCTATCTTTCAACAGAAAAGCCATCTGCCATCTGGCTGAGCAAATTGAGGTTATGTGAAATTTTTTTTCCGAAAGCTCTGTATCTCGGCGATTTGACTTTTTTTTATTGATTCTGAAAGGCCTTTCCAACAAGCCCAAAAACAAAAAAATGCGACCACTGGGTCAGAAGTTAGCAACTTTACCCTACTACCCTCCGACCGCCAATCCGAAAATTTTGAACCCGCTACCATTTTACACCCTAGCATTTTCGGACATGGTCCTAGTGGACTTTTCTTCATGAAATGACCCAACTTCGTTGTAGGGCTGGGCATTGCCAGAGAAGGTGCTCCATAGTCTCCACCTCTTCTCCATCACCACAAGCACGGCAGTAATCAACCCCGTTCACAATCCAGTTGCAAGTGAAGCTCGCAGCATCACAGTGACCCGTGATAACCCCAATGAGAAGCTGCAAGCCAGCCTTGCCAAGTCGAAGAAACGATTTAGTTCTCCCTGAGTCCACTGCCGGCTATATACATACATACAGTCGTGTGCGATGAAATAGAGTCACACACTCGTCAAAACTTTTATTCTCTGCAAATCAGTGGTCCAAGATATTTCATGTCAAGAAATTCTGAACCTGATTGACCGGTCCTCTGCTGAATATAATGCCGTCATTTTTAATAAATTTTGTACACTACTGTTCTACAGGTCAGTGTCAGTATTTTAAAGGCTATGTAATGGCGTGTGCTATAAAATAGAGTCAATTACAAAAAAATATTTTTTTTGAAATGGTTAATGGTAGTTTGAATTTCAAAACAAAGTTTAGCTTCTAAATATGATTAATGTTTATTAGTAGCATTAATAAATTGTCATTATTGACGTTCCAAAATGGGCCGATGTAAATATTGCAATCATGAGCGCCAAGAAAGAATAAAAGAGACGATAAAAGAATTTAGAAGCTACATACAAATTACTGACATAATTGGATGCTCAAAGAAAATGTTGGAGACCGGAATAAAATATAACCCCAATCCAGGAAAAAGACGGTAAAACCCTGAAAATTACAGAACATTTGGAACCAAAAATATTGCGCCACGTAGAGTTCGACTTTTGTTACCTCTTCCGCTCTTAAAAGGCAATACGGTCGGGATGTTGACACCTCTACATTAAGAAAAATGCTAACTAAAAACAATTTAAAGGCAAATAGTGTCCGAAAAGTTCCATTTCTATCCAAACGGAACGTTCAAAAATGTTGCATTTTGCCAAGGAGCATGAGAAATATTCCGTACGCAAATGGCGAAATATTTTGAGGACAGCTGAAACTAAAGTGAGATTGGGTAATTATGATAAGATTAATCTTCCTGTACGAAGACACACAATCCAAACAGTTAAACGTGGTAGCGGAAACGTACTGGTACGGGGATGTTACTCTTACATTGGGACAGAACCTTTATTCCAAATGGAACAGACAATGGACGCTGCATATTATACCACTGTATTAAAAAAACATCATGATGCCTTGTGCTAAATGGGAAATTCCGCTTCATTGGGTGTTTCAACATAATATCGACCCTAAACACACATCGAAGCGAGCAAAAGCTTCGTTTGAAAATAATAGTGTCATCGTTTTAAGATGGTCTATGCAGTCGCCGGGCTTAAACCCTATTCAGAATTTGTGGCGGGACATTAAAGTGTCTATCAAAGGAATAAACCAATTTAATAAAGACGAGCTTATGACACTGGTACAATCTGCGTGGAAAACATGACTTGTGGAGACTTGATGATTCAATGGCAAGGCGTTGCTTAGCTGTGATAAAAAATAATAGTTATTTCATAAAGTACTGAGATAATATAAAGGATTAATGAAATATACATTTCATTTGACACAGCTATTTATTCTTGTTCAGATGATGAATCGCGATGACTCTATTTTAATTCACAGGCAAAACGGGACATTTTGAAATATTTTGATTTATACCTAATGATTTAATTTTAAATTACGACATTAATGTTCTAAAATGTTATATCTAGTTCTTAATTGAACAATTAAAAATAAAAGTTATAAACAAAATTTAATTTTTCTACATTTGTTTTTGTTTTGAAAATGTTGACTATTTCATCGCACACCACTGTATATGTCCCTTGAAATCCTGCAATCCACTCTGGCCATGCACTAAAGATCCCCGCTCCTGTACCTGATCCCATTTTGGAACCATCTGTAAAGATCAGATGACCAGAGAGTGAGAAAGGTACACCTCCCACTCAGTCACTCCTATCTTGCATCATGATCTCCGGACATAGCCCACTCTACAGTCCCAAAGACTACAGTAGACAGTGCCCTGACTCAAACTTTCTTCCGGGTGATTCTCAATCAACTCCTGGAGACCGTTAGCATGTTCCTCAGGAGCATATCTCCAGATACCCAATTCTCTCATGCGAAAGGGCTTCTAACAGCACACCGTCTCGCGTAAACATCAAGAGTAGTCAAATTTAAGATTATATCCAGCGCCGCCTTCGAAGTGCTTCTCCTCGCCCCACTGATGCACATCGACACAGTGCGCTGAACCTTATTGACCATTTCCAACTAGTATTAGTTCCGCAATGCGTTCCACCACACTACGCAGCCATAGGTGCTAATTGGGCGCACGACAACCGAAAAAAGCCAATGCACGATTTTCGGACAAAGACCCAAGCATTTACCAATCGAATTCCGACAGCCGTAGAGCACGTTCAATCCTTTCTTCATTCGCTTCCAGTTCAGTTTCTGGTCAAGAACGATACCGAGATATTTCGCCTCAGATGATAGATATCGCTCTACGCCCTCCAGCCCTGGTTTCTTAAAATTTCAAATCGTTCGCCTGCGCGTAAAAATAACCAGTTCCCGTCCCGTAAAAATAACCACTCCACAGTGCCTAGCCCAAACAGTCAACACACCAAGGGCATTCTGCATGAGGTCGCTGATCGTGGGCAACGATTTTCCACCGACAAGTATAACAAAGAAGTCCGCATAGGCCACATTTCTACGTCCTCTCAACTCAAGGTCGTTAAGAATGCCGTCAGCCACTAAAAGCCAAACAAGGGCTACACTACAAAGTCTTAAGCGTCTTTTGTATTATTTTATTATATTTTTCTGTAAAATTGGGAATAAAATATTGTTTTTGTCGTTGTTTCAAATTCTCCATCGACTTTTAAAAACTTATTAGAAAATGCAGTTTCCACTTAGAATGTGGTTCATACAGTGTAATTCCGAAGATAAACTGATCCAAAATTTGTTCATTATACAAATATCGATGTACAGAGTTATTATTAATAAGTTAAAATTCAAAATATAAAACAGTGATTTTTTATGTAAAAAAAACCAACATTTATTTTAAAACAATTTCTTATACATACATAGTATAAAATCTTACACTATAACATTACACTACAATTTAATATAAAAATAGTCACACGAGTGAAAAGAATACTCATTTCTTTTTTCGATCCTGTGTACATTTCGGACAGAACCATTTGCCTTTAGGTTTTATGGTCAATCCAACACACGCGAAGTGGAACCATTCAATCGGACACTGTTACAAAAAAATATTTGGTTACTATAATGGTTAACACATCAACAATATTAATAAGCTTACATCTGGATTATCGCATCCTATCATTTCTCCATACGACACTTGATGGCATAAACAGTAGGTGGGTTCGTTGGGATCCACAGGCATATCTAAAACATCACTTGGATGTGTAGCGGCCGTGTGACATGATTCCTTTTCAGAATCATCCAGATCGACATTTTTCTGCTAAAAGGTGAGAATTAAGCGTTGGATAAAAACACTCTTAGAAAGTGTACATATGTACACAACCATGCAAGTCAATTATGAAAAAGTGAGTGAAATGAGCAATTTACAAATCACAAAAGAAAGTAATATTAGCCCTAAAAAGATAACCTACCTACAGGTCGGAGACGTATGGTAAATAAGGAATTTTTCTTTATAAGACGACTCTTTCTATAAATTGTATTTTTTATGTGGCCATCGGTTGTTAGTGTGCGCGACTTTTGCACATGACGACGCGGGCCTAATCACCTCTCGGGCCAGCTTTGCCACCGTGCTTAGAGACGGCGACACTATCAAATAATTAGCCACATAAAAGCCTGTCAACAACACTTTGGAATCGGTGTAAAAGTGCAGTTCCCAAGAGAAGCTCTCCAATATCCCTTCATGGGGTTTAATGGGAAAATAATTATCTTTTATGAACAAAAAATAAGGTTATCTTTCTAGGGTTGAAAAACATTAAGAAAATAGGAAAATGTATTGTTGCTTCTAATGTAAAAGTAGCATATAATTGAAAACCATACTTAACATATTAAAGACAAGATTTTTAAATCATTTCCTGAAGACATACACTTGTGCTTATACAATAAAGCCACTTAGAGCAAAACAGAAAAACATAGAGGAATAATATTTTGTTTTTAAATAAAATAAACTGAATTTTATATCTATAACAGTAAAGGGAGTCAAATTAAAAAAATGCACACGCAAATAAGGTTTTATTCTGTAAATTATCTTAGCTCTATACAAAAAAGGAACATTAAGTAAATTTTATGCTGCTCACATAATTAAGCCACCTGGAGAAAACAATATTTCACAAAAAAATTTTTACTGTTTGATTTTATATTTCTTAGGGTTAGAACTTTTATGTCGAATGACTTCTTTAATGTCTTTCCTATTGAGCGACCTAAAGCAGCACATGGGTAAGGCGTAATTTTATACCATTCATCCTGTATTATTTCCCACAGTGAATCTTTGTGTACAGGTTAACTAACGGTAACGGCTCCTTTTATAATATAATTCCCCAGAGATTCGCTATTGGGTTCAGGTCGGGACTTTGTGCTGGCCACTCAAGAATATTCATACGGTTAGAACTCATCCAGTCTTACGACCCGTGAGCAGTGCTCCGAGTCATTGTCCTACTGAAATAACTAAGGTAAAGGTAAATCGAGTGCATAATCAGGTGGTACATTATGCCAGTCATTTTGCCTTCAATTTGGACTAAAGTCGGATGCAGTGAAACACCGCCATACCATTACTGATGAACCACCATGTTTATCCGTTTGCTTCGTGTAACGTGGATTTAATTCTTGAAGTGGCGGACGGCTGACAAAGGGGTTTTCATCATTTTCGAACTCGTTTAATTTTGATTCATCGCTCAAAACAACCAAATTGCAGAGTCTCTAAGAAGGTGCTGCTTAGCAAACATCAATCTTCCCTTCAATTATTTTTTTGTCATGTTGGGATTACATCTCGCTGTTCTTCAATTTAACTCTTCTCTTGTAAACGTCGCCTGACAGTTGGTGCCGATATTTGTCTACCATGATATTCATCCATTTGTTCCCTGATTTCAGTAGAAGTCAAAAATGTGTAGGACTTGCTCATCCTGACTAAACGGCTGTCATCAGCTGGTGTATTTTTCTTGGCATTTTACGAGGCAATTTCTTATAATATTGTATTGCGTTCTTCACTCTCCATCTAGGAAAATGTAAAAGCTCAGTGACCTTAGCAATGGTTTGGTATTTTTCGAAACATTTCCATACTATTTTTTTTTCCATTCGCATTGAACTTTTTTGCAGGCCCATTTTTACAAAATTGTATACCAAATACAGCTAAAACACTTTTTGGGATTATACAACCAATAAAGTAAGAGTGATTTAATATCACAAACTAATCTATATCCCTGTAAACCTTACATACATTTTTATCAGAACTAACATCAGTATAAATAACACACAATAGGAAACTTGTTGAAATCCAGTCATAATTTTTTCATATTCCATTTGTATGTGGCTTAATTGTATGAGCACAAGTGTATCTACAGGTCTAAGTTAAACTTTTATTAAAAGGGTCAAATGTCTTTTAGAAGGAAAATTTCTTCGAAAACAAATATTTTTATAAAAATTAATTTGCAAATATTTTCGTTAAAAGATGACGCAATTGGGGCTTAAGTTTTGAAGAAGTATAAATTAAGAAACTTTTCAATGTATTTAGCGGAGACAGTGGTTCCATTAACAAATGAGTTTCAAAGAAAAGTTCTATATGATTGTTGTATCTATAAAAAAATATTTTCTAAAAATGATTATCTGCTGGTAATCCTTCTGAAAATTTCTTCGAATATTTGCTTTTAAAAAATGAATACATATTTCTACATGTAATGTCTGCTGTTTCTTGTAATCCTTAGTAGGAATGTTAATTTAAAATAACAAATCCAGAAGATTTTTCTTCCAAAAACATTTAATGGTTTAACTATTTTAAAATATTACTACGAAATAAACAAAACTAGCAACGATAAAAAAAACATTATTAATCCATACAAAAACTAAACATACGTAAAATAAGCAAATGGAATGATGAGATGAATTACCTTTTGACCCCCCTTGCGTGTTTCTTTTTCTTGATTTACCTTCTGCTTTTTCTTTTTACCTCCCTGGCCACCGGCCGTTGCACTAGCCACAATTGTAGCATTATTATTGGTCTCATCGTCTGAAGAAGTAGTTCTTTTCTTTTTACCCGTCGCCTTGGTATCTTTCGCTTTCTTGCGGCCTTCTGCAAATCGATAATAAATAATCCAGTTATGTATGTAAATATGGATCTGTGTTATCTTAATTTCAATGAACTTACTCTTCACTTGTGCCTCTTCCGATTTCCCTCTCGTAGAAGATGCTTTCTCCTGGATCTCTCCCTCAAATCTCGCTAGGTCATTGTCCAAACGCCGTATTTGTTTATCGACCAACTCATAGGTTTGTATAGCCAATTGCACTTTGTCATCACTGTACTCCTTGGCTTTAATAAACAATTGCTGTATATCAGCCAGCCGTTCTTTACGTTCCTCCTCATTCATTTGTTTAGAATTATCAGCCAATTTGCGCATAAACTCTTTGGCATGGCTATCGATACTCTTCATAGCGGTTTGAGCTCTATCGTCCAGTTTGCGCATTAGCTTGAAATTCCTTTCTAACTCAGTGGGTAAGGACTCTAATCCTATATTGGATAAGACTTCAGTAGTAGAACAATTGGAGTAGTTGTTTATATTATGTGTGGGTACATTTGGTTTTTGGTGAACAAGTTAATAACAATTGTTAGTGATGGAGAATGTAAGTTGGTTGATAGGTTGAAGGTAGTGAAATGTATTCAGATTGTTGGGAAGTGAAAACATATACATATATACATTTAGTAACTTTCTTGCTTAAATGTTTGGATGAGGGATTGTTTGTTTTTTGTTTGTAAAAGTTAAGCATCCCTGTGCTGCAGTAGCATTGATACTTACCATCTAAGTAATTTTCTAAATAAATAGCTGAAGACATGCTTTCTTTCTGTGTTATTTATTCTATAAATATAATTAATGACTTTCTTATAAACGGTCTTATATTTCGTCGAGAAATATGTGTTTGCAAACTGTTGAAGGTGGAAAAAATGTAGCATATGAACCGAGATGTATTTAAAAAGTAGAAGCATGGTTGTAGACAGCAACAGTGATGCCAACTCTGTAGGATCGAAACGCGCCGTCGAAGAACCTAAAAAGTGCTAAAACGCGCCAAATAATGAAAACGGCCAGAAAACTCCAAAAAGTGCTAAATCGCGCTTAACCCTGCTGTTAGATTAGAAAAAACTTACGAATCTTAGATTGAGGGACCATTTGGTCCATACTGCAATTTTCATCCAAAATAATAATTTTATCTTATTCTTTGTAACTATTTTGGTTCAAAAATTTCTAAAGCAAGTATTTGACATATCAAAAACATCCGCTAACATATCAAAAACATCTTCTAAATATTTGACATGAATTTACATTCGCTTGGTAATGAAAAAACTTACGAATCTTAGATTGAGGGACCATTTGGTCCATACTGGAATTTTCATCCAAAATAATAATTTTATCTTATCCTTTGTAACTATTTTGGTTCAATAATTTCTAAAGCAAGTATTTGACATATCAAAAACATCTTCTAAATATTTGACATGAATTTACATTCGCTTGGTAATGAAAAAATGTACTATTGACCAAATGGTCCTCTAATCTAAGATTCGTCATTTTGTATTTTTCTCAGTCCTGAATAAAGTTAGAAAATTTAATTTTCGCACATAACATTGTTTTATTAAAAGACCCCATTAGCAGAAAAATTTAGTCAGTATATATCACCGTTCCAAAGTTACAAGGGAAAACAGAAAAAATTTGGACCAAATGGTCCTAATCTAACAGCAGGGTTAATAAATAAGGTGATCTTCAATAGGGCCAGGCAGATTTTAACAGTTCACGTCGGTTATGTTGTTCTACCTTCCGTTCATTTTTCTGTTATTTATATTTCCGACAATTGAGACAATCACCATGGCAAGTTCCGATGTCGAGCAACACGTGCGAATAATACGACTTTATTATCAAAATGGGTGTTCTCTTCTGGTAACGCTGCGCGCGACGACGCACATTTTTGAAAAAATGTGTACATCAACAAGCATTGCCGGATTTAGTACGATGCCAATCAATATCAAGTGCAATTCTTATTCAGAATACCATTGTTTGGTCTGGAATATGGTCCGTCAACGTAGAGCGTTATCTATCTGTGGTTCCATTTCATCAGGACGTCGGTACGTGCTACGCAGCCGATGCCACAACGGACATTCTGCACGACCGATTTAAGAATTATCTCATGCAGAGGCGACGTGAACTGGCAACAGACACCGCGCGATTTAACCCACTTAGACATTTTCTTGTGGGGTTTCCTTAAGTCGCAGATCCATGCCAATAGACCATAAATACCAGTGCACTCAGACAACGTAGCCCGTCCCATCGTTCAAATTTGGCCTGATATACACCGAAGCCGCGACAGTCGTTTGAATGACGGCACATTCCCCACAGAATGTTTTTGATAGGCCTTTCAAATAAAACAAAGAATTCGGTGATATCTCACACGCAACTCGTTTCATTAAATTTTAGCATCCTCTGTTGGAATATCCTTTCAGATGTGCCACCGAAGAAAATGATGTTTGTAGTGCAGATTTGACGAGTGCCAGCTTTATTTTCTGTTTCTGTTGTCTCTGGTTGTACTAACCGAATTCCGTAAAAAGGCTCCATGTGTTTCTTACGTTTTCGTGATCCAGACTAGTTTGTTGCATATTGAGAAGTGTTTTGCAGCAATCATACATTTGCAATAAATATGTGCATATTGCCTTGGACAATAGAGAAATAGAAAAGAGCCGCTATGCCTCTCTTCGCGGTCTCTAGATGACGACCGGGTAGTAGGCAATTTCATCGAGTTTGAGTTGCTTTTGTAATTTAGTCTTTGGTTGGACAGAAATAAAAGGGAATGCGTATTTTCGTTCGCTACGAACAACATAAACCATAATTTAGCTGTCATTAGTACCAACCAAACACTTTTAAACTTAGTTTGCTGCATGGTTTATAATCTGTATGTCCTCATTCTACATCATTACCCTAGTACCTTATCGATCAGCTGCCACAGAAACTACCTGCTTGGACTCATCATTGGGAGTTTAATCTCTTCCTAAACGAGGGCTCTGCTTTCCATACCTTCCGATATTTTTGGTTGTCTCTCCACCTAAAAATTTGTAAGTATTAAGGGTTATAACCAATACAAAAATAGAAGCAAACAGTCAACGATGATAAACAGTGGAAACAACAAATTTAACATTCTTTAGCAAATTGGTGTTGTATAGAAAATGGGCTAAAGGGCTAAAGAAAAACTCAAAACGCGTGGACATTACGCGCTTTTGCGAAGAAGCGCCAATTAAATTTTTTTCGCGTTTTTCGAAGTCGAAAGTGCTAAATCTAGCCCCAAAAGAGCCAAATTGGCATCACTGGACAGCAACAGCTGACTTTTTATTTTTGTTTCATTCACTTCAGTCATGGTACAATAATATGTACATGGTAAAGTCATTAGAACAGATGTTTATTTTTTTCATATGATATTGCGCTTTAGTTGTCAAACTCACATGTATTTTGTTTTTGTACTCTTTTGTATTTTTGTTTTGTTGGTATGTATTTGCTTAGGGTTTGACAACTGAAGCGAATATAAAACAAAAATAAAGTGCCTGTTGTTGCTGCCTACAACAGCAACAACGCGTCCCGCTACTACCATGTAGATACTATTGTACCATGGCTTCAGTTGTCAAAATCTACACAAATGCAACCAGCAACACAAGCATGGTACAATAATAAGCTTGTTTTTTATTCTCTGCTAAACTAATTTATCGACGAATTTGTATGGAACTCTACACGAAGACATACCAACAAGACAAGAATGGAAAAGAGAACAAAAACCAAATACAAATGAGTTTGACAACTGAAGTGAAATGTCACATAAAAAAAATTAAATCAGCTGTTCCAACGACTTTACCATGTATATATTATTGTACCATGAACACAAGACTGTAAAAGTGTGGAAAAAAACAAAACACATGAAAACAAAATGTAATGAAAAATCCAAAACACATGAGCAAGGTAAAATTATCTATAATTCATCTAATTCATCTTTTCCGTGGTTAAGCTGTCAGATTCAATTGTGTTTCTTTTTGTTTGTTAATAAAATTCAAAGAATTTCAATCAAAATGTAATTTAATGTCATAGACTTTGTATCAAGTAAGACAAACTTATACAATTTTTCACATTTTGTGTACGTAGTAATTTTGACAGCATACCCACGGAATTGCTAATTCGACTACCTAATATATAATTCTACCATGCACATGAGTTTGACAACTGAATCCAAAAATCAGGTGTATAAATGACATTCCCGTGTACATATTAAGCGTGTTTTTTAATTTCCGCTAAACTTATTTTTCGACGACTTTGTGTGGGAAGCCGCTTAAAATCGCTTAATAGGCCTGTTTTTATTCCCTACAGAACTAATTTTTGACCACTTTGTATGGGAGCTAAGCGATATTAAGCGATTTTAAGCGGCTCCCCATTAGAGTGTCCAAAACCGAAAAACCGGTGAAATGGGGTTTTTTATATTAACCGTGGGCCGGTTATTTTAAAAACATAGTTTTCAAACAAACCGAAAACCGGTTATTTGACGTCGGTTAAAAAAAACTTAATAATAAATTATATGCTTTTCGAATTTTAAGATTAAGGATTAAGAAACATGATTCCTATTTTTAAATATAATTTTATGCTTCAATAAGTTATAAATGACACTTCGAAACAATTTGTTTATTCAAATATCAAAATGATTTTATGATTTTAGACGATTTATTCTGTATCGTTTCAGAAAGTGCTATAGATAATATTTTGACAATATTCAATAACTTTCATCCTAATCACCCCTGTTCTACAAACAATTAGGTCTGAAAACGGCGGAAAAACAGTCTGAAGGTGTTCTGCGCACAAATTTCGAAAACAAAACGTTGTAAAAACAGTTTAGGAATGTTCTTCAAAACAATTCATCTGTTTTTTGGCCGTTTTGAAATAGGAACAAAACACACGAGCTAAAGTAAACTGATTTTAGTTTTTTTATATGAAAGAAAGAACTTTTTACCACAAAAACTCTAAAAATAAAATAATTTATGTGTTTTCTATTGACATGATACGTTTAATGTAGTACTTTTTCGATATTTTGCACAAAAATACTTAATTAAAGTGGAGTGTCACTATTTTCTTATGTCGGAGTTTGTTTTTCTTCTAACTCTTCCTTGTTTTGTTTTCGTTTTGCGTCTGGGAAAAAAAATAGAGTTGCCAATATGTCTGAAATTATGTCATTGTTAAATGATTCAAGATATAAGTTCGTAATAGGGATGTAAATCTCTTAATAATGGTAATTAATAATTTGAACAACATTTATAATGATGTTAGAGTTTATTACAATTAATATAATGAACAAAATTTGTTACGTGCTCGCACAAAATATATTGGTAGAAATATATATGGTAACCATAGTTGTGTAGAAACATATGTTTAAATGTAAACAAAACGACAGAAAGAAGAAGAAGAAGAAGCAACAAAAAGAGAATCAACCTGCAAACACCAGCGAAAATGTAAGTATTTGTGAAAAATTGCATAATTATTAATGAAAACAGTATTTTTTGTAGGGGAAAACATAAGAATACCTCGCAGGAAGGAATTTTGTTGAAGTTTATGCAAGCGCACCAGGATTTAGCGAGAGGATTTATGAAGGGCGACAGAGTACAACAGGAGCAGTTATGGTCGCAACTTACAGCGGAATTAAACGCCTCTGGACCACCAATCAAAGACGAAGCAACTTGGAAAAAGGTAAGTACCTAAATTATTATTAATATATTTTTATATTATGATTATTTCCCATAGAATTGGTCGGATTGGAAAGCCAATATTAAGCGGAAACTCGCCCACAATAAAATAGAAGTAAGGCAAACGGGAGGTGGCCCGTTCAATCAATTTGTGATGTCTCACACAGAAGAAGAGGTGGCCAATATTTGTGGACTATACACCTCTGTGGATGGTATAACTGGTGCCAAAAGTTTTGGAGTGAGCGATGAGTGCGTGATGCCTTCTACATCAGCCAATAGTATGCCTTCTACATCAGGCAATACCAGTAAAAATATTTCCAACTCCGAACAGATGTCAGCAGCCAAAGAAAATGTTGCGCCCTTTAATATAGATGAAGTGGTCTCATATATTTGAAGAACCAGCTACTACCGGAAAGCGCCAAATAGAACATTCTCCGCAGCGTCCATCCCCAAAGAGAAGAAAGGTTTTAAATGATGTAAGTGGGATAATGGAGGAAGAATCAAACAATTTCAAAATGTTAGGAGAAAAAATTTAACAAATCTGCGACCTTGGCGAAAGGCAGTATAGATATATGAAGAGAAGCTTCGACAAATTCGATAAAAACACAGCGAGCCAGACAAAATCGGTTCATAATATAGACAAAACTCTGAAAGAGATGCTAGAAGAAACTAAGAGGCATAACCTCCAATTAGAAAAAAGTTTAGTTGAAAAAAATAAACTAAAGCTTCAACTACTTGAAATAGAAAAAATTAAACTAGGGTTGCAAAGCCCATAATAGTAATCTAGTTGTATATTTATATTTATGTAGTTTTTTGAAATACATGTGATAATGTTTAAAACAAAAACTAGCACTAGTTTCATTACAGAGAGTCAGCGATTCTATCTCTAACACTTATTGCATTACCGCTACTTGTTTTCGATGTTTCTATATCATGTTCATCATTTGTAAGTCCACCTTCCTCGTTCAGATGAACATTAAAATGTTTGCACACATTATGCAATGCTGTACAGACATTAATGATTTTCACAGCTTTTGATGGTTGGTAATGAAGAGAATCTTGTTGTAAGCATCTAAAGCGACTTTTTAGGTTTCCTATAGTTCTCTCAACAATATTACGAGCGGAAGTGTGCTTCTGGTTGAAACGATGCTGCTTCGTACCAAATCTTGGATCTTTATATGGTGTCATTAGAAATGGTTCCAGACCATATCCAGAATCTCCAAGAAGCCAACCATTTTGACCATTTCTTTGGTGAAATTCCCTATAATAGCTTCTGGCTTCGCTTAACCTCCACACAAATGCATTATGGCATGAACCGGGGCGACAGGCATCAACAGCACGTATTCTCATATTACTATCGCAAATCTAATAGTAAGTAAATAAGTAAAAGTAGTAGTAAGTACATAAAGAAAATACTTACAATCATTACGTTTAGTGCAAAATAGCCTTTTCTATTAAAATAAAGGGATTCATCCGAAGGCGGCTTTATAATTTTAACGAAAGTCCCATCAATGCACCCTATAACTCCAGGCATTCCATTTTTCCTAAAAAAGTAATTCTTTGAGGAAGCAACCTCTTCTTCAGACATTTCCAATTTTATCCATTTAGGACATACATATTGTTCCAAAGCATTCACCACCTTCCATAATATCTTGCAGAAAGTACTTCGTCTTCTAAGGGCTGCTGCCAGTTGTATTTTCGCAGGTATGGAGCTTCGAACTAGGTGCGGTTCTATGTCCGATAATACCGACAAAAATGCTTCCTTATTAAGTCGATAGAAGGAAATAAATCTAAAAAGATTATACAAAATTACTGTAACTATCGCCGTAAAACAACGTATTTATTTTCTTACACCGTATCCGGAACATCCATCGGATCCGAAATATCTCTTAAAACTTTTCTCTTAATTCGTTGTTCTTTCATTTTCCGATTATGCATTATTATGACACTTAACAAAAATCCAGCAGGCATTTTGATTTTAAATGTTTGATTTTCTCAATGTTTTCACTTTTGCATAACTGAATAAAACTTCAACTTGTGTCTTCTTCTTTTATCCTTTTGTTTGCAGACAAACAGCAGATTTCTTGCACAAAACTGATTTCGAAAAAATGAAAACGTACTGACTGCAGAACATCATGTTTTGAAAACATCAAATATTTCTGTTTTGAAAACGGCGACTGTTTCTGTTTTTAAAATCGTTTCTGTTTTGTTTTTGGTCTGTTTTGTAGAACATGGGTGAATATTAGGTTTTCAATTTAAGAAGGGTGTGGATCAAGGCTCCAATACTTGGATACCAAGAGTAATAAGAAATGGGGAGGATTTATTAGTGGATTGGTACCAAAACCAACTGCTTCTGGAAGGGTTATCAATTATCACTCCAAACACCCGAAATTAATGGTTATCAATATGGCAAGAAACCTAATAAAGAGAGTTTTGAAGATAAGTGACGGGAATTTTCACTATATTAATGGACAGCAATTTTCCAATAGGGTTAGTCAATAAGGCAATATGAAAATAATGGACAGGATAACCAAAACCCACAGGTGGAACCGAAAAAGTTTAAATCATTATCTTATGGGCCAGGATTTTCTGAGCGATTAGAAAAATATGTGATACTAATAGTTACAAAATGGGCCATAAAACAACACATACACTAGGTAGATTGTTTAGTAAAACCAAAGATAGAATAGATGAAATAGATATGTAATATAGTATACAAAATACCTTCTAGAGGAAATGATAGAGAAAATTCCAATATGGTACGAGTATATGTAGGTACAATTAAAAATAAACTTAAGACTCGAATTGAAGGACATAAATCAGATCAAAACAGCATTAACACCACACTGTGCAAATTTAAATCATTTTGTAGATACGTCAGTTTTGAATAGGGAAAATAATTATAAACGTCGATTTATGTTAGAAATGTTACAGATAATAAGGACTCCAATAGCGAAGAGAATAAACTTTAAAACAGATGCGGATAATGTAGAGAATTGTAGTTAGTAAAAGGTAAAATTTCACCGAAAATTGTTTGATGTATCATTGAATTTGTCATTAGGTAACATTTTTAATATATCAGGATGTAACTTCTTGAATTTACCATTATCCACATACTTTTTGGGGCCGTCGGTGGGGAGCTACTATTGTGCATGAGACCGTGAGTTCGATCCTTGCTCTGACCACCTTAAATTTTTTCCGACGGCGGTAACCTCGCTTAGTGACGGTAAAACACTATCGAGTACTTAGCCATGAAAAAGCTTCTCAAAATACCGTTCGGAATCGGTACTAAATTGTACGTCCCAATCGGTGAGTGTAAAAATAGAACGCGCACAGCTCACTGGTTTGTGAGAAGCCCTCCCTAATCTCTTCATGGGATGTAACGGGAAAGCATTTATTTTTGTTTTATAAACTTTTTTCAACCAAATTATTTTTCTGGCTGTAATTTAGAGGACATGGGACTGTCCGTGGAGGTGGAAAGTTTCTGATTGCCATTCACTTGGGAGTGGCCAGAAATGATTCCTTCATTGGGCAGTCCAAGCAGCTCACTACTTCCACGCAGTATGTCCTGGGCAATGGCTTTTCGGAAACCTCCGTTAGCTGGGTAGAGTGAGAAGGCGAAACAAATGAGCATCAAATCAGGTTTAGTAGGTGACTGATGTCACTGAAGCTCATCAAACAATCGGGCACATTCTTTTGTCCTTAGAAGGCGGATGAGCCAAACATACGGGCCAACGGCGGATAGAAACTAAAAGAAGAAAATCCAGGTTCAACATATCGCATCCTGGTCAGCGTCTGATCCATAATGGGCGGCTGCAATCAAATATCCTGGCAGTAGGTAACATGAAAAAACCCGGTGGACTGGGTTTGCCTCCCGCCACTGTTCATAATGGCATTGAAAATACAAAAACGAAACAGAAAACATAAACAACCCCTATTTGTTGACGACCCCCGCAAACGTTATAAGGACCACGATTTGCGGATATGCACTTGGAATGTAAGAACTCTATATAGATCCGGTGCAAGTATCCAACTGGCAGATGTCCTCGAAAGTTATAAGTCTGACATTACCGCTATCCAGGAACTGCGATGGACAGGACATGGCTGCACAAGAAAAAGAAACTGCGATATATACTACAGTTGCCATGAAAAAAAACATGAATTTGGTTGCGGATTTGAGTTGGCAAAAGACTGCGGCATCTAGTCTCTAGGTTCAATCCCGTGAGTGAACGAATAGCCACAATCCGCATAAAAGCGAAATATTTTTATATTTCCCTAATTTGTGTGCATGCCCCGACAGACGAGAAAGATGATGATGCCAAAGACATATTCTATGAGCTCCTAGAGGAAACGTATGACCGCTGCCCTGGCCATGACATTAAGATTGTACTAGGAGACTTTAATGCCAAAGTAGGAAGGGAGAATGTGTTTAATCCAACTATTGGCAATTTCAGTCTACATGCTGACAGTTCCGACAACGGTATGAGACTGATTGACTTTGCCGCGGCAAAAAACTTGGTCATTAGTGGTACAAGATTCCAGCATAAAGACATCCACAAGGCTACTTGGGTATCCCCTGATCAAAGAACTAAGAACCAAATTGATCACGTGGTAATTGATGGAACGCACTCATCCAGTGTAATGGACGTACGAGTGATCAGAGGAGCTAACATCGATTCTGATCACTACCTGGTAGCAGCAAAGGTTCGCACAAGATTAAGTAGAGCGAAAATCGTACGAAACCAGACGCAGAGGAAGCTCGACATCGGAAAGCTGCAATTACCAGAGGTAGCCACAGCCTACTCAAGGAAGATCTCGCAACTTTTGGCACAGAACCCACCCCCTCCCGATGACGATCCTGATGCGCAGTGGAAACCCATTTCCGACTCTATAAAATCTGGCGCAACAACCGTACTTGGTTTCGAAAAACCGCTTCGCAATAAACCGTGGTACGATGAAGAGTGTCGCATAGCAAATGACGAAAAGAACGCTGCACGTATGGTAATGCTTCAGTCAATTGCAACGCGAGCTGCAACTGAGCGGTATAGGGAGAAAAGAAGGAGGTAACCCGTCTCTTTAGGCGTAAGAAACGGCAGTGGAGAAAGCGCGAGAGTGAGAAAATTGAGACATACAGAAGGAAGAACGAAGGCCGAAAATTCTACCAAAAAGTTAAAAACAGAACTAATGGACATGGTTCAGGGCCCCCCTTCTGTAAAGACAAGGACGGAAATCTCGTCGCAGATGTGCAGAGCATGTTGGGAATATGGAGAGAGCATTTCTCCGCGCTACTAGTACCTGAGATATCCGATGACGATGGGACAATCGATCACAATATGGACGACGACGTCGATTGCCCCCCTCCTAACCAAGACGAGGTCAGAACAGCTATTTCCCGGCTTAAGAACGACAAAGCCGCAGGAGCCGATGGATTACCGGCTGAGCTGTTTAAGGCTGGCGGCGATGAGCTGATAAGGTGCATGCATCAGCTCATTAGCAAAATTTGGTTAGATGAATGCATGCCCGGCGATTGGAGTCTCAGTGTACTATGTCCCATATTTAAAAAAGGTGACCCGAGTATCTGTGCCAACTACCGTCGAATAAGCCTTTTATCCATAGCATATAAGGTTCTATCAAGTATAATGTGCGAAAGACTAAAACCAATTATCGCTGACCTGATTGGACCATACCAGTGTGGCTTTCGACCGACCGACCAGATTTTCACGCTACGCCAAATCCTGGAGAAGACACACGAAAAACAAATCGACACCTATCATATATTTATGGATTATAAAGCGGCCTTCGATAGTCCGATACGGGAGAAACTCTATGAAGCAATGTCTGAGCTTGGATTCCTGCAAAACTCATACGCCTTTGCAGGATGACCTTGACGAACACCAAATCCGCAGTGAAAGTTGGTAAGGATCTTACCGAACCTTTCGAAACTAAGCGAGGGCTCAGGCAAGGCGACACCCTATCGTGCGATCTCTTTAACATCTTAATGGAGATCATTATGAGAAAAGCTGCAGTCAACATGAATCAAACCATTAGCAGCAAAAGTCACATGCTGCTCGCGTATGCTGATGGTATAGATATCATTGGGCGCACAATTAGAGAAGTTACTGCGGTTTTTTTGAGAATTGAGAAGGAGTCAGCAAAAGTGGGTCTGACGGTAAATGAGGACAAGACAAAATTAATGGTTTCAACGAGCAGGGCCTCCACGCGATTAGACCAAAGCGTGAACGTTGATAACCGTTATAACTTCGAGGTAGTGGACGAATTTATATACCTCGGATCTGCCGTGAATCAAGCGGAGAATTGTGCTTGCGAATAGATGTTATTTTGGGCTAAGCAAGCACTTTAGAGATAAAGCCCTCTCTCGAGTAACAAAAGTCCAGCTGTACCAGACTCTCATTCACCCTGTCTTGCTTTATGGCGCAGAATCCTGGGTCCTATCGCAAGCAGACGAAACATCTGTAGGAGTCTTCGAGAGAAAAATATTCCGAAAAATTTATGGCCCTATAGTGCACAACGGCGAGTATCGGCGACGCATGAATCATGAACTGTATGAGCTTTATCCTGACATTGATATAGTTAAGCGGATCAAGATAACGCGATTGCGCTGGCTAGGCCATGTCAGTAGAATGGATGAAGATGAACCAGCGCGAAGGGTTTTCGAAACCGAACTCGAAGGAAGACGAAAAATAGGAAGACCAAGACTCCCGGGATCACAGTTGACGAATCCCTGCGTACACTTGGTATTGCCAACTGGAGAGATAAAGCAAAAGATCGAACTGGTAGGCGAAATATGTTATCTTCGTTTTGTAAGGTCCCTGACCCCCGGGGTTGTCCGAGACCGGATAAGTAAGTAAGTAAGTAATTTAGAGAAACTATTTCTAGAAAAATGTTTTCTGGCTGTAACTTAAAACATTTTTCATATGACAAGAAAATTTCTTCAATTGTTTAAATTTTTTCTTTTTTGCTATTGTTGTGTTTTCAAATGACATCAGGAAAATTGTTTGTTTATTAATTCAATTCGTTTTTAGTTAATAATTGTGTTTATCTTCCTGACGATGCTACCCAAAGGGCAGCAAAAATTATTTGAGAAAACGACCAAACGCTCGAACATTTTAATTTTGAATATAATACGAAATTTTGAGTTTTAATCACAATTGGTCGCTAAACAAATATTTTGGAAGTGCTACATGTGCAATTTAATGTAAAACAAAAAAACGAAAATTGAAAACCGGTTTCTTAAAAAACGAATTTTTTGAACCATCCGAAAACCGGTTTTTAAAAAGTCGTCGAACATGAGTTTAGTTTATTAGTTTACTTTGAGCGTGTTTTTTTATTCCCTGATAAACTAAATTTTCGACCACTTTGTATGGGAAGCTAAGCGATATTAAGCGGTACCACATACAAAGACGTCGAAAATTAGTTTAGCAGGAATTGAAAAACAAGCTTTTTATCTATAATAGATATAGAGCGCCCATTGTCAACTTTGTTCACTAGGTACCAGTGTTGCCATTTTGGTCGGATCCGACCAAATTTGGTCGGAAAAAATTTAAAATTTTAAATTTGGTCGGATGGTCGGACCAATTCAATTTTGGTCGGTTTTTGTCTCTAATCACAAATTATTTTTTGCTCTACATAGTTTACTTAAAATCTCATATATTTTATCTTAAAATTACTTTCTCCACACTGTTTACCATTTACCAATAAATTATGCACTTCGATGACTGGTAAGTAGTTATTAACGACGTTTATATTAGAACTATGCGATACGTTCACCGAATTCCGCTGTTGGCCATTAAATTATAAACGACGTTTAGCTTAATTTAGTGACAACGATTTGTGTTATGCTTCTTCGCCCTATTTCTTATGAATGTCAGCATTTTGGAAAAAACATTGAATAGGAAAACAGTAAAACATTCTGCATGTGCATTAGAGGATTGAACTATGGATAAGTAAGTATAAATATTAATCAACAAAATCTTTTTTTATTAATAAACATCTATTTTAGATACATAACAAAAAAGAAAAAAATGGAAGCAGTAACCGAAAACAACAATGAGGCAGCTTGTAGGTAAAGTTTAAAGGTCTGCAACGAATAACATTTTCCTGCATATGTGAAACTCGAAGTCGGATAGAGCAAATACACGTACTCTCTCTCAGAGCGCAAGCAGTGAAAGAGAAGTAATCGCTTGTTTGGCAAATACGAACGAGTAAGTAGCCGCAGCAATATGTGTACCAAAGAAAGAGAACATATATATATGTGAAGAGCAAAGACAAAGTACAACAAATATTATGTTCACTTCACATGGTACCACGAGTATTTGCAAATTATGTATGTATGTATGTATGAATATGTATAACAAAGCTGAAAGAACTACAGTGTTGTTGATGATGACGATGATGTTTTGCATGAATTTTATGTTATTTAAAATAATTTACAGCCAATGTCTATTATTGCACATTGTATACATAGTGCTAGGAAATAAACATAAAAAATATTTTATATCACATATATATATATATACTTATATATATACAGTGGACGTCCACTAGTACGAATTATATAATGTCAGGCCTTTTCGTAATGTTGGAAAATTCGTATTATTGGACTACAGTTTTTCCTGCTTTTATATAATAAAACACATGCAGATAGTTTAATTTAAATTAGTTTTTTATTTAAAACAAAAAAACTTAAAAAACATTAAAGTACAAGTCAAATCAATAGGTGTTAAAACATAAACAAGAGGTGCGCCTTCTGTTGTCTTACAGTGCAAATGGTTGACTTAGATAATCCGTACTTGCTACAAATTTCATATAGATATTTTCCACTTTCACTGTCTTCTATAATTCTTAACTTATTTTGTAAAGAAATTTGCTTCTGTTTGACTTCTTTTACCTTAAACATTTTGTATGTATCAAAAATAGGACACGCGACATACGACACTTGTTATCCCTATAAAATTTCGTACCAATTGACTATTTTCCAATTGACCGCAGAAAAAAACAAGTAAAAAACTTCAAAGTAAAACTTATAACAAAAAATACAGTTATTCGTATTATGGAATAGCAAGAAATTTTTTATTCGTATTATAGAACTGCCAATGCAAAAAATTTGCCATTCGTACTATTGGAAATTCGTGGAAACGAAAGTACGTACTATTGGACGTCCACTGCATATATATATATAGTATATTATATATATATACATATATATATATATATATTATATTTTATATATCCAATTAAAATACTAAACTAAAAAATGTTTACATTGCATTATAATTTTCTTGATTTCGAGTAGTGTTCAACTATTTTCTTTGCTCACTGTAGTATAACACTACAAGCAAATTATGTTGAATTTGTCAAACTGCACGTTGTACATGTAGTTACTACGTGGTACTACATTCAGTTTACACGTCGCGGCATACTCGATGTGATCGCTCTCGGTATGTTTAAACATGAGCAAAAAAGAAACATATACAGTCTGGCAGTGACCACAGACGACTAACAGCAAGTAGTTATTCGACGATTTGTTGTTCTCTTAAATGAGTACCATTTTTTTGCCACACTTCGGATAAGTGTTCATCGTTTGCCACTGCACGTGTACTACGCAAATACAAATGGATTTGTGCAGACCTTTAGTAAAGTTGTTTAAAGTAACAAATTTTGATAAAATAATGAATCTTTTTGTTTACAGTGATGAAAATGTGTTTGCTGATAATCCGCAATGTTCTAAAAGGAAATTTAGAACAGAATGGCTTACTATTTTCGAATGGCTGCAGGAAAGGGATGGTACTCCATTTTGTACTGCATGCTCCAAACCACTTGCTGCACATTTGATACATCTGAAAAATCATGAAAAGACAACAACGCATGTACAAAACTATGACACCAAAAAGAAACATTTGCATATCAGTAATACATGTAGAATTCACGTTGGTCATGTTTTGCATTACGCACAATTTCCCTTTCATATTGATGGACTATCTTCCTGCATTATTGGTTGAGTGCTGCCCGGACTCTGCAGTTGCAAAACTAGTGCATTGAGGATGGACAAAGGCCATAGAAATAGCAGACAATTGGAAAGCAGGCAAGGAATGATGTAATATCCACATTACAAACAACAAAAGTTTCTTTAATTGTGGACGGAACTACCGACCTTTCTGCGAAGAAATGGTTTGTTTTAATCGCGCGTTATGTAAATTCAGCGTTTGAAATCCAAGATAAGTTTCTGACAATGTTGGGATTAACTAAGTCAGACGCGCAGTCAACATTTGATAAAATTAAAGAATTTTTTGTGTTATGTGAAATTCCTTTCAAAAACCTAATCGGATTGTCAACAGACTGAGAAAATGCTATGTCTGGTAATGTTAGAGACCTTAAGGCGTTATTTGAAAAAGAAGTAAAGGGGTTTTCAACAGAGACGCTACAAAAGTAAATCGATAGTCACAGCAAACGACGCCATATTTTTTCCCGCTCTTTTGACATTTCTCTTCAGTAAGGTTTGCCATTTCATCATGGAAAGATATACGAGCCAACAACGAGTCGAAATTATTAAAATTTACTACCGAAATTTGGAGTCAGTGGCCTCAACTTTAAGAGGCCTCAACAATCAGCGATGAGACTCATTTCTGGCTGAATGGCTTCGTCAATAAGCAAAATAGGCGTTATTGGTCAGACAGCAATCCACACGTAATCCATGAGTCATCATTGCATTCCGAAAAAAATTCGGTTTGGTGCGGTTTGTGCCGGCGGCGTCATTGGGCCGTATTTCCGTGATGATCAAGACCGGCACATTACTGTGAACGCGAATCGCTACCGTTCAATGATAACCGAATATTTTTGGCCCCAATTGGATAATATGGACTTGGAGGACATGTGGTTCCAACAGGACGGCGCCACACAGCGAATGCCACAATCAATTTATTGGAAACTGTCGCTGATGCTCATGTTTGTTATTGTATTTACTTATATTTTTTGTTTCTATTCATTTGTTTTTTTTGTCATATTGTTATTATTTGGTTGTTTATGATCATTAACTCGTTATTATTGTTTGTCTATAATGATCATTTGTTTGAGTTCTATTTAAGTCCCTTTTTTGTCGTCATTTGTTTACGACTTACCGCAGTTCCCCCTTTTTCCCTACATTGTACTTGTTGTGTTGGAAAGGAACTGTTAAGTTTTGTAAACAAGTGCAATGTAGGGCTCCAGCAAAGCAGTTGTTCAGCTGTTAAATCAGTTTGTTGGGGATAAAGACTGCGGTAAGTAGTGTTGGTTTATATTTGTGTTAATTTTATTATAGTTATAATTTTTTTTAGAAATAAACCCTGCCCTACTAGAATTAAGCACATATTGCCGTGTTTGTATTTCGGGAGTTAAATTCGCTATCCCCGCAGGAATAACTCAGGTCGCAGCCAGCGACAAATTTTATTTCGCATAACTTTGTGCGACTTTGTTGTTTTTTGCCTTTTGCCGATTGCCATTTAGATGTCCATGCAGCGTTCACCTCCAAGAAGAAGCCCGCGGAACCTGACAATTGCCGATTCGTTGCCCTCCTCAGTAAGTACACTCAACAGTTCCATGCTTGCCGGAACAAATGAAATTGTGAATGTGGCCCATATGCCGCCGGAGCCCAATACAAGTTCCTCTACTGCCGGAACATCATCCGTGTTCTTCGCCACTGCCGAGACGATTCAGACGGCGTCAGGTAAACATAATCCTGGCCCTAATTTGTTGCTGTCGCATATACCGCCACCGTTGACTCCAGCGCCAGGTGTAATGACGTCCAGCTCCAACTTAGTTGCCCAGCCAGCCATGGAAAGCCTTCAGCATCAAATCGATGTTTTGCAGGCGCAACTTTTAAATGCCCAACGAGCCCTGAAAGCAGCTTCAACTACAAATAACTTGAGCATTTCAACAACTATGACGACATCGAGTAGCACAGCACCAGTTATGTCGGTTAACAGTGTCGCCGGTAGTTCCAATAGCAGTGGACCAGAGGACATTTTAGATCGTCGGGATCCATCGCCATTTTCCTTTGCAAGTAATGGCGCCACAGTGGCTCCATGCTATGGAAATCAGCAGCATCGGTTAGCAGCGCAGTCGCTAAATGTACAGCAGCCGACAGCGACGTATCAGATGCTGCCAGCGCCGTATCAGATGCAGAATTCAGTGCCGATAGCGAGAAAAATTGTTGACCTACCGGAATTTAATGGCACCCCAGCAGATTGGCCGATGTTTTCATCTGCTTTTGATCACTCAACGGCCGCATATTTGTACAGCAATTTTGAAAATTGTTTGCGTTTGCAAAAGGCATTGAAAGGTGAGGCCCGGGAGTGCGTCAAGTCTCTGCTTATCCATCCAAATAATGTTCCCACTGTTATTGAGCAACTGAAATTACAGTATGGTCGCCCGGAATTGCTGATAAGATGCCAGCTGCAACAAGTACGAGAATTTTTGCCAATTGGGGAGAATGCTGTGGATAAGCTGATACCATTTGCTGTCAAGGTGAGAAATTTAGCCGCCTTTTTAGAAAATGCAAATGGGCATCACCATTTGTCAAACCCAACTTTGATGGAAGAGTTGGTGCAGAAGCTCCCCATGAGCCGCCGTTTAGATTGGGCCCAATATGCAGCGAATATACGCCAGTGGCCCACTGTTATGGATTTTAGCAATTGGCTCCAAGGTGTAGCTAGTTTGGTACGGAGTATTCAAACGACCAATGTAAGTACCAGTCGCTCAAACAACAGTGAGTCAAAAAAGAAAGTGGTTCATTATACATCAGATGTTCAACGGAAAGAGATACAGTGTCCCCATTGCCGAGGACAACATAGAACATTTGAGTGTAAGAAATTTTTATCATTGAGTGTGCAGAACAGATGGAGTGAAGTGAAAAAGTTGAAGTTATGTTTCTCATGCCTTAATGAAGGACATTCAAGCAGAGATTGCCGCCGGCGTAAAGAGTGTCAAGTGAATAATTGCCGAAGGAAACATAACAAGTTATTGCATGAAGATCAGTCTAAAGCTTCAAGTGAAAATAATACCTCAAATGTATTATCAGCTGATAGTGGTCCGATTGGTGAACCAGTTTTAAGTTGTGTCTCAAGCATAACTGAAAAAAGTGAATTGCTGTTTAGAGTGCTACCAGTGAAACTTTATGGGCCAAATTGTGTTGTGGAGACTTATGCTCTTTTGGATGAAGGCTCATCGGTCACTATGATGGATAGTTCACTGGTGAGACAACTTGGACTTCAGGGAAGACAAAACAAATTAAATTTGAGCTGGTATGGTGGAAAATCGTCTCAAAAGGTAGCCACAGTCGTCGATCTTCATGTGAGTGGTATAAATAAGCAACGGAAATATGCTTTAAAATGTGTTTATGGTGTTTCAAATTTGAAGTTGCCCAATCAGACTTTCAATGCGGACTTGATAAAGAATCATGGCATTCCTATAGCCTCATATGGTGATGTGGCTCCAAAATTGCTCATTGGATTGGACCATTGCCACTTAGGATTGCCCGATGAGATAGTTCCGTTCATGTCCGTATATGATCCAATTGGGTTTTTGTGCCATTTCATGATAACTGCAAAATTGTTATTGAGAGAAATTTGGAGAAGCAACACACGTTGGGACGAAAAGTTGCCTGAGGGACTAGAAGTGATCTGGGATAATTGGCGGCAGGAGCTGAATAACGTTGCTCATGTCCATGTACCACGTTTTTATTTTGGAAATGGTATGCCTGGTGTGTTGGAGCTACATGTATTTGTCGATGCCAGTGAAGACGCATTTGGTGCCGTGTCATACTGGCGATATATAACAGCTGGTGGAGAAATTGGTGTCTCCTTTATTTCAGCTAAGTCTAAATGTGCTCCAATGAAGACCATGACTATTCCCGACTGGAACTACAAGCTGCCGTAGTGGGAACAAGATTGATGTGCACTATATTGGAAGAACACTCACTCAAAGTTGCCCGTAGTATTTGTTGGAGCGATTCTACAACTGTTGTAAATTGGATTGGATCTGAAAGCAGAAGATATAAGCCATTTGTTGCCCATAGAATAACAGAAATATTGGATTCCACTCGCCCGGATGATTGGAGATGGTTGCCCACAGATCTTAATGTTGCAGATGAGACTACCAGAATGAAAAGCAAAGTTGACTTTTCTAATGAGACACGATGGTTCCAGGGGCCTCAATTTCTTTATAGCCACGAAGATGTTTGGCCAACGCCTGTTTCTAGAGTACAAGATGATTCCTGCGAAGAAGAACTGCGCCCTAAATTTGCATTACTGGTTGGTTCAAATTTAATCATTGATTTTAATCGTTTCTCTTCATTTCTCAGGCTAAAACGTACTATGGCATGGGTACTGAGATTTGTTGATTGCTGCCGTAAGAGAAAGATTAATAATAACACAGCTTGCCTGACTGCTATCGAATTGCGATCTGCAGAAACAATTCTCTGCCGGCTCGCACAAGAGGAGAGTTTTGCGGACGACTTCAAAATTTTAAGATCTGGTGGTAAAATACCGAAATGTAACGACCTGTATTCCCTTTCGCCATATATTGATGAAAACAATTGTCTCCGAGTATATGGTCGTATCGATGCTGCCAGCTGGTTACCACTAGATTCCATGCCCCCCCATCATTTTGTCCTCCAATCATTACCTGACCCAACTTATTGTGGCTCATGTGCATACCAACATGAAACATCAAAACTTTGAAGCTACATTGGGTGAAATAAGAAGAACGTTTTGGATTCAACGACTTAGGAGTGCTCTTAATAAGTGTGTCTCAAATTGCAATATTTGCAAAATTCGTCGTGCCACTCCAGTACCGCCATACATGGGTCCCTTGCCAACGGACAGACTGACTCCATATGTGCGGCCATTTACATACACTGGTGTGGATTACTTTGGGCCAGTCAACATAACTATTGGACGTCGCCACGAAAAGCGGTGGGTAGCTCTGTTCACCTGCCTAACTATCAGAGCAGTGCATTTGGAGGTGGCCTTTGACCTTTCAACAGATGCTTGTATCTTGGCAATAAGAAATTTTATAAATCGGCGTGGTACCCCATTGAAGATACGCAGTGATAATGGGAAGAATTTTGTTGGTGTCGACCAAGAGGCTAAGCGGTTCGAGGAAGTCTTTGACGTGGCTCGAATCCAAGATGAGTTGTCTTCAAAGGGCATAGACTGGCAGTTCAATTGCCCACATAATCCGGCAGAAGGTGGCATATGGGAACGAATGGTTCAATGTGTCAAAAAGGTTCTACGGGTGACTCTTAAAGAAGTGGCCCCTAAAGAACACACCCTACAAAGTTATCTAATTGAGGCGGAAAACATCGTTAATTCTCGTCCATTGACTCATTTGCCTGTCAGCCATGAGGATGAGGAGCCATTAACGCCTAACCATTTTTTGCTGGGGTCATCGAGTACTGCGCAAACACTAGAGGGAACAGTCGTCGATAAGCCAGCTGTGTTTAAAAAGCAGTGGCGAATATCTCGTCAGCTACGAGACCACTTTTGGAAAAGGTGGATTGTTGAGTATTTGCCTACACTAACGCGCAGGTCCAAGAGGTGCGAGTATACAAAACCTGTGGCTCCTGGTGATTTGGTCCTGATATGCGATCCAGCTGTTTCCCGCCGAGAATGGAAGAGAGGCCGCGTAGAAAAAGTATTCAAGGGAAGTGATGGAGTTATACGTCGATCTGATGTCCGAACGTCTACTGGTGTCCTTAGGCGCCCCGTATCCACGCTTGCTGTTCTGGATTTCGAAGAGTGAATCGAGTCGATCCACGGGGGTGGGAATGTCGCTGATGCTCATGTTTGTTATTGTATTTACTTATATTTTTTGTTTCTATTCATTTGTTTTTTTTTTTGTCATATTGTTATTATTTGGTTGTTTATGATCATTAACTCGTTATTATTGTTTGTCTATAATGATCATTTGTTTGAGTTCTTTTTAAGTCCCTTTTTTGTCGTCATTTGTTTACGACTTACCGCAGTTCCCCCTTTGTCCCTACATTGTACTTGTTGTGTTGGAAAGGAACTGTTAAGTTTTGTAAACAAGTACAATGTAGGGCTCCAGCAAAGCAGTTGTTCAGCTGTTAAATCAGTTTGTTGGGGATAAAGACTGCGGTAAGTAGTGTTGGTTTATATTTGTGTTAATTTTATTATAATTATAATTTTTTTTAGAAATAAACCCTGCCCTACTAGAATTAAGCACATATTGCCGTGTTTGTATTTCGGGAGTTAAATTCGCTATCCCCGCAGGAATAACTCAGGTCGCAGCCAGCGACAGAAACCAAGTTTGGTGAACGTGTTATCTCACGAAATGGCCCAGTCGATTGGCCGCCTCGGCCGTGCGATTTGACGCCGTTAGACTATTTCCTGTGGGGCTACGTCAAGTCTATGGTCTATGACAACAAGCCAGTGACGATTGATGAACTTCGTACGAATATCGAACGTGAAATTGCAGCAGTATCGGCCGATTTATTCTTGAAAACCGTCGAAAATTGGGTTCAGCGTCTGGACTTCAGCAAGCGTGCCCGTGGTGGCCATGCAAAATAAATCGAGTTCCATACATAATGGCATCGAACGTACTTTCACAGGAATAAAGAATTTCATTGGTATCTAAAACCGGTTTTGTTTTATATAAAAAACCTTTGTAGCGCTCTTATTGAAAAACCCGTTAGAATTATTTTACATTAAATGTTCCTGTCACGCTTTACATGACTTTTCCAGTTACGCCACAAAAACATTGCCATCGTCTATCGAAAAATTGTGTCGGAAGATATATGTACACCTTTTTTTCTCGTAGTCCCAAACGCGTCAGCGAACTCAAAGAATTCCAAGAGTATTGTTCAGTTGCACCGCATAAAATTTTAGGTATATGCAGCACCCGTTGGCTTTCGCTGAAAGGCGTTGTAGTAAGAATCGTTGAGCAATGGGATAGCCTAAAATATGTTAAAAGTATGAAATAATCACGATATAACGCTAGAGAGGAATGCGTTTGAGTGGTCGTGCCAAGTGTCGATAGTTTGGCATAATTAATGTTTTTTTAACATATTGTCTTTGGCTTCAGCACAATTTTTTTTGAAACATGATGCTAAATGCTTTTTAGCATAATTCTCCCGAAATTTTTGCAAAAATTCATATTTTTCGTAAAATTTTTAGCAAAAAAATCTGAACAAATTTAAGTTTACATTATCTTCAACTTATGCCTATACCATTTTTTAACTTGATCAACAGTTTCGTAGTTACCATAAAAATTGGTACAAACAAATATTTTTATAATGTTATTATTATATTATTTTTACTTTTTTAAAAATCATGAAAAATCGAATAGGGGGAAAAGTGTCTATTGTTATTACTTTATCATAAAGCCACACATCATATAAATAAAACAAGACGTGGATCGTGAATATCAATGAATACTTTTTTCTTTTATTCACCATTAAATGAAGGTATATAATTTTGACAAGAATTGTGATTATTGTTTGGGTTTTATAACAGTTAGTAATTATTGCTTTTATTCTTAAAAACTTCCCAGCTATGTTATGTACAAAATATCAGAGTGAAAATTTAGTACATAGTAACACAAGTGCATTTTATGACACGAATTTGGCAAAACCTTATTTCTTCGGAAAAATCATTCGAAAAGTGATGAATGTTTTTATGATTCTTACAGTAAAAAATAAATAATATGCAGTAAACTATTTATATTTTTTATTGAATTCTCGTGAAATTTTCACACAAAGGATGAAACCGAAATTATGGTATTGTATCAGAACGCTGAAGCTAGCACTTTTAGAAATCCCTTTCAGAAAAATTTTGAAAAAATTTTTTTCTCCTAGTCTATACCTGCAATTACCAATTCGACCTAATCCAGAAAAACTTCAAATGCAAGTTTGTTAGTTTCGATGAGTACTTGCAGAAACTGAAGTGAAATCGGAGGGCACATTTTATTTGTTGCACTGTGTAATCAAAGAAGATTGTCTCTTAAGGTACCACTACATAAAAAAACATGTAAGAAATGGAATTTAGTTTTGGATTAATGCCAAAATCGTGAATATACAAAAAAATATAAAACTTTGGAGAAATCCTTATCATAGAGTATTTTGCGAGAGTATTAGGTTTTGCATTGTTTCTCACAATGTGATGAGCATCCCAGATTAAAATTTCAGGATTTACTTCTAACAAGTGTAGCTACAATATACTACACCATAATGAAAATGGTCTTGAAATTCACAAACAAAAAGATTATGATAAATCAAAGAAACTTTTTGAGACAAAACTGATTTTTTTATGTTAATGGTTTTTACATTAATTTGTCAATAAAAATCATGCTCAAAAACGTTTCAAACTGTACTATGTATATACATGTAGTAGGTGGCATTTTACAGTTTTGATGGCTCTGATCCTGTCGACTTTTTAGTTCTCTTTTACGAGGGTGCTGCATATTATAATAGACGTGTTTTGGTTACACCGCTTGATTAGATTAACACTTATTTTGTATGGAGAGCTAAGCGATATTAAGTGGCACTTGAAGTTGTCGCTTCCATTTCAGTCCTAAGAAGGTATAAAGTTACCAGACTGAAAAAAATTAGAAAACTGTGTGGGAAATCGTTATTGAGAGTTGAAGACAAGGAGAAGAATATACACTTATTAAAGAATATCTACAAACCATGTTTTAGAGCAGGACGATTATATATATTATGATAAATTATCGACAGTTTAGCGTTTTAGTTACAAGCAAGCAAGCGATACTGTTTACACTTATTTTTGTTTTCTCATTGAAATTCGTATTTACAATATTAAAATCAGATATGGAAAATTCAATTAAACAATGAGTTGCAAAACTATTATTATTATATTTAAAAAGTGATAAAAGCCAATAC